>OX457028.1:79590155-80195155 GCA_949752745.1 Protula sp. h YS-2021
GGACAACTTAAACGTCCGTACCAAAAGCAGGGCAGCCTTAGGACTCTGAACGAAAAAGGAGTATAACTAAAGTCACAGGAAAGTCATATCGAAGAGAAAACACCTTGTTCTGGTGAAAAAGACGCTTATCCCACACGTACGGGACGAAAGGACGCTTATCCCACACGTACGGGCAGAAAGGATGCTTATACCACACGTCCGGGCAGAAAGGACGCTTATACCACACGCACGGGCAGAAAGGACGCTTATCCCACACGTACGGGCAGAAAGGACGCTTATACCACACGTGCGGGCAGAAAGGAGGCTTATTAGTTATACCACACGTGCGGGCAGAAAGGAGGCTTATTTGTTGTACCACACGTGCGGGCAGAAAGGACGCTTATCCCACACGTCCGGACAGAAAGGACGCTTATCTCACACGTGCGGGCGGAAAGGACGCTTATACCACACGTCCGGGCAGAAAGGACGCTTATACCACACGTGCGGGCAGAAAGGAGGCTTATTAGTTATACCACACGTGCGGGCAGAAAGGACGCTTATCCCACACGTCCGGACAGAAAGGACGCTAATCTCACACGTGCGGGCGGAAAGGACGCTTATACCACACGTCCGGGCAGAAAGGACGCTTATACCACACGTGCGGGCAGAAAGGAGGCTTATTAGTTATACCACACGTGCGGGCAGAAAGGACGCTTATCCCACACGTCCGGACAGAAAGGACGCTAATCTCACACGTGCGGGCGGAAAGGACGCTTATACCACACGTCCGGGCAGAAAGGACGCTTATACCACACGCACGGGCAGAAAGGACGCTTATCCCACACGTACGGGCAGAAAGGACGCTTATACCACACGTGCGGGCAGAAAGGAGGCTTATTAGTTATACCACACGTGCGGGCAGAAAGGACGCTTATCCCACACGTCCGGACAGAAAGGACGCTTATCTCACACGTGCGGGCGGAAAGGACGCTTATCCCACACATACGGTCAGAAAGGACGCTTATCCCACACGTCCGGGCAGAAAGGACGCTTATACCACACATACGGTCAGAAAGGACACTTATCCAACACGTACGGGCAGAAAGAACGCTTATCCCACACATACGGTCAGAAAGGACGCTTATCCCACACGTCCGGGCAGAAAAGACACTTATCGAACAGGTACGGGCAGAAAGGACGTTTATCAAACACGTACGGGCAGAAAGGACACTTTTTACACACGTGCGGGCAGAAAGGACGTTTATCCCACACGTCCCGGCAGAAAGGACGCTCATCCCACACGTCCGGCAGAAAGGACGCTTATCCCACACGTCCGGACAGAATTAGGATAGTCCAGGCTAAAAGGAGGACAATCCTACATGCCGGAAGACAACTTGAATGCAGAGAAGACAAAATTCTATATTTACGAACGAACAGGTGGAACAACTTTGAAAGTTTTTTTTAGGTGAAAAAGACAAATGTTTCATGATTAACATTTGCAACATGACTGTGCGAAGTTTGGCTTGGCCTGGACACACAGCGCAAAAAAAAAGGACATATTTGTTGAGAATTGGAAGAATTTTAATGGGACTCATTCAGTCACAGCATGCCCTTTTTATCGCAATTAATTTATCTTCACTTTGGCCAACGCCCCCGTGGCTTGTCCACCAAAGGGGCCGATGGCAAGGATTATTGGACTCTTAAATGTTTGTTCAAAAGTGAAAAAAAGACCTTCTATGGTCAGAACACAGGCAAGACGACGAAGAAATTAAGGCCCATTTAAGACTCTCGCTACCTTGATTTTTCTTTCTTTTTTTTTTGCAATTAAATTACATGAATCATGCTGTTATTATTATTATTATTATTATTTTTTTTTGTCACTGAAATTCGAAACACGGCGTTCGTGCACACATTACACACTGCACACATCACACGCGCGTTTTTAAATTTCACAACGTGTGGTCTGACGATATTTGATTCAGACACACGATATTTATGTTTATGCATATTGTTTATTTTTTCTATAACGAGGCAAGACAGCTTTAAAAAAAAATAACCAAATGTTTCCCAAAAAGTGTTATTTCGTTCGCTTTTTAACTTCACAAAACACGCTCTTTAGAAAACTCAAAAAAGGCAGTCGATTCTGCACCGGTTTAAAAACAACAAGGGTAAAATAACTTTCACCTTTTATCATAAAACAATTGTTTACGCTTAGTATTCCAAATTTGCCTGTAAATAACTGAAGTGATCATGCCGCGGAAACCGCCAGAAAAGGGTGACCAGTGATAGCATTCGAAGCATTTGCATTTTTTAAATATAGCTTGCCGTTGTTTTATTAAGCTTGCTTATAATCTGGTCCAAGATTTGAAATAAGAGAAAAAGGAGAGGCACTTCCGGTTTCCAAGGATTCTCTACTGGAGTACGATTTTGCACGCGTTAAAATCGAAATTTGGGTGTTAAAAATCCATGCACTTTTTAAAAATGTTAAAACAGCAAGATTAAGTATGAAAGGCACTTTTATTCTTAAAATTAAATTAAGATTGGAACGTGTTGATGAATGTGGCTGTAGTGTCTAGCAAAGAAAAAATTAAAAAATGTAACAAAAAAAATTAATATTTTACGTCACGAATTTAGAGGGCTGTGATTGTGTCGTATTTTAAATACGGCCGCCATGCGTCCAGATATGTGACGTTGTCCTCTTTTCTTTCGCAAAGCTCTCTTCCATTTTGGTATATCTCGCTTTTAGCGCATCAATCAGCTTTGAATTATCTAAAGAACCACACGATGACTTATCCGGATTCCAACACTTAAGGCAAGGTTGACATATTTAACAAAAGCTGACCAAACAAAAAAAAACTTTAATTGAACGCTTGGAGTTTCCTTATTAACGTTCACTTTCCTCTGTCCAGGGGTGAAATTCAATGGGGCAGGGGCGGGGGGGGGGGGGGGGGGAGTGAGATTGGGTGTAGAGGGAGGCGCGGGAGCAGGCGGATGTAGTTCAGTGGTCATTCATAAAGAACCGTCTTGGCGGCGACTTGAGCCACATAAAAAATACCACTTTCACGATTTAATTAACTTTTGCATGACCCCTTCTCCCTCCTACCCCCTCCCCCCTCTTTTATAATTGATGCGCCGTAGCCGTCAGTCTGTGGACGACACTGGAGTGAGAATAAATGTCCATATACGCCAGCGGTGATAATACTATATCACACATAAAAACAAGCGAACAGGGGGAAGAGGGGCGCCTTAATAAATTACATGCAATGGGAGATCTTATCACTTTGCATACCTGCGATTGCGTGCCCCCCACCCCCCTCCCACCCCCCGTCCCTCCCCGCACATTAAGCGGCAACCCGATACGGATGTTTTTGAGCTGGCCCGGTCACCTCAGTCATGTCACGATGGTCAGCGGCTATAGATAAATTACATGAAGAACAACAATTTAGCACAGCGGGGCGGTGGGGGGGGGGGGGAGGGGGGAGGGCGAGCACATAATTTAACGGGAAAGAACGCACAGCCTCTCCACCCCACCCCACATAAGGTAATTAACACACTTAAGGGTGCATTGACAAATTCTTAATGGCTACGCAATTGTAGAATAAATGGGAGAAGGGGGAGGGGGGGGGGGGGGCAATGTTTTTGGGAAGTTTTTCTCAAAAGACTGAGGTCATTTTGCCATTATCTCACAAGCAGTGGTCGAAATGATGTTCATTGGGATGCCAACCTCTGAAAGTGTATACACAGAGTTAAGACTGGGGCAATCCAGGTAGCGTGTATTTCACAACTCCCCCTCCCCTCCTACCCCACATGCCACACATGTGACGTCATTGATACACGTACGGCCCCAGACTACCCCCAAACAACTAAGCCCCGCCCTGCCAATATAGGGTATCCTTAAATCTAATTTTAAAAAACTCAGATCAAACTTATAAGGTTAGGAGAAACAGCCTGAATAGTTTACACACATCATGCACACAAATTTCACCATCAACAGGTTTTCATGTGCAGTGGCCTCCAGCACTGATCGGGCATTTCCGGACGCTGTCGTGTTTGAGGACGAGCGGGGGTTACGTTTGTTCTCTTATTGGACTAAGTCACATTGCTCTAGGATCATAATTAGGCACAAATATAGAAAATAAAAAACCCATAACAACAAAGAGAAAAAAAACAAACAAAACAAAAGCTTTTGTGCCACTACACAAGTAGCTATTTCCCTGGTAATTAACGCTATTTATGGTCATTTTGTCAAACAGGCCCTCGTTGTTTAATTCTCCCAGGTTTTTTGTACGCCCTGGGACGAGTTACGACCGTTCCTTTGAACTGCTTTTCTCATGTCCTTGGTGTTGAGCCTGTATCTTTCGGAAACACGCAACAAAACGTAATCTGTTGAGAAATATTCCTTGCGAATAAATATCCCCTAAAATTGGCTCTTAAAAAAAACGGCAGATGGTTTTTCTTCAAGTTCAGCACAGAATGCATAAATAGTGTAAAGTTTTATGAGCCAATAAACTTTATATTTTCGAAACGAGTTAATCGCACTTTACATAGCTGCAGAACCTATTAAAAAAATGAACCAAATGCCAGCAATTTTTACCAATGTGAAGCAACAATAACCACTGACACTCGTCCTGCAAGTTTAAATTCCACCACGCAATCACCATGCTTCTTGTTTTGTTTTGTTTGTTTGTTTTTTTTTTTGTATCAGAGTATAAAGTAAAATTGTTCATATGCACGCACAAAAAAAAAAAAATAATAATACCGTAATATATAAAAAAAGTCAAAATAACAAAGTCTCTTGCCGTGCTTGAGCTTTCATTAGAGCCACCCGAGGTCAGCCAAGCACTGACAATGCTTTAACGCGCAAGTACTCATTGTATTAAGTACTCAGCGGTGTACTTACGCATTGTCCTGGAAGAGGTTGTACTTATCGAACGATTAAAATAACCTGCCCAATTGTTTATTTTGCCCGATCGGGCACGCAAATTTTTAGCTATATGAGCCGTTTAGCCGACACTGAGCCGTATGGCCGACATTGAGCCGTAGGTCCGACATTGAGCCGTGTGGCCGACACTGAGCCACATGGCCGACATTGAGCCGTGTGGCCGACATTGGTCCGTATGGTCGACATTGAGCCGTATGGCCGGCACCGAGCCTTATGGCCGACACTGAGCCGTGTGGCCGACACTGAGCCGTATGGCCGACACTGAGCCGTATGGCCGACACTGAGCCGTATGGCCGACACTGAGCCGTGTGGCCGACATTGAGCCGTGTGGCCGACATTGAGCCGTATGGCCCACATTGAGCCGTGTGGCCGACACTGAGCCGTATGGCCCACATTGAGCCGTATGGCCCACACTGAGCCGTATGGCCGACATTGAGCCGTATGGCCGACACTGAGCCGTATGGCCGACACCGAGCCTTATGGCCGACACTGAGCCGTGTGGCCGACATTGAGCCGTAGGTCCGACACTGAGCCGTAAGGTTGACATTGAGCCGTATGACCGACACTAAGCACAATCTCACATCCCTGACTATGGGACAGGAAAACACGCCGGGCACTGCACGGTACCGGAGCCATCGGCCACGCCGTGTAGCCAAGGCTCTCCGTAGCTGCACAAACAGCAATTATTTTTCTTTTGCGTAGGAGCAACCAAGTTGCATTATGTTTATGACAAGCAACATTGTCGTTTTGATACTTTGAACATGGTATAACATCTACAACAGAGTACCACATTGTATAACACATCAAGCTATAAGTGTACAACATTATGTAACACCGTACAATAGTGTACGACACTACAATAGTATACAACATTGTATAACATAAACAACACTGTTTGAACGGACTTGAAAATAGAATCTAAAATTGGCAAAATGACGAAGAATGTTGACAGCTATAGTCTACGTATCAAATCTTCACAGTATCCGTCACCATCACACCAAATCGCTGAGACATTCTTTCGAACCAACTGAGAAGCTGACGTCATCGTGACGTTTCAGCTCAATCGTGTGAAGATTGCATTCATTATGTATGGCAGAAATCAGTACACACTATCACTGATCACCTGTCGCTCAACACCTCCGCCCCCCCCCCCCCCACCCCATCTCCCCTCCCCCCCCTCCACACCACTCACAGCAAAAGAGCAAAAACAGCCATTATACCGTTACAACGGGTTTAGACAGCAATTAAACCAATATGTGTCAAAACTCGGGTTCACTTTAACAGTTGTATCTTTGTAATCGACATTCGAGGGTCCGCATTGACAAGATGTCAGGTGCCGTTGTCTTTCATCGTTTAAATCACCACTCATAGATTAAGTACTGCGGGCCCCCCAACAAAATAGGCTCACTGGGTTCTCTCGGCCCCACTTTTCACCTGTTTTTATTGTCATTTGCTCTGCGAAATGCATCAGTTCAATACATTCAATTAAGTCTTTTAATTAGGCCAATATTGATGTCAAACTTTATATTGGCCCATATACACTCGTTGAGTAGAGAAACAGAGGGAGGCAAAGGCTGTGTGACAAACGTTGAAGAAAAAAAAAAAAAAAGAAAGACACATAAAGCAGACCCTCACCCTTTCTTTCCTCCTCAGCTAATGAAGCTTTTCATTTAGCAAGAATCAGTTCCTGTCAGACTTTATTATAGACTTACATTTCTACATATGCAGGTATTCGAAACAACGACGGGCCGCACATCGAGAGAAAAAAAAACAACAAATGTAACGTAATTGTCATTATCCAAACGTAACTAATTTCCTCCTTCTAACGAAGTGATTGAACTCTTATGTTATGAACGACAAAACAGTAATCTAGGAAAGGGAGGGACGGTGGCGCTGGTGCTGCATAGTTGGGAGGGACGGTGGCGCTGGGGTTGCATAGTTAGGAGGGACGGTGGCGCTGGGGTTGCATAGTTTGGGAGGGTCGGTGGCGCTGCATAGTTGGGAGGGACGGTGGCGCTGCATAGTTGGGAGGGACGGTGGCGCTGGGGCTGCATAGTTGGGAGGGACGGTGGCGCTGCATAGTTGGGAGGGACGGTGGCGCTGGTGCTGCATACATTGGGAGGTACGGTGGCGCTGGGGCTGCATAGTTGCATTGTTGATGAACAAGCTTTTGTTCTTGCCAGTTTAAGAGTCAGGCTACCGCACATCGCCGAGTTCGCGGACCAGTCACGGCGTCATGCTGCACCTGTTCGTCGTTATTACGTTTAATCTTCACACACACTAATAACTCATATGTGGCACAACCGCTGATCAATGAACACTATTTTCGTCCAATACCCAACTTCCGTTCGACAACTGCCTTACCGGAATACACAATTCTTGAAATACCATGTGCATCAAAAAAAAAAAAAACAAAAAAAAAAAAAAAAACAAAAAAAAAAAACAAAAACTGACGCAGAAATTAAGAAAGCTTTGCGCCCATTTAACCTCTCAAAATATGGTCCCCACCAAACTTATTTACTTCCTTCATCTGAACACCGGACACAGGATGCCGAGAGTCCCGAGGGGTAGATGGGCGTCGAATTTTAAAAAGCTGATGCAAACGCTGAGCCGGACAGACTAACTAAAATCACACAGAAAGTAAGCCAGGGAGCACGTGAATCCTTTCCCTTGATCAAGTGCCGACGGTCGGTTGAACGAAATCGATAGGCATCTGCGACACGGGTCGGCCAGACTGAAAAAAATACTTAACATCAATTTCCTATATTTTTTGTTTAAGTCCACAAATTCAAGACGTTCTGAAAAAAAAACATGCAGAATCGTAGCAAAAAAAAAAAAATATCATCCGCAACATCCGTAAAAAGATACAAAACGAAACTTTGCCAATCCACAGAATGTATCTTACATGTGTGTAATTATCAGGGGTGGAAAATAGCGGGGGCCAAGGGGCCGTCGCCCCCCCCCCCCCCCCTAGATTTCAACTGGGGCGTCTTCGTTTTAGGCTCTGGCAGCCTTCTCTTGGGTCCTCCAACAGCCAAAAAAAAAAAAAAAAAAAAAAAAAAAAAACAAAAACAAACAAACAAACAAAAAAAAAAAAAAAACCGGCCTTAATTAATTACTTGGGTACTTTTCAGGCTTGGCCCTTAAAATCACAAAGGCCCGCGGAACACAATCCTGCCGTGCGACACAACCCTTATTCTGGCACGATAAATCTGTGACCCCTCTGTACTAATCAATCGTTAGTTATGAGTTCATAAAAGAAGAAATATTAACAGTCTCATTTCTTTCATAAATATCAAAACCCTAAAAAGAAATTTTAATGCAAATCTATTATATTTTTTTTATTATAGGCTTAACGATCGCACGATGGGATTACACATCCTGTCAAACCCAAACCTCTCTGATAGACGAAATGCCAAGGTATAAAACCGCCTCGCGTTTTTATTCGTGTTTTACAGTGCCCCAACTATTTACGAATGCTAATAAAATTTAATACACCCGGCAATTAGAAAATTATAAGCTGACATCCGGTAAACAGATGTACTGTCTTTCTGCTGCAACTTTTTGCTCAATTTTCACGCAGAAGCTCTCCTAAAGAGACTCATTCTGAGAAAATACCATTGTCATTAAACATTCATATGAATATTGTTTGGGGAAAGTTGGTGCAAACCTAAAAACTGTAAATTAACCGTTAAGAAATTAATGCATATATAAATACATTTTTTCCCTCCAACTAGAGATTGAAATGCAAGGACTGGAAATGGTACCAGCTCTTATTCAAATGAACACTGTATTGAGCCGTGGTAATAACTGAAACGCTACACCCCCAGCTCCCCCCCCCCCACCTCCCACCCACTCACCGCCCTGAAACCCTGGGCAGAGACAAGCAGGTTCAGATGAAGCACCTCCCCCCCCTCCATCCCCTCCCTTGCTTTAAACAGGACGGTTCTGTACGATTAAATAACTGTTCGCTTGTTGGCCCAGATCTCAATGGACCCCCCTCTGATTTTTATCAATTGATTTCATAATTAGCATTCGATCACCGACTAAAAAAAAGTATAATATTTTAGGGGCTAAAATCTGGCAGAAAAAAAAGAAAGTTTCGATTTAAGTGTCCCCTAATGCCAGGAGTACTAAGTAAAGGTCGTCTGGCCATTGCTGACAAGACGTAAAACGATCCGATTCCTACTTTGAGCTATTACAGTACATTAGTAGCTTTGAAATCATGATTGACTCAAAAGCTTGCCTCCCAAATCAGATTTCAAACCTCAAAGTTGAATTTTAACTGCACGGGGTAAAGACGCCTCTTTTGTCGAAGGGGTGGGGGGTGGAGGGGGTGGTGTCGAGAGCGGCACAGAAAGAAAGATAAAAAAAATAATAAAACGAGACTGTAAAAGAATAACAAGACTGTTATAGTTTAGTTACGTATGACCTTGTAATTTAATGTCAAGTCTAACTAAAGATTTCATGAGTGCAGTAAATACAGTGGTTCATATTTCACTGGTGACCGGCTCGAAAATGAAATGTTCAAATTACAATGGAAAAGAGACGCGTGATTAATGGCCGCGGTCTCACCAAGTTTCGCCTGCTCCATTCAAATAGAAATTTATACCTGCGATTAAAGTGCAGATGTAATTGTATATAAATCAGTGACTCTATTGTTTAGTAAGAACGCAAGTGAAGAAAAATCTGACAAGTTGTACCACGTAAGTAAGTAAAAAAACAGACGAATTATTCGATGAATTACTCACAGAATACCGCCCCAGTGTCAAGCAGCTCCTGATATTGGAAACTTTAGGGATTTGTTTTTATTCCCATTTAACCCGAGGGCTAGATTTTGATTTTCATGCGAACAAGATCTCACTGTTAAAACGAGCATACTGAATAGCCGGTTACGACCACTCGACAGCTAAATCGGTGCCAGACATCACCCCTAATTACGGAACAATCTCAGCCGCCCAGCCAATTTTTTTGTGAGCGAAACTTCTGTAGGACTTAAGACCTCATACATGGGAACAGGGCCGAAAAAAAAGCCGGAAAATTTTACCATACATGGGAACGCGGTCGAAAAAAAGTTGTCCATTTGGCAAAAAAAAAAAAAAAAAAAAGTCGGAAAAGCCGGAAGATTCCCATGAATGAAACCACTACTTCAGAACCTAATTATCGTGAGGAACACATTTCTTGTGTTCCACCGGCGTTCCTCATGCTCAGTCTATTACCATGGCGTTTCTAGCTTTGAGCAGATTTCTAGGATAAGTAGAAAGTTAATCATTCATTCCACAGTCACATGCACAATTATCGCAAGAACCAATAAACAATCAACTCACTTGACAGTCAATCACCAAATGACTTTTTTGTTCGTTCGTTTTGTTCTTTTTATTTATCTTTTATGTGAAACGGCTGACAGTTTTTTTGTGATTGTTTTTTTTTTTTTGGTCTATCATGCAATATTTTTTTCTTATTTCTTTTTATTTTACACTTTTTAACCGAAGTTTTGACACAGTGCGGCTCCTCACCATTGGTGGATTAGTCCTCCTCGTACTGGCTCGTATAAGCAGCTATCGACTGTCACCTAATTCTACATGGGGATATCTTAGGGATATGCAGATAACCTGTTGAATCGCCATCGACTGTCACCTAATTCTACATGGGGATATCTTAGTGATATGCAGATGAACCTGTTGAATCGCCATCGACTGTCACCTAATTCTACATGGGGATATCTTAGGGATATGCAGATGAACCTGTTGAATCGCCATCGACTGTCACCTAATTCTACATTGGGATATCTTAGGCATATGCAGATGAACCTGTTGTATCGCACGGCGGTTAATCGCATACAGTTGAAAAACCCCTCGCAGTTCTTTTGCACTGCAAATATATCGGATAATCGCATATATCGGTAAAAATCGTAGATTTCTGTGGAAAACTAGATTTACTGTTAACCGGTTTCAACTGTACCAGATTCTATTCGGCATATATTCCGCATATACCGGATTATGTACACATTCTGCACATGCCGGATTCTACACAGTATATGACTGTACAAACCGGATTCTACACAGTATATTATCTGTACAAATTATCTGTACAAACCGAATTCTACACAGTATATGATCTGCATAAACCGGATTCTACACACTTTAAGATCTGGATAAACCGGATTCTACACAGTATATGATCTGCATAAACCGGATTCTACACAGTAAATGATCTGCAAAAACCGGATTCTACACAGTATATGATCTGTGCCAACCGGATTTTACACAGAATATGATCTGCACAAACCGTATTCTACACAGTATATGATCTGCATAAACCGGATTCTACACAGTATATGATCTGTATAAACCGGATTCTACACAGAATATGATCTGCACAAACCGGATTCTACACAGTAAATAATCCTCGAGTACTTCGTTGCGCAGCAATTTTACGCAATTCCTCATTCAATACTGGGACCTATCAATTATATCATAAAATTATACATTGTATATCAGTTCTAACAACCACCCTCCCCAAGCTCCCTCCCCTTTACACCTTGTGGGATTATGCCAAATATCCGACAGATTCGATTAAGCGAATCTTAAGTCAGCAAATAATTTGTCTCTGTGTAATACGAACTCTAATGCGACGTTTTAAATTCGCCCATTAGATACTTATCACGAAATTTATCGCTCACATCAAATATAGCAAAAAAAAAAAAAAAAAAAAAATGAAATTCGCTTCCATTTCCTGTATTTTATCTCTGCGATTTCAATGCGACAATGATTGTTTCATTACATAAAATTCTGTCTCTTTCCTTTGCCCTTCCCACCATCACCACCAATCTGTTTACTAAACTCGATTTGTGTCAGAATTGGGGTGGTTTTAATGCAAGCGTTTTATACAGATCAAGTCTGATACAGTAGATGTATACAGTATGGAATATAATTCTTCCATAAACAACTGTTGGCTGACAAGTTGGGGGAAATCCCCCCTCCCCCCCACCCCCCTTTACCGCCATCTGAATCTCCATCGCCAACCTGGCGCAATACCATGTGGCGGAGTAGTCATAGCTAGTGAAATATTAAATAAATTGCTACTTAATGTAAGAATATAAACTGTCAAAACTTTTTTTTCTGTTCAAGAAAATAAATAAATCAAGTGAATAAATCTATCTTCACCTGTTGACACGGCGCCCATGTAAAACAACACGAAATTTCGTCTTCGTTTACAAACTTGAAAACATTTTCGTGGCTTTCAACACAGTACATATCTAAAATTATTATTTTCTCTGATACTACATTTTCTAAAGTTTTATCATCCGAGGCAGAAAAAAAAAATCACACAAAAAATTATATAAATTAAATCATCAAGAAAAGAGGAAGAGAACCCTGAGGTTGTAGATGGGGTGTGTTTGCATGTGCTTGACAGTCAAACAAAACAAATGAAGAAACATCGCAGAAATATTCCATCCCCCCTGTGGACGGCAGCACGTCACAGCTGTGCCGTATCGCAACAGAATAACGACCGAAAAATACCGTTCATCCTCCACGTGGAGAAATAACCACAATTCCCCCTCCCTCTCCCCGTCTGTTTTTTTTTTCGTCACGTGATAGATAAGAACCAGATATGTACCACCACAGCAAGAATGACCTCCCTCCCGCCCAAACCCCCACCCCAGAGATTATAGGTGCATAATATAACTTGAGCATTGCGGGAAACACTTTAGGAACATTTTAGTTTTTTTTTCTTTTTTTCTAAGCAAATCACTGGGCTGGTTACTATACACGGGCATTTCTGTATTGCTTAACGGGGCTCATACCCAAGGCACTTAATCAGTGGGGGATGGTGTTCTGGGTTGGACGCTCTCGCCTGTGTGTACCCAACTTTGCTTCTTCTTCTTCTTCTTCTTCTTCTTCTTCTTCTTCAATTAAGAGCCCGCATCTCCACTATTTGTGTTCGGTTGCTGACGTCACGTAAACGATAGACTACCGTCAACTGAAAGCGTTGATAGATTGTTTGCCCCCATTAAGGGAATTTCTACCCAGAACGTTTTTTTGTTTCAGACTGGACGAAAACTATAAACAGCTTCGATACATGTATTTTCTATGACATCGGACCTCTGGATTTTATTGGCTAAAAGCCACGTTGACCTCCAAAAATACGATTAAAATTGCCTGCGCTGTATATTTTATCATTCAAAAAAAAAATAATAATAATAATAATAAAATAAATAAATAAAAAAATAGGCTGATCTACGCAAGGTTTTATGTAACGTTTTGAAAAGCAAGCACAGTTCGTTTTATACGGAGGAGTGAGGATTGTAGACTAATGGACAGATAAACGCCAACAACTATCGCAAACGTTGAAGCGTTCTCACACACACTGCTTTTCTTTTGTTTTTTTAAAGATACCCATGCACATAGCATCTTATAAAAATACATTTTCTGTGCTTAGAAGTATCTAGAAAGACAGAAATAGAACAAAAAAATGACTTGCAACATCTATAAATACACAGACTTTTTATTTCTAAAGGGTGAAATCGTTTAATTTTCACTTCTTTCTTGGTAAACACAAACAGCACGTCGCCGTAAATTATGACATTTCCAGTGCGCTTTATAATTAAAACCTTAACTTTTACCGCTCAGGCAAAAGAAAAATATTAAATCTATTGACTGTTCTGATAACATGCCAAGTTTTTTTATCTCTCTCTCTCTCTCTCTCTCTCTCTCTCTCTCTCTCTCTCTCTCTCTCTCTTCCTCTCTCTCTCTCTCAAATGACTATTAATTTAACCAACAGCATTCAGTATGTCCGGCTCTGCCTTTTCAGATTCTCCAAACAACGAAATTAAAAGCGTGCTGGTGTGTGCATGCGTGTTGTCTATGGTATCACAGAAGCTCGTCTTACTGATAATGAAAGCCAATTTTCTATCAAGGGTCCAAGTGATTCAGGACTTAATAAGCATAACTCGCATTCCATAACCACTGCCCCCCTCCTCTCCACGCCCCCCTCCCCCTCCCAAAAACCCACTAATACACTCGAATATCTACCCGCTGCACGCAAAATCGAGGGACACTTTTAACAATAAACAGACCAATTTTTTTTTGTCGAGTAGGATCCGCTTATAAGCCAATAAAAACTCCCCTAGGATATAAACGGCGTGGCATGTTTTAACCCATAGTAACCATAACCCCGCACTCTTGTCAAATCACCGTTGCTTCTAGTCAAATGCTTTTTGTTCAGTTGGACAAATTTGGCCAAAAAATATAACAAGAACTAGAGCAGTGTACATAGCCCACATATTCCCCACAGCCCCTCCACCCCTGTCCCCAGTTAAACACGGCCATCAATAGTCAATCAAGAGCTTAAATTTTCCAAGTCCAGCTGGTCCATTTTCCTTTGACAAACCTGGCCCATTTACAATACCGATCTGTGTTTGTTCCCATAGAAGCTACATACCAAGTTTCATTAAAATCGTTGCAGGAGTTTTTAAGTTATCGTGTTAACAAACTCTTCATGACAGACCGACCGACAGACCGACCGACCGACCGACACGCGGTCGATCGCATATATTCCCTGTGGGGATTAAATTCAAACATAGAACCAAATATCTTATAATAACACACAATATTTGATAGAACCCTATTCTAAGTCAGTTAAAGGAATCAAAACAGTGTATTTTGTTCTCACGCAACTCGGGATTTTCTGACATCAGGATACACCGATCTTTTAGCCGTGACATAAATAAATAACCTTCTGGGCGTTTTGCTGACCAAAATTATTTACATGGGTATCCTTGACATGTGTTCACCTGTGGCCATTTCGAAACACAAGTCGATGCAAACCCCGATGGTCACGTGCTGGATCTTCTGTTGATGATACAGACCACGAGCCCCCCCCCCCCACCCCCCAAAAAAGGCTATCTAAAGCCTGAAAACACTGGGCAATGTGTAGGATGGCCTGACTCAATAAGACCGCTGAACAGATGGACGGAAAAAGAGCCTGGGAACTAACTCATAGCCTCATGTATAGACTTGAAAGTTTGGCTGACAAGACTGTCTACTCACGTGTTCCACATCACTTGTACGCATGGATGAGGGTTAACGGCTTGACGCACGCTGTATCGCATGGGCGGGAATTCGGGGGGGGGGGGGGAAGGGGAAGTCAACGCCCATCTCTTGTATCAAAAACTCAAGCAGGATTAAAATTAAAAGTGCAGGCAAACTTTGGGTGAGTTCAAAACAAAACGTACCGTTGTTTATCACCTCTTTTTGTCGAATTGGGGGCCATTTCATGACCCCCACCCCCCTCCTCCCATCCAAACCACAAACATACTACAGGACATCCACCCTGTCAGGGATCTCGAGTACTTTCTTCGTTATTGCCCTGTCCTTCCCATCACCAGCGTCATGTCAACAACATTCGAAACTGATGAAGTCACGCTATAAAAGACAGCCCCATTTTTTGGCCGTTTTTTTCCCATCATGTTTTCATTTGCATTTCTAATCGATGACGTCACAGATTCTTTTTCTTTGGCCATAATTCGGAGCATGTTGATTTTCAACATTCTAATTGCAGGCTTGTGACAACGCACTCGTCTCGCACCTGCACTTTGGCCTCCTTTTGTATCTTCTTTATCGCCTCGACAAATCGCACCTGTTGCACATCGATATTTTGATACACCCGATCGGCCCGTTGATTTCTTTGTTTATTTGCGCCTTTTAGTAAGCAGCCGGGGACAAGAGACAGAAATTTTTTCCTTGCCTAATACTGTTTGTTTGGTGCTTAACATCCCGTTCACCAACCAGGATGGGAATATTAGGACGTACTTGCTAAAGAAACAAGTAAGAAAAAAAAGAAGGAAGAAGAGTTAGACAGAAAGAAATTCCGATTAGTCGCCTCTTACGCCATGCACGAAACAGAAAGCAGTGGGCGTATTCTTAAGACCCCCCCCCCTCCAAACCCTTGCCTAATATTATGTAAGGATTTTGATATCGCAGGTTTCTCGCTTGGTAAGACTGCACCATTCGTTTTTTGTTTTTGTTTTTTAATTTTAAACAAAACACAGGTTTCAGTAGCGTTTAGCTTACAATGGTCGCTAACTGCTGGTCCAATTCCACACTAAGACAGAATCATACCGTGGCACACAAAGATGAGAAACCGACAGACGCCGGCTGAAGTGCGCTTTGTGACGTCAGTCCGGGTCAAACCGTGACAAAAAGTCAAAGATGAGAAACCGACAGAACGCCGGTCGAGGTGCGCTTTGTGACGTCAGTTCGGGTCAAACCGTGACAAAAAGTCAAAGATGAGAAACCGACAGGACGCCGGTCGAGGTGCGCTTAGTGGCACAGGTCCGATCTGCTTCGCTCGCTGTGACAACTGCAGGGTTATAACGGCTCCTATTTGGCTATTTACAGCATGGTTTTGTGTTATCGTGTAACAAGTAGGTCAGTGAAACTATGTCCCCCGCCGGCGTACAATCCTAGTATTTGATTTTGTTAGGCTGGACTGCAACCCTT
Organism: Protula sp. h YS-2021; assembly: GCA_949752745.1. Lineage (NCBI taxonomy): Eukaryota > Metazoa > Annelida > Polychaeta > Sabellida > Serpulidae > Protula > Protula sp. h YS-2021. The sequence continues at coordinate 79,606,581 of OX457028.1, forward strand.
AAGCAATTCATATCATATTCGTGAATTTTTAAAGTCCAGCTGGACCAATATCCTCGGGCCGACGTGGCTCATTTACAATACCAACTCTTGTTAGCACCCGTACTACCTATACGTAAAATATTTCGACAATCGATCATGAAAGGCCTGAGTGTGTAAATAATAAAGTGTCGACAGACAGACGGACGGACAGACAGTCTGAAAACTATAATCCCCCATGCTGCGCTACGCGACAGCGGGGGACTAATAACAGCGATAGATCACGGGGCCGCGTTACTTAGTTTTGAACTCAGACACTGCTCTGTTTCAATCACAGACCCTTCCACACGTGCTCGAATCCAGTACAAAGCATCCCTCCCAATCATCTCTCCTCACAAAGAAATTACGCTGACACAAATCAACATTATGATAGCATAAAATTATGACTCTTCTCAAAAAAAAAAAAAAAAAAAAAAAAAAAAAAAAAAAAAAAAAAACACATTCCATAGCTTCCTACCTTTATTTACAACTAAAACTGCGCAGGGTTAAAATCTCAGGCTGATGGGAGGGGGGGGGGGGGGGGTTGGTGCTAAAGCTTGGCGCTCTTGAGGATATCTTCACAGACACTCTTGTAGGACCACGTGTCGCCCTTGACACGCTTCCGGTACACGCCCACCACGTTCATCTTCTGGAGCTGCACGACCTCGAGGTCAAAGGCCAGCTTCACGTTGCTCCAGTCGTCGGTAATCTTACAGCGCAGCAGGTATCTGTGCAAAAAAACACACGCAATGTACTCGTGTATTCATTTATGGCGGGAACCGTGTCAAAATGTACTCGTGTCGGTGTATTTGTTACGGGTCTAGGACAATTCCCCCCGTAGGACAATTCCCCCCGAGGACTATTCCCCCCCCCCCCACTTAATTTTTATATTATATTTTACTTTGAATGCCAAAGTCTTTATTTTTAAAATACCTTAAAATCAAAAATGCAAAATTTTTCTATCTGGAACGAAAGTTTTTTTTCTGCCATTTAAAACCTAAATTTGTGGGCAATTCCACGCAGATAGTCAACAGTATGTCGGTTTTCGAAGTCGCGGACTGTTTGACGAATGCGTTGCGCAGAGTCGAGTACCAGCGACGTGGTGGCTCGGGCAAGCGGCCACCCATAATTTGACCAGATGCACCGCGAACATTACGGCGGATCCGACCGATGTAACATGTAAAAAACCCGTTTTTTGCTGGCACTGAGGTGGCCAACTTAAATTTCATTGGTTTGGATAAGGCATGTAAATTGCAATGTTGAAATGTTGAAATGAAAGGACAATTACCATCTCCAGTTAGAAGATAAAAGGGCAAGAATTTGTAAAAAAAAAGAGAGAGAGAGAGATAAAAAGAAAAAAAAAATAAGAAAAATAAAAATGAATGGGGGGGGGGAAATGAATGGGGGGGGGGAATAGTCCTCGGGGGGAATTGTCCAGCCATAAATGAATACACTGCGACACGACTACATTGTGACACGCCCGCCAAACCTGCGACACGAGTACATTGTGACACCCGTCCAGCCATAAATGAATATGTTACAGCGAATCTGTTTAACCAGCGAATCTATAGATTCGCTGAAAATTTCAGCGAATCTACAGATTCGCTGGTTTTTCACCTAAAAAAATTATACAGATTCGCTGAAATTGCCTGATCTGCCATATTTACCGACATGATCACTTGTTTTTGCTAATATTTGAAATTTAATTGCTTTTGAGTGATTACGTTACTCCAGATTATTTTACATACTTTTTCTTGGTTTGTGTGAAGGGACTTCATTAAAATCGGGCTTCATTTTCTTTTTCCATTGCTATTAACTCATTTCATGTAGCTGAGGTTTTTTGGTCTTTTGATGAAAATGCAGCGATTTATATGCTTTCACACCGGAATAAAGTTTCTATTCATTGAAATCCTTGTCCTACCAGTTTCTGTTAAATTAAACTATTAGTTTGCGGAGCATCGAAAATTAATACTGATTGGATGAGCGTACCGTAAATCAATTGCAATTTATATCACCCGGAAGTGAAGATATTTTTGTGTTGCGGAAAAATAATTGCAATCTGGCTAATAGCAATTTGAATGATACTCAGAAGGGAAGTAATGATTGCAATTTATTTAGAAACAATAGTGTTAAGATTTGCTGTGATCGCTTTTATGAAAGACGATAACACAAAGAGAGAAACTTAATTTAAGCCTTTGTGAATATTGATAGCAAATATTTTCGAACGCTTTCCAATATTTCATTTGAGACTCGAAATTCGCATTTCAACAATGCATTTTAAAGCTAGTTAAATAAAAATATGTGTAATTTTAAAAGTTCCGATTGCAATATATCCTATCCTCCCCCCCAAAAAAACAAGAAACTTCATTTAAACATTTGTGAATATTGATAGCAAATATTTTCGAACGCTTTCCGTTATTGTTTTTCATTTGAGACTAGAAATTCGCATTTCAACAATGCATTTTAAAGCTAGTTTAATATAAATATGTGTAATTTGAAAAGTTCCGATTGCAATATATCACATTCCCCCAAAAAACAAGAAAAAGGTGTGTAAAACACCTCTGGAGTTAAGAAGTCACACAAAAGCAATTAAATTTCAAATATCACCCAACACAAGTAATCCTATCGGTGAAGATGACTGGTCAGGCAATTTCAGCGAATCTGTATAATTTTAAATGTGAAAAACCAGCGAATCTGTAGATCCATGCCGCGCTCGATGCTGCTGAAAATTTTCAGCGAATCTGCAGATTCGCTGAAATTTTTCAGCGAATCTATAGATTCGCTGGTTTTACAGATTCGCTGTAACATATTCATTTATGGCTGGACGGGTGTCACAATGTACTTGTGTCGCAGGCTTGGCGGGACGCGTGTCACAATGTCGTCGTGTCGCAGTGTATTCATTTATGGTGGGACGCGTGTCACAATGTACTTCGGTCACTATGTACCCGTGAGGGTATCTCATAAAGCACGAAGCTCGTGGCACAATGTACTCATTTATGACGGTACTTGCAGGACTACGTACTGGGGGCACGTGTGGGGAATGGGGGGGGGGGGGGGGAAGGAGTCGCCTGTAAAGCACATCGCTCACCTGTCGCTATGTAATCATTTATCAGTGCAATAAGAGCACCGCATACACTCTGCTTGCAGCTGAGTTGTAGCAGCCCCCCCCTCCACCGTCAGCGTTCACTCACCCAGCCTGCTAGTAGCTGAGTCGCAGCAGTCCACCCCGCGCCCCACCCCCCCCCCCCCCTCCCACCGTCAGCGTTCACTCACCCAGCCTGCTTGTAGCTGAGTCGTAGCAGGCCCCTCCCCCCGTCACCATCGACTCACCCAGCCTGCTTGTAGCTGAGTCGTAGCAGGCCCCTCCCCCCGTCACCATCGACTCACCCAGCCTGCTTGTAGCTGAGTCGCAGCAGCTCGCCCCCTCCCCCACCCCGTCACCATTCACTCACCTAGCCTGCTTGTAGCTGAGTCGCAGCAGCTCGCCCCCTCCCCCCCCCCCCCACCCCCGTCACCATCGACTCACCCAGCCTGCTTGTCGCTGAGTCGCAGCAGCTCGCCCCCTCCCCCCACCCCGTACCACTCACTGACCCAGCCTGCTTGTAGCTGAGTCGCAACAGCTCGCCCCCTGCCCCCACCCCGTCACCATTCACTCACCCAGCCTGCTTGTAGCTGAGTCGCAACAGCTCGCCCCCTGCCCCCACCCCGTCACCATTCACTCACCCAGCCTGCTTGTAGCTGAGTCGCACCCCCCCCCCTGTCACCATTCGCTCACCCAGCTTTCTTGTAGCTGAGTTGTAGCAGCCCCCCGCCCCCCCATCACCATTCACTCAGCCTTCTTGTAGCTGAGTCGCAGCAGCTCGCCCCCTCCCCCCCCCTGTCACCATTCACTCACCCAGCCTGCTTGTAGCTGAGTCGCAGCAGCTCGCACCCGCCCCCCTCCCCCACCGTCACCATTCACTCACCCAGCCTGCTTGTAGCTGAGTCGCAGCAGCCCCCCCCGCCCCTCCCCACCGTCACCATTCACTCACCCAGCCTGCTTGTAGCTGAGTCGCAGCAGCCCTCCCCCCCCCCCCCCCACCGTCACCATTCACTCACCCAGCCTGCTTGTAGCTGAGTCGCAGCAGCCCCCCCCCCCCCACCGTCACCATTCACTTACCCAGCCTGCTTGTAGCTGAGTCGCAGCAGCTCGCCCTTGTCTTCCAGCACCGTCCGTAATTTGTGCAGGACGTAATCAGGCCCGTGTTGACACGTGTTCGACACATTGTGCGTCGCCTACAACAAATAATTACTCGAATCAAGGCGGTTTTTATGATGCAACAACAACAATCTTTATGTTTGGCCTTATCGACTGTAAACAACACACTCCCACACGACCTCCAAGTGCCCCTCACCTTGACCTTCCTGGGCCGTCGGCCACGGATCCACTCCGCTTCTTGGGCGTCAGGATCATCTTGAGCCGATCCATGCCGCGCTCGATGCTGCCGAATACGGATCGCTTCGTCGTCTGCCGTATGGGCGTCACCTCGACGCTGATGCGATCCAGCTCCGTGTCCCACTGAGCCGCCCGCCCTGACAACGCAAAAAACCAGCTGCCCTCACAACACGGCGTATACACACAGCCCATACACACAGCATATAGTTAGTTAGTTATTTGATTGGTTTAACGACACCGCCAACCTATTGCAGGTCATATTGTGTCATTCCTGGTAAGTTCCACAGCATATATACACAGCCTATACACACTGCGTATGCACAGCATATACACACAGCATATACACACTGCGTACACACAGAGCACATACACACTGCCTACACACACAGCATATACACACTGCGTATACACACAGCATATACACACATCCTATATACACTGCCTACACACACACGGCATATACGCACTGCGTATACAAACAGTAGATAATTTCCGTGCTTGTGCAAGGCACTCCATTATTGTCCACGCGTTCTGTTAACGGAAAACTTTTCAAAATTGTTCACTCACTTGTTCTTTACATTTTTTTTACTATATTTACGTGAGATATATTTACGCATTTACAAAAAATGCCATTACACTATTTTGAAAGGTGCCAAGGAGTGCCAGCATGGACTGCTTCCTCCAAACCCCGAACATCTCTCTCTCTTTATTACTTATATCTTTATTAATTATATCTTTATTAATTACTTGTGGCTTTTATATTACATTAAATCCGAATGGTCTATGAAAAACAACCTATATCCTCCCATAATTCAAATGATAATTATCACGTATTTTGGTCATAAATATTCCGTACTCTAGGCAGCAGTGTGTTGCTAACACACTGGTAACAACATTTATGAGTAAATCTGGCATTAGCTAGAGGTTATCAAGACGGATGAAAAGCTACGACGCTGACACGATGACGAAGGCCTCCTGGTGCGACATCGCGCATGCGCAAAAGTTGATCAAGGCCTCAAGGTGGAAGTCACGCCATAGTTGATCGGACAAGCTAGGCTACACCAAGAAAATGCCAATTCAACCGTACAACTACCCACACAGACACAGAGATGAGCACAGTTTCATTACATTTAGTTTTTAGTTTCGTTTCTTTAGAGAAAGCCACACACCCGTATTAATGTTGCGCTGATTGTGTGAGAAATCAAAGGATGACTGTGGAAAATGCAGTATGTACAGGTATGTACAGAAGGGAAGGGGGGGGGGGGGGGGTAGGCGGGTCTGTTGGTATGGTGAACGGGTGACGTCACAATATGTTGCGCAAAACGTAAAATATTCTATGGGTTACGAAAGCAAATCTCGCGATAACAGTTTCGATGCGAATACGACTTCAGCTGCTAGCTTCTGTGACACGGTGATCTGGATGTAAGGGGGAGGCTAGGAAGCAGGGACGAACCTTCAATCTCTGTGACACGGCGATCTGGATGTAAGGGGGAGGCTAAGAAGCAGGGACGAACCTTCAGTCTCTGTGACACGGTGATCTGGATGTAAGGGGGAGGCTAAGAAGCAGGGACGAACCTTGAATCTCTGTGACACGGTGATTTGGATGTAAGGGGGAGGCTAAGAAGCAGCGACGAACCTTCAGTCTCTGTGACACGGTGATCTGGATGTAAGGGGGAGGCTAAGAAGCAGGGACGAACCTTTAATCTCTGTGACACGGTGATCTGGATGTAAGGGGGAGGCTAGGAAGCAGGAACAAACCTTTAATCTCTGTGACACGGTGATCTGGATGTAAGGGGGAGGCTAAGAAGCAGGGACGAACCTTCAGTCTCTGTGACACGGTGATCTGGATGTAAGGGGGAGGCTAAGAAGCAGGGACGAACCTTTAATCTCTGTGACACGGTGATCTGGATGTAAGGGGGAGGCTAAGAAGCAGGGACGAACCTTCAGTCTCTGTGACACGGTGATCTGGATGTAAGGGGGAGGCTAAGAAGCAGGGACGAACCTTCAGCCTCTGTGACACGGTGATCTGGATGTAAGGGGGAGGCTAAGAAGCAGGGACGAACCTTGAATCTCTGTGACACGGTGATTTGGATGTAAGGGGGAGGCTAAGAAGCAGCGACGAACCTTCAGTCTCTGTGACACGGTGATCTGGATGTAAGTCGCAGGCTAAGAAGCAGGGACGAACCTTCAGTCTCTGTGACACGGTGATCTGGATGTAAGTCGGAGGCTAAGAAGCAGGGACGAACCTTCAGTCTCTGTGACACGGTGATCTGGATGTAAGGGGGAGGCTAAGAAGCAGGGACGAACCTTGAATCTCTGTGACACGGTGATTTGGATGTAAGGGGGAGGCTAAGAAGCAGCGACGAACCTTCAGTCTCTGTGACACGGTGATCTGGATGTAAGTCGGAGGCTAAGAAGCAGGGACGAACCTTCAGTCTCTGTGACACGGTGATCTGGATGTAAGGGGGAGGCTAAGAAGCAGGGACGAACCTTCAGTCTCTGTGACACGGTGATCTGGATGTAAGAGGGAGGCTAAGAAGCAGGGACGAACCTTGAATCTCTGTGACACGGTGATTTGGATGTAAGGGGGAGGCTAAGAAGCAGCGACGAACCTTCAGTCTCTGTGACACGGTGATCTGGATGTAAGGGGGAGGCTAAGAAGCAGGGACGAACCTTCAGTCTCTGTGACACGGTGATCTGGATTTAAGGGGGAGGCTAAGAAGCAGGGACGAACCTTCAGTCTCTGCGACACGGTGATCTGGATGTAAGGGGGAGGCTAAGAAGCAGGGACGAACCTTGAATCTCTGTGACACGGTGATTTGGATGTAAGGGGGAGGCTAAGAAGCAGCGACGAACCTTCAGTCTCTGTGACACGGTGATCTGGATGTAAGTCGGAGGCTAAGAAGCAGGGACGAACCTTCAGTCTCTGTGACACGGTGATCTGGATGTAAGGGGGAGGCTAAGAAGCAGGGACGAACCTTCAGTCTCTGTGACACGGTGATCTGGATGTAAGGGGGAGGCTAAGAAGCAGGGACGAACCTTGAATCTCTGTGACACGGTGATTTGGATGTAAGGGGGAGGCTAAGAAGCAGCGACGAACCTTCAGTCTCTGTGACACGGTGATCTGGATGTAAGTCGGAGGCTAAGAAGCAGGGACGAACCTTCAGTCTCTGTGACACGGTGATCTGGATATAAGGGGGAGGCTAAGAAGCAGGGACGAACCTTCAGTCTCTGTGACACGGTGATCTGGATGTAAGGGGGAGGCTAAGAAGCAGGGACGAACCTTGAATCTCTGTGACACGGTGATTTGGATGTAAGGGGGAGGCTAAGAAGCAGCGACGAACCTTCAGTCTCTGTGACACGGTGATCTGGATGTAAGGGGGAGGCTAAGAAGCAGGGACGAACCTTCAGTCTCTGTGACACGGTGATCTGGATGTAAGGGGGAGGCTAAGAAGCAGGGACGAACCTTGAATCTCTGTGACACGGTGATTTGGATGTAAGGGGGAGGCTAAGAAGCAGCGACGAACCTTCAGTCTCTGTGACACGGTGATCTGGATGTAAGGGGGAGGCTAAGAAGCAGGGACGAACCTTTAATCTCTGTGACACGGTGATCTGGATGTAAGGGGGAGGCTAGGAAGCAGGAACAAACCTTCAATCTCTGACAAAACATTTCCAGTGACATATATTTACAAAAAGCTTACGGCTATTTTTGTTTATTTTTGCAAGAGCAGCTGAAGGGGGATTTTCTTTCATTATGCACACAAGCAGAGCTGCGGCGCAGGCATTTTCCCGTTACGCACACATCCACAGTTTATGCAACACATCAATTATTATTACACACAGATATGTGGTTATGCGAACATACAAGGTAATTCAGCACCGAAGGAAACAACACAGGCAACATGCTTTTTTTTCTCTTTTTTTTCTTGGCTATTTACACAGAACATACTTCACGGCTTTAGGAGGAGAATGTTTCGGCGAAACGTACGAGTCGTCTTTCGTTGTCAAGGCGCTTTCGTCATTTCTGGAAAAGCCGCGAAAATCCTTTTTCTTCACGAAAATAAACCTCTTTTTTCGCAATTACGTGCGCAGTTTCGTATTTTATGAAGAATTAAGTAAAATCTGCAGCACTATATCTATTATAACTCAACTGAAAACGCAGCGTGACTTTTAAATAATTTTACAGCTTTTACTAATTTCGATATCCCTACGCTGTCGCGACCTTAAATTGAGAGCATATAGCGCAAAAGATTTATTTTTAGAAAGATCAATCCACGTGAGAGAAAAGAAGCAGACAGGGGGCCGGGTGTGGGGGTCGTGGGTGTAGGGGGCGGGATGTGGGTGCCGTGGGTGTAGGGGGCGGGGTGTAGGGGTTGCTGGTGTGATTGCAGGGGGCGGGTGTGGGGGCCGTGGGTGTAGGGGGCGGGGTGTGGGAGCCGTGAGTGTAGGGGGCGGGGTGTGGGGGCCGTGGGTGTAGGGGGCGGGGTGTGGGGGTCGTGGGTGTGGAGGCCGTGGGTGTAGGGGGCGGGGTGTGGGGGTCGTGGGTGTAGGGGGCGGGGTGTAGGGGAGGTGGGTGTAGGGGGGGGCGGAGTATAAGGGTGGTGGGTGTAGGGGGTGGGGCGTGAGGGTCGTGGGTGTAGGGGGCCGGTGTGGGGGTCGTGGGTGTGATGGCAGGGGGCGGGGTGTTGGGGTCGTGGGTGTAGGGGCGGGGAACTTACTGCAGCTCAGAACTGACGGGCGTTCCCAGTGTCAGCGACAGGTTGTGGAGCTGCGAATCGACAGAGCGGGAGGGGGACAGCGTGGCCGAGTGCGTGAAGAAGTTGTCCTCTAGTTTTTTCCGTGCCTTTGTTGCACGTGGAGCTGAAAAAAAAACAAACAAAACAAAGCACTGAAACACAATTTTGTCTACCGGCAGTTTGTTTTCACTTAAGTTATATTTTGTAGTTACGCAGTAGACAAAATCTAAGCAATTTCGCGGAACAATTTATGCGTGAAGAGAGAGAGACAGAGATATATATATATATATATCTCACTGGAGGCGTCCATGGATTGCGCGAGGATCTGCGACATGGGCGGTGTGGAGTGTCTGTTCGCCGTGCTGCGCTTCTTCTGTGACGAGCGGAGCGGGGTGTCTCGGGTGGGCGACATGCCGATGGTGGGCGGGCGGACCCCACGCGGTGTGCGGGGCGGGAGCTCGGGCACGCGGAACTGCTCGTTCTCCTTGTTATCTTTATCGTCCCTGATAGAAAAAAAAAACACACACACATCATTTTAACATAATGCAAAAAACCTAAAAATACATTACAGGTGTGAACAGCCAAATGTTTTATCAGTTTGGATATTGTGCATGATTACCAAACGATTTTATAAGATTTAACTCAGTTTGTACAAGGTTTTATAAAATAAATATTCCGAGATTTTTAAGAATGATAAACGCATATTTTCATCTTTTATAAGACCATCTTTTGCCCACCTTGCACTACTCCCATCTTACGGTGTCTCAGAGGGTAGCAGAGTTTGTTTTGAGGCCGAAAACTTTTGAAACCCTTCCCCACATGTTTTAATGTATCTGAAACCTGTTTATATCTACTCACTATGAATGTTTTTTTTTTAATTTTAAAATACTACAGCCGTTCATACGTTTATCAATTGTTTTTTATTTAACAGACAGAAATGGCCCTCATTGGAACATGACGAGAACAACATGGCTGCCACCGTTTCTTCTCCAAACAGCAGATTTACTGCGGAAGACATTCGCTCCTTATTTACTTGCTTGGTCTTTCAAGTGACAGTAAAACATAAGACTGTCATCACTGTTAACGCTCGTTGGCTGACACCTTGCTCACTTGCTGTTCAAAACGTCTATTAGTCATACCTAAAACTTATTTTTTTACATGTGACCCACGTCTCTAGAATCCCACCCTCCAAACCCGACGATCTTATCAAACTTATGAACCGTTCTACAGGAGCACATGTACTGTGAATCCCTCCTGCCGGTCCTAAGCCAGCGCGGGGACGCGCGCAGTTACCGGTGTGACTTGGTCCTGTTGTGCGAGTGCTCGCGGTTCTCGCGGTTACGTGAGCGCTCCCTCCGCCGCGACACATGCTCCTTATTCTTCCGCGCTGCCAGAGGGAAACAAAATAGTGCGCTGTGTTACACGTGTGAGCGATAATACAGCACTTGTCAACGGTGCTATAAAAAAGATGGCCTATGAAGAGATGTGTCTCTTATGTATAATCACAAACTGGATGGGTATAAAAAGTAGTGCCACTTTCAGAATAAAAGCAGTCCCTAGTGGTTAAGCGGAACAAAACATGGCAGACCGAAAAGTCGAAGAGGTTGGCTCTTAGACAACAACGCAATTATCACTTCAACTGAGCGATAATAAAACAACTCTGAAATGCAACTGGTGAGACTGATAGCGAATAAAATTAATATTATCTTTCAGAAAACTTAACGGAAAAAAACTGATTCGCTAAGGTCGTACATTCCAAGCTATAGCAGCCGAGCACAATTTTCACATTTTTATAAATCTGACTTGCTTGAGCCCCCCACTTACCCGAGCCCCTGTTCCGCGTGAACTCCGTGAAGGGAGAGTCCGGCATCTTCTCAATCACCACGATGTCCCTCTCCTCAATCTCTGCCGCGCGCGGGGTCGTCGTTGACTGTCTCTCCGCCAGGGGCGCCGCCTTGGGCATGAGGCGGACGGGCCGCCGCTTGTGCTTCTTGTTGAGTAGTAGCATGTAGGTGGCGGTCAGGTAGTCGTACTTCCATTCGCTGATCGTCTCGCGCATCACCTCGATGCTCTTGTCGTAGTGCACGGCCAGCTGTGTGACGCAATCCAGGTCCAGTTGTTTCTTCTGTCAATCCAGTCCACATATCATAAATACAGTAGTAGGGATTAGAAGGCCACCCGTAAACCATATACATGCGAACACAAAATACGCTCAAATTACACGTACGCACTTAAGTGCTGATATCTCTACCCTCTCCCTCCCCGCCCCCCTCGTTCGCAAAAAAATTCGTGACGACACCCATTCCAAAGCCCCATAATAAAATTCTTTCCAATAATAATTATTGGATTTTTTTCCATGACTTTGCGGCAGACTTACACAGTATCGACTCTTGCACGTGACGTTATGCATGACTTTGCGGCAGACTTACACAGTATCGACTCTTGCACGTGACGTTATGCATGACTTGGCGGCAGACTTACACAGTATCGACTCTTGCACGTGACGTTATGCATGACTTTGCGGCAGACTTACACAGTATCGACTCTTGCACGTGACGTCATGCATGACTTTGCGGCAGACTTACACAGTATCGACTCTTGCACGTGACGTTATGCGTGACTTTGCGGCAGACTTACACAGTATCGACTCTTGCACGTGACGTTATGCATGACTTTGCGGCAGACTTACACAGTATCGACTCTTGCACGTGACGTCATGCATGACTTTGCGGCAGACTTACACAGTATCGACTCTTGCACGTGACGTTATGCGTGACTTTGCGGCAGACTTACACAGTATCGACTCTTGCACGTGACGTTATGCGTGACTTTGCGGCAGACTTACACAGTATCGACTCTTGCACGTGACGTTTTGCATGGCTTTGCGGCAGACTTACACAGTATCGACTCTTGCACGTGACGTTATGCATGACTTTGCGGCAGACTTACACAGTATCGACTCTTGCACGTGACGTTATGCTCGCCGCCCTTCTTGAGCCATGGGTGGCGCAGTAGATCGCGTATCGGGATCCGGCTCTTCGGGTCCACCTGAAGCAGATCGTCCAGGATCTGGGTACTGTCCTTGGATAGCCACTTGGGTACTTCGTATTTGCCACTCTGGAAGACAGTGAAATAGGACAATAGAGAGGTGAAATGTTGGTCTTTAGTCTGAATATCACAATACAACAGATAGTTGACAGTCGGCGTACGGTCATAAGCCACTCACAAGTTATTTTTCACGGAATCTATCTCATGTTTATTTCCATGCCAGGGATGGAATTTATTTAACCTATCTTCATGAGGGACGAAGTGACCAAAAACACACCCACTTGATCACGTGATACAAACATTAGGTCACGTGTTCACCTGTATCTTCTTGTACAGATAGGCGATGTTATCGTCATCGAAGGGCAGGAAGCCGCACAGGAGCGCATACAGCAGCACGCCCATGCTCCACAGGTCGGCCTCGGCGCCCAGGTACGACTTGCCGGCCACCAGCTCGGGCGCCGCGTACGCCGGGGAGCCGCAGCAGGTGAGCAGCTGATTCTCCATGCCGCCCTACCACGCGCCAAAAAAAAAAACAAACAAACAAACAAACACACGCATGCGCAAAACACTCAGGGCTTCCTATTTTTGTCATGTGCGAAATACTCAGGCATTTCTGTTTTCTCTAGAAGCTCGCTCTCAAAATAAGTCACTTCAATTCGACCAAAAACATCGCTTAAAATAGTGATATGTTTAATTTCCAGCGCCAAACCGACGACATTCTTCATATCATATACAGCACTAACTCCGCGCACTCCATTTCCAGTCGACTTTAACCACAGTATTACTGTAAAATATTTACTGAATCTTCCCTTTTAACTGAGACTGAACCGACCATAACATTGGCCTACGATTCCAATCCAGCTCACCTTTGGTTTTGCACACAACCCAAAATCTATTAATTTAAGATTTGATTCGTCGTCCAGCAACAAATTCTCCTGAAAAAAAATAGATTCTTTAATTTAACTCCCCTTTCTTTGGTTAAAAACCAAAGGTAAGTATTTCTATTGTCCTTTAACCAAACCCCATTTCAAGAATTTACTTTCACATACCGTACAACTGAAATCAAAACAAGGTTGGTCTGAGAAAAAGAAGGAGATTCTTACAACGAAAACCTTAAAATGAGCCGAAAACTTTCTTTTAAATTAACCTTTAAAGGACAAATAATGTCAAAAGAAGTGCCACAAGAAATCCTTACGGGCTTAAGATCCCTATGTGCATAGCCTTGCGTATGAATATATCCCACAGCGGCGACAATCTGGCGGAAGAATACGCGCGCTTCGTCCTCTGGCAGGCGATCTTTTTGCACGATGTAGTCAAATAGTTCACCCCCGGGGCAGTACTGCACAGGTAAAAAGAATAACCGATATCTTATAGAAAAAAAAACAGAGAAAAAAAAAAATAAAAGAAAAATTTTGTTCTTCTTTTTCACAAACTTCGTGGGAACTTTAGTCTGCGGCCAAATTTTCAGAGGCTCAGATATTTCTCCTTGCGGGGTTCCCACATGCAATCTTCCGAAGCAGGTCCCCATTTTGGTAAAAATGGGAACAGGACTATTCCCCCGGGATGATTCCCCCCTCCCCCCCCCCCCACCGTAGGACTATTCCCCCCGCTCCGATTTTTCAAGATATTTTCGGTGTTTTTTTTTTCTTTTTCTGCTTCATGTATTCCATTTTTAAAAACGCTTGGATTATCGGGTTACGTGTAGCCTTCATGAACAGCCTATCGGAGTCGAAGGTATTAAGTATCTCGGGATATTGTGCGCGATTTTGGAAACCCGATATTTGCTGCATTACGTGCGTGGGATTGCTCACAACATTCAGTTTTGATTAGACAAGTGTACCCACTATATTAACTGTAAAAGTGAAGATTAATTGCAGTCAATAGTGACTTGAATCAGGAAAAACAGACAGTAGCTGTAGCCAATGTAGTCACTTCAGTCACAGTGTAAATTGATTTAGTATAAGTAGTCAGCATGATATTATTTATTAGAGTAGTGAATGCAGAAACTTATTGCGTTAAACGTTTAAAAAAAACTTATTGCGTTAATTCCTGCTGAGACGAATAGCAAACTGAGGACAAGAAACGGGTAGTCATTTTTTACGATTGCTCTACTGTAAAGTTGACTTACTGCAATATGTGACCATTTTCAAACAGACCTGGGGGGGGGGGGATAACTCGGGGGAATCATCCCGGGGGGGGGGGTGGATACTGTCCTAGATCTCGTAAAACTTGAGCAGTGTGCATAGCCAACATATTCCCCACAGGCCCCCCATTAGTTTAACACGGCCATCAATAGTCAATCAACAGCTGAAATTTTCTTAGTCCAGCTGGTCCATTTTCCTTGGACGGACCTGGCCCATTTACAATACCGATCTGTGTTTGTTTCCATAAATGTTACATACCAAGTTTCATTAAAATCCTTGCAGGATTTTTAAGTTATCGTGTTAACAAGCTCTTGATGATAGACCGACACCGCCCCACCCCATAATATGTAACAAAAATAAATACTGACATCCTATTTTTATCACGTTGATCCGACAACCCTCATTCCCCCCCTCCCCCCTACCCCCTCAGCGTTCGCGTTGGCCTTCCAGAAAACCGCGTCACACAAAACCGAGTGACGCGGCGGGGCCTAAAAACCGCGTCACAGGCACTTCACCAAGAAATCTTTAATACAAAGTACGGGTAACTTATGAAACACCTACCCCTCATCCCCATGCAAAAATAACCTGTAGTAACATTTATTTTGATTTTATTAACGGCTTATCTGAATAACAAATAACATAGTTTTGCCTAACTGTAATACACGAGTTCTTTATACACTGCAAAAAAGACGAAAGGCTAATTTTTGTTGAAAATTTTTCATACATAATTTTTTTTTATAGTGTGATGCGGTAGTCACCAAACTACCACGTCACTGTGACGTAGTAGTTTGTGAAAAACCGCGTCACAAGCCCCAACAAGCGCTAAAATCCGCGAACGCTGCCCCCCTCCCCCTCTCTTGAACAGCCACAAACACAAATAAAAACTACGAGGATATCCTGGCCCACCTCTAGGATCATGAAGAACTTGTCGTCGGTCTCGATGACCTGGTAGAGTTTGCAGATGTGCTCGTGTGTCAACTCCTTCATGGCGTCGATCTCAGTGCGCACGCGCGGCAGGTCGTCTCCCAGGTGCTTCTTGTCCATGATCTTCACCGCCACCTTCTCGCCTGTCAGCGCATGGTACGCCAGCTTGACCTTGGCGAAGCCACCTTCAGGGGTCAAAGTTCAAGTGTATATAAATTTAATGGGGTCTAAGAAACGCTTAAAAACTTGGCAAGAGACCACCGAGATTTTCAGGCAGCGGTCCAACCACGTGAAGAGCAGTGGGCTGAAATGTACCATGGCAGGAAGATAATAGGTGGGGGGGGGGGCACCCCCCCGGGTATGGGTCTGGAGTCCATACTATAGCTTCGGGGCGACTGATTTTAGAGTTTTGAGCCCAGTACCTTACACTTTGATTCTGATAAAAAAAAAATTGCGATTCAAGCGTGTAAAACTTTTGACCATTTGACAAAATGTTCTCCTCTATTTTCTTTTCTCCCAGTGGAATACGAAGTAAATAAACAAGTTTCCAAGAAACACAATTTTATGTCACTTTTTAATACCAAATGAATACAATTAAATAAAAATGCCATTTATGCTACATAACATTTTAAGCTAAAAAGTACGACTTTGATACGCACCTGACCCAATGGTCTCTTTGAGATGGTAAAAACCTTTGAGCACAGAGTACTGTGACATGGCTGTTTTACTTGAAATATCGGGAAAAAAACAGACCTTGGTTGTGATCCACTTCAAATCTGAAAGTCAAGAAGGTTATTGAATAAGTCAGTAAAAAAATCAGACGACAATTTTTGAATAAAACAAAGTGTACCGACAGTGCAGGGTTCGAAATTAACTATTTTTGCCTTGGGGCCCGGAGGGCCCCAAAGTCCAGATTTCTTGGGGCCCGGCCGAAAATCCTGGGGCCCGGATAGATTTAGGCTATATATTAGAAAAATCACCATATTCCCATAAAAAGTAATTTATTTTTCTTAACTATTCGTATACATGATACAATTGTCTTCAGTTTGTCATTCTATTGTTTTTATTATATTGTGACACCGAGTTCTTCCCACACCCCTATTTCCTCTCTGATATCCTCATTTGTTTCAATGCCGTGGACCGTTTCTTCATGAACGAAAGGACGTCTAACTCGAACTCCTGAAGTATTCCAGAGGTCTATTGTGGGAATAGGGTCAAAGTTTTTTATTTCTGGAGATTCAAGTTGAATTAGAAGCAGATCCGTCAGATGATCGTCGTTTAAGCTGGCTCGCCAGTCAGTCTTTGTTTTTTTTTCAGAGCGCTAATGTAAAAATCTACAAAGCCCTCCATAAATTGTTTCAGAAAAAGTGCTTACCTACATGAGTACATTTTTGGTTGAAGAAAAATCTTTAATTTTGATGATTAACCTAGGCCTTTCCGAAAAAATCGTGGGGCCTGGCGGGCCTTAAGCCTCGAAAATCGTGGGGCCCGGCCAGAAATCATGGGGCCTTGGGCCCCAGCTAATTTCGAACCCTGCAGTTGGAAAATTATCTTGAGGTATATTTCCGGGAAGAAGCCCACTTCTCAAAACAAGACTGAGGGAACAAATGATGCCAAGTGCACACTTCATTGAAACGACATTTCTGCAAGTAAGTCGAATTTCTTTGATGGCAGGAGGCAAAGTGTGGTAATATGATCAGGTGTAGGTAACTGACAAAACACTTACGGAAGAGACGCGGTCGATACGGTGAAATTTATTAGCGAAGCGAAAATGGTTGATATAAAAACATTGAACAGAAAATCAAGTCCCATGATTCACCGGTAAAAATTTACATGATGACAGAAGATGGTGACACTAGGATGAAAGGTGTGTTTGCCAATACTATACGAGGGTATCGAAATTGGAGATATTGTCAAATTTATTATCAAATGTAAAAAAAAAAATGCACTTAGAAATGTTTTACAAAAGAGCGTTACGACACCTGCAAAAAATTGTTAAAAGCTTGGTATTTTTTTCTGCTTCAATTTTTCGAGTTTCGCACAAATAAAAAAATTTTATTTAAATAAAAAAAAAAAAACGATGATTCTTTACAAAAAATTGCAGTTTTTTCCACCCTGCACGGAAAAATGCTAAAAAAATTGAAATTTTTCACCAGAAATTTTGGAATTGATAGTTAAAAAAAAGCATGGAAGAAATTAAAAATTAAATGTTGTGGGTTTACAGAATAAACTTATGCCCAATTCAGCATCTATCAATTTCTGAATATATATGTACATATACATATTGCAAATAATAAATTCTCTCGCACAAACTGACATCACAACACTTGATCAACCAACAGCTGCAAGGCGTTTTTCCTTGTAGCAGAAATGTTTAGGGGTAAAAACTAATTTTAATTAAATTTACGAGCAAACTTCTCCCTCATTAGAGGATTAATAACACACTGTTGTCGATGATTGCTCTCCACAGATGCTCATATTTAGGAATTACAAAGATGTCTTCAAATTATGTCGAAAAGAACAGTTTTTGTAAAGATACAGGATTGTGGAAAATAATCCAATTACCGCCAATTTTGCCTCTGTTCCGGTTTGGAATTTGCTAAAGGTCAAGGACATCTGTTGCGGGGAACAACCCCACTTATTTAGATTTTTGGTCACCTGACTTCAGTCACACGACACTTAAAGCCCGTAACGTAAACAAACACTTCACAAGTGAGTGCAGAAGTGAACTTTTCTGCACTTAAACGAAGAAGCAAAAGATCAAGATGCATCCAGTGTTGTCATTTTTTCGCATAAAAACTATTTTTCCAGGGCAGTGGTAAAAACTAAAAAAAGTGGCAAAAATTGAAATTTATCTGAGACATAAATGGTAAACTTGTAATTTATCCATAAACAAATATGGCAAAATTGCCATACAAACACACACTCCCCTATTGGTTAACGGTTTGGTAATATAAATAATATTTGGGCAAATGGGGTGGTTTTCATTGACAGGAAAGTTTATTTTTTCGCATCCAAATTGCTTGCGGCTGTTCAGCACTTAGTATCAAATCAATTACACAGTGTCCACCTGGAATCCGAAACGAAATTCCTTAAGTTTTTCAGAGGTTTTCCATACAAGCAATTTTGGCATGATTCAAATGGACATTGCCAAGAAATCCATATATGCTCGAAAGGGAGTGGCCATTGGCAATATATATTCAAGAAATTCCAACACTTACATGTTTTCGTTCAAAAACAATACTCATCAATTACGTATCCCACTATTTCTCTTAAACGCTTAGAAAAAGACAACAAAGTCTTATTAAATCTATCCAATTTTGTAAATGAAAAATTTCAATGGAAATATCCTGTAAAACCTGGAATTTTCCAAAAATTAAATTCCCGGAGTTTCCCCTGAGATTTGCCGGAATTTTCAAATTCCCCGAGTTTTCCCTGACTAGAAAATGTCGATTCATTTTACCCTGAACTCCCTGATCTCCAGGGTTGGTGGCCACCCTGCAATTAACAACGGTCTGGAAACTGAGTGACAGCAAAGACATGGATGCGTGGACTGATATTCACACTGTTTCGTGCCAGGGTTGGGTTTCTACCAGGTAGAAACCCTTTTTCCCCTACCGTGGGTAAAAACTAGGGTAATAACCCGGGAAAAAGGGTTTTTACCCGGTAGAAATGGTAGAAATAGGGTAGAAACCCCCTTAACAACAACTTACCACAACACCTTTGGGTATCTATCCGATCTACTTGTAAGTTTACATCCATATTTTATATCTACAGTTCATATCCACAAACAACGCGATTATAAAAATATTGTAATACAAAAATTGTCTAGCTAACAGTCTTTATACAAATCTAAACATTCTACTAAAATGTGACGGGTGCATTTAATAATCCACTTCTTTTGCTCCTCGGAGCATGCGATAACAGAACACTAATTTTGATGCTTTGTCGTTGCCCAATCTGTTTCTGACTTTAGAATGAATAGCACCAAAGTTCGAAAATACTCTTTCGATTGAAGCTGATGAACATGGCGCAGATAACAGGTCAATAACTGTAGTAATAAAGTGTGCAGAAATGCTGCTATTTGCAGCGCCTTTCCACCATTTACTATGATGGAGCTTTAAGCGACCGGCCTTTGCTAATTGTGTATTTCCACACCTGTGACATTTAGCATAGACTTTGGTATCCTTTGTGAATTGAGTAAAATGTTGCCATTCTGAATCCCTTGGTCTGCCACCGTTATTCATGTTGAAATTTATTTTCAACGTTTTCTAAATTTATTTAATTTCCACTAAATACATTCAAAAGCTTAACTGTGTTTAGAAGCCTCAAAATACAATACTTTTGATTTCACAAAAATCATGTATTATATAGACCCTCTTAAGATGTTTAACTAACAAACGGATGTGACCATTTCTAACATCAAAGTAGTATCGCGCTGATGTTTACCGATTACTCCAGGGAAAACACATCCCTTTGTCAGGTATTACTTCTTACATAAATAGTCTGTTCGTTAATATCACAAGACCATTGCATAAGAGCAACTGCACAGCATACATAAGAAGAAATATTTGACAAAGGGATGTGGCTTCACATGAGTAAAGTAAACAGTGGTGGTGGATATGAATTGCATGAAAGATAATTACCAACAGTACACAAGTTTGTGTGCAAAGATCTGAGAAATAAGCGCCGCCAACTCCATGGTAGAAACCCCATGGTAAAAACCCTTTTTACCGTCCGGGTTTTTACCCGGTAATTACCATGGTATTTACCCACTTCGGTAGAAACTTGCCAACCCTGTTTCGTGCACAGCCTGTTAAGACGCATGCGAGGAAGATGTGACAGAATTGGTTACAGTAGATCATAACTGGCGACCACAAAGTGTTAAATTCCAACTCAATTAAATAAGCCACCGCTATTTGTTAAACCCTTCGCCTGAAACGTACCTATTCCGCCTCATATACTTGACAAAAGAAATTTGTTTTGAACCACGAAAGATGTTCTTTTCATATCTCCAATTTGGATCTACTAGAGTCACTCGTTCTCCTCCCCCTCGTAACTGTAAAGTTCACACAAAAAGTGCAAAGGCCTCCCAAATAACAAAATGAAATGTCATGGGCTACTTCCTGTACCAAAGGCTAATTGCGATGACGAAATATTTTAATTAAAAATTACCAATAAGTAAATACTGATAAGCAGAATGGTACGGCAAAAGCGCTACTGTTACTGGAGGACATGCCGCAAGGGATAAGTAGCAGTCTGATGTGAGAAACTGTTTCCTTTTTTCCACAAGTATTTGTGAAACGCAAGCAGGCCCCAACCGCCCCCCCCCAAATTCATAGGGGTATAAAGCGATGACGGACAGACGGACGGACACCCCAAACCTATAGGCCCCAATCCGAAGGGTTGGGGCCTAAGTTGGGGACTGGCAAAAAATATTTTTGACGGGGGTAAAAACCGCTTATTTATTTACGTTGAATCTGGCCATTAAAAGCTGTGCTTCGTTTGCGAAACGGCAATTGTGCCTGATCTTTCAGTGACGTTTGAATAACAGGGCCTTTTATGCAGGATTCGTGCCACAGAACATGTAAAGTTGACCATTATCAGCGGAATAATTGAAGGCTACGTATCTCTGTAAAGATATGCGAAGTTATTTACGAGCCAAGGAGTATTCAAATTGACCAGCACATCGTAATAAGCCAATTCGCACTTTCGGGTCTTTCCGGGAGAGGTATTGTTTTGACTGCAAATTTTTTGGGATAAATTATAGAGGGGGAGGAAATGGTTACAGTAGATCCAAATTGGTGAAATGAAAAAGAACATCTTCCGTGGTTCAAAACAAATTTTTTTTGTCAAATATGACAAAATGATGTATATTTAAGTCGATAGGGTTCCAAAAATGGAAGCTGGCTTATTTGTTGTAGCTGGAATCTAGCATTTTGTTGTCACCAATTACGATCTACTCTAGCCAATTCTATCTCCTCTCCCTCGTAAAGAAATGATAAGGGAATAGGCAATATGAGAATATGTCTTTCTGGCAAAATGGAAATTTGTTTTGCCAGTTTTTTCTGTCATTTGTTGTATACTTATCCCAACTCAATTCAGCCGAAACGTTAGAACTTTTAGGCAAAAGCCAAAGTGTTATATGGCAGATTTGATAAATTACAAACTGGTCTGTTGGCTGATGCAAATTATGATGACCCATAAGAATATATTAATACATCGCGTGGCTTAAAGTTTGTAAATAAATATGGAACAACCGGCGCAAACGCTGTTGTTGCATTAAAAGTATACATTTTCAGTTTTGCCAATTGTGCTGTTCAATTTTGTTTCTCTCATAAGCCAATTCGCACTTTCGGGTTTTCCGGTGGAGGTGTTGTTTCGACTGAAAATGTTGGGTGATAAATTATAAAGAAATGATAAGGGAAAAACATCAAAATTCTTATTTTCTTTCAACATGCACACTTTTGAACTTATAAAGCCATCATATGATCTTTTAAAAACTATTTTACATATTATTCAGTCCCTTTAAAAACCTACATGCGCCTATATTTCTGGCAAAATGGAATTTTGTTGATTTTTGCCGTTTTTTTCCCTATCATTTCTTTATATCCTTATCCCACCTGAATTCGCACTTTTGACTTTTGCCGAAAAGTTTTTGGGTTTCGGCTGAATTCAGGTGGGATAAGGATATAAAGAAATCATAGGGAAAAAAACGGCAAAAATCAACAAAATTCCATTTTACCAGAAACATATTCACATGTTGATAATAAAAGGGACTGAATAACATGTAAAATAGTTTTTAAAAGATCATATGATGGCTTTATAAATTTGAAAGTGTGCATGTTGAAAGAAAATTAGAATTTTGATGTTTTTCCCTTATCATTTCTTTATAATTTAACCCCCAACATTTTCAGTCGAAACAACACCTGCACCGGAAAAATCCGAAAGTGCGAATTGACTTATTGGCTTATAGGAAGACCGCAAGACTCGGAACTCAAGTGTGAAATCGGTTGGTCAACGTGCAAGATTAAAGTTTAAAAACGTATCATCTCCATATTACTGTGTAAAACACCTTCCCATTGTAGATGTTTTGAAGTACATAATAGTTCAAGAAGTTAATTTATCTGCTAAAAAGAAAGATGTGTTAACATGAAGAACTGAAACGAGGAATCGGGAACTGGCACAAGAAAGTGCCTCGTACGTTTTACAACCCAGTTGTTTATCATGGTTAGAGATGCAGTTATTATCGCTCGAACATTGGCATACTGCACCTTCATTCTTCACGCGTAACACTTTTTCTTATATTCCCAAAATTGCAGCAAAAACATCTATGTTTTTAAAATTTAGCTCCAAATTATGCGAGAACCAATCAGGGACGCGTTTACTAATTGTTGATAAAGTTATCCGCATAATAATTAAACTATTGGGGACTCATTTTCTGATTTTCTGATGTATTCTGATGTATGCCTGTAGCCAGTAGCAGCTGATTAATCTGCTATATACAAACACAAAGCGGATGGAGATTTCTATCTGTCTAGACGCATTATGTACCCCTCAGTGTTGAGCATTATTAAATGATTCCGAAAATTAGTATAGTGTTTTGTTTATAGTTCTAAGTGTCATTTTGGCTGCAGAGCAGCGTAAATGGCCTTATATTTGTTTTTCGAACTATGTTTATTTAAATTCATTTAATTAATGCTTTGCTATGTAATGTTTAGATATATTCATATTTTACGATATAGCCAAGCATTTATGCATTTCTTACAGCCGCAGTCAGAATCTGGAGCAGTATGAGGAATGAATAGAAAGAAAAAGAGATTGATTCTGAGGGAAGAAAGAAAAGCCAAGCAGATTTTAGCAATGAAATCGGCAGATGCTTTGAAGGATACTCTTTCTAGCGACAAAATCAGGAGCATGGTGATGACGAAGAACATATGATTAACGATGCACCGAAACACAGAAACGCTATCTTTATGGTAAAAGTGTTTGTTTATATGCTGTCAGTTTTGTCACGGAAACTGAAGAAATAAAAAAGTTTAATTTCGGATATGGAAACAAGTTGTTGCATTATCAACGAGAAGAGAAATTCCAGTAAGCCCAAACCATTAAATATTTACGAAAAAATCCTTTGAAAGGATCAGAATTTTTTATCTTCCCGGAAGATATCACAGGATGTTGAAACAAACCGCATTACATGGCTGTTTCCCGTCACATCCAATTGACGAATTTTGTTCTACCAACTTTCTGTTTTGAAGAAATACATATGATCACCTTCCAGTTTAGTGCAAGTTTGTGACTGCAGGAAGCCACTCCATAGTTCAGATCCAATAAAAGTGCAATGAAAGTAATTGAATCTGCGTAACATTCCTACCCACAAACTGATGCCAAACTCGGCTATTTCTAGGTGGCACCGATGAGGTGTGCGAACAAACAAATCGGCGTGTTTTCTATCTTTGCAGCTCATCAGACCCTGAATCTGAAACATGTATTGCAACGATAATAAAAAGCGCCCTCTTTAGTACATAAAAGGTGAAGCAAATTCGACGGCTCAGGTTTTTCCTTTACATGAGAAAGGCCATTTAATTTCGTACACCCATTACCACAACATGAGCATAAAATTATCAAAGCGGCTAAAACTTTTGAGTGTTATAAATTATTAAACCCAACTCATAAACAGAATGTTTCATAATAGATGTGCATTATCGTTTGGAATGAAGTATCGCGCTAACGCCGTGTTCTACGGCTGCTGTTTTATGGTACTTTCACGGGTCCCATTACTGCACATGTATACACATCTTTCATTACGTAGCAGTTACTCTTCATTTCTTGAATTAAAACCAATCACCACATGTATTCTTCTTTCTAATCAATTCTTTCATTGCTTTTAGTACAATTTCATTTTTGCACTGGTAATGTTACTTTCTCTTACGGGAGTAGTTGTAGTCAAATATTTATGTGATGGTAGTAGTAGGAAAAGGACAGTTCCACCACACCCCCCCTAGGCGAGCAACATTCAAGTCAGCATAAGTGACACACAGCAATTTGATCCCATGCAAAATCGGTGTGCCACAGGACAGGTGGCAAAATCAAGACCCCCCTAGCCGGCAGTCGGGACAGACCCCACCCAGCCAGCAGTCGGGACAGACCCCCCCTAGCCGGCAGTCGGGACAGACCCCCCCCCCCAGCCAGCAGTCGCGACAGATCCCCCCCCCCCCCCCTAGCCGGCAGTCGGTACCGGCATCCCCCCCCCCCCGGCCAGCAACATTTTCTCAAGTCAGCTGAAAATAAGAGCAGTTTGACGAGGTCTGAGTGGTATATAAGGGATGAGCACCTGACAAGAACGGTGACAGCCATATCAGTAAGTGGTTATTTGCATAAGTGGCTGTAAGCATTATTGGAAACTTTGTAAACAAAAAGTGGAAAAACTGACACAACTTTCGTTATACTTGACCGATTGATATGGAAATTTCACTGTTTGATTCAGTTTTATGTAAAGTTTTAACATAGTCATGGGCTACTTGCACCGACGGCTGTATGCATTTATTGTTGCATGCCGCCATTTTAACTTAAAAGTGACCTAACTTTTGTTTTACTTAACCAATTTGTATGAAAATTTCACTGTTTGATTCAGTTTTATATCTAGTTTTGTTATTAAGTGGTCACAGGTTATTTGCACATGTGTCTGTAAGCATAATGTATATTTTAGTAACGTTTGAAAAAAGTAGATAACTTTCACCATGTTCAACCGATTTGACTGAAAATTTGACCGTTGCATCTAGTTTTATTTCTAGTTTACAGTGGTCGCAGGCTATTTGCACAGGTGAGAAGAGCACACCATTCAAACATGTGTTCGAATGGCAAGCCCATTTAAAAGACGTGTTCGAATGGTAAGCCCATTCAATACACGTGTTCGAATAATTTTTGGAAGATATTACGTCGTGGTATTGTTCAACAAATTGTTCAACATGTTCAACATGTGCAACATGTTCAACCAGCTGTTCAACATGTTCAACATGTTCAACAAGTTCAACATGTTCAACAAGTTCAACATGTTCAACATGTTCAACATGTTCAACAAGTTCAACATGTTCAACATGTTCAACAAGTTGTTCAACATGTTCAACATGTTGTTGTTCAACAAGTTGTTGTATATAAAGCTATGTTTAAAGACTTTCTCATTATTTGAATAGTGTAGGTTGAACCGAAAGGATGTATAAATGCAACATTTGTTCGAAATCTTAAAATTGGCCACAAAGTCTTAAAAGACACTCAAAGGTTACTCACACGTCAGAAGTGGATGAAGAATCGGATATGGAAACCCTGTAAAACTACCTTTCACGGAAATTTTAGATGAGTCTTCTATGGAAAGTCAAAGCGTTTACATGGCTGAAAAGAATGCACAGGCTTGTACAGAATGTGGTGCATTATACAACAGCGAAGGAGCTTTGCTCAAACATATGGAGCAGTGTGGTGAGGATGCTGATGACAGGAGTTCTGAAAGTGAGTCAGAAACAGACTCTGAAAGTGAGTCAGAAATAGACTCTGTTTGGTATTGGTCAATTAAAACCGCGTCAATAACCTTACGACTTTATATGTTGCAAAGCAAGGCATATATTAATACACAACGCTTAAGTTCATAAAATATTACAACATTTATAAAGTCTTTATCATAAAGTTTAGTCAAATAAGTCTATTTTTCTTCATCTGTTTCACTCTGTTCACTCTCCATACCACTTTCTTCATCACTGCTGTCATACTCCTCTTCCTCCATATCTAGTAGCTCTTCAAAGAATGCATTGTTTTTCCTTATAGCCGCCTTTAGTGCCTTTGAATACTTGTAATGTTTTTCATCCACAAAGTAATTAAAGTCCTTTAAAATCTTTTGATAATGTCGGCTTTGTTCTAGACGCTGGGTATATTTGAATAGTCTCATAAACAGTTGTTTTAGTCCATGTTTGTAAATGGGTCGAAGGTCATAATTTGCTATTTCACGCGCATCTTCAAGTCCTTGTTCTTCATATTCTGAAACCTTTTCTTAAAATTTGTCATCATAGTCATCGTAGACTTCTTGAACCATATCATACCAAACAGAGTCTATTTCTGACTCACTTTCAGAGTCTGTTTCTGACTCACTTTCAGAACTCCTGTCATCAGCATCCTCACCACACTGCTCCATATGTTTGAGCAAAGCTCCTTCGCTGTTGTATAATGCACCACATTCTGTACAAGCCTGTGCATTCTTTTCAGCCATGTAAACGCTTTGACTTTCCATAGAAGACTCATCTAAAGTTTCCGTGAAAGGTAGTTTTACAGGGTTTTCATATCCGATTCTTCATCCACTTCTGACGTGTGAGTAACCTTTGAGTGTCTTTTAAGACTTTGTGGCCAGTTTTAAGATTTCGAACAAATGTTGCATTTATACATCCTTTCGGTTCAACCTACACTATTCAAATAATGAGAAAGTCTTTAAACATAGCTTTATATACAACAACTTGTTGAACAAAAACATGTTGAACATGTTGAACATGTTGAACAACTTGTTGAACATGTTGAACATGTTGAACTTGTTGAACATGTTGAACATGTTGAACTTGAACATGATGAACTTGTTGAACATTTTTAACATGTTGAACAGCTAGTTGAACATGTTGCACATGTTGAACATGTTGAACAATTTGTTGAACAATACCACGACGTAATATCTTCCAAAAATTATTCGAACACGTGTATTGAATGGGCTTGCCATTCGAACACGTCTTTTAAATGGGCTTGCCATTCGAACACATGTTTGAATGGTGTGCTCTTCTCACCTGTGCAAATAGCCTGTGACCACTGTAAACTAGAAATAAAACTAGATCAAACGGTAAAATTTTTAGTCAAATCGGTTGAACATGGTGAAAGTTATCTACTTTTTTCAAACGTTACTAAAATATACATTATGCTTACAGCCACATGTGGAAATAATCTGTGACCACTTAATAACAAAACTAGATATAAAACTGAATCAAACAGTGAAATTTTCATACAAATTGGTTGAGTAAACGAAAGTTAGGTCATTTTTAAGTTAAAATGGCGGCATGCGACAAAAATGCATACAGCCGTCGGTGCAACTAGCCCATGACTATGTTAAAACGAGATATAAAACTGAATCAAAGAGCGAAATTTTCATACAAATTGGCTAAGTAAAACGAAAGTTATCACAATTTAAAGTTAAAATGGCGGTTTGTTGCAAATATGCATACAGCCGTCGGTGCAAGTAGCCCATGACTATGTTAAAACCTTACATAAAACTGAATCAAACAGTGAAATTTTCATACAAATTGGTTAAGCATAACGAAAGTTAGGTCACTTTTAAGTTAAAATGGCGGCATGCGACAAATATGCATACAGCCAGCTGTGCAACTAGCCCATAATCACTTTATAACAGCATACAGCCACATGCGCAAATATCCTGTGACCACTATATAACAAAACTTTACATAAAACTGAATCAAATGGTGAAATTTTCAGGTAAATCGGTCAAGTATAACAAAAGTTATCCCAGTTTTAAGTTAAAATGGCGGCATGCAACAAATATGCATACAACCAGCTGCGAAACTAGCCCATGATCAATTTATAACAAAAGTTTACATAAAACTGAATCAATCAGTGAAATTTCCATGCAAATCGGTCAAGTATAACCAAAGTTGTTCCAGTTTTTCCACTTTTTGTTTACAAAGTTTCCAATAATGCTTACAGCCACTTATGCAAATAACCACTTACTGATATGGCTGTCACCGTTCTTGTCAGGTGCTCATCCCTTATATACCACTCAGACCTCGTCAAACAGCTCTTGTTTTCAGCTGACTTGAGAAAATGTTGCTGGCCAGGGGGGGGGGGGATGCCGGTACCGACTGCCGGCTAGGGGCTCTGTCCCGACTGCTGGCTGGGGGGGGGGGGTCTGTCCCGACTGAAGGCTAGGGGGGTCTGTCCCGATTGCTGGCTGGGGGGGGTCTGTCCCGACTGCCGGCTAGGGGGGTCTTGATTTTTGCCATCTGTCCTGTGGCACACCGATTTTGCATGGGATCAAATTGCTGTGTGTTACTTATGCTGACTTGAATGTAGCTCGCCTGGGGGGGGGGGGGGGCTGTGGTGGAACTGTCCTTTTCCTACTACTGATGGTAATTAGTGAAGGTGTTGCGTCAAGTGTTGTTACTCCACGTCCATCAGTTGAAGAAAATCAAAGTGGCACTTCTATGCGAGGAAAGTAGATAGATCATGAAGAACCTGGTCTGGTTGTGCGGTGTAGCCTTCTATTTTTTCGGAAACTGCAGAAAATTCATTGGAAAAATATTCAATGAAAAAAAGTTTTTTTCGATCATTGTGTGAAATCAGAGTATTTATATATAATTAAAATAATATTAAGATAAATTGATTATCATCTCATTTTTATCAAGTAAGGAAATCGATATTTATAGGAAATAACGCTGGATTTACATCCTGAAAAATGCAAAAATTGCATGCATCTAAACAGAATATATCCTAAGTATCTTTGATTCTGGAAACAAATTTTCTGTGGCAGCCTTTTTGGCAACTTTCGATCTGCACGATCTGCAATTAAGAATGCAAGATAATAAGGCCATTACTGAGGAGGAAAAATTTTTGCAGTTTCGTAAGGATGAGCCAAGTAGTGCGGAGATATCTGGGTATTTGGAAAAATATTTAATATTCATTGGTGACCATTTTGGATTTTCGATTTGCAAAAGCAGTCACAGAAAGGAGAATATTGGTGTGGGGAATAAATCCGTTCAGTTAAGTGAGGATGGATCAAGCAGTTGCAGAGATATATGGGTGTCTGCAAAAATACTTATTATCAGCAATATTGGATACAATGACAGAATTCCACTACAAAATAATCATCGAGCTGTTCAGCTCCTTTCCATGCCTTGTATGTAATACTACTTTGGATCATAGCCGTTACAAATTTGAATGAATTACTGGTGCATTAAATGAAACTGCTACATTCAAAGAAATCCACAACAAATTAATAATCGACCTGCATACATCCTTCGTAATCCCTTATATTTGATCAAAATCGCCACAAATGAGTCACTGGTGCATAAAATAACATACAATCACAGAATTCCACTACAAATTAAAAATCTAACTCTTTACACCCTTCCTATAATCCATTACGTTTCATCAAAACCTTTACAAATTTCAATGATTTACTGGTGTATAAAATGAAACTGCTACATTCAAAGAAGTCCACTACAAATTAGCAATCGAACTCTTCACATCCCCCCATGCCTCACATGTAATCCACTACATTTTATCAAAACCACAACATATTTCAATGACTAATAGGTGTATCAGATAAAGCCACTACAATTACAAAAATCCATTACAAAATAATAATCTCTTTCTTCAGGTAACCCTTTCAATAAGTTATTTGCTCCAAAATTAAAGGCGCTAACTCCATTTAATTTTTTTGTCTTGAATGAAGTCACTGCAGAAAAACAATCACTTCAAGGTAAAATTTAACTCCTTAGCCCCCTCCCCCTTACGTTCGTTGGATGTAACCAATTGACTTTTATATAAAAATTTACAAATTACATAATTATTATTTTTGAGAAATTTGGCATACAACAGTTTTACATATACATTATAAAATCTGACTGGCTGTACAACGAGGCTGGTTACGCATCTTCGCATTTCTAGGGGATCATTCACAAAACTGCATTGCTGTGCTACTACCGGAGAATGCCAGTTCGTTGCATAAGAAATCGTTATGCATGCACCCTGTGGGAGTCGAACCCACAACAGCAAACAGCGGTTCAACAACGTGAGTCATGTCACGCTCGAACGCAAGCTTCTCAAAAGTATTTTAGTTAGACTGAGTCTCTCTCTGGTGATAAGGAAGGTTTACGTTACATATATTTTAACTGTGCAGAACAGGTGACTTCTGTAAAGTAGTCACACACGCGCAACAAACGTCATAGTACTTTCCAGTGTCACACACAAAAGGAAAGTTAAACAATGTCACATGTATAGCAGACTTTTAAACCGTCCTATTGAGATGCCGAGTTCACTTTTCTTTTACTACAAATTTTAAAATATATATCTACTGGTTTCTTAATAATTTTCTTGCAATTTCATGATTTTTGCTTGGAGTGAGTAGAATTTACCATGCACTTAACTGATTTTTGACGTGGTCTTGTGAGCACAACTTTGGAAAGACATCTCATGTATGCAAGGGTATGTACTGTCTGAGAAGTAGAATTGGGATGCTTCCATAGCCTCCTTGGCATTTGTCTGTGCGAATTCGAAATAAATACTTGTGATCTTGAAGTATCATGTTTTTCCTTAGAGTGATCACAATTTAGCATGTGTTCAACTGATTCTTGACATGGTCTTGCTGACCACAATCATGTATGATTCTGGAAAGATATCTCATGTGCACAAGGTTTTGTACTGGTGGGGATGCACAGTTCTTTGCCTTATCGCTCTGCGATTCCAAAATAAAAACTTGTGATTAAATTTACTTGGCTTTTTAATGCATGCCTTTTTGAAAAGCAGTTAATACTTTTGTTTGAGATATATGCTAGCTTGGCCGTGATTGAAGCTTTTAGACAATTTCGACTGACATAAAAACATCGTCAAGAGCACAACCTCACACCCGAATTGAGTATTTAACAGTATCCTGGTCAAACAGCTGTTTCATGTCAACATTCACGATCGGTGCCAGTGTGGCATTGAAATTGACTGAAGGTTAAAATAATAATAAATTGCCTCTTCCCACTGGGATTGCAGCTGACTTTGCAGCTGATTGCCAATGACAATTTTGCAAATTGGTTTAAGAGAAGAAGTGAAGAAGCACTTACCTGCCTTTGTGTATTTCCCATAACTTTGCTTTCCATATTCACTTTCCAAATAACGGATAGAAATCAACAGATGGCCCGATACTGGCTGTTCCTTTTCAGTCAATATACAAGGGAAATGTCGGGTTGTTGGGGACTGTGTGCCTGAAAACTCTGGATTTTTAAGCCATGGTGAACGCGTAGCGTCATTGTGATTTTTATTTCGATTTTAGTAATATGAATGCAATTTTGACTAGTGAATAAGGTTAGTCAAGGGTTGTCTGGTCACCGGATAGCGTTGCGGGCTCAAATGCGTCCCAACCAGAACGCGTCGATTTACTAAACATTTCTTTATACAAGCTCAATTTTCACCAAATGGCCTGGGTCTGTTCTTGTAGATAGAATACGAACGCTCCGGGTCAATACGTGATCTTCTGTAACGATGATTACTCAACAGCGGATATTGCAAACAATATCACCACAGATCAACGCCTTCTTAATGTCTTTAATATCCATTTAGTAAAACGTTCTTTAGATGGACGTTGAATTTCTCTGCCGAAAACTCACTTAATGTCTCTGATACGTCGAAAAAGAGGAGTGGCAAAAATATGCGCGTCACAACAACAACGAAATCGTGTCAATGCTCAGAGAAAATTAAAACCTAGCACTAGCAATGGTAACCCGAAACCGCGGTTTTCAAATTAACCGGTTTGAAAATGAATAACTAATGAAAAGTAACGCAAATCAGGAATATAGTATGGGATATTGAGAAGCGCATCCGTTTTTATCGCCTGCGTTTGAGATGTATTCATAAAAATTGATTTCATTCATTCACCCTGCGTTACTCGATGACCTTAGAGGATTTGACTCAACAATGGCCACTGTTCTTTGCAACTGTGACTGCCTAGGTTATGATGTGATTAATATTTTAGCAGAATCTATATGTCACTCCCCGAGGGCTAAATAAGTCGATAGGTAGATGTTGTGAAGATGATGGACGGCGCCCGCTCCCCCTTGCTCTACTTATTTGGGAAACTACAGAAAATAGACCATCTCTGTGAAAAACTTGGCTGCAAATTTCACCCCGCCTACAAGAAATTTTGCTATTGGTAATATGTCCGACGGCCATATGACCGGTGGTATTTTAACCGGTGATCATTTGGTATAATGCCATTTATGCCACACCCGGGTTTTTGTCATGTAGACTTATATAATAATCTGAAACCCGTGTTGATGAAACGTTAAAGTGTTCGCTGGGATGAATAAATTACAATAAGCAAACACTAATGTGACATTACTTGTTAACAATCTTGTGACAAATAGCCGGATCATTTCTAGAGTGTTTAATTTTCTGGCAAGTTAAGGAAACCGTAAATATCATTTATAATGTAAACATATTTTTTGTTTGAAATAGTCCGAATGCACACTTTTCCCCTTTGGCCTGAACGTAACATATAAAAATATTTCTTACAAAAGGGACATGGATTCAGTCCACGCATATCAGGGGAAGAAATTGGGTGAAATAATCTCGATGAGAAGTGGGCAAAAAGTAACTTGACGCATTCTTGCTTCGTTTTTGTGCCATTGAGATCAAGTGTACAAGTTCCTTTATAAAAAATTACTGCTATTGTTTACAGGCCCTTTTCATATGATCTCAAACCCTCAGGTCAGCCCTTCGGTGTTTTATTTCTGCCACAACAGCTGCAAGCACAGACGCATATAAATGGAATGTGTTATTTCAACTTTATGGTTGTATTGGTTCATTTGTCGCCAAAAACTTATTGGCTGGATGTAACAAAGCTAAGACAAGGATCAAACTCAAGTTAAAACACCTGATATAACAACATTTTCTTGCAACTATAAAACTTAAGAGAAGTGTTGTGAACTCGAGCTAACTTTGAGTGGGACTAGCAAGAAAGGACATTGTTGAATAGCTGTTTACTTGGATAAAATGCTAGTCTCAGTGTGATGAATATGGTATGCAGATTTAGTCAATGAATTAACTGTGGGCTTTTTGAATGCTATCTTTGAATGGTGTATACTCATAAATTACTCCCTTGATTTAAATGAGCATGTCGCATTGGAAATTGAATATTCTGGTTATTGGTTTGAGTTATTTGCCAGAGGACATAAGACATTTAGAACAAAAAAAAGCAATTCAAAATCTATTCACAAATGAAGAGAAGCCATTGTAATATTCGCATGAATTTGATTCAGGATGAAAAGAACTATCTTCAGGATACTACTTAGCACAGGACGAGAACTGCAAAAGAAATTATTAACATGAGCCCTCTCCTTCTGACAGCGCCATTCACTGTCACGTAGTATATTTAAAATGTTAAGGAAAGAATTCTTCAAGTACTTTTTTTTACCATAAATTCTATTATTTTCCACAACAATTGGATTTTGTTAATAAATGTAAAATTCAAGAACATTCTAGGACTCCTAAAGACAAATTCTTGCACTTTCTAAGACAGATTTTCATCTTTTTCACACAGCATATAATATATACAATGTCGTATTCAACTAAAGAGATTATCACTCTATTTATTTTCAAATGAAATTCTCATTCAGAAACCATGAAATCAGCATTTTTGAAATAAGTTTATAGGTTAAAACATTGCATAGGAGAATTGTGGATTTTAATGCAAGATAACCCTTCGTATATCATCGACTAAGCCAAAATTACGCAAAAACATAATATTATTTGTCAAGGATTTGAGGAATTTATGAAATGACCTAAATTTTAGGCCTTTTTGTTAATTTCGCACACCGTTCGACTGATCCAAGTATCGCCCATATAAAATTTGAAGTCAATGGAACTTTCCGTTCCGAGACATATTGCGCACAAGATCTTGTTCACAATATACACATATTATACGTGATGACGTCATACACCGCACTCGTTCTTTCTAGTTGGCACAATACTTGACAGAATCTTTCCAGCCTGCCAAGCTACAATACCACAAGCTTCAACATAATGACGTCATAGGCCTTTCTTAATCGTGTAGCAGGTGTCAAAAGTTGACAAAAATCGCCCTACCTGAACAAGGAATAAACAGATCAAATATAAAGTCGATCCGACGTTATACTTGATTTTTATATTTTGTTCTGAAGAAATCTTGCACACAACATTTTTGTTCACAACAGACTGACACATACACATACACACACACACTCACACACACACACAAACAAAAGTACACACATGTACACACACAACGCATAAACACTATATGTTTCCCTTTGATCGGGAAAACATACTAATATTGGTTTAATTTAGTCATGGAACTTTTAACCCGCGTTGTATTTTCGGTTGTTCGCTTTATGCAACGTCTTTGGTCAAGAACAGTTGCCTTCTGTTTGTTTGGTTATGTGTAACATGTAAACCGACAGGGAAAGCAGAGGAAAACAGAGAAACGTGTCAGGTATGAATGGACAAAAAAATATGGGACTTAAGCTATAAGAAATGAAAGTACATTGTAATTCATCAGCATTAAGATGGAATTTTGATGTATTTGCGCATACGTAAGGAAAACCTCTCCATATATCAGATAAAAACCGCGGCATCTGGTTAAATTACGAGACATTTTTCAACCAGTTTTCCAACTCAATAAAAACAAAGGAAATACCATGCCACCGGGTTATTCACGAACGATCCCAAAAGACTCACGTGATTTGCAAATACACAAAACGCGTTTAAAGTGTCTGTCTAACATAGCATATAACTTATTCTTGTTTATTTCTGAAAGCTTCTTTAAAGCGATTTAATACTTTTATGACACAAAAATATTTCCTGAACACGCCTGTCAAACGTATTTCGAATATGAATATTGCATTGTTTGTAGCTTAACGGTTAACTAGAAATGGGAAACTTTAATTTGATTGGTGGAACTTTTGCAGAAATTTTGTTAGGCGGCATGTTTCCGGATCACTCACGCATGCAACACTTTAAATCAACAACAGCAGGCACCCGCAACAAAATTGCTTCTCGATAATAAGTATTGTTACATACACCCACCAATACCCACACCTGGCCGGGGGAGGAGGGGCACTAACGTGAAATTCCAAAATACTCCCCCTCTTTATGGGAAATGCGGAGTACTGAATGATAATTAGCAGTCATTTTAACGAACTGACAATCAGCGCGTTTTTTGGACACGCAGCGTAACATATAGCGTACCAAGTACCCCCGCTCCCGTCCAGGTTTGCTCAGTTTACAGGTGTGAGTTTGTACGACAATACCTTCTATTTGTTGAAATACACAAAGCTGTATGCAGAAATAACCAATTTTTCACCCATGAACGACCCACAGTATAGCCTCACCCCTTAAACAAAAAACGAAGTTTATGACAGAGCCAGATACATAAATTACGTGAATAATTTTATTTTTTATTTTTAGTTTTATTTATTTATT
The DNA here is from genome assembly GCA_949752745.1 of Protula sp. h YS-2021. NCBI lineage: Eukaryota > Metazoa > Annelida > Polychaeta > Sabellida > Serpulidae > Protula > Protula sp. h YS-2021. The sequence continues at coordinate 79,642,142 of OX457028.1, forward strand.
GCTAAGGGGATGGTGGTAACTATAGCCCACATTTATAAAGTGTAATCTAGGCAATAACTGAAATTTTTCGGATCAAAATTATATGTAATAACTTGACAATCAAAGCCTGTGTTTCGGGATTTCTTATTCGGAGTTATACTATCGTATGGGGAATTTTCGTAGCTTAATTTTTTGGTACTATCACGTGTGCTTGAGCCGAATGTTTAGATTCAGGGTAGTTCAACCAAATTTTTAACCAAACGCTAAGTGTAATTTCGATACAACCCTATTTTTGTGGCAGACGCCGAGTACTGGATAAAAATTGCCCGCACCGTGTTTAACGCAATTGTCATTCCACGCGGACCGAGTCTGCCCTCAAAATCACCCTCTCCATTTCTTTGTGTTTCTTTTTTGGCCCGGCATGGTAACATATATCACACGAAGCGCAATCCCAATAACCCCTTGTGACAATATTTTGTAATCAAATGTGCCTTTTATTTTTAAGTTCAGTCTGTTATTGTAATTTATCAATTGCTTTTTTGCCAATTTTATTTCCTTTCAGCCTTGTTTAAAATTTACAGAAAGTAGAATCCCAAACTTGTATTTTTGTTTTCGGAGTGAGGCACGGTTGCCAGTCCGTATGAACATAGGAGGAGGCGGTGAGTTGAGACAGCTAATGGTTACAGTCGATCAAAATTGGCTCAAAGTAAAGCAAGGTTGCTAAAGGAGGACAATGCAGCAAGTCATTTATTGGAACATGAGATGTTAGCCTATTATTGCGACACTACGATGCCCTTTCATTTATGAAACAAGAGATATTTCAGCCAAAAATGGTTGCAAAATTTGCAGCTGGCATATTTAGAAGGTAGAGTTTTTTCGCATTGTCACCATATATGATCCTTTGTAACCAGTTTATCCTCTCTCCTTCGTACTGTACTAGAAATAGTACTATGTGTTCCTGTGTAAGAAACATCGTCCATTTCACAGCTAACAAATAAAATATATATGAATAAAATAATACCAGCTTGTACTGTGTTGTACTCTTACTCGAATGTTGAATAATGTTACCCAAGTTTGGTCTCTTCGTACTCGACATTGCCAAGCTTTAAGAAGTAATATGTGTTTTAAAAAGTAATGTGTAGTCCTCGATGTGTCTTAAATATCACACGTTATGTAACTGCGAGACAAAGACGAAATGAATATTGATAAGTACTACTTTTTGAGTGTAAGTCACGTTTAAGCCAGTTATATATCTTCCCAGCAAGTACACAACAGTTTCTATATCCTTTCGAACTATAATATTTGAAAATTAACTGCGACATAGTCTTAAATGTTATGAAAATATAGCCATTGTCAGATAAAGGATAAGGGATTTCTGGTGTTTGTTGATATATGCTTTTTTGAAAAAGTGTCCTTGTCCAATTGTAGCGGATTTTACAAAACGTAGAAGGGATTTCCCTGTAAATGTAGTATTTTTGGCGAACTGTAACGATTCGTTCATAAGGCAGAAGGGATTTCCCTGTAAATGTAGTGTTTTTGGCCAATTGTAGCGCTTTACAGAAAAGGTAGCTAGGACTTCCCTGTAGCTCTACCCACAGGATTGGATAGTTACCGATGGCATACAACTTGACACAAATGTTGTTGTTTACCGTAGTTACCATACCATAGGAACTTCAAAGGTAAGAGTTAAAAGCGTTTTTGGCTATTTTTCACGCATTGCTTGGTGAGGTTGTACTGCGGCTCACAAACAAGAATAGGTAAAGAAAACCATCAATTTTCATCCAATCTATCTCTCCCCTCTCGTACAACTTCACCCTTTGACTAAACATCTTTGAATTACTTGATTTGGCAAACTTCAAAGTTCAGTTTTGTAAGAACCACCAAAGGAACTGCTTCAATTTGTATCATTATGATCTATGGACATTACTTTACACTAGGGAATATAATGATCACCCCTTGGCCCTATATTTATCCTAATTTTTTAAATTAAATTTTTACCTATTTTTACACTTCTTGTTTCTTTTCAAACAGTATGGCGTAGACTAAAATCCTCGATAAAATATTTTTTGGGACAGCCACCTTCAAGGCCCGGATAAAAAGATTTAAATCAAAATGTGTTTGTGGTTACCTCTTTCAGATTCGTATAAAAGACATACAATAAATCCTGCCTGTCTTGATCAACTTCCGGACCCGGATAGAAAGGGCGTACAGCAAAACCTGCTTTAGCGACTACCTTCCAATCTAGGATAAAAAGACGTACAGTAATATCTGTTTTAATGACCATCATCTAGTTATGTTTATTTTTGAATTTTTGACAATTAATTATGACTATGTTTTCAGTAATTGCCAATCCCTCAAGATATTGCTTTTTACTAATCATTTCTGCAAAGACAAGAAATTAACGGGGCTAGAGGCTCAAGCCTCGGTACTTTAAGCATTATTTGACGTAAAACAGTTTGCGTCCTTGACATGCAGTGTCCTTGAATCAGGTCAAGGTCACGCTTTGTTCTTAACTACAATGCCACTTCCAGAAACTGTCTTCATATCATTTCCCGAAACTGTTTTCATACCCGCATTTATGGGTCTTAACCTGATACGAATTAAAAAAAAAACAAATAAAAAATAAAATAAATAAAAAATAGAAAATAAAAAATGAAAAATAATAAAACATTAAATCAACAAATATAAGAAAAATTTAAAAAATTAAAAAAATTAATGTGCTGACTTTGTGTATGTATGTGGGTATGAAAGGAGTGTCCAGAAATGATATGAAAACAGTTTCCGGAAGTACCATTGTGGGCAAGAATCCCCTAACCTTAATGTTTTCAAACTCTTGCGCGCTTAAAAACAGTTTCCGGAAGTGGTGCGAAAACAGTTTCGTCAAACAGTCCTGAGGTTTGACGAAAAAGTTTCGTCAAACCCCCAGCGACGAAACAGTTTTGTCAAACCCCAGTGACTGTCAATGGCACTGGATGTCAAGGACACTGTAGAGTACACTTGACCTAGTTTAAGGACACTGTATCCAGCTACATGTGCTTTAGACCTTGACCCCATTTACGTGAATGACACTGCATCCAGGCACGTGAAAGAACACATGCACGTTTGCCCTTGACCTGATTTCGTCAAAGACACTGCCTCCAGGCACATGAAAGTACACAGGTACTTTTGATCTCGACCTGATTTCGTCAAGGACAATTTCTTAAGCCCATCGAGGCACTTTTGTCAAAGTACGCATGTACTTTCGTCATCCCATCCGAGCACTTTTGGACGTCACTGATGACGTCATATACTAAAAATTCAAACGCGCATATATTTAAAACTACTGGTTCGATTTCAGTGTTGTTTTCACCATGGTATTCAGTAAGACTTTTAGTTGCTATTGATGACTGATGACGTCACTGATTACGTCATACGCTAAAAATTTCAAACGCGCATATCTTTAATACTATCTTTAAAAAGTGACGTCATTTTTCAAAATTCAATGAACATGAACTTGATGAGATAGAACGTGAAGGACAGAAGAATGCTTGTTCTCCCTTACCAATTACTGATGAGCAAGAGCATGTCGTACAGGCTGACACTTTTTCACTTGAAGAAAGAGAACCTGAACCCATGTGATACACTACACCCGTCAGGGGCCAGGTGGTAAATTGCTCACGTATTTAATGCATTACGAAGAAAATACAGACGACGAGATGGATGTCACGCAGACAAGTCAAAGTACCATGAAACACCATTGCTCTATGTACAGTCGGCCCTTAAGCTCTCGTCAGAAGCTACAGCAACATCATAGTACCAATCACCAACACCTTACTCTTATATGCACAGATTGTAGTAAAACGTTAAGTAGATGATGTCCACGCTTCTCGGATATCATTGATTAGTATGTAGCATGAAAGAAAGGAACAAAAAGCAATACGTCTCACAAGTGAGTAGAGGTTATCGGCAAAGTATGCGAAATCATGCGAAAACGTGTTGAGGGCTAAACATAATCATGACATTTTAGTGCCTTTGAAGGAACCTGACATTGAACATCATTAAAAATAAGAGATTAAAGGAGAACTGAAATGGTCACCCAACATCTACCAAAATGGTGAAAAATGAAGAAGAAAATGTTAGAAAAAGGTTTTGAAATTATCAAGGAAGCAAAATATATACTACATTGCAACCCGAGGATATTCAAGGTGTATTAGCTGAAGTGTTTCAGACGTTGCACACAAAGTTTCAAGAATTTGAGCGTGAGGTTTCAGGATGGCATTTAGATAAAGTGGGCAATATTGACGTGTATAATGCTACATACGATCCACTGACAGGTGGTCAGTATTAGCAACATCTTCATGCCAAACATCAAAATTCCACCCAGCTGAGTCATTACACAGACTATGAAAATGAGCTCAAAGTAAAAATATCTCCTTTCCAACACCTGTACGTGAAGTACCAATTTCTGAGAAGAACAACAGATTATTTACAAATGTGTTTGGGTATGAAAATAACAATGTGGTACCTATTTATTTGAGTAAATATAATTATTAGGGATTTCCCATGATAATTCGGGATTTTAATACGCTTATGCATAGACATGCAAATATAAAGAACATATGTATTGCTGTTTCAACTGTCTCCATGCAGTTACACGAGAAGATTTGCTGGATGGGCATAAGTTAGTCTGCATGAAAAATCCAACACAAATATTGACTTTTCCTGAGAAAGAAGAAGATTAAGTGATTCAATTCAAAGGAATTGCAAAGCAGCAAAATATACCTTTTATCATCCATGCTGATTTTTAATGCTTTACGGAGAAAGAAGGGAATGGGGTCAAGCACCAGTATCATAAAGCAAACAGTTTTGCTTACGTTGTTGTCAGTACCGATGCCCAATATTCAAGACCACCAGTGCTGTATCGAGGAGACAATTTTTTGATGCATTCTTACAATAATTTATGGAAAAAAGATCGGTTCACAGAATTTTAAATTTTAGCTAATGCTAAACCATTGTAAATAACATCGGAAAACATCCATCCTACCACTTGTTTTATTTGTCATATTAGCTTAGGATCTGAGTACGAGATCATGACCATGTCACCGGGCTTACTGCTTACTGGTGCTGCTCATAGTAACTGTAATTTACAATACCGTTTGATGAAAAAGAGTCAGGGTCAGGAGGATTTCTTTATCATATCAGTTGTATTTCACAACTTACGGGGCTACAACAGCCATTTCACTATGAAGATTGGACAATTTAAGGAAAGTAAATTACGTGTTATTCCAAACACTATTAAAAAGTACATATCCTTTTCATTTACTCTTTCCAATTTATGGGAGCATCTGTACAAAATCTGGTAAACAACTTAGCAAACCAAGGCAAAACAAACTTCCAAAATCAGGACATTAACCATTGAAAACATTCAGCAACAAGGTTTGTTGTTGAGAAAGGGAGTGATTTTGTGCATGGACCTGAGGAAGTATTTTACATTACATTGAGTAAGGAAGGTATCACTGAGGACGACTATAAACATGCACAGAATGTATGGGAGACATTTAATTGTCACACATTAGCAGACTGTCATGATTTGCACTTCAAAACAGACGTCATGCTATTAGCTGACGTGTTTGAAAATTTTCGACAAGTGCGTTTAACCACTTACGAATTGGATCCAGCACATTATTATACAGCTCCCGGCTTCTCGTGGGGCGCCAACCAACCAGACAGCTACGTTATGTATCTTAATGTCAATAATTTATACGGCTTGGCAATGAGTCAGTACTTTCCAGAACGAAATTTTACATGGGTGGAAAATTTTTAGATTCTATTGATGTCATGTCTATCGCAAAAGATGGGGACATAAGTTATTATTGAAAGTAGACTTAGCCTATCCAGTTTATCTTCATGCTCTTTACAGTGACTACCCGGTAGCTGTAGAGCGACGATGTGTTGAAGAAGAAGAACTGCCTCTTTATAGTAGAGGACTCAAGAACGAATTAAACTTGAAGGTGAAACCTTGTGAGAAACTGGTATCTACTCTATATTCCAAAACAAGTTGCATTACAGGAATTTATATCAGTATTTATCATTTATCACCTCAGCAAAACATTAATGTATGACTTTCACTATTTGTATATAAAAGTCAAGTACCCTGAAGCAAAAACTGTTGTTTACTGATAGTTTGTGTTGCTGTATTAAAACAAATGAGTGAGATCAAGATATGTTACGAGATATGTGTTACTTTGATACAAGTTATTATTTACATCCCATTTCCTTCATTCCACTGCATGATGTGGTCTTAAATGTTTCCTATTACGTGAATCGATTCGCTGACATGTTGGATAAGGTTAAAAGCGTTTAAATTACTAACATATTTTTGGCGGTTTAATTGCCATAGTGAATATTTATGTCACCGGTAATTATAATGGGAGAACCTGCCAAGCACATTTCCTCTAAAAGGGAGGCCAGCTCGTCGTGAAACAGGGCACTAGATGAATTTGGGGGTCGGTAAATAACCAACACTCTGAGGATACTTGGGGTAGATCGCACCTCGACCATGCAACACTCGAATGAAAGAATTTTCGGGACTTTCAGCTCTTTTGGTTTTAAACTGTCATGGCAAACAAGGGCAGTTCCTCCACCACGACTATCTCGGTTAAGTCGTATAAGAGAGTATCCGTTAGGTACAAGATCAGCAGCCTCGAAATCAGATGAGGCATCTAGCATGTCTCCGTTAGGGCAAGGATATCAAGATCTTATTGATGATTAAGTTTTGTATTAGACTCACTTTACCGCACACCTATCGGTCATTTAATGTGCCAAGCTTATCTGTTGCCAACGACACCTTATTTTTATTTTGTTTAATATTTTCCCTTTGAAGGCACAACAAGACTATTTACTATGCTTCGAAAACACATATTGTAATGCACTGCCCTCTCGTGTAAACAAACTTGAAATGTTTCCTCTACGTATGGCCGATCGATCAATACTGTATAGACTAGAATATATTCTTCAATCTTTGGTAATTTCCACTTCAAATAATGCATTAAAAGTCAATTTTAAAAACTAAAATGTTCAGTAACAATGTAATATCCTAAAAGCAAAATCCATTAAAAACATATTAAGCTAAAGATATCCTTTGGTTAATTCTGAAGTCCACTGTTTCTTTAAGAATATATAAGAGTTTATTTTATAGCTGTTGTATGAAGCGCTTCTACAATGTCTACAGTGAAAGTCAAAACAGTTTCCGGAAATGATATGACAGTGAAAACAGTTTCCGGAAATGATATGAAAACGATTTTAGGAAGTGGCATCGTGGTTAATAGCCCCCGTGACTTTGACCTGATTTAAGGACACTGCATGTCAAGGGTACAGTGTCCTTGACATGCGATGTCCTTGGCATGCAGTGTCCTTGAAATACAGTGCCCTTGAATCAGGTCAAGATCACGGGGGTTCTTGTGTTCTGACCTCACAATCTTCCACAAAAGTGAAAAGCTTAAGACTTTGTGTCTTAAAGTTGACTCGTTGTGCAAAACATATGTGGGGAACCAGACGGAGACAGACGGCTAGAAATCCCAACTGGACGTCTGGAAGGAACGGCCAAAAGTCTCGTTCCCAATTGGTTCGTCTAGAAGTTCCTTGAGATTTCCAGTCGGTCCAGAAATCCAATGAGATTTCTAACCGGTCCAATCGATGGAAATAATCGTTTAATACTTCTTGGCAATAATTTTTACATCAGCAGTCATACATCATCACTTATACAATAACAACACCATTTAGCGTTTAATTTCATTCGTGATGGTAGCCCTGAAAAGGGACCGAAGTTTTTTAGTTCTACCATTTTTGTGTTTTTTTGTAATTGTTGTGGACAGCAAGGCGCATTTTCTGGAACCGCTTGCCACAGAGACAGGTCACTTGAATCACTTTCGTTCCCTCTATATATATGTCCGAATGCACCCTTTTAACAATTTCTGTTTCTAGCCAAAATTTTGCAAAATGGATATTGCATTAATATTTGTTAAAGCAAGCCACAAAAGATGAATTGACCAGTTGTTTTGAAATATGCTTGAATATATTGCATTGGCACTTACCATTACAGCCATATAGGCACAAAAAATTAAAGCGTGGACAACAAACCATTCGACAACTGGCTGATCAGAAAATCTCCCTTAAGCCTAAAAAGAATCTAACGAGAAAGGTGAATTTATTGGAACAACTGCAGGAATTACGCTTCCATAATTAGCTCAATTGTTATTAAGAATGAAGCATGCATTAAAGAAACGAAATCATGAAACTGCAACGGAAATGTCTGCTTCTTGGTCGTCATTTACAAACCTTTCAGTCACAACAAAAGACTGCTGCTGTGGCAGTTGCAGAAAAGTCAGACAAGTCACAACAGTTAATATTTCTGAACTATTTTCAACCTATACGTCATTTGTACAACTTCTGAAGAACAAGAACTGAAGAAATATGCTACAAGATGGATAGATAAGAATGAACGCTGAGAACTGGAGATGTTATTGAAAATTCTAACATTACTGATTTATTGGAAGAAGCATTAGCTGCTACAAGAAGAAAAGAGCGACAAGTATCACTCAGAGGTTGGAAGCAGTTTATTCAGGAAATTGTAGATTCTAATATTCCAAAAACTGTTTTTAACATAAAGACAACTCGTGATGACATTACAAAAGAAATAAAACAGCGTCAACAAAGACAGATTCCAGAAGAATGAAAAAAATTGTTAACATGGCTTAAAGAGTTATGTTATTGTTCTTAAGAAAATGTAACTATAACTCATATTCCTGCAAAAATAAGGTGGGCAAGTGCTTGTCAAAGACAAGTAATAGACAGCAACAATGTGAAACAAGTTTTTACATTACTTAACTAGTATAAACTATTATCCTACTAATAAACCTCTAATTATCAGATTCGTTTGCCTAGTATATTATATTTGAAAGGAAAATATGTGACCTTAGCTGAAATTCAATACCCTCACACAAATGCACGACAATGAGACAAGGAATGGGCTACTACAGGCATTATCAGTTATCATTAGATTATACGTTTCATTTAGTTGCCACCCCTTATGGTTACTATAGATCCATACCTTAAATATGTACTGCAGTAAATGAAGAACTAGAAACATTTGATAATACAAGCTCTATTCGATTGAAGTAAGATAAAATTAGACGAAGAGTTTTTATTACTTTGACAAATGATTTGATATTCTCTTTTCTACTGGGTTAACTGAGATTTTGGTGTTTATACCAGATCAGTGGTATAAACAATCTGGTCGTCCTGCTTAACATCAAGCAGATATGAAACATGGATTTAATACGTTTCATTTATACTGCAGGATTTGCGAGCCACAAGTAGTTGGAGATCATTATGTTCGTTCTGTTCTACGTTCTGTTCCCAAGGTAGGGATGGTGATATTATTATGAAAACTTATAAAATCCTTATTACGTACTCGTTACTACATCAAAATTTGATATGATATAAATCAGTATTAAGGATGACACAGGTCATAATGTGACATTTCAAACTGGGAAGGTCATCTGTAAACTTCATTTCCGACTAATAGCATTATGAAAGCATATAGACACGATCTACATGCACACCGCAGCCATTTCAAGTGGGTGGAGATTTACCATTATTTAAAAGCACGCATACAATATTGGGATGCATTGGTTCGTTCGTGGGAGCATTGACTCATAAAGCAATTCCACTACTTAGTGCAGGAGCTAAAATTGTTGCGGCACATCTTAAGAAGGCTGCAAAGAATGTAGTTAAAGACGTGACTGATGGTGTAGTTCAAGAAGTTGATGGTGCTATTGACAAACGAAGGACACCAAAGAAAGTTGATAGAAGGCGAAAGAAAGTGAAAGGAGCAACATCAAAAGATTTATTTCGGAAATGAATCTTTGTTAATGGCTGTAAGTGATATCTTTAAGGTACAAGTGAGAGATGTGTTTTCAACCATTCGCAAATTGAGGGCTAGTAGTAGACTGGCGGTCTAACTGTCCCACTTTTTGTCTTGGTTTAATACGCTTGAAATCGACACATCAAATGGTTATTGCACAATATATGTCTGGATATACTGAGTAATTAACTTACCTTTTGTTGTATGTGACGTGTTATAAGAGCTTTTTAAAAAATAGTCTATTGTTTTACGTGATCTATCCTTTGATTAAAGAAATTAAATATTTTATCCTTAACGAAATTCATTTGAACTGAGTCAGGAATTTTGTTTGATGTACTGTTTTTTTTCTAGCACATTCTGTAAACCGGTTTATACAAAACTAGATCATCACACATTTTCATGATTTTGTACTGCATAGTGAAATATTATTGTTATGCCTCAAATCGGCTTACACAAGTAATGCTACGCCCCTAAGCAGTGAAAAAAACAAATTAGTAACAGGCCAGTAGCCCTCCATGTTTTAGAATGTTGTCGAAGCCATAGCGAACCCTTCACGCCTGTCGTACGTGCAAGAAGCCATTTTTCCAGAAGGAAAACTTGAACAAACACATGGTAATACATGTGGATTTACATTTTCACCATTGTTAGGATTGCGGCCAAGGCCATCTGTTTTGTAACAACACAGCGTTTACAAGGAATAGAAGACAATGATTTTGAGAATGCCACTCGATGGAATTTATGCCTGGGACGAGATCATCCTTTAAGACAGGAAGAGGATCAATAGGCCGTCTGGGCCATCTACCACAACAACGCATACAAATCCATATGTGGGCAGTGCGGACGCTGGCTTAAAGAAGATGGGTGCATGGTGTCACAAAGTGATGGATTCTCTTCTATATTTTTTAAGGTTAGGCGCTCGTGCAGTTTTTATAGTTTGCTTTGCATGAGGTCGTTTTGTACAGGTCATCTTTTAATTGAACGAGTAAAATCAATATTGACTACAAGGTGTAAAGTCAGTATTTATAATCCTTAGTACCCTCGTGTTGAATACGTAAGGTGACTTTTGCCACGTCTTCGAGTCAGTTTGGAAGTAAACCATGCCGGAGTAAGACGTAATGTTAAGTTAGTTATCAGCCTAAAGGCAAAATTGAACTAACCTCAGACGAGCCGGTACGAGCTAAACTCTATCCCATTCCTTTCGCTCTGATAGAAGAAACCAAAAAAGAACTGAACGAAATGCTGAAATTAGGAATTATCGAGCATAGTACGTCACCTTATCGGGCACCATTGCTCATCGTCAGGAAAAAGGATCAGTCTTACAGGTGGTGTGTCGACTTTAGACAGCTAAATAAAATCACCAAGTTCAATGCAGAGCCGATGCCGTCTTCGGAAGCCATATTCGCCAAGTTGTCTAATCAACGATATTTTTCAAGTGTGGACTTCTGTAAAGGGTACTATCAGATCCCTGTGCGAGAGTGCGACAGAGAGAAATTAGCGTTCTCTAGTCCGCTCGGCCTTATGCAATTTTGCATGATGCCATTTGGATGGGTCAATGCAGGAGGAGACTACAACAAAATGATGAAAAAACTGTTACGATAGTTTTGTCGATGACGTTGTGACGTACACAGTTGAGTGGGACCACCAACTAGAGGTTCTGAGAAACGTGTTTAATAGGATTCGTGACGTAAAACTTACGCTAAAGCCTTCAAAATGTTTTTTCGGTTACGAAAGTTTAGATTTCGTAGGACATAAAATAGGCAATGGCCTAATCACAACTCAGACAGACAAGGTGAACAGAATCCAAGACGCCCCACTTCCGAAAACCAAAACTTAACTAAGGTCATTTTTGGGGTTAACTGGCTATTATAGGTCGTTCTGTCCCAATTACGCAACTGTAGCCTGTCCGTTAACAGACATGACAAAAGCTAAGTCTCCAAACTATTTAGAGTGGACAGATCGTTTAAAAGTTGCATTCGAACACTTGAAACAAATGCTAATCAAGCAACCCATTTTGAAATTACCCGAAGTTGACAAACTCTTTGTTCTGAGAACTGACGCTAGTTTAACGGGGTTGGGTGGTATTTTGTTGCAAGAATACAATGGAACGTTGTTTCCGGTCGCTTATGCGAGTCGCAAATTACTGCCCCGTGAGCAAAGACTTTCCACAATCGAACGTGAGTGCTTGGCAATTTGTTGGGCTGTGACCAAATTTAAAGCGTATCTGTTTGGAAAAAAGTTTGTCTTGCAGTGTGATCATAAAGCGTTATTGTATTTGAACACGGCGTCGTACAAAAATGATCGTGTTATGAGGTGGTCGTTGCTATTGCAACCGTATTCAATAACGTATGAAGAGATTAAAAGTCAGGATAATATTGGAAGTGACTACTTAAGCCGACAGTAACTTCTATTGTGTTTGAAAGTTAAAGTTAGATTTCACTGAAGTAAAATCTTGTCGGTGGGGTAGTTGTCACAAAGTGATGGATTCTCTTCTAAATTTTTTTAGGTTAGGCGCTCGTGTAGTTTTTATAGTTTGCTTTGCATGAGGTCGTTTTGTACAGGTCATCTATTTAATTGAACGAGTAAAATCAATATTGACTACAAGGTGTAAAGTCAGTATTTATAATCCTTAGTACCCTCGTGTTGAATACGTAAGGTGACTTTTGCCACGTCTTCGGGTCAGTTTGGAAGTAAACCATGCCGGAGTAAGACGTAATGTTAAGTTAGTTATCAGCCTAAAGGCATCACATATATGGATTTATGAATAATACGACTTAAGCAAGGTCAGTATTGCATAAATATAAGTTGAAACTACTGAGTTAAATGCTTCAGTTATTTGCGAATTAATTAGCAGTTTTTCGGGGGTAAAATTACTGCTGATAAACCTTGACTAGTTTTACTTCATTTTGACTTTATGTATTATTAGTCGTGCAGTTTATGTTGTATTTGAATAAATAGATAAATTATGGGAAACAAGCAGAGACTTGACCGCTGGGTTTGGGATTCTATTGGTAGTCTTTGAAGTAGAATTCTGAAGGTCGAATATTTATGAGTGTTTGTATCGTGTGTTAAGTGGACGGGGACTGGGACAAGGAGAATGGGAGCCCCGATGTGTGCAGTGTTTTGCTGAGGGTGATACGCATGAGGACCGTAAGGGCTGGGCAACGTACCAACAAGAGGCGGGAACTCCGACCGAGAGACGTTTCAACGGGTACCGTGAGGGACTTGTTCACTCAGCTGAGAAGGGACAATTCTCGAGTGCGTGGTGACGCACGTGGAGTGGGCATGTACGGTGTTGTAGCGTAGTCTTGGGGCCGGAAACCGTGAGGGACTTGTTTACTCGACCGAGAAGGGACATTCTCGAGTGCGTGGTGACGCACGTGGAGTGGGCATGTACGGTGTTGTAACGTAGTCTTGAAGGCCGCGAGTATCGGTGGCGTGATTACTATTATTTTTTTTCCGTGTAAATTGTTATGTATTTGTCTGTTAGTAAATAATTTTTTTTTCTTAAAAAAAATTTTTTTTTGTTTGCTTATACTTCCCTTAACCACAAATTCAAGGCAATTTGTGACATTGGTGACCCCGACGTGATCAAAAAAAAAATTGCATGGCGGGTTAGTAAAACATTGATTTTGGGTTAAAGAAAAGAAAATTATTTATTTTAAAAATGAAACTTCCACTTGCTTAACGAGTATGAATTCAAAGCCCATGTGTACAGAAACACAAAGCACCTGTTGTTGAAAATGATGTGGCACTGTTGATAGGTTTTTTTGTATCCAGTAGAAGTAGCTACCGTTCTTTTAAAAGTAACAGTGTTATATTTTGGTGGCAGGTAGAAGTGAGTATCAGTTAATAGAAATATTAAGTGGCATTTTTAATAAATGTTTGGTGGAAGTGTGTATCGTTTTGATGAGTCATAAAGTAAGGTTTTCAGTAAATTTAGTAGAAGTGTACATCGATTTAGTACACGGTTTGTTTACTGAACATTCTTTAACATCACTTCTGGCGTGGTTTCTCTTACATGAGCCTCACGTAGGTTAATGTTCATACAAAATTGCAGAGATTGAACAAATGGAAAAGTTCTTAGATATTGGGAAAGAGATGGGGTACTCTGGTGAAAAACTTCAAATGTTTGTAGAAAACGAACGTCAACGTGCACTAGAGTTGCAACGCGAACGTGACGCAAATGAACGCGACGAACGTAAACGGAAACGTGATCATGAGCGTGAAATGAAATTGGCTGAGATTGAATTAGCTAAAATGCAAGCGAATAACAGCGACGCTGTGATGAACACGGCTGTTGACAAAAACAAACCATTGTTGCCAAAGTTACCTAAATTTAATGATAAGGTAGACGATATGGACGCTTACTTGCAAAGATTTGAACGTTACGCTGTTAATCGTGGCTGGGAACAAAACTGATGGGCAATATCTCTTGGAGCATTATTAGAGGGTAAGGCCCTAGAAGTTTACTCTAGAATTCCCGCAGTTCATGCCGACGATTACACCGCTTTAAAGAACGCTTTGCTGAGACGTTATTCTCTTCATGAGGAAGGATTTAAACGAAAATTCTTTTCATCGCGACAGGAGAAAGGTGAAATATTTTCACAATGTGTTTGCCGAATGGAGAACTACTTTGACCGTTGGGTCGAACTTTCAGAGACGAGACGGACTTACGACGATTTACGCGATCTTATTGTTCGGGAACAGTGCCTTCACATGGCCCCTCGCGATTTGTCTACGTTTGTTCGCGAGAAGGATTCTCTTTCGCTTATCAAAGTTACTGAATTGGGAGACCTTTTCGAAAGGGCGCATTTTGACAAAGAACGTCAAAAGCCAAAAATGCCGAACAAACATCTGGAAGGTGACAATGCACAGGTTAGTAAACCTTCAAATACAAAATCGTTTGCCGATGTCCGGTGTTACAGATGTCACAAAGTGGGACATATTGCTTTAAAATGCCAAGAGAAGAAACCAGAAAAGGTGAGTACAGCAGTTGATGTAACATACTTACCTAAGCCTGAATGTGAAGCAAGTGGCGATAGAGAGATCGAATCTGCCGTAGTTAGTGACGCAGAGAAACGAGAAATATCTGGTGCAGTGGATGAGCTGTCTGAGTTTGATGTCGGAGAAGGGACTATTAATGACACTAAGGTGCGTGTCATGTTTGATACAGGTAGCTCTACAGTGTTTACTCGCAGTTCCTTGATACATCCACACCAGCTTACTGGAGAAACAAGGAAGTATAGGACCGTCCATGGTGTTTTGTTCGAAGCACCTGTTGCAGTTGTTCATCTTACCTGTCTATGGTATACAGGTACTACCGAAGTGTTATGCCTAGAAAACATTGTTTGTGATATTGTGTTTGGTAAACCGAAACTTCCAAATACGCCTTCCCAACAAGTGAATGAGAGTTCAGCCGTACAAACTAGAGGCATGATTAAAAAAGAGAAACGCAAGCCAAAACCGCTGACTGTTTTAGAGCAAATTGACGTCTCTGTCACGCCTGCTCAGTTTCGCGAGGAACAGTCAAACGACGAAACCCTTGCAAAGGCTTTCGAGCTCGCAAAGTCTGGAAAAATAATGAAAGGGAAGAAAAGTTCTGAGTACTAATACCATATGAAGAACAACCTTCTATATCGATCTTTTAATCAAAGCCAAAGTACTACTGGAACGGTAACGCAGCTCATGGTACCAAAGAAATACAGAGTACAGTTAAACGTTGCTCATGACGCTGTTATATCCGGTCATCTTGGGATCGATAAAACGAAGAACAGAGTCATCAACCAATTCTTCTGGCCAGGTGTCCAAGCAGACATTGTGCGCTATTGTCATTCATGTGATGCATGCCAAAAAACCATACCAAAGGGAAAGATTCCAAAAGCTCCGTTGGAAAATCCCCCGACGATTGACATTCCGTTCAAGAAAGTAGCCATCGACATTATGGGTCCGATTAATCCAATGAGTGAATCCGGAAAACGGTATATTCTTACCTGCATAGATTATGCTACTCGATACCCAGAAGCCGTAGCCTTGAAAGATATCACTTCAACTTCTGTTGCGGAAGCATTGTTACACATTTTCTCGCGAGTTGGTATTCCCGAAGAAATTCTGTCCGACAACGCCAGCAATTTTTCCTCAGACATGATGAAAGAAGTCGCCAGACTTTTGTCTATCAAGCAGTCATTCATAACGCCCTACCAAAGTATGGGGAACGGTTTAGTCGAGAAACTCAATGGTTCCTTGAAGCAAATGCTTCGGAAAATGTGTGCGGAAAAGCCCAAAACTTGGGATCGCTACCTCGAGCCATTACTTTTTGCTTTGCGAGAGGTTCCACAGGCCAGCACTAAGTTCTGCCCATTCGAGCTTTTGTATGGACGAACGATCAGAGGGCCAATGTCAATACTTCGTCAACTGTGGACAAACGATCGTTGTGAATCCGAAGTCAAATCCACGTACGAATATGTACTAAACCTGCGCAATAGATTGGAGGAAACTTGCAAAATTGCAGCTGAGAAACTAATAAATTCACAGGCACATTATAAGCAACACTTCGACAAGAAAGCGAAGCCCAGATCACTGAACGTTGGCGACAAAGTTCTGCTGCTATTACCAACTAATCAGAACAAACTTTTACTTCAATGGCAAGGACCTTACCCGGTAACAGACAAAGTCGCAGTAAATGACTACGAAATCAGCATTGATGGGAAACGGAAAATCTTTCATATCAACATGCTACAAAGGTATTTTGAAAGAGACGCCGACCAACAGCTTGAGCAATCTCAGTGCGCATTCACTACCAATATAGTTGAGGTTGGCTGTACGTCAGCAGCAATAGTCGAAGACTTACCTGAAAATTCAGACGAAAACCCACTGGATGAACAAGAGATGTGGGAAAGCGTCAAGTCAGCAGAGACATACAGGGATGTTAACATCTGCGAAGATCGAACTCCCGAAGAGAAAGCTGCCCTCTGGGAACTAATTGGAGAATATCAAGATATTTTTTCGTCCAAGCCTGGTCGAACAAACATTTGGGAATGCAAAATTGAACTAACCTCAGGCGAGCCGGTACGAGCTAAACTCTATCCCATTCCTTTCGCTCTGATAGAAGAAACCAAAAAAGAACTGAACGAAATGCTGAAATTAGGAATTATCGAGCATAGTACGTCACCTTATCGGGCACCATTGCTCATCGTCAGGAAAAAGGATCAGTCTTACAGGTGGTGTGTCGACTTTAGACAGCTAAATAAAATCACCAAGTTCAATGCAGAGCCGATGCCGTCTTAGGAAGCCATATTC
Source organism: Protula sp. h YS-2021 (assembly GCA_949752745.1). Classification (NCBI taxonomy): domain Eukaryota; kingdom Metazoa; phylum Annelida; class Polychaeta; order Sabellida; family Serpulidae; genus Protula; species Protula sp. h YS-2021. The sequence goes on from OX457028.1 coordinate 79,659,321, forward strand.
GCCAAGTTGTCTAATCAACGATATTTTTCAAGTGTGGACTTCTGTAAAGGGTACTATCAGATCCCTGTGCGAGAGTGCGACAGAGAGAAATTAGCGTTCTCTAGTCCGCTCGGCCTTATGCAATTTTGCATGATGCCATTTGGATGGGTCAATGCAGGAGGAGACTACAACAAAATGATGAAAAAACTGTTACGATAGTTTTGTCGATGACGTTGTGACGTACACAGTTGAGTGGGACCACCAACTAGAGGTTCTGAGAAACGTGTTTAATAGGATTCGTGACGCAAAACTTACGCTGAAGCCTTCAAAATGTTTTTTCGGTTACGAAAGTTTAGATTTCGTAGGACATAAAATAGGCAATGGCCTAATCACAACTCAGACAGACAAGGTGAACAGAATCCAAGACGCCCCACTTCCGAAAACCAAAACTTAACTAAGGTCATTTTTGGGGTTAACTGGCTATTATAGGTCGTTCTGTCCCAATTACGCAACTGTAGCCTGTCCGTTAACAGACATGACAAAAGCTAAGTCTCCAAACTATTTAGAGTGGACAGATCGTTTAAAAGTTGCATTCAAACACTTGAAACAAATGCTAATCAAGCAACCCATTTTGAAATTACCCGAAGTTGACAAACTCTTTGTTCTGAGAACTGACGCTAGTTTAACGGGATTGGGTGGTATTTTGTTGCAAGAATACAATGGAACGTTGTTTCCGGTCGCTTATGCGAGTCGCAAATTACTGCCCCGTGAGCAAAGACTTTCCACAATCGAACGTGAGTGCTTGGCAATTTGTTGGGCTGTGACCAAATTTAAAGCGTATCTGTTTGGAAAAAAGTTTGTCTTGCAGTGTGATCATAAAGCGTTATTGTATTTGAACACGGCGTCGTACAAAAATGATCGTGTTATGAGGTGGTCGTTGCTATTGCAACCGTATTCAATAACGTATGAAGAGATTAAAAGTCAGGATAATATTGGAAGTGACTACTTAAGCCGACAGTAACTTCTATTGTGTTTGAAAGTTAAAGTTAGATTTCACTGAAGTAAAATCTTGTCGGTGGGGTAGTTGTCACAAAGTGATGGATTCTCTTCTAAATTTTTTTAAGTTAGGCGCTCGTGCAGTTTTTATAGTTTGCTTTGCATGAGGTCGTTTTGTACAGGTCATCTATTTAATTGAACGAGTAAAATCAATATTGACTACAAGGTGTAAAGTCAGTATTTATAATCCTTAGTACCCTCGTGTTGAATACGTAAGGTGACTTTTGCCACGTCTTCGGGTCAGTTTGGAAGTAAACCATGCCGGAGTAAGACGTAATGTTAAGTTAGTTATCAGCCTAAAGGCATCACATATATGGATTTATGAATAATACGACTTAAGCAAGGTCAGTTTTGCATAAATATAAGTTGAAACTACTGAGTTAAATGCTTCAGTTATTTGCGAATTAATTAGCAGTTTTTCGGGGGTAAAATTACTGCTGATAAACCTTGACTAGTTTTACTTCATTTTGACTTTATGTATTATTAGTCGTGCAGTTTATGTTGTATTTGAATAAATAGATAAATTATGGGAAACAAGCAGAGACTTGACCGCTGGGTTTGGGATTCTATTGGTAGTCTTTGAAGTAGAATTCTGAAGGTCGAATATTTATGAGTGTTTGTATCGTGTGTTAAGTGGACGGGGACTGGGACAAGGAGAATGGGAGCCCCGATGTGTGCAGTGTTTTGCTGAGGGTGATACGCATGAGGACCGTAAGGGCTGGGCAACGTACCAACAAGAGGCGGGAACTCCGACCGAGAGACGTTTCAACGGGTACCGTGAGGGACTTGTTCACTCAGCTGAGAAGGGACAATTCTCGAGTGCGTGGTGACGCACGTGGAGTGGGCATGTACGGTGTTGTAGCGTAGTCTTGGGGCCGGAAACCGTGAGGGACTTGTTTACTCGACCGAGAAGGGACATTCTCGAGTGCGTGGTGACGCACGTGGAGTGGGCATGTACGGTGTTGTAGCGTAGTCTTGAAGGCCGCGAGTATCGGTGGCGTGATTACTATTATTTTTTTTCCGTGTAAATTGTTATGTATTTGTCTGTTAATAAATAATTTTTTTTTCTTAAAAAAAAATCATTTTTTTTGTTTGCTTATACTTTCCTTAACCACAAATTCAAGGCAATTTGTGACATTGGTGACCCCGACGTGATCAAAAAAAAAATTGCATGGCGGGTTAGTAAAACATTGATTTTGGGTTAAAGAAAAGAAAATTATTTATTTTAAAAATGAAACTTCCACTTGCTTAACGAGTATGAATTCAAAGCCCATGTGTACAGAAACACAAAGCACCTGTTGTTGAAAATGATGTGGCACTGTTGATAGGTTTTTTTGTATCCAGTAGAAGTAGCTACCGTTCTTTTAAAAGTAACAGTGTTATATTTTGGTGGCAGGTAGAAGTGAGTATCAGTTAATAGAAATATTAAGTGGCATTTTTAATAAATGTTTGGTGGAAGTGTGTATCGTTTTGAAGAGTCATAAAGTAAGGTTTTCAGTAAATTTAGTAGAAGTGTACATCGATTTAGTACACGGTTTGTTTACTGAACATTCTTTAACATCACTTCTGGCGTGGTTTCTCTTACATGAGCCTCACGTAGGTTAATGTTCATACAAAATTGCAGAGATTGAACAAATGGAAAAGTTCTTAGATATTGGGAAAGAGATGGGGTACTCTGGTGAAAAACTTCAAATGTTTGTAGAAAACGAACGTCAACGTGCACTAGAGTTGCAACGCGAACGTGACGCAAATGAACGCGACGAACGTAAACGGAAACGTGATCATGAGCGTGAAATGAAATTGGCTGAGATTGAATTAGCTAAAATGCAAGCGAATAACAGCGACGCTGTGATGAACACGGCTGTTGACAAAAACAAACCATTGTTGCCAAAGTTACCTAAATTTAATGATAAGGTAGACGATATGGACGCTTACTTGCAAAGATTTGAACGTTACGCTGTTAATCGTGGCTGGGAACAAAACTGATGGGCAATATCTCTTGGAGCATTATTAGAGGGTAAGGCCCTAGAAGTTTACTCTAGAATTCCCGCAGTTCATGCCGACGATTACACCGCTTTAAAGAACGCTTTGCTGAGACGTTATTCTCTTCATGAGGAAGGATTTAAACGAAAATTCTTTTCATCGCGACAGGAGAAAGGTGAAATATTTTCACAATGTGTTTGCCGAATGGAGAACTACTTTGACCGTTGGGTCGAACTTTCAGAGACGAGACGGACTTACGACGATTTACGCGATCTTATTGTTCGGGAACAGTGCCTTCACATGGCCCCTCGCGATTTGTCTACGTTTGTTCGCGAGAAGGATTCTCTTTCGCTTATCAAAGTTACTGAATTGGGAGACCTTTTCGAAAGGGCGCATTTTGACAAAGAACGTCAAAAGCCAAAAATGCCGAACAAACATCTGGAAGGTGACAATGCACAGGTTAGTAAACCTTCAAATACAAAATCGTTTGCCGATGTCCGGTGTTACAGATGTCACAAAGTGGGACATATTGCTTTAAAATGCCAAGAGAAGAAACCAGAAAAGGTGAGTACAGCAGTTGATGTAGCATACTTACCTAAGCCTGAATGTGAAGCAAGTGGCGATAGAGAGATCGAATCTGCCGTAGTTAGTGACGCAGAGAAACGAGAAATATCTGGTGCAGTGGATGAGCTGTCTGATTTTGATGTCGGAGAAGGGACTATTAATGACACTAAGGTGCGTGTCATGTTTGATACAGGTAGCTCTACAGTGTTTACTCGCAGTTCCTTGATACATCCACACCAGCTTACTGGAGAAACAAGGAAGTATAGGACCGTCCATGGTGTTTTGTTCGAAGCACCTGTTGCAGTTGTTCATCTTACCTGTCTATGGTATACAGGTACTACCGAAGTGTTATGCCTAGAAAACATTGTTTGTGATATTGTGTTTGGTAAACCGAAACTTCCAAATACGCCTTCCCAACAAGTGAATGAGAGTTCAGCCGTACAAACTAGAGGCATGATTGAAAAAGAGAAACGCAAGCCAAAACCGCTGACTGTTTTAGAGCAAATTGACATCTCTGTCACGCCTGCTCAGTTTCGCGAGGAACAGTCAAACGACGAAACCCTTGCAAAGGCTTTCGAGCTCGCAAAGTCTGGAAAAATAATGAAAGGGAAGTTCTGAGTACTAATACCACATGAAGAACAACCTTCTATATCGATCTTTTAATCAAAGCCAAAGTACTACTGGAACGGTAACGCAGCTCATGGTACCAAAGAAATACAGAGTACAGTTAAACGTTGCTCATGACGCTGTTATATCCGGTCATCTTGGGATCGATAAAACGAAGAACAGAGTCATCAACCAATTCTTCTGGCCAGGTGTCCAAGCAGACATTGTGCGCTATTGTCATTCATGTGATGCATGCCAAAAAACCATACCAAAGGGAAAGATTCCAAAAGCTCCGTTGGAAAATCCCCCGACGATTGACATTCCGTTCAAGAAAGTAGCCATCGACATTATGGGTCCGATTAATCCAATGAGTGAATCCGGAAAACGGTATATTCTTACCTGCATAGATTATGCTACTCGATACCCAGAAGCCGTAGCCTTGAAAGATATCACTTCAACTTCTGTTGCGGAAGCATTGTTACACATTTTCTCGCGAGTTGGTATTCCCGAAGAAATTCTGTCCGACAACGCCAGCAATTTTTCCTCAGACATGATGAAAGAAGTCGCCAGACTTTTGTCTATCAAGCAGTCATTCATAACGCCCTACCAAAGTATGGGGAACGGTTTAGTCGAGAAACTCAATGGTTCCTTGAAGCAAATGCTTCGGAAAATGTGTGCGGAAAAGCCCAAAACTTGGGAGCGCTACCTCGAGCCATTACTTTTTGCTTTGCGAGAGGTTCCACAGGCCAGCACTAAGTTCTGCCCATTCGAGCTTTTGTATGGACGAACGATCAGAGGGCCAATGTCAATACTTCGTCAACTGTGGACAAACGATCGTTGTGAATCCGAAGTCAAATCCACGTACGAATATGTACTAAACCTGCGCAATAGATTGGAGGAAACTTGCAAAATTGCAGCTGAGAAACTAATAAATTCACAGGCACATTATAAGCAACACTTCGACAAGAAAGCGAAGCCCAGATCACTGAACGTTGGCGACAAAGTTCTGCTGCTATTACCAACTAATCAGAACAAACTTTTACTTCAATGGCAAGGACCTTACCCGGTAACAGACAAAGTCGCAGTAAATGACTACGAAATCAGCATTGATGGGAAACGGAAAATCTTTCATATCAACATGCTACAAAGGTATTTTGAAAGAGACGCCGACCAACAGCTTGAGCAATCTCAGTGCGCATTCACTACCAATATAGTTGAGGTTGGCTGTACGTCAGCAGCAATAGTCGAAGACTTACCTGAAAATTCAGACGAAAACCCACTGGATGAACAAGAGATGTGGGAAAGCGTCAAGTCAGCAGAGACATACAGGGATGTTAACATCTGCGAAGATCGAACTCCCGAAGAGAAAGCTGCCCTCTGGGAACTAATTGGAGAATATCAAGATATTTTTTCGTCCAAGCCTGGTCGAACAAACATTTGGGAATGCAAAATTGAACTAACCTCAGACGAGCCGGTACGAGCTAAACTCTATCCCATTCCTTTCGCTCTGATAGAAGAAACCAAAAAAGAACTGAACGAAATGCTGAAATTAGGAATTATCGAGCATAGTACGTCACCTTATCGGGCACCATTGCTCATCGTCAGGAAAAAAGATCAGTCTTACAGGTGGTGTGTCGACTTTAGACAGCTAAATAAAATCACCAAGTTCAATGCAGAGCCGATGGCGTCTTAGGAAGCCATATTCGCCAAGTTGTCTAATCAACGATAGTTTTAAGTGTGGACTTCTGTAAAGGGTACTATCAGATCCCTGTGCGAGAGTGCGACAGAGAGAAATTAGCGTTCTCTAGTCCGCTCGGCCTTATGCAATTTTGCATGATGCCATTTGGATGGGTCAATGCAGGAGGAGACTACAACAAAATGATGAAAAAACTGTTACGATAGTTTTGTCGATGACGTTGTGACGTACACAGTTGAGTGGGACCACCAACTAGAGGTTCTGAGAAACGTGTTTAATAGGATTCGTGACGCAAAACTTACGCTAAAGCCTTCAAAATGTTTTTTCGGTTACGAAAGTTTAGATTTCGTAGGACATAAAATAGGCAATGGCCTAATCACAACTCAGACAGACAAGATGAACAGAATCCAAGACGCCCCACTTCCGAAAACCAAAACTTAACTAAGGTCATTTTTGGGGTTAACTGGCTATTATAGGTCGTTCTGTCCCAATTACGCAACTGTAGCCTGTCCGTTAACAGACATGACAAAAGCTAAGTCTCCAAACTATTTAGAGTGGACAGATCGTTTAAAAGTTGCATTCGAACACTTGAAACAAATGCTAATCAAGCAACCCATTTTGAAATTACCCGAAGTTGACAAACTCTTTGTTCTGAGAACTGACGCTAGTTTAACGGGGTTGGGTGGTATTTTGTTGCAAGAATACAATGGAACGTTGTTTCCGGTCGCTTATGCGAGTCGCAAATTACTGCCCCGTGAGCAAAGACTTTCCACAATCGAACGTGAGTGCTTGGCAATTTGTTGGGCTGTGACCAAATTTAAAGCGTATCTGTTTGGAAAAAAGTTTGTCTTGCAGTGTGATCATAAAGCGTTATTGTATTTGAACACGGCGTCGTACAAAAATGATCGTGTTATGAGGTGGTCGTTGCTATTGCAACCGTATTCAATAACGTATGAAGAGATTAAAAGTCAGGATAATATTGGAAGTGACTACTTAAGCCGACAGTAACTTCTATTGTGTTTGAAAGTTAAAGTTAGATTTCACTGAAGTAAAATCTTGTCGGTGGGGTAGTTGTCACAAAGTGATGGATTCTCTTCTAAATTTTTTTAGGTTAGGCGCTCGTGCAGTTTTTATAGTTTGCTTTGCATGAGGTCGTTTTGTACAGGTCATCTATTTAATTGAACGAGTAAAATCAATATTGACTACAAGGTGTAAAGTCAGTATTTATAATCCTTAGTACCCTCGTGTTGAATACGTAAGGTGACTTTTGCCACGTCTTCGGGTCAGTTTGGAAGTAAACCATGCCGGAGTAAGACGTAATGTTAAGTTAGTTATCAGCCTAAAGGCATCACATATATGGATTTATGAATAATACGACTTAAGCAAGGTCAGTATTGCATAAATATAAGTTGAAACTACTGAGTTAAATGCTTCAGTTATTTGCGAATTAATTAGCAGTTTTTCGGGGGTAAAATTACTGCTGATAAACCTTGACTAGTTTTACTTCATTTTGACTTTATGTATTATTAGTCGTGCAGTTTATGTTGTATTTGAATAAATAGATAAATTATGGGAAACAAGCAGAGACTTGACCGCTGGGTTTGGGATTCTATTGGTAGTCTTTGAAGTAGAATTCTGAAGGTCGAATATTTATGAGTGTTTGTATCGTGTGTTAAGTGGACGGGGACTGGGACAAGGAGAATGGGAGCCCCGATGTGTGCAGTGTTTTGCTGAGGGTGATACGCATGAGGACCGTAAGGGCTGGGCAACGTACCAACAAGAGGCGGGAACTCCGACCGAGAGACGTTTCAACGGGTACCGTGAGGGACTTGTTCACTCAGCTGAGAAGGGACAATTCTCGAGTGCGTGGTGACGCACGTGGAGTGGGCATGTACGGTGTTGTAGCGTAGTCTTGGGGCCGGAAACCGTGAGGGACTTGTTTACTCGACCGAGAAGGGACATTCTCGAGTGCGTGGTGACGCACGTGGAGTGGGCATGTACGGTGTTGTAGCGTAGTCTTGAAGGCCGCGAGTATCGGTGGCGTGATTACTATTATTTTTTTTCCGTGTAAATTGTTATGTATTTGTCTGTTAATAAATAATTTTTTTTTCTTAAAAAAAAATTTTTTTTGTTTGCTTATACTTCCCTTAACCACAAATTCAAGGCAATTTGTGACATTGGTGACCCCGACGTGATCAAAAAAAAAAATTGCATGGCGGGTTAGTAAAACATTGATTTTGGGTTAAAGAAAAGAAAATTATTTATTTTAAAAATGAAACTTCCACTTGCTTAACGAGTATGAATTCAAAGCCCATGTGTACAGAAACACAAAGCACCTGTTGTTGAAAATGATGTGGCACTGTTGATAGGTTTTTTTTGTATCCAGTAGAAGTAGCTACCGTTCTTTTAAAAGTAACAGTGTTATATTTTGGTGGCAGGTAGAAGTGAGTATCAGTTAATAGAAATATTAAGTGGCATTTTTAATAAATGTTTGGTGGAAGTGTGTATCGTTTTGAAGAGTCATAAAGTAAGGTTTTCAGTAAATTTAGTAGAAGTGTACATCGATTTAGTACACGGTTTGTTTATTGAACATTCTTTAACATCACTTCTGGCGTGGTTTCTCTTACATGAGCCTCACGTAGGTTAATGTTCATACAAAATTGCAGAGATTGAACAAATGGAAAAGTTCTTAGATATTGGGAAAGAGATGGGGTACTCTGGTGAAAAACTTCAAATGTTTGTAGAAAACGAACGTCAACGTGCACTAGAGTTGCAACGCGAACGTGACGCAAATGAACGCGACGAACGTAAACGGAAACGTGATCATGAGCGTGAAATGAAATTGGCTGAGATTGAATTAGCTAAAATGCAAGCGAATAACAGCGACGCTGTGATGAACACGGCTGTTGACAAAAACAAACCATTGTTGCCAAAGTTACCTAAATTTAATGATAAGGTAGACGATATGGACGCTTACTTGCAAAGATTTGAACGTTACGCTGTTAATCGTGGCTGGGAACAAAACTGATGGGCAATATCTCTTGGAGCATTATTAGAGGGTAAGGCCCTAGAAGTTTACTCTAGAATTCCCGCAGTTCATGCCGACGATTACACCGCTTTAAAGAACGCTTTGCTGAGACGTTATTCTCTTCATGAGGAAGGATTTAAACGAAAATTCTTTTCATCGCGACAGGAGAAAGGTGAAATATTTTCACAATGTGTTTGCCGAATGGAGAACTACTTTGACCGTTGGGTCGAACTTTCAGAGACGAGACGGACTTACGACGATTTACGCGATCTTATTGTTCGGGAACAGTGCCTTCACATGGCCCCTCGCGATTTGTCTACGTTTGTTCGCGAGAAGGATTCTCTTTCGCTTATCAAAGTTACTGAATTGGGAGACCTTTTCGAAAGGGCGCATTTTGACAAAGAACGTCAAAAGCCAAAAATGCCGAACAAACATCTGGAAGGTGACAATGCACAGGTTAGTAAACCTTCAAATACAAAATCGTTTGCCGATGTCCGGTGTTACAGATGTCACAAAGTGGGACATATTGCTTTAAAATGCCAAGAGAAGAAACCAGAAAAGGTGAGTACAGCAGTTGATGTAACATACTTACCTAAGCCTGAATGTGAAGCAAGTGGCGATAGAGAGATCGAATCTGCCGTAGTTAGTGACGCAGAGAAACGAGAAATATCTGGTGCAGTGGATGAGCTGTCTGATTTTGATGTCGGAGAAGGGACTATTAATGACACTAAGGTGCGTGTCATGTTTGATACAGGTAGCTCTACAGTGTTTACTCGCAGTTCCTTGATACATCCACTCCAGCTTACTGGAGAAACAAGGAAGTATAGGACCGTCCATGGTGTTTTGTTCGAAGCACCTGTTGCAGTTGTTCATCTTACCTGTCTATGGTATACAGGTACTACCGAAGTGTTATGCCTAGAAAACATTGTTTGTGATATTGTGTTTGGTAAACCGAAACTTCCAAATACGCCTTCCCAACAAGTGAATGAGAGTTCAGCCGTACAAACTAGAGGCATGATTGAAAAAGAGAAACGCAAGCCAAAACCGCTGACTGTTTTAGAGCAAATTGACATCTCTGTCACGCCTGCTCAGTTTCGCGAGGAACAGTCAAACGATGAAACCCTTGCAAAGGCTTTCGAGCTCGCAAAGTCTGGAAAAATAATGAAAGGGAAGAAAAGTTCTGAGTACTAATACCACATGAAGAACAACCTTCTATATCGATCTTTTAATCAAAGCCAAAGTACTACTGGAACGGTAACGCAGCTCATGGTACCAAAGAAATACAGAGTACAGTTAAACGTTGCTCATGACGCTGTTATATCCGGTCATCTTGGGATCGATAAAACGAAGAACAGAGTCATCAACCAATTCTTCTGGCCAGGTGTCCAAGCAGACATTGTGCGCTATTGTCATTCATGTGATGCATGCCAAAAAACCATACCAAAGGGAAAGATTCCAAAAGCTCCGTTGGAAAATCCCCCGACGATTGACATTCCGTTCAAGAAAGTAGCCATCGACATTATGGGTCCGATTAATCCAATGAGTGAATCCGGAAAACGGTATATTCTTACCTGCATAGATTATGCTACTCGATACCCAGAAGCCGTAGCCTTGAAAGATATCACTTCAACTTCTGTTGCGGAAGCATTGTTACACATTTTCTCGCGAGTTGGTATTCCCGAAGAAATTCTGTCCGACAACGCCAGCAATTTTTCCTCAGACATGATGAAAGAAGTCGCCAGACTTTTGTCTATCAAGCAGTCATTCATAACGCCCTACCAAAGTATGGGGAACGGTTTAGTCGAGAAACTCAATGGTTCCTTGAAGCAAATGCTTCGGAAAATGTGTGCGGAAAAGCCCAAAACTTGGGAGCGCTACCTCGAGCCATTACTTTTTGCTTTGCGAGAGGTTCCACAGGCCAGCACTAAGTTCTGCCCATTCGAGCTTTTGTATGGACGAACGATCAGAGGGCCAATGTCAATACTTCGTCAACTGTGGACAAACGATCGTTGTGAATCCGAAGTCAAATCCACGTACGAATATGTACTAAACCTGCGCAATAGATTGGAGGAAACTTGCAAAATTGCAGCTGAGAAACTAATAAATTCACAGGCACATTATAAGCAACACTTCGACAAGAAAGCGAAGCCCAGATCACTGAACGTTGGCGACAAAGTTCTGCTGCTATTACCAACTAATCAGAACAAACTTTTACTTCAATGGCAAGGACCTTACCCGGTAACAGACAAAGTCGCAGTAAATGACTACGAAATCAGCATTGATGGGAAACGGAAAATCTTTCATATCAACATGCTACAAAGGTATTTTGAAAGAGACGCCGACCAACAGCTTGAGCAATCTCAGTGCGCATTCACTACCAATATAGTTGAGGTTGGCTGTACGTCAGCAGCAATAGTCGAAGACTTACCTGAAAATTCAGACGAAAACCCACTGGATGAACAAGAGATGTGGGAAAGCGTCAAGTCAGCAGAGACATACAGGGATGTTAACATCTGCGAAGATCGAACTCCCGAAGAGAAAGCTGCCCTCTGGGAACTAATTGGAGAATATCAAGATATTTTTTCGTCCAAGCCTGGTCGAACAAACATTTGGGAATGCAAAATTGAACTAACCTCAGGCGAGCCGGTACGAGCTAAACTCTATCCCATTCCTTTCGCTCTGATAGAAGAAACCAAAAAAGAACTGAACGAAATGCTGAAATTAGGAATTATCGAGCATAGTACGTCACCTTATCGGGCACCATTGCTCATCGTCAGGAAAAAGGATCAGTCTTACAGGTGGTGTGTCGACTTTAGACAGCTAAATAAAATCACCAAGTTCAATGCAGAGCCGATGCCGTCTTAGGAAGCCATATTCGCCAAGTTGTCTAATCAACGATATTTTTCAAGTGTGGACTTCTGTAAAGGGTACTATCAGATCCCTGTGCGAGAGTGCGACAGAGAGAAATTAGCGTTCTCTAGTCCGCTCGGCCTTATGCAATTTTGCATGATGCCATTTGGATGGGTCAATGCAGGAGGAGACTACAACAAAATGATGAAAAAACTGTTACGATAGTTTTGTCGATCACGTTGTGACGTACACAGTTGAGTGGGACCACCAACTAGAGGTTCTGAGAAACGTGTTTAATAGGATTCGTGACGCAAAACTTACGCTAAAGCCTTCAAAATGTTTTTTCGGTTACGAAAGTTTAGATTTCGTAGGACATAAAATAGGCAATGGCCTAATCACAACTCAGACAGACAAGGTGAACAGAATCCAAGACGCCCCACTTCCGAAAACCAAAACTTAACTAAGGTCATTTTTGGGGTTAACTGGCTATTATAGGTCGTTCTGTCCCAATTACGCAACTGTAGCCTGTCCGTTAACAGACATGACAAAAGCTAAGTCTCCAAACTATTTAGAGTGGACAGATCGTTTAAAAGTTGCATTCGAACACTTGAAACAAATGCTAATCAAGCAACCCATTTTGAAATTACCCGAAGTTGACAAACTCTTTGTTCTGAGAACTGACGCTAGTTTAACGGGGTTGGGTGGTATTTTGTTGCAAGAATACAATGGAACGTTGTTTCCGGTCGCTTATGCGAGTCGCAAATTACTGCCCCGTGAGCAAAGACTTTCCACAATCGAACGTGAGTGCTTGGCAATTTGTTGGGCTGTGACCAAATTTAAAGCGTATCTGTTTGGAAAAAAGTTTGTCTTGCAGTGTGATCATAAAGCGTTATTGTATTTGAACACGGCGTCGTACAAAAATGATCGTGTTATGAGGTGGTCGTTGCTATTGCAACCGTATTCAATAACGTATGAAGAGATTAAAAGTCAGAATAATATTGGAAGTGACTACTTAAGCCGACAGTAACTTCTATTGTGTTTGAAAGTTAAAGTTAGATTTCACTGAAGTAAAATCTTGTCGGTGGGGTAGTTGTCACAAAGTGATGGATTCTCTTCAAAATTTTTTTAGGTTAGGCGCTCGTGCAGTTTTTATAGTTTGCTTTGCATGAGGTCGTTTTGTACAGGTCATCTATTTAATTGAACGAGTAAAATCAATATTGACTACAAGGTGTAAAGTCAGTATTTATAATCCTTAGTACCCTCGTGTTGAATACGTAAGGTGACTTTTGCTACGTCTTCGGGTCAGTTTGGAAGTAAACCATGCCGGAGTAAGACGTAATGTTAAGTTAGTTATCAGCCTAAAGGCATCACATATATGGATTTATGAATAATACGACTTAAGCAAGGTCAGTATTGCATAAATATAAGTTGAAACTACTGAGTTAAATGCTTCAGTTATTTGCGAATTAATTAGCAGTTTTTCGGGGGTAAAATTACTACTGATAAACCTTGACTAGTTTTACTTCATTTTGACTTTATGTATTATTAGTCGTGCAGTTTATGTTGTATTTGAATAAATAGATAAATTATGGGAAACAAGCAGAGACTTGACCGCTGGGTTTGGGATTCTATTGGTAGTCTTTGAAGTAGAATTCTGAAGGTCGAATATTTATGAGTGTTTGTATCGTGTGTTAAGTGGACGGGGACTGGGACAAGGAGAATGGGAGCCCCGATGTGTGCAGTGTTTTGCTGAGGGTGATACGCATGAGGACCGTAAGGGCTGGGCAACGTACCAACAAGAGGCGGGAGCTCCGACCGAGAGACGTTTCAACGGGTACCATGAGGGACTTGTTCACTCAGCTGAGAAGGGACAATTCTCGAGTGCGTGGTGACGCACGTGGAGTGGGCATGTACGGTGTTGTAGCGTAGTCTTGGGGCCGGAAACCGTGAGGGACTTGTTTACTCGACCGAGAAGGGACATTCTCGAGTGCGTGGTGACGCACGTGGAGTGGGCATGTACGGTGTTGTAGCGTAGTCTTGAAGGCCGCGAGTATCGGTGGCGTGATTACTATTATTTTTTTCCGTGTAAATTGTTATGTATTTGTCTGTTAATAAATAATTTTTTTTCTTAAAAAAAATCATTTTTTTGTTTGTTTATACTTCCCTTAACCACAAATCCAAGGCAATTTGTGACACATGGGCACACAATGTCCGCATATGCTATGCACGTCATGTGCCTGCTTCATCACCCTGCATGCCGCAAAATAAAGAAATTTTGCAGCTTGCCCAGAGTGCAAACTTCTGAAGACATACCATGCCTTCAACGGAGAGCAGTGTATGGATGGCAGAAAAACCATGAAGACCGTATTATCCCTAATATAAAAAAACCTTGGTTCTTTTTCAGGACCATAAACACGAATGAATTAAACGCTAATTTGTGTTGTTGTTGCATAACTGATGATGTATGACTGCCGATGTATAGGTTATTATTATTATTATTATTATGATTATTATACTCGATTTTTGTAACGCGCTTCTTTGGAATATCCTCTAAGCGCTAACAATGATATGAAAACATTCAGCATAAATACCAATCGCTAAACTAAAAAAGCAATATCAAGTCTAAAATAAGTAATACTTTACGACAACACATGGCCGTAGGCCTTAACAAACAGATAAGTTTTGAGTTTGCATTTGAAGATACTGAGTGATCAGCAGTATGACTTAACGTTTTCAGGAAGGCTGTTCCATAAAATAGCACCAGATGTCGGAATGAACGCTCCCCATATCGACACCTAGATTTAGTTACTTCCAGATAGTTGCCTGAACTAGACCTGAGAACACGAACTGGAGTGTATGTGGTGACAGTATCCGCCAAGCCGTTCATAGACTTGTACACAAAGGTCAAAGTCTTGAACTGGCATCTCTCTACAACTGGTAACCAGTGCAGTTGTATCAGGCTTGAGATTATGTGCTCTCTGCGGTGCACACGTGTGATCACACGCGCCGCTGCATTCATGATAAGCTGTAAACAATGAAACGAACACTGGAGTAATCCTGTGAACAGACTATTACAATAGTCTATTCGCGATATTATCAATGCATGGACTAAAATTTTAGCGGTATCGAAAGTAAGTAGATGTCTTATCTTTATCGTTATGAAATAAGGACTACCCACACATTTGAATTAAATGCTAATTCGTTTTGTTGTTGTTATTGTATAACTGATAATGTATGACTGCTGATGTATGGACTACGTAAAAAATGTATTGCAAGAAGCACTTTTTAAAAATTATCATGGGACTTCTAGACTGGCTAGAAATTCCATTGGACTTTTGGACTGGCTAGAAATTTCTTGGGACTTCTAAACTAACCAATGGGAACGAGACTTTTGACCGGTCAGGCTAGAAGTACGATGAGACTTCTGGCTGAGCTGGGAATCCCATGGAACTTCCGGACGAACCGGCCAAAGTTTCGTTCCCCATCTACTGCAAAAGCAGACTCGGCATTCCTTGATCAGTCGCTATTTTAAAAAAATACACTTGTGTACTGTTTAAAAATCACTTGTGTACTGTTTGAAAATCGCTTGTGTACTGTATGAAGCCCAATAAAATACTTGTGTACCACTTAGAAGTCAGTTGTGTACATGAAGTTTAAAAGAATATCTTTTATCAACTTTACTTTAGTTGAATTTATAAACAAAATGTTGTTTTTTTTTATTTTGTTTGTACAAATATGAATGTGAGGTATGTGTCATTTTAAAATACCAGAAGCGTTTCCTAAGGTGGCAAAATAATTAAATATGGAAGGACTTGTTTCATTCAGTATCCAAAATGAATAAAGAAACACCGACTTTTACTTAAAAACGTTAATTCTAAGCTGTTAGAATACTTATTGATACTACTATTGCTATAACTGTTATTACTGTTATTATAAATCCCCACCGGGCTTTAACGCTCCGTTCGTCCCACGTCCAAATGGAATGTCTCGTCCTGTTTTTGTCCGATTTTCTTTAAAGCTGTTTTTACGAAGGTTTCGGAGATATATATATACTGAAGATGTCCAATGTTCTTTTTTTTTCTTTTCTCTTCCTCTTTCTTCTTCTTCTTCTTCTTCTTCCTTTTCTTCTTCTTCTTCTTCTTCTTCTTCTTCTTCTTCTACTGTCGATTCTCTCTCCCCGCTTTTTTCCTTCACCCCGCTATCTCTCCGTGTTTCCCCCTCCTCCCCCTCTTAAGCTTAGGCATTTTCCATGGCTGGAAACAAATAATAAAACATCACACGTTTAATTAAATTAATGTAAAAGTGCCACTCCTATTTCGTGGCACCTGCATAATAGTTCAATTCTCAGGAAAATCGGGCAATTTCCAATCAGGGATCATTTAGCCAGTGTCTCTTTAAGGCAAAACTACTGAAGCAGTCTTGTGTTTTTCCCAAAATACTGGAGACTGGAACTACCCACCATATTACTTGGATCCTATAGGCGTTTCTTTTTTTTTATGGAGGAGGGAGGAGGGGGGTTGAGGAGAGAGTAATAGATTTCTTTCATGCACAAAATTTACGGAATGCCGCAACATATCATTTAAAA
This sequence comes from Protula sp. h YS-2021, assembly GCA_949752745.1. Lineage (NCBI taxonomy): Eukaryota > Metazoa > Annelida > Polychaeta > Sabellida > Serpulidae > Protula > Protula sp. h YS-2021. The sequence continues at coordinate 79,675,668 of OX457028.1, forward strand.
AGGGTTATTGTATTGACCAATTTGAATATTGATTAGGATAGTAATTTATTTTGAATTGCAGTCAGAATGGAGATGCTTGCTGTGGCAGTGCTCTCATTGCTTGCATTTGCAGCTCAGGCTCAGAGTTTGTACAGGTAAGGCCCATCTAAAATAAACTAATTAAAATAATAAACTAACAAAAAATCGGATATACAAGTCCTAAAACTAGAAAAAAAAATAAATAAAAAAGAGAGGCTGGTTAAAAAAGTAACTTTTCAATAGAGGGCCGCCTAGTGAACATTTATGCCAAAACTTGGAGCAAGTAATATCCAGAGTATTGGGAAAAAACTTTGGAAAATTGGCTACCAAAAATTAGAAAATGCCCTCTATTTGGATAATTTTTGGCAGATCGCTAAAACAGTCAAGAGAGGCCGACCAGTAAACATTCCTACAAAATTGTAAGGTGATCTGATACAAATTGTAGGAGTAGGAGCATTTTAAAAATTGCTTATCAAAAATATTTTAAATTGTGGAATACAAAAATTGAAGGCAATCCGATCAAAACTGAAGAAGAAAAAACCTATGGAAAAATTGGCTAGCAAAAACCTTTTGGCCAGTTTTTGGTGGATTGTTAATACATTTCAAGAGAGGCCTAAACAGTACACATTTGATATGATCAAAACTGTGGAAGAAGGTTTTTGAAATTTGCTTACCGATTTCTTATTAAGCTAATTATGTCGGATCGTCAAAAAAGTAACTCTGCAAAACAGAATCGCCTAGTGAACACTTATGCGAAATTTGAGAGCAATCCAAATTGTAGGAGAAAAGGTATTTTGAAAACTGGCAAAGAACAATTTATAAATGCAACAACTTAAGCTATTTTCGGTGTATCGCCAAAAAAGTAATTTTCAATAGAGGATACACTAGTAAACATTATGCAAAATATGAAGGCAATCCAATCGAAATTGTAGAAGAAAACACTTTTGGAAAATTAAAAATGCCCCCTATCGCACCAGTTTATGGGAAATCGCCAAAAACAATTCAACAGAGGCCTACCCAGCTACAAAACTTTAAGGTAATCTGATTTGCTCATCAAAACTTATGAACGTGGAAGAATAAATCTTTTGAAAATTGGTTACCATAAAATTATAAAGGCATTCCTCCATCAATTTATCCACTTTTTGGCAGATTGATGTTATTTTGCAAGAGGGAACCATCTGGGGTACAATCGCAATTGAAAAGGGGCAATTTGAAAATTGATTACCAAATATAAAAAATACCCTTACTTAGCCAGTTTTTGGAGTATAGGCAAAAAAACACAATTACAACAGAGAACCACCTGGGAAACAATCTTACAAAATTAAAAAGAAATAACATCAAAATTGTTGGGAAGAAGAAAATTCATTGCTAAACATTTTAAATGCCCCCAAACATTTAGCCAATTTTTATTGGATGGCCAGAAAAATAACTTTTCACAAGAAGACCGGTTAGTAAACAAACTTGAAAAAATTGAACGTAATCCGACCCAAATTGAGTAGGATGCACGTTAAAAATTGGCTACCAAGAAGCCCCCTATTTGGCCGATTTTTGGTTGATCACCACAAAAAGTAAATTTTTAAGAGTGCACAGGCTGGTGAACATTTACACAAAATTTGAAAGTCATCCGATCAAAATTGTGGAAAAAAATACGTTTGCGATATTAGCAACCAGAACTGTTAGATTTAGCAAATTTTGGTGGCTCGACTGAAGGAGACAATCGTTCAAAACTGGAAAGAAATTCGAACAAAATTGAGAGAAAAAGCAGAACGGAAATTGGCTACTAAATTTTTACGTGCCTCCTGTCCCGAGCTAGTCGGCTTTTGGCGGATCGCAAAAAAGATACTCACAGTCTACAGAACAATCGTGACAAAAGTGGTAAGAAATCTTATCCATATTGTTGGAGAAAAAGTATTTTTAAAATTGACTTCCAATAAATTAAAAAATGCGCCGTCTCCATTCGGTCTATTTCTAGCGGATCGCCAAAAAAGTAATTTTTCAAGAGTGGGCTTTTGGGAGAAGAAGCATATTGAACATTGGCTGCCAAAAATAAAAAAAAAACTGCACCCTTTTCTAGTGAGTATTTAAGTAGGGGGAAGCAAGTGTTCTGGCCCAACCGTGACGTCATAATGTGACCAGACCCCATAGGCGATAAGTGTTCCACCACACCTGTCTATCATTGTGACGTCATCAATCACGTGACCCACTAATACAATCTCTCTATCATGTGTGAGTCATCGTGACGTCCGACCCCCTTCCCCCTAGCCGACAAGAGTTCTGCTACACTTGTCAATCATTGTGATGTCTTCAATCAGATCACCCACTAATACAATCTGGCTATCATGTATGAATCATCGTGACGTCAAACCCCCTAGGACATAGTATGTGAGGAACCCCCTAGTCGACAAGAGTTCTACCATACCTATCAATCATTGTGACGTCATCAATCACGTGATTCATCAGTCTTCTTTATAAGGACATTGTGTGTGTGTAAAAGGAAGTGGCATTGTTGTTGTTGTTGCTGTAGGAGTCAGAGGTAAGTGAAATTCTTTTTGATTATTTTTTGCTCTTTAAGTTATGTGGTAGGGAAGAGCACACTTTTCAAACATGTGTTCGCATGGAACAAGCGCACCCCATTCAAAGACGTGTTGAAATGGGGCACGCGTACCATTCAAAGATGTGTTCAAATGACAAGCTCCGCCCATTCAAACATGTGCGCGAATGGCCACACGCCATTCAAACATGTGTTCGAACGGTCAGCCCACCTTTCAAAGACGCAACTATCCCTCATATTTTTCGCTGCGAAGTAGCTCTAATCTAAACTGTTTGTATATGTGCGACGTTTCAGACAACTTTTTGGTTTTTGGACCCTCCTGGAAAATATTTTACGATATGGCTAGCATTACAACTTCAACAACGCATAACTTTAAAACTATTTGGTCGATTTGAACCATTCTCTTGCTGAATCTTTCAGCAAACGTGTTTGTCATGAATATGGACAAATTGTGGAAATTGCCATATCTATTCCTATACATCTTCCTACGCAATTTTAAATCAACATAAGAAATTGAAAAACTGGAGGCGTATAAATGGATGAGCGAGATCACATTTCAGTTCAAGCCATAGATGTGACAACAATGGCAGCTAGTTTAGTAAGGGATACACCAGTCCTCTGCCTTGAATGCAAATGTGCAATTTCCATCTATGGATGTGTTTGAGGCACATGCATGCATTCCAGCTGAGATGAAAAATGTGCCTTATGAAGAGTTTGTTGAGGAGAAAGCTGCAAAGAGACAAAAGACGGGACAAGTGGGGAGAGGCAGAAGGCTTAGTTTTGGCGAAAACGCGCAGAAAAAACGATATGAGTGTGACAATGGATCGGATTTACTGCTTGAAATGTGACAGCAAGAGAACCGGATAAAGACGCATTTGTTGGAGACATTAAACTATGGAATGAAATGGTATATTGTGGTGCATGCGCGCTTCAAGGATCTGACAACGAATGCAGAAGGCGTCATGATAGAACAAGTGGATAATGCATTTATCAGCAGTCCAACATATACAGCATACAATCCAGCGAATATTGAACAGGACTTGCTAGAAGCCTGTAAAGAATTGTTTACTAAGTTTGATAAACATGAGCGACAAGGATCTGGCTGGGTGTTGGATAACATACTGTACATTGAAGTACATACAGCTACGTTAGTGCCTCTGGAAGCAACCAGTTTTATCCCACTGCGGAAGAAAGTGAAGAATACAAGGGGTGTGTTAAACATTAAGAATCAAGACAACAAGTGTTTCTTATGGTCAGTATTGGCTCACTTCACCCCCATGAGAACAACCCACAGCGTGTAAGTCAATACAAACCATTCTCACTTCACTCTCATGAGAACAAACCACAGCGTGTAAGTCAATACAAACCATTTGAGAAAGAATTAAAGGTAGAGAGCATGACATTTCCCACATCGATTACCGACATTCCAAAGTTTGAAAAGGAGAACGCTGTGTCCATCAACGTGTTTGGATATGAACAACATGTGGTTGTTCCCATACAACTCCGTCGAAACGCCATTGCGAGAGAAATCAACTTACTTCTTATTAGTAATGACAAGAAAATACATTACTGCTTGATTAAGAATTTCAGCAGACTTATCGCACCAGGTATAATGGAGCAACTTTTTATTGTTTCAACTGTCTTCAAGGGTTTATGCCACAAGATCTTTTAGATGAGCATCTTGAAGTGTGTGGAAAGCATGGTGCACAACGTTTGTCATTCCCCAAGGAATCTATCATCAAGTTCAAGAATGCAGCCAAACAACAGTGAGCTGACTTTTAATGTTTGTGATTTATGCTTACTTTGAATGTTTCACGCAAAAGCATGAAGGGTATAGGTATCAACATCTTCGCCCAAACAGCTTTGCCTATGTGGCTGTCACTCAGTACGACACACGTGAACCAGTCGTGTATCGCGGAGGCAATGCCTTGAAAGTCTTTTTAGATCACATGGTTAATGAGCGTGATCGTACTGTGCGTGGCTTAGAGCAGCCAAAGGATATGGTGAGGACCGAGAGAATTTCAAGAACGTCGTCGATTGCTACATTTGTCATGAGCCTCTAGGAGCGGATCGTGTGACCGATCATGACCACATCAATGGCAAATACCGCGAAGCTGCACATAATAAATGAAGCTAACAATTTTCGACTTAGAAAGGATCGGCAGGGGAATAAAGATTCTTTTATCATTCTTTTATTTGTTCACAATTTGCGAGATTATGACAGTCATCTGATCACGGCAGAAATGGATAAATTCAAAGATGAAACGATTACAGTCATTACCAACACTGTTGAGAAATATATTTTACTATATTATTATTATTATACGTAATACTTTTATAGCGCACATATCAAGTGTTCATGGCGCTTTACAATACTGTCAGTAAAAGAAATATAGTGTTCTAAAATACTATAGCGATATAATAACACTGTTCGATAATACTGATGATGTTAAAATTTATCCGTGAACTTCAATAAAAAGGTGTGTCTTCAGATGTTTCTTGAAGGTTACCAAGCAGTTTATACAACGAAGTGACTTAGGTAAACTTTTCCACAACCGAGGAGCTACCACACTAAAAGAGCGATCTCCAGCAAACTTAAGATTTGATTTGGGCTGCACTAACATAGGTCCATTTTCATTAAAGCGAGTCGATCTGACGGGTTTATGCCACTGAATGAGTTCCTATATATAAACTGGAGCCATGTTATGCCTGGCTTTGAATGCCCACAACAGGATATCATACTTAATCCTTGAGCGCACGGGCAACCAGTGTAGCGATTTCAGCGTATCCGTGATATTTTCAGTTCTTTTCAATCCAGTAATAAGCCTCGCTGCGCTGTTTTGTAGACGTTGGAGCTTGTCCAAACTTGTCTCTGGTATACCATACAAAAGTGCGTTTGCATAATCCATACGCGAGAAAATCGTGGCATGTACAAGTGTTTTTGTTGCAGCGTTTGTTAAATATCGGCGCAGTCTGTACAACTGGCGGAGATGAAAGTAGCCAGATTTTACTACTTCGTTTATATGCAAATGCATTTTAAGTTCTGCATCAAATTTGGCACCTAAATTGCGAACTTGAATTTTTGCTGAAATTACATCATCTCCAACTAGTATTGAGTTCACATTCACCTTCTTAATTTGTTGTTTTGTTCCAAAAATGATGAACTCAGTCTTTGACTGATTCAATTTTAGCTTATTTGAAGTCATCCAGTCAGATACAGGTGCGATGGTGGTCTCTATATGCGCCATTGCATGCTTTTGCGAGTTGATGCTGTTCGGATTTGCAGCTTTATAGAGCTGCGAATCATCAGCAAACAGATGAAACAGAACCTCATGCAGTCGCAATAGGTCACCAAGTTCACAGGTGTAATATGTATACATGCGAGGTCCCATACCAGATCCTTGTAGAAATCCGGCTTGGCACTGGATCAGATAGTGCATCATCGATTTTTACTTGCTGAGTTCGTTCAGAAAGGTACGAACGAAACCAGTCCAGAGCTTTTCCAGTTATGTGAAAATCGCGTTTGAGTCGGTTCAATAATATGTCATGGTTACAAGTGTCGAATGCGGCACTTAAATCCAGAAGGGCAAGTAATACAACTTTCTGGTCATCCATTGCTGTGAGAATGTCATTCTGTACCTTAATTAACGCGGATTCGGTTGATTTTGCTAATATGCAGACTGGAGAGGCTCTTCAAGATTTTCGGATTTTGTATGTGCGTTCATTTGTTCAGCTACTGCTTTTTCAATTACCTTAGACACTAAAGGCAAGTTTGAGGCTTGTCTGTAGTTACTAAGTTACTCAGGGTCGGAATTTGGGTTTTTTATCAAAGGTGTGACCAAGGCATTTTTGTAAAGGCGCGGCATCTGTCCCAGTTCCAGTGTCTTGTTTACTATTTTATCTATAACTGGCGATAGAACCTCTATTATCGATTTAAGAAGCGACGTGGGTTCGGATCCAACGAGCACTGTTTATTAGGTGATTTCCTCACCAACGTAATGACCTGCTGTTTGGTCAATTGTTTGAAGAAACTGAAATATGCAGGATTTGGTTTGACATTCCCGACTGTGGAATCGCAAGTGTTTCTTGATTCTTGAAAGCCCTCGTTGATTTTCTCAATTTTTGTTTTGAAATAATCAGCAAATTGGTTGGCTAGGTCAGAGTGTGGAATGTCCTGTGGAAATGGCTGGGCATTGTTCTTTCGAGCCAATTTACTAACAATGCTAAACAGGGATTTTTGGTCATATTCATTGTCTTTCTTAGCAGTGATTCATTTTACGCAGTCATCTTTGGCACATTTGAGTGCAGTAGCATTTGTTGTATTTTTTTCTTGAGCCATTTACGTTCTGCTCTACGACGCCTTACTTTCGCCTCAAGCACCTCGTTGTCAAACCACTCATTGCGAGGTCTTATTTTGACAGTCTTTGTTGTAGAAGGAGCGTGACTTTCCAAAATGTTACTTAGCTGCAAGTTGTACTGATTAACTAACTCGTCTAAGTCATCCGGGGGAGTTTGCACTAATTTTGATTTCCGAATATCCTCGCGAAATGCATTTAAGTCTATTTCATTTATGTTTCGGCATACTACTTTTTTCACACCGTATGGAAATTTTCTTAAGGGTAGTAAACACAGCACTGAGAAGTCATCCGAAATCAGGTAATGCGAGGAAGGAGTGGTTAAAGGTAAGGTATCACCTGAGCGTGTTATTATTAGATCTAGGACGTGCCCTGACGTATGGGTGGGTGAACGCACATGCTGTGTGAGATCAAAAATGTCCAATAGTTCCATGAATTTCTGCGCTGGCCCATCTGGCGTTTCGGACACGTGTAAATTAAAGTCACCTGAAATGACAATACTGTTGGATTCCATTAAGCTATCCTCAAGCATCTGATACAATTCATCAAGGAAACGCGACACTGGTGTATCCGGAGGTCGGTATATAACTATAAATAATATAGTCATGTGTTCAAATGATTCGTATTTTGTATGACTATGAAGTTTGGTTTGAGTGGGGATTCGCATATCAAAACAATACCCCCTCCTGTCTTCCCAACGCCGTTAATGTGTACGAGTTCATATCCGGTAGGTGTAAGTTTCTTGCAAAGCTGCACGTCATCTGCATGTAGCCATGTTTCAGTTATTGTCGCAATTTGGACTCGTTCGCTAATCAAATATTCGGTTATGTCATCAGCTTTATTTCGAACCGACCGAGCGTTTAAGACACAAAATTTACTATAAAACTATTGTTTTTTGTAGATCAATCCTGTGCAAATTCCTAAAATCAACCTTTTCTCTTAAAATTTTCTTCTCAATCTGTCCTGACCGCTTTGGCCTGTTTTTCTCTCTAAGCCAAGAACTGTAATGTTTTCAACAACATTAGCTGGTAAATTCCAGGATCGTGGCCTAGACTCTCTTCCAATTCTGAATAAATCATTCTTTGAATAGCTAAAAACAGTGGCACCGAGGCACATTGTTCATTTGAGTTCGATTATTTGACAGAGTAATTGACAACTTATTCACGCATATTATCCATATAAGGAAATTGGTTAAAATTAAATACAGGCTTTCACTAGATTTTGCCGTTTAAAATCACTTTTTAAAAATCACAATCTGTTTTGTGTGTGTGCCGTTTTCTTAAAGAGCTTTCATTTCTAATTACAACCATATAAAATTTGCATATATCCGATGAAGATATCCTGTTATTTTTTTAACTAGAACTAATTTTTTCTTTAACACGTCTTGCAGCCACACGGCGCATAGGATATTGCATTCGCCATGAGCAATCCGAAATTTACGGATAGCTTTCAGTTTATGAGTACCTCTCTACAGAAGTTAGTATCCAACCTTGAGGCAGAAGGAAAAGATAACTTCTACAACGTGACTTCTCACATTCACGATAGTGAACAACAAGATTTGCTGCTGAGAAAGGGAATGTACCCTTATGATTACGTGGACGAACCATCCAAGTTTGTTGAAACGCAGCTACCGTCAAAGGACAAGTTTAACCGCTCAGCGAATAGGCATTAGCGATGAGGATTATGCTCACGCGCAGAAGATGTGGGATGCATTCAACTGTACCACATTCGGTGAACACCACGATCTGTACCTGAAATCAGATGTGCTACTGCTGGCTGACGTGTTTGAAAATTTTCGTCAGGTATTCCTTAACACGTATGAATTGGATCCTGCCAGGACTGCTGTGGGATGCTATGTTAAACTCGACGAAGGTGAAGTTGGAACTAATCACTGACATTGACGTGTACAAATGGTTGAACAATTCTCGAGAAGCTGAGGATACCTGGCTTTCTTCTCATACTGTTAGATGATTTAGAAGTGCGTGTGACTGAGAACTGTCTAGACGTATTTGTACGATTTCGCCAATATGACAAGCTTACAGAACGCTATGACTATATCACCCTCAAGACAGTGGAATGGTACGCTCTGTTAGAAGCATTCTATTGGTAAGAATTTGATGTTTGAATTCAAAGAGGACTTGAAAGTGCAACTCATGCGGGGTACCAAGTCCGTTGATGCACATAGACATGACTGAACATGGATATGAACTGAAACTGTCTGAACATGAAAATGTTAAAATAGTAAAGCTTTGTAATGTGAGTTATGCGAGTTTTCATAGCATTTACTAACGTGGGCATAATATCTATGATAATATATTAATTTAGAGTGTAATGAATGGCATTCGTTTATCAATGTATTGAATTGAATACGTTTGTAAAAAAAGTTAAATGTAAAATAAATGTTGAAATGTAAATAATTGTTGAACTCTAAATAATTTTCAACGCAATAAAAAGGAAAGTTGTATAAAACTGTCTTGTTTTTATTTATAATAAATGAAAATGACAATTACCACAGCTTAACTAATACAACTAATACAACATCAATAAATAATGGTTTATAATGTCTATATATAAAATCCATTACTGCAAAATCACCATCACTTCTTCTCAATACATCAATGTTTTCAAAAGGACTATGTCCTCGAGCTCTTTGAATAATATAATACACACAATTAAATCCACATGTAGATGATATCGGTGGTTGTACTGGAACTAAATATAAATGAAATTAAACTTTAAAAACTTATTCTAACATCTGTCTATAGGTAAAAGTTCATAAGAGTCAAAATATTCTGCAGGGTCTTTGTCAAAATACACTGCCACCCAATGCTCTCCTGGCTCATCATGATCGTGTGTGTTGATGAGATAGGCACCGCGTTGTAAAGATGGTAACTGGTCAATGGAAAACACGCACTGAAACAAGTCAAGAAAAGGTCATCTGTAGCCGCAAATTCCCTAGCTTGATAAGGGCATAATGCTCGTCACCATTATAATCAGGGGTTAAGTCGAAAGAAAATATAGCATAACCTCTGGGCCAATCGTCCCGTTTAATGATGGAACTTTTCTCACCATTCAGTTTATCAAAAGATTTGTAAAGAGTTTCAAAAGCGTCAAGATATTTGTCCGATTTATGTCAAGCTTGTGAGGTTTGATTGGACTGTTCACCATCAGTGTAAAGTTGCATGTAGTTAAGATTAAAATGTTCAAAATTGTATGGATTTCTCAATGCTGTTCCACCAAAGGATTCATTATGAACCAGTAATTAACAAACAAGAGAGTGAAATACAGCTGGAATGGCTAAAATGTTACATTCTTTTCTAGTAATAGGAAACTTGGCAGGAGTTTTCATCAATGCATCTGTATGTCCTAACTGAATACCTGGACTAACCTCACTTTGCGAATGGTTAAAAACGCATCTTTCACTTCTATCTTAAACGTATGATTTGCAGCCATTAATACATATTCGTCTTTTTGTCTATGTAAACGCAATTTCATACTGATGCCATTTGGAAGATATCGATCCTGCTCAAACAAATCTACCCTTAAAGCACCTGTAGCAGAAACTCACGGCTTATGCAAATAACGATTATGTAAACAATTATTTCCTGGGTCACACTACATCACCACCCTCAAGATTTACATGAAAACTTAATACATACTTTTCATGATTAGGTCTTTTCACCTCATGAGCATTCATTGATCCAGCAGTATCTTTATAGAGGAGACGCACAGAGCGCTCAGAATTGAGACTTTCTTCCGAGTCATGAATGAGGTGGGATTTAATGCTGGTATAACCATGGGTAGTGTTTCTATGTGAAATCAATCGATCATTCAGAACAATTCAATATTGGACCATAACCCATCAAACAAATCATTGATATATGGTACATAATCATCTGCACCACAGGCTGTTCCATCACCCTTTATAATGCAGCATACAATATGAAGTCTACTGTTGTTTAAATCTAAATATTCTTCTGTACTTGCAGGAATATAAAATTCTATTGGAGCACCCTCTCTGATGGTAGTGAGTGGTTGATAGTCTACATTATAAGGTTTTTCAAAAGCAATTTTTGTTGGGGGTATTTGAAACAATTCCAATGAAGAAAGACTACATTCACATGAATGATTGTGAATTAAAGATATCTTTCTTATGTTTAGTGATGTTATCCCTCTAGCTGCCTTTCGCCTTCTGACACGTTTTGTCGGTTGCACTTTCTTTTGTCCTCCTAACACATCACCAATCACATGCTGTGCTACTCGACCCGTAACAGCTTTCACGACATCTTTTGCAGCCTTTTTAAGATGTGGTGCAACGATTTTAGCCCCTGATTTAAGCAGTGGAATAGCTTTGCGAGCCAGTGATCCCAGTATTGAACCAATACCATCTCCATATTGTATTCGTGCTTTTTTAAACACTGGTAATTCCCCATCTACTTGGCAAAAATTGGTTGCTGTATACAGATGGATCGTGTGTGTATGCTTTCCTAACGCTTATTGACGAAAATGAAGTTTACATATCACTTTCCCGGTTTGAAATGAAACATTATGACCTGTTTCATCCTTAATATTCATTTCTATCGTGTCAAATTTTGATGTGTTTACAGGGACGTAATGTTTTCATTTCATTTTCATAATAATATCACCATCATCACCTTTAATTGGAACAGAATGTAGTAAAGGAACATAATAATCTCCAACTACTTGTGGTTCGCAAATACTGCAGTACACATAAAGTGTATAAGTTCCATGTTTTATATTTGCTTGATGTCCAGCAGGACCGGATTCTTTATACCAATTTTATCTGGCTTAAATCCTAAAATCTCAGCTAATCCAGTATAAAAGACAATATCATAAATATCTCTCAAAATAAGGTAAACTTTTCGACAAATTTTATCACACTTTAACTGAATTGGATTAGCACAAAAAGATTTTTTGTAATTCTTCATTTATTGCATTGCATATATCAGGTATGGATCTGTAGTAACCACATGGAATGGTAACTTGATAAAATGAATCTAATGATGAACAATAACCCAGAGTATAGTCTATTCCTTGCCTCATTGTCGTCCATGTGTGTGGGTATTGAATTTCAGCTAATCCCACTCCATATTTTCCTTTCAAATATAATGTACGAGGTGAACGAATTTGATAATTAGAAGCCTTATTAGTAGGATAATATGATCAAACTAGCATTACTAGGTAAAGTAATGTAAAAACTTGTTCACTCCGTGATGGCTAAATCGTTTATGTGATGTGGATAGACTGGATGTGTATATACATTACTTCATGATTAGTATACGTTATCCACACTGTCTAAATGATCTATATTGCTGTCTACTACTTCCTCTTGACAACAAACACTTACACACAGGAATTTTCCAGGAATATTATTTGTATTTTCCTTTTCTTTACAACAACACCATAACTCTTTAAACTATGTTAAAAAGTTTCCCATCCTTCTGGAAACAGCCTTTGTTAACGCTGTTTTGTCTCTTTTGTAATATCTTCACGAGTTGCCAAAAACAGTTTTGGGAATATTAGCGTCTACAATAAACTGCTTCCAACCATGTGGTGGTTCTCGTCGTTCTTTTCTTCTTGTAGCAACCAATGCTTCTTTCAGTAAATCAATGTTAGAATTCGTAATGGCATGACCAAGTTCATTTTTATCTGTTTATCTCGTACCATGTTTCTTAAGTTCTGCCAGAAGTTGTGTTAGTTTTACATGATAAATAGGTTAAAAATAGTTTAGAAACTGTTCGACTTTTCTTATTTTTCTGTTTTGGATGACTTAACAGACTTTTGTTGTTGTGACTGAATTGTTCGTAAATGACAAACAAGAAGTTGAGACATTTCTATTGCTTTTTCACGAGTTTGCTTCCCACGTAAAAGTTTATTCACTTTCGTTTTGATTCCACCATCTTTTCCCTTCTTTTCTAACAACATTTTATATTCGTACTCAGGAATGAGGACCATTTTTAAAGTATGTTTCATTTTAACAGCAACTGAGCTAACAAGGGTAATGCAAATTTAGCAATAGCTCCAATATATCCTCCTTTCTCATTGACTAATTTCTTTTTTCTTCGAAGTGATAGAGTTCGTAGGGTATGACGCTCACGCTTGAATTCCTTATGCCTTTTTGAGCTTACGTCGTTTAGGCCCGCTGCGTGCAAGCAAGTGAAGGAAAGGTTGATTCGCTTGAATGCGTTTAGACATCTTGGCAGCGAATTGTCGAGTGACTTGATTCTTGTTCATACGCTACTTTATCAACATATACATAATGTGTATCTTTTGGTAAAATGCCTGTACGAATACGCAGTTGATCATTTGTCTATGGCTTCAAATCAATGAATAAATAGCCATGGGGTTTGCTGGCAGCATCTTGATAGGCTTCTATGAGCAATTGAGATTTTCCAGGATACTAATGTACTTATTTGCTGACTGTCTCTAGGATTTTTAAACAGAATGTTGTAATGCGTATTCCAACTAATATTTCGCATTTCTCTACCATGATGGAATAAATTACGTACAATAAAAATGATGCTTAGATTTTGTTGACTGCTACTAACACCAAAGAGATGCGTCATACGCTCATCACTATGACATTTGGTCACTAAGTCGTCAATGATGAGTAGGTTTTTTCGGGTTAAAGCGCTCTTTAATGTCGTCTGAATGCCTTGGTAAAATTCCATACCTTTCATTCCCTTGTACAAAGGCTTATCTGGTGCATATAGCCACAAAATGGTTTTTGGAAAGGGGGTTCAATTAACTTTTGTTCTAGATTTCCCTGACTTGAGACGTTTTATCACTGCCTGTAGGTCCAGAGAACAAACATGTAAATGGATGCTTCACTTTTGAGTGTCTGTTTCTGTCACCCAACTTCTTTTGCGAACCTAACCACTCGACAAATAATTTTTAACACCTCTTCTTTTTGTGTTTTTAAAACCTTTACAATTCTGTAGATGGATTCAATATCTCTTGTCACTTTCCGCAGTTCTTCCTCATAGAAATATCTATCAATATCTTCGTCCAAAAGTCTTTCACACGATACAAATGTATTCCCTGCTTCTTACAACGATGTGTGATAATGAAGACTTTTTGCGTCCACTTTAGATGATAATACCGTTGAAACACGTATTTCATGTGGGAAATGCGAACATATTCACCAATTTTAAATTTGTAGGGTTTTTCTTCTTCTTTGGTTTCAATTTCAATTTGTCCACATACATATACTTCCACACTTTAGATTCATTTTCCTTTCGAATATGTGCAGGAGCATACTTATTAGGGAGGGAACCATGAGGTCTATGGTTGTAATTGCACACCAAGTCTGGAAGGATGTCCATATAGCGATAAGTTTGATTATGTAGGAAATACCGATGTATCATTTCCTTTAGAATACGAATGACTCTCTCACCAAAGTTGGCTTTGGTTTCATTCTTTGCCGTATATACATGAATTCCCTCCTTCTTCAAAAATGCTTTTACCCATCTGTATTTAATTTCAGTTCCTTTATCTGACCTTAGAGTTCGTGGTCTTCGTTTTGTTTCATGAAAAGTCTTCTGAAAGGCTTGTATGGCGCATGTATGTGATTTGTTGGGTATTGGCTGCACCCACAAATATTTGAAAAACACATCAATGACAACCAGTAACCAGTATATTTCCCATATCAGCCAAATCAACATCCCACACGTCATCAATACCACGTGTAATGACGCGTTTCCCTTTAAACCTGTATTCTGCATCTTGATCTTGCAGCCATTTCTTCACTTTGGAATGAGTGACTGGTTGATCATGTTTTTTAAATACTTGATAAAGTTTGTAAGGACCAGCAAATGACCCGGGTTGACCAAGGTTAAAGTAAATATTAGTTAAGTAGTCTTTCCACGTCGACATGATAACACTAAATGATCACCATAACACTAAATGATGAACATATCTTACATTTTATTTTGCCTTATGGTGGTGTGAACAATTGATCTTCAATGTACCCTAACCAACTACTTAATTCATCAATTATGGCATCTACACCATATTTCTCACAACGTTGATCTGCATTGCCCAACACTTTATTAACTGAATATAATATTTGGCTTCATTCCAATATGCATAGACACATGTGAAATGGCAAGTATGTTCTTCACACTCTTCATTTTGACAAGTTTCACCTTTACACTCTTCATTTTGACAAGCAGGACATACTAAACATGCAAATTGTTTTACAGCTAATAACATTTCTTCATAATGTTTTTTTGCATAATATGTTGTCTCAATGTAATGTCTGTCATTATACTGCAATACAGATTAACCACTCTCTCTCAAACAGACTTGGATCAAATCGAGCAAAGTGATATGCTGCTTCCACATCAAACTCCTCAGCTCCGTCAATGTCTGAAAGCACACATTCTTTGATGAAATCCTCACTTAAGTTTGGCAAGTTCAACGTGGAATGAGCAAGTTCCCAATAGATGTTAAAGTGTTGCAGTTGTTGTTGAACAGACCCATAACGTGCCAGTTCACTTATCATGTAGTTCACATACTCCTCCTTGAAACACGTTTCTACATCCGTCATTGCTTCACATGGTCGTATGGTGGTTGAATAATATTTGTTAAAAAACACGTCTGCACACTATGAAAGTTGGTGAGCAAATGATTCCAAAAGTCTTACTCTCCAACTTCTGCAACAAACGTGGCTCCTGTTTGCGAGCCACGTTTGTTGCAGAAGTTGTCTGATTCACACATCTTGCAATTGTACTTCTGGCAGTGACAAGCATAATCCTCAGCATATTCGTAAGCACCACAATATTCACAGGTAAGTCCAAGTTGCTTTTGCACGTTCATATTCCCCCACTGAACTTCAGCCAGTCTTTTCTTAGATAGTTTTTACACCTTCATCCAATTGTCCTTTTGCAGTTTGATGACAGTTTTCTTACTATGACATTCTGTAAATGGCTCAGGTTTAGTGAATAAGACTGAGTTGATGTTATCCATCTCTAGAAGTATTGTCTCCCATTCAGCATCATTCATGTTGATGTAATACTTGTATACTGTCCCTTCAAACAGTGATGTGCGCACAAAACTTACATAGCGCATGTCTAGGTATGAAATGACTTCAAGCCACTTCGTTTGCGTTAAGTATAGTTTGAAGTCAATGTTGCGTAAATTTCTCAAGTTCCGACATACAATGCTGCTTTATTGTTCTTCAAACATTTTACAAATGCATGTATTCACTTCAACTCGTCCATTGTTGAATAGGACAAGTTCTGATATATCCGTTGACAATGAAACATCATCATCACAATGTAAAATAATTCTAGCAGCTACAACTAGCATGAACTCAGCTACCAAAATTGTATTGGCGTTGATAAATGCTGAATCAATGTCGTAAGTGTTCCCTGGTAAATTCAGTTCTTCACATTCACTCAGAAAAGATACGATAAAAAGATTTCTTGGAATTGCCATTCCAACAGCTTCCCAGTGTTAATGCATATTCTTCACTTGTAAAATCCGATCCGACTCAAAATAAGGAAGCTTTGAAAACATATAGTCAACATAGTTCACTTGGAAGACATCATGCACTGTCTCTTTACATCTGTGAAGAAGCGATGTTGCCATTGTTCACTCAAATAATCAGACAATGCGAAAGCTGATATGTCGAAATGTGTTCTCGCTGATCCATTTATATGTCCTAGATTTCGATTTCCCGCCAATATGTTGATTTCCCGTCAAAATGTTGATTTTCAAGTTGCCAGGCGATGCCTAAAAATAGATGTAAAATTTCTTAGGGGGAAATGTATGGACTGGTCACGTCTTTGAAAGGTGGGCTGGCCATTCGAGCACATGTTTGAATGGCGTGTGGCAATTCGAGCACATGTTTGAATGGGCGGAGCTTGTCATTTGAACACATTCGAACACATGTTTGAAAAGTGTGCTCTTCCCTACCAAATATCCCAAAGAGAAAAAATAATCAAAAAAATTTCACTTACCTCTGTCTCCAACAACAGCAACAACAGTAACAATGTTACTTCCTTTTAACACACACACAATGTCCTTATAAAGAAGACTGATGAATCACGTGATTGATGACCTCACAATTATTGACAGGTGTAGTAGAACTCTTGTCGCCTAGGGGGGAAGGTCCTCACATAGTATGTCCTAGGAGGGTCCTCAGATACTATGTCCGGGGGGTCTGACGTCACGATGACTCACACATGATAGACAGATTGTATTTGTGGGTCACTTGATTGATGACGTCATAATGATTGACAGGTGTGGTAGAATTCTTGTTGCCTAGGGGGGGGGGGGAACTGACGTCATTGTGACGTTACAGGTGGGCCAGAATTCTTATTTTTCCCCTACTTATTTATGCAAAATTTGAAGACAATCATATCAAAATTGTGGGCAAAAAAACCCATTTTGAAAATTGGCAGCAAGAAAAAAATTTCAAGGGCCTCTATTTGGCCAATTGGTGGATTGCCAAAAATGTAATTTTTCAAGAGCCCCTATCGAAAGAACGTTCGTGTAAAATTTGAAAGAAATCTGAAACTGACAATTCTAATTAAAATTTGGCATATGTCCATACGTATACACGAACATTTAAGACCAGCCCGCCGATGTCAGCTGGTCTAAAAAGTGGTTCCCTGTTTTAGTAAGTACTATTTTTGCGGAATTGCCGTTAGTTCTGCGAAACACAGAGGCTAGCTGTTGGACAACAACACACAACATACCGCACCGCCTTTAGGCCAACATCTGTGGCATAACTGTTTAATTTGTTTACCCTCACAGATGTGAATGCGCATTTTTCGCACAAAGCCAAATCGACGATGATTATTTTGGAGTTCAGGAAGTGTTGCCCCTTTACGGTAATTCCACACAAATGGATGCAAATGTCTGCCTGAGGCCTGATGGTGGGATCAACTGCAAGTCTTTTTGCCAGAAATGGGCCAAGGAGCAGACGTCGGCAGGATTTAACAGTAGTAGGAAAACGACAGTTCTGCTGCAGTCAATCATCGTGACGTCATCAATCACGTGATCAATTAAGCCAATTAAGTCAATTAAGTCAATTAAGGTAATTAAGCCTGCTGCCACCTGTCAATCATTGTGACGTCATAATGACGTCATACTGTCTGGAAATGACGTCATCATGTCTGGAGCGGAGTTTTGGGTCACTTGATGACGTCATACTGTCTGGAAGTGACGTCATCATGTCTGGAAGTGACGTCATCATGTCTGGAGCGGAAGTGTTGTCTGGAGCGGAAGTGTTGTCTGGAGCGGAAGTGTTGTCTGGAGCGGAAGTGACGATAAGCGTTAGGATAGGCGCGGCCATCCATGAGGTTATAATGACGTCATGATGACGTCATACTGTCTGGAGCGAAAGTCTGGAGCGAAAGTTGTTTGGCTACGCCTTGTTTACGCCATAGTTACCTTAGTTACGCCTTAGTTGCGCCTTCGCTACAGTGGTTACACCTTAGTTACGCCTTAGTTACCTTAGTTACGCCTTGGTTACGCCTTAGTTACCTTAGTTACGCCTTAGTTACGCCTTGGTTACAGTAGTTACACCTTAGTTACGCCTTAGTTACCTTAGTTACTCCTTAGTTACGCCTTAGTTACCTTAGTTACGCCTTGGTTACGCCTTAGTTACCTAAGTTACGCCTTAGTTACGCCTTGATTTCCTTAGTTACACCTTAGTTACGCCTTAGTTACCTTAGTTACGCCTTAGTTACCTGTGTTACGCCTTAGTTACGCCTTGGTTACAGTAGTTACACCTTAGTTACGCCTTAGTTACCTTAGTTACTCCTTAGTTACGCCTTAGTTACCTTAGTTACGCCTTGGTTACGCCTTAGTTACCTAAGTTACGCCTTAGTTACGCCTTGATTTCCTTAGTTACACCTTAGTTACGCCTTAGTTACCTTAGTTACGCCTTGGTTACGCCTTAGTTACCTTAGTTATGCCTTAGTTACGCCTTAGTTACCTTAGTTACTCCTTAGTTACGCCTTAGTTACGCCTTAGTTACGCCTTGGTTACGCCTTAGTTACCTTAGTTACGCCTTGATTTCCTTAGTTACACCTTAGTTACGCCTTAGTTACCTTAGTTACGCCTTAGTTACCTTAGTTACGCCTTAGTTACCTTAGTTACGCCTTAGTTACGCCTTAGTTACGCCTTAGTTGCCTTAATTACGCCTTAGTTACCTTAGTTACGCCTTAGTTACGCCTTAATTACCTTAGTTACGCCTTAGTTACCTTAGTTACACCTAAGTTACGCCTTAGTTGCGCCTTAGTTACATCTTGTTTGCGCCTTAGTTACCTTAGCTACGCAAAAACGAGATAACTTTTGCTGTAGTTGATCGATTTGCATGAAAATTTTACCGTTTGATTCAGTTTTATATCTAGTTTTAACATTAAGTGATCACAGGCTATTTACGCCGGTGGTTGTATGCATCATGGATTCACCTTAAAAGTTTTTAAACTTAAAAGTAAGATAACTTTCGTTATGGTTGACCGATTTGAATGAAAATTTTACCATTGGATTCAGTTTGATATCTTAGTTTACAGTAGTTTGCATAGGTAGTTGTTGGAATGGCGCGCGCCCACCATTCAAACATGTGTTTGAATTATTTTTACGTCAAACTATTGTTCAACAAGTTGTTTAGCAATTGTACAACAATTGTTCAACAAGCTGTTGTTGAACATGTTCAACATGTTGTTGAACATGTTCAACATGTTCAACATGTTCAACAACATGTTCAACATGTTCAACATGTTCAACAACATGTTCAACAACATGTTCAACAAGTTGAACATGTTCAACTTGTTCAACATGTTGTTGCACAAGTTGAACATGTTGAACATGTTCAACATGTTGAACATGTTCAACTTGTTCAACAACATGCTGTTTAACAAATTGTTCAACAAGTTGTAGTTCAAACAAAGAAAAAACAAGACATATGTTGAATAGGTTTATTAATACATTTAAATACACTTAAATACACTTAAATACATACAGCTTAAATCTATAACAATATTATAGCATTTATTGATTTACAAAGTCTTTATTATAATGTTTAGTCAAATAAGTCTATTTTTCTTCATCTGCTTCACTCTGTTCACTGGCATCCATATCACTTTCTTCGTCACTGCTTTCATCTTCCTCCTCCTCATCTAGAAGCTCTTCAAAGAATGCATCGTTTCTTCTTATAGCCGCCTTTAATGCCTTTGAATACTCGTAATGTTTTTCATCAACAAAGTAATTGAAGTCTTCTAAAATGGTTTCATAATGTTCGTTTTGTTGTAGACGTTGGGCATATTTGAATAGTCTCATAAACAGTTGTTTAAGTCGACGCTTATAAATGGGTCGAAAGTCATCACTTGCTATTTCACGCGCATCTTCAAGCCCTTGTTCTTCATATTCTGAAACCTTTTCTTGAAATTTCTTATCATATTCATCGTAGACTTCTTGAACCATATCACACCAAACAGAGTCTGTTTCTGACTCACTTTCAGAGTCTGTTTCTGTCTCACTTTCAGAGCTGCCGTCATCATCACCCTCAACACAATGTTCCATATGTTTGAACAAAGCTTCTTGACTGTTGTATAATGCACCACATTCTGTACAAGCATGTGCATTCTTTTCAGTCATGTTGACGCTTTGACTTTCCATAGAAGACTCATCTAAAGTTTCAGTGATAGGTGGTTTTACAGGGTTTTCCACATCTATCTCCAATTCTTCTTCTTCTGAAGTGTGAGCATTCTTTAAGTGCCTTTTAAGACTTTGTGGCCAATTGTAAGATTTTAAACAAATGTTGCATTTATACATCCTTTCGGTTCAACATGCACTTTTCAAATGATGAAAAAGCCTTTAAACGTAGCCTTATATACAACTTGTTGAACAACATGTTGAACATGTTCAACATGTTGTTGAACATGTTGTTGAACATGTTGTTGAACATGTTGTTGAACATGCTGTCTATGCCTAGGGGAGTTTAACGTCATGACGTCATTATGACGTCATCATTATGACGTCATTATTACGTCATCATTATGACGTCATAATGACGTCATTGGAACAGGCGCATGCTTTATCAAAAACTGACTCAGCAGAATTTATTGCTGTTTGATATGGATGAAATGCATGTCTCACTCTTCCTTTTATGCTACTTAGATGAAATCAAAATATGGTGTGTAACTCGTCAAAAATGCCAAACTTGTAAAAATTGCTGATTTTAACGAGTTACACACCATATTTTGATTTCATCTAAGTAGCATAAAAGGAAGAGTGAGACATGCATTTCATCCATATCAAACAGCAATAAATTCTGCTGAGTCAGTTTTTGATAAAGCATGCGCCTGTTCCAATGACGTCATTATGACGTCATAATGATGACGTAATAATGACGTCATAATGATGACGTCATAATGACGTCATGACGTTAAACTCCCCTAGGCATAGACAGCATGTTCAACAACATGTTCAACAACATGTTCAACAACATGTTCAACAACATGTTGAACATGTTCAACATGTTGTTCAACAAGTTGTATATAAGGCTACGTTTAAAGGCTTTTTCATCATTTGAAAAGTGCATGTTGAACCGAAAGGATGTATAAATGCAACATTTGTTTAAAATCTTACAATTGGCCACAAAGTCTTAAAAGGCACTTAAAGAATGCTCACACTTCAGAAGAAGAAGAATTGGAGATAGATGTGGAAAACCCTGTAAAACCACCTATCACTGAAACTTTAGATGAGTCTTCTATGGAAAGTCAAAGCGTCAACATGACTGAAAAGAATGCACATGCTTGTACAGAATGTGGTGCATTATACAACAGTCAAGAAGCTTTGTTCAAACATATGGAACATTGTGTTGAGGGTGATGATGACGGCAGCTCTGAAAGTGAGACAGAAACAGACTCTGAAAGTGAGTCAGAAACAGACTCTGTTTGGTGTGATATGGTTCAAGAAGTCTACGATGAATATGATAAGAAATTTCAAGAAAAGGTTTCAGAATATGAAGAACAAGGGCTTGAAGATGCGCGTGAAATAGCAAGTGATGACTTTCGACCCATTTATAAGCGTCGACTTAAACAACTGTTTATGAGACTATTCAAATATGCCCAACGTCTACAACAAAACGAACATTATGAAACCATTTTAGAAGACTTCAATTACTTTGTTGATGAAAAACATTACGAGTATTCAAAGGCATTAAAGGCGGCTATAAGAAGAAACGATGCATTCTTTGAAGAGCTTCTAGATGAGGAGGAGGAAGATGAAAGCAGTGACGAAGAAAGTGATATGGATGCCAGTGAACAGAGTGAAGCAGATGAAGAAAAATAGACTTATTTGACTAAACATTATAATAAAGACTTTGTAAATCAATAAATGCTATAATATTGTTATAGATTTAAGCTGTATGTATTTAAGTGTATTTAAGTGTATTTAAATGTATTAATAAACCTATTCAACATATGTCTTGTTTTTTCTTTGTTTGAACTACAACTTGTTGAACAATTTGTTAAACAGCATGTTGTTGAACAAGTTGAACATGTTCAACATGTTGAACATGTTCAACATGTTCAACTTGTGCAACAACATGTTGAACAAGTTGAACATGTTCAACTTGTTGAACATGTTGTTGAACATGTTGTTGAACATGTTGAACATGTTGAACATGTTGTTGAACATGTTGAACATGTTCAACTTGTTGAACATGTTGTTGAACATGTTGAACATGTTGAACATGTTGAACATGTTCAACAACATGTTGAACATGTTCAACAACAGCTTGTTGAACAATTGTTGTACAATTGCTAAACAACTTGTTGAACAATAGTTTGACGTAAAAATAATTCAAACACATGTTTGAATGGTGGGCGCGCGCCATTCCAACAACTACCTATGCAAACTACTGTAAACTAAGATATCAAACTGAATCCAATGGTAAAATTTTCATTCAAATCGGTCAACCATAACGAAAGTTATCTTACTTTTAAGTTTAAAAACTTTTAAGGTGAATCCATGATGCATACAACCACCGGCGTAAATAGTCTGTGATCACTTAATGTTAAAACTAGATATAAAACTGAATCAAACGGTAAAATTTTCATGCAAATCGATCAACTACAGCAAAAGTTATCTCGTTTTTGCGTAGCTAAGGTAACTAAGGCGCAAACAAGATGTAACTAAGGCGCAACTAAGGCGTAACTTAGGTGTAACTAAGGTAACTAAGGCGTAACTAAGGTAATTAAGGCGTAACTAAGGCGTAACTAAGGCGTAACTAAGGTAACTAAGGCGTAACTAAGGTAACTAAGGCGTAACTAAGGCGTAACTAAGGAGTAACTAAGGTAACTAAGGCGTAACTAAGGTAACTAAGGCGTAACTAAGGTAACTAAGGCGTAACTAAGGTGTAACTAAGGAAATCAAGGCGTAACTAAGGTAACTAAGGCGTAACCAAGGCGTAACTAAGGCGTAACTAAGGCGTAACTAAGGAGTAACTAAGGTAACTAAGGCGTAACTAAGGCGTAACTAAGGCGTAACTAAGGTAACTAAGGCGTAACCAAGGCGTAACTAAGGTAACTAAGGCGTAACTAAGGTGTAACTAAGGAAATCAAGGCGTAACTAAGGCGTAACTTAGGTAACTAAGGCGTAACCAAGGCGTAACTAAGGTAACTAAGGCGTAACTAAGGAGTAACTAAGGTAACTAAGGCGTAACTAAGGTGTAACTACTGTAACCAAGGCGTAACTAAGGCGTAACTAAGGTAACTAAGGCGTAACCAAGGCGTAACTAAGGTAACTAAGGCGTAACTAAGGTGTAACCACTGTAGCGAAGGCGCAACTAAGGCATAACTAAGGTAACTATGGCGTAAACAAGGCGTAGCCAAACATCTTTCGCTCCAGACTTTCGCTCCAGACAGTATGACGTCATCATGACGTCATTATAACCTCATGGATGGCCGCGCCTATCCTAACGCTTATCGTCACTTCCGCTCCAGACAACACTTCCGCTCCAGACAACACTTCCGCTCCAGACAACACTTCCGCTCCAGACATGATGACGTCACTTCCAGACATGATGACGTCACTTCCAGACAGTATGACGTCATCAAGTGACCCAAAACTCCGCTCCAGACATGATGACGTCATTTCCAGACAGTATGACGTCATTATGACGTCACAATGATTGACAGGTGGCAGCAGGCTTAATTACCTTAATTGACTTAATTGACTTAATTGGCTTAATTGATCACGTGATTGATGACGTCACGATGATTGACTGCAGCAGAACTGTCGTTTTCCTACTACTTTTAACCTCTGCATGGACACGGAGGTAGGTGTCCGCGCCGCTACAGGTGGGGGAGGGGAAGGAAATAAATAACGCAAGCAGAAGGAACGGAAGAATAAAGAAAAAAAGAAGTAAAGGTGGAGGAATGAAAAAGAGACATAAATTTGTGCAAAGAAGTAAGGATTGAAATGCGCATGCGTTTTAAGGTTGCGCATGCGTTTAAAGAGATCTGCTGTAATCATCTGTTATTCAGCTGACTGGCGAATGCTATGGTGGTTCATTCTGTTCTCTTTTGTTCAATGAAGGCCACTATAACGTAAGTAACTAATGAATTTTATTTACGTGTTTCTCCTTTTATTCTTTTTTTTCCCTATTTCTTAATTTCATTGTGTTACTTATTGTTATTTACTTCATTATTATTTTTGTTGTGGATATTTTTTCTTTCGATTCTGGTCTTATTAAATTTAAAACTTTAAATCTTTAAAATTTACTTAAAAATAGTTACATTCTTCTCATAATTTTTTCATTGGTCATTCATTTTTTTTATTTTTCTTTTTTGCTCTAATTTTCCTCGTTCTGTAGTGTGTTTCTTTTTTCGCTGCCTCCTTCCCCTTCCTTATTTATAAAACCTCTCGGCCTTATACCATTGACCGTCTCATATTTACACAAGTGCGATGTAAGATAACATCCGACCTCTGGGGATACCAGCTATGCAAAAATACAAGTAAATTTTAAAAAATTAAAAATTTCCAGTATGAGTTCTCTTTTCCATTCGTAGTCCGCGGAACAAAAAAAGTTCTAATGCCGCTGCTGCTCAGCATCCAACCTCTGCAGTTGTTGGCCTGTTGTGTATTGGAACTATTTGTTCTGTGGATTCACGGGGGATTTCGGGATGATGTCACTCCTATACTACAGGGTCTTGGCTGTTGTACATAAGCACAATGCGGAGGGATATATAAAATGTACTTTTAGTGAGGACTAATTTTTGCGAAATGTCCACTGCGGTACAGAATGATCTAATACACAATAGACCTCAGCTTCGCAGAGGCTGGCTGTTAAATAACAACGCCCAAATGCCTTTTGTAAAAATGACGGTGAATTTGACGCCCCGCTCCCTCCTTCCCCAATCTTGTACAGGTTGTGAATGAAGCAATTCGTCTCTTTCACCGCATGCCCGAGTGTCCGACAGACCATAATACATGGATGGATGCCGCCTACCAACTCAACCAGGTCATATGCTGCAAGGAAGGTCTCTATGAATCCTGTTACGGCGTCGATTGCGAATGCTACAAGCTCAAAGACGATCCATTGTGAGTTCTTGCTCGTCAAAAATTGGTCAGAAAAAGGACAACTTCCCTTCATCATTTAACCGATTGTTTTATCGTTTGTCGCAAAAAGGCGTATCAGTTTGTCAAGATTGTCATACACTCGTAAGCCTTATCATTCATTATACGGATAGATCATGGAGATGCGTGTTTTGTATGGCATTCGAGTACGCATGGAAGGCCTGTGAACAAACCGCGCAGCGGTGAGTTCATTAGCCTTCCACAAGTGCTCGAATCCCATACAATACACGCCTGCTCCATGGTCTACCATTGCCTAAATGGCGAAAAATAGCCAAAAAGTCGTCATTTTTCGTGATTTTTCTTCATGGTATCGTTCTGCGACCTGAGTGACGCATAGTAACTTGTGCAGTGCAAAGGCAAACGTTTTATTATATGCCTAGAGGTCCGCGTACAAAGAAATGATAGAAAAAAACTAACATGCAGTTTTCATAGGCCAGATTGAATGGTGCTACCTATAAACACATTCATAATGCTATCAGATGTAAACAGTAAACAAACAAAAAAAAAGACAAAAAAAAAAACACGTGTTTTCGGACTTGAAAGTGAAGAGAAAGTTGGTCACTATCAACTGCAACCGTCCTCAAAATCGATAAATGAGTTATTACTGTGACGATATTTACAGCACAGCCTGAAAACGAAACGTCATCTAATTACAGAGGTCATATTATTACGCCATTTGTGCATTTGTTGCGTTGTTATTTCGTGATTTGAGTTGAAATAAGTTACTTCCGCTAAACTGACAAAAATGAGAAGGAACGTTCGAAAGGAGAAAATACTTGTTTATGAGACGGGCTTGTGAGGTAATAAAGATATAAACTGATATAATGCTGCGGCTAGAAGGGGTGGGGGATTACGTAAGAAATAATCACTATACGTATCAAATAAATACTTAATATTTGTTTTCTTAAGTGCAAAAACCGAGTCAAATATCAATGCTCGCTGACCGCAGTACCGATTGCGCGTCACCCCATCTGAGCACACTGAGTGCAAAAATAGTGTGTGGTAAGATTTTGTAGAACGACATGAAAATAGCAAAAGCCGGCATATAATAAAAGTAATACGCCATTCTTAGTGCGTATGATATTGTTTTTTTTTATTTGCCTTCAGCCTACGGGCCTGTACGGACCTCCCCCTTTGAGGTCGGTCCGTACGGCACTACGGCTTCAGGCAAAAACAATATCGTACGCACTCAGAATGAAGCATTGCTATTTTACGTCATAAAGCCATCGTCACAGCTTATATGCGTCATGCCTATTGTTATTCTGTGAGTTGGTTTCGCGAATTTTGTACGTACTTAGAGAACGCATACGTTTTCCTATCGTTTCTTTATACGGGAGTGCATTATTCAATCGGTGTTATTATCGTCAGTAATATGTCACAAATGTTCACATTCATTCAAAACTTGTTTAAATGACACATCAGACTTTTTTTTCTTATTTTTAAAACTTTTTTGAAGACCAGTTTTGTCATTTCTATTGAGCCACAATATTTTTTCTTTTCAAGGCTTATTTTTTTAAGCCAACGAACAAAACGTCTACTCACATCTCAAAACCTGTATTATTATTATTATTATTATTATTATTATTATTACTATTACTACTATTATTATTATTATTATTATTATTATTATTATTATTATTATTATTATTATTATTATTATTTGTTATTTGTTATTTGTTATTATTATTATTATTATTATTATTATTATTATTATTATTATTATTATTATTATTATTATTATTATTATGAATAATTTTGCTACCATTGTTGTTATTATTATTGGTGCTGTTGATGTTATTGTTGTTGATGCTGTTGGTTTGTTGATTTTGCTACTGCTGCGTGTCGATCATGTTTGTTACGTTTATTCCAGTTGCGAATGCGGTGCGTTTATTCAAGAGCAATTTGACCCAGAAGGTGAGCTTGTTTCTGTTTCAAATTCCCTGTTCAGAGAGAAAAAATGTGTCACATGACCTGTATAATCACAACTTATATTCCTTAGCGCAAGCATAAATCGTACTGATTGTTATCAGTTCATTTGTTTACCCCATCAATAATAATAATAATAATAATAATAATAATAATAATAATAATAATAATAATAATAATAATAATAATAATAATAATAATAATAATAATAATAATAATAATAATAATAATAATAATAATAATAATAATAATAATAATAATAATAATAATAATAATAATAATAATAATAATAATAATAATAATAATAATAATTATAATAATAATTATAATAATAATAATAATAATTTTCAGGTCCACAGGCTTTACCTCTGGCCTACCTGGGCAATCTGACCGGTAAGAATACATTGCTTTTTTTCTTTCTAAATATGGGTACATAATCTATCTCTCTATCTTTCTTTCTTTGTCGTCTTCTTGCCTTTCTCTTTCTTCTTCCTCTCCTTCGCGACCTCTTTGGAACTATGATGAATTAAAACTTAATGTCCCGTGCTGGTGAACGTTGTTTCAGTATTATAGTGGGCCGAGCTTATGGAACGATCTCCCGTTTCAAATCAGAGCACAAAGTAAACTTGCCCTCGTTTAAACGTGAACTCGAAACATTTCTGTTAAGGAACTATTTTAAGTGCTAGATTTTTAACTGTTTCTATTTTAGTAGGATTTTAAGCAGAATTAATTTTTGAACTATTAGTAGGGATTTCTGCTAAAACGGCTTAGTGTTAAGCGAGTAGGGTGAAAACGCCGGTTCTGCGCCACTTTGTGACGTCATACTGTCTGGAAGTGACGTCATCATGTCTGGACCGGAAGTGTTGTCTGGACCGGAAGTGTTGTCTGGACCGGAAGTGTTGTCTGGACCGGAAGTGCTGTCTGGAGAGGAAGTCACGATAAGCGTTAGGATAGGCGCGGCCATCCATGAGGTCATAATGAGGTCATAATGAGGTCATAATGACGTCATACTGTCTGGAGCGAAAGTCTGGAGCGAAAGTCTGGAGCGAAAGTTGTTTGAAAGTGTTGGCCGAGTCAATCATCATGAAGCCAACGAACTCCACCTGTCAATCAGTGTAACCATGGCAACAGACCCTAAAAAGCCAGGACCCCCCCCCTCGAAATTGTGATTTTTGCATATTTATCCGTTTCAGACGATTCTGAACATTTTTCATTTTTTGGGTCGACCAACCCCCCCCCCCCCCCTCGAAATTGTAATTTTTGCATATTTATCCGTTTCAGACGATCCTGAACATTTTTCATTTTTTGGGTCGACCGACCCCCCCCCCCCCCCCTCGAAATTGTAATTTTTGCATATTTATCCGTTTCAGACGATTCTGAACATTTTTCATTTTTTGGGTCGACCGACCCCCCCCCCCCCCTCGAAATTGTGATTTTTGCATATTTATCCGTTTCAGACGATTCTGAACATTTTTCATTTTTTGGGTCGACCGACCCCCCCCCCCCCCGAAATTGTAATTTTTGCATATTTATCCGTTTCAGACGATTCTGAACATTTTTCATTTTTTGGGTCGACCGACCACCCCCCCCCCCCCTCGAAATTGTAATTTTTGCATATTTATCCGTTTCAGACGATTCTGAACTCAGCAGTACAACTGTAAGTGAGACATTCATATACATAAGTAAAATTCTGCTGAGTCAGCAATTTTTGAACAAAGTTACACACCATATTTTGATTACATGGAAGTAGTATAAAAGCATGAGTGAAACATATATGTGATACATTCTGCTGAGTCAACAATTTTTGAACGAGTATTGAATAAGTTTGAACAAGTTACACACCAGATACCATCAAAGTTTTATAAAAGGAAGAGTGACGAGAAAATACTTCACAATGTCGGCATTACTTCTTGACAGATGTATGACTATGGATGACGTCTTCAAAGTGAACTATATTAACTATGTGTTTTCAAAGCTTCCTGCTTTTGAATCGGATTGGATGCTGCAAGTGAAGAATTTGCATATGCATTGGGAAGCTGTGGGAAAGGCTATTCCAAGAGATCGTTTCATCCGCTCGTTTCTACATGAATGTGAAGAACTGCATTTACTATCAACTTACAACATTGATTTAGCATTTATCAACGCGAATACAATTTGGGCAACTGACCTCATGTTAGTTGTAGCTACTAGAATTATTCTACATTATGATGATGATGTTCCAAATAATGTATCAGACCTTGTTCGATTCAACCATGGACGAGTTGAAGTGAACTCAAAAGTTTGCAAGTTCTTTGAAAAGAAAGCTGACTCAGCAACCAGTTGGGTATAAAAGGGAGTGAACTCAGCAGAGTGAAGTCATTTCTCAGCAGACAGTTGGAGGGAGTGGATCATCAATACATTGTTGCAGCCATGGAGAACAAGACAAGCAACGCAACGCAGCGCAGCAGCAGCTTTAAAATTAGTGCTAACTTAACCATTACTGTGGAGTATGGAGAATATGGGCCATTTCTACGCATCACACGTGGAGAGAGATGGTGTGCTTATTCACCATCTTTGTGGAAGATTGTGTGCCAGAGCTTGAAAAATTTACGAGACATTGGCTTCAAACTATACTTAACGCAAACGAAGTGGCTTGAAGTCATTTCATACTTGGATATGCGCTATGTGAGTTTTGTGCGCACGTCACGGTTTGAAGGGAAAGAATACACACATCACATCAACATGAATGATGGTGAATGGGAGACACTGCTTCAGGAGATGGACAACATCAACTCAGCCCTATCACCATGTGAGGAATGTCATGACAAGAAAACAATCATCAAGCTGCAAAAGGATGGTCGGATGAAGGTGTCAAAGCTATCCAAGAAAAGGCTGACTGAAGTTCAGTTGGAGAACATGAACGTGCAAAATCAACTTGGACTTACCTGCGACTATTGCGGTGCTTGTGGATATGTGGAAGATTATCATTGCCACTGCCACAAGTATAATTGCAAGTTGTGTGAACCAAACAACTTCTGCGGCAAGTGTGGAGTACTTAAAGTCAGTGAAGCAAAGTAAAAGCACACAAGACATTGAAACAAGATGGACGCATGATTTAAAAATGCTTATATTGACTTGATGATTGCTAAACTTGCTTGCTATGGCACTCCAGACTATCAACTTTATCATTTGGATGCTTTTTGGGATGTTGTACATCATAGTCTTGATGTGATTGAACTGCATTCAAGATTTCTTGGAGAATGTTATAAAATTGGAATAGAAGAAGATCCTGACTTTGACTTTGATTCTGCACTTTATTCTGCTCGTACTGATGTTGAAGTATATTTCACCGTAGTGGATCATTTGAGAGATTGTTGTAAAGAAGAAGAGGAAACCGAGCAGCTTTATTAGGTAACTTTAAAGATATAAAAACCTTTTAATCATCTTTGTAACAACATAGTGAATTGATAACAATGTTTTTCTTACTAGCAAATTTAGTTTTATGTGAGTGTTTTCAACGTAAACAAAGAAAGAACATGATAGAAGAGGCAGCAAATATATTAAAAGATATTTTATTACAGGAAGAAACCGACATGTCAGAATAAAACAACAGAAACAAAGTCAACATGGAGAATCTTGTTGTGTGAGACTTGATGTGCAGACGTGTGAACATGGAGAAGTGTGTTAAGTGAACAGCAACTGGAAAAAAACTTGCTGAATTTGACAGACTTGTGCTACATTGCCGGAGCAGCATAACCTGCTAAACCTGACAGACTTGTGCTACATTGCCGGAGCAGCATAACTTGCTAAACCTGACAGACTTGTGCTGCATTGCAAGACTCACAAGACTGCATAATGGCGGATATGACACTGAGACAATATATTGTGCAAAAAGCTTATTGTGAAGAAATGTTATCCGCTGTAAAAAAGTTTGCCTATTTAGTCTGTCCTGCTTGTCAACATGAAGAGTGTTCAGAACATACTTGTCATGCTGCATGTGTTTATACATATTGGAATGAAGCTAAATATTACATTCATTTAGATAAAGTGTTAGAGAATGCAAATCAACGTTGTGAGAAATATGGTGTAGATGCTATTACATTGGATGAACTCAGTCATTGGTTAATGTTCATTGAAGACCAATGGTCTCCAGTGATTCATACCATTGTATCTATACTTGATCTGTAAATATATGTTAGTTATAAATACATGTTAGTTATAAATACATGTTAGTTAAGTTACTATGTTAGTTAAGTGATGTTGGTTGAGTTATAAAATAAAAGCTGTTCTGTTGAGAAGGTGGTTTTCATTCATCATGTCGACGTGGAAAGACTACTTGACTGATATTTACTTCAAACCTGGACAGCCTGGAGCATTTGCTGGTCCTTACAAACTGTATCACATCTTACGAAAACATAATCAACCAGTTACACAGTCACAAGTGAAGAAATGGCTACAGGATCAAGATGCTTTTAGTTTACTCCAACCTGTAAAATACAGGTTCAAAAGACAACGTGTCATTACACGTGGTATTGATGATATGTGGGATATTGACTTGGCTGATATGGGAAACATAGCTCCCTATAATGATGACATACGCTTTTTACTCATTGTCATTGATGTGTTTTCCAAATATGTCTGGGTACAGCCAATACCTAATAAATCACATACCAGCGTCATACAAGCTTTCCAAAAGATTTTTCATGACACACGACGAAGACCGCGAACTCTAAGGTCTGATAAAGGAACAGAATTTAAAAACAGATGGGTTAAAGCATTTTTGAAGAAAGAAGGCATTCATGCTTATACCACAAAGAATGAAACCAAAGCCAACTTTGCTGAAAGAGTCATTCGTACTCTGAAGGGAATGATGTATCGGTATTTTCTACATAATCAAACTTACCGTTACTTAGACATTCTTCCAGACTTGGTGTACAATTACAACCATAGACCTCATGGTTCTCTTCCTAATAAATATGCTCCAGCCGAGATTCGTAAAGACAACGAATCAAAAGTGTGGAAGTATATGTATGTTGACAAACTGAAATTGAAACCGAAGAAGAAGAAGAAGTACAAATTTAACATTGGCGATCATGTTCGCATTTCTCACATTAAATATGTGTTTCAACGCGATTATCACATCAAATGGACGCAAGAAGTCTTCATTGTCACACATCGTTGTAAGAAGCAAGGAATACATTTGTATCGTGTGAAAGACTTTTTAGACGAAGATATTGATGGACATTTCTATGAAGAAGAACTGCAGAAAGTGACCAAAGATATTGAATCTATTTATAGAATTGAAAAAGTCTTGAAAACACGTAAAAGACGAGGAGGAGGTGTGAAAGAATTATTTGTCAAGTGGTTAGGTTGGCCAAACAAGTTTAACAGTTGGGTGAAAGAAACAGACATTCAACAATGAAGCATCCATTTACATGTTTGGTCTCTGGACCTACAGGCAGTGGCAAAACGTCTCTGGTGAAGGAAATTCTAGAACAAAAGTTGATTCAACCCTCTCCAAAAAGCATTTTATGGCTTTATGCAGCCGATCAGCCTTTGTACAAGGGAATGAAAGGCGTGGAATTTTACCAAGGCATTCCAGATGACATTGAAGAGCGTTTTAACCCGAAGAAACCAAACTTACTTATCATTGATGACTTAATGACCAAATGTCATAGTGATGAGCGTATGACACGTCTCTTTAGTGTTGGCAGCAGTCATCAAAATCTAAGCATTATCTTTATTGTACATAATTTATTCCATCATGGGAAAGAGATGCGAAATATTAGTTTGAATACACAGTATATCATTCTGTTTAAAAATCCGAGAGACAGTCAACAAATTAGTACATTAGCACGACAAATGTATCCTGGAAGATCTCAATTTCTCATAGAAGCCTATCAAGATGCTACTAGCAAACCTCATGGTTATTTATTCATTGATTTAAAACCAAAGACAAATGATCAACTACGTATTCGTACAGGCATTTTACCAAAAGATACACATTATGTCTATATTGATGAAGCAGTGTATGAACAAGAACCAACTCATTTGACCATTCGCAGTCAAGATGTCTAAACGTATTCGAGCGAACCAGCCGTTTCTTCATTTGCTTGCACGCAGTGGGCCTAAACGACGCAAATCCTTGCTACAGCAAGCTACAAAAGAGGAATTAACAAGCTTGTTTGAAATTTGTTTGAATATATTGCAAGGACATTTACCCTTAAGCTCAAAACGGTTTAAGGAATTTAAACGTGAACGTCATACGCTACGTACTCTAGCAGATAAGAAGATATCCCTTCGACGAAAAAAGAAGTTGATTAATCAGAAAGGAGGATTCATTGGAGTTATTGCTAGATTGGCATTGCCCTTGTTAGCCAAACTACTGCTAAAATGAAACATACGATGAAAATGGTCCTCATTCCTGAATATGAATATAAAATGTTGCTAGACAAGAAAAATGATATCAAAACGAAAGTGAATACACTTTTACGTGGGAAACGAACACGTGAAAAGGCTATAGAAATGTCTCAACTTCTTGGTCGTCATTTACGAACAAGTCAGTCTAGGCAGCAAAAGCCCTCATCATCATCATCATCATCACCTGAAAAGCCAGAAAAGTTATTTTTAAGTCATTTTCAACCTATCTATCATGGAAAAATAACACAACTTTTAGCCGAACTGAAGAAATATGGTACGACATGGTCAGACAAGAATGAACTTGTGTTGAAAACGGGTGATATTATAGCAAATTCCAACATGGTTGATTTGATGAAAGAAGCATTGGTGGCGACAAGAAGAAAAGAACGAGCCATACCACCATATGGCTGGCATCCATTTATCCAGGAAATTGTAGATGCTAATATTCCAAAAACAATGTTTAGTAAAAAGACCACTCGTGACGACATTACAACAGAAATGAAACAACGTCAACAAAGACAGTTTCCTGAAGGATGGGAAAATTTTTAACATGGCTGAAAGAGCTATGTTGTTGCCAAGACACAACTATTCCTGTGAAAATAAGATGTACGATTGCTTGTTGTGAAGGAGAAGTCATAGATCATGTAGATCATCATCATGATGTAAAAGATCATTTACATACTTGGTCGAATGGCGCGCGCTATCGTGAAGTATATAGACAACGTCAACGCACCTATACCATTTAGTTCCCATCATGGAGTCGACAAGCTTTTACATCACTTTGCCTAGCAATGCGAGTATGACCTATTATCCCAACAACAAGGCTTCGAATTATCAAATTCGTATGCCTCGAACCATCTATCTGAATGGAAAATATGAAGTGGCTTTAGCTGAAATTCAATATCCACATACATGGACAACGATGAGACAGGGCATGGACTACTCTATTCAGTATCGACAAGAACTGTTCGATGATCCTATTCTTAGCACTCTCGATATTCCTTATGGGTACTATAGAACCATACAAGAACTATGTGAGGCAGTCAATGAAGAAGCGACTAATGCTCTGAAACTTACAGAAGCTATTCGAATAAAGTATGATAAGATTAGACGACGTGTGTTTCTATTTCTCGATTATGGTTATGAAGTGTCCTTTTCCACTGGATTAGCTGAGATTTTAGGATTTATCCCAGATCAATGGTATACTGAAACATGTACAGCTGACCATAAAGCGGATGTGAAACAGGGGTTTTATACACTGTATGTGTATTGTAGCATTTGTGAACCACAAGTTGTTGGTGATTATTATGTTCCGTTACTACGTTCTGTTGGCATACAAGGCCATGATGGAGATATTATCATGAAAACGTATGGCGAACCACATTATGTTCCTGTAAACACATCCAAATTTGACATGATAGAAATGAATATTAAGGACGACACAGGCCATACTGTTCCATTTCAAACTGGAAAGGTGATCTGTAAACTTCATTTTCGACCAAAAGCAATATGAAAGCTTATACACACGATCCGTCGGCATATCGCAACCATTTTCTTCGTCAAGTGGGCGGGGAATTACCAGGATTCAAAGGAGCGCGAATCCAATATGGCGATGGTATTGGTTCAATACTGGGATCATTGGCTCGCAAAGCTATTCCATTACTTAAGGCTGGGGCTAAGATCGTTGCGCCACATCTTAAGAAGGCTGCAAAGAATGTCGCGAAAGATGTGACGGGCTGAGTAGCAGAACGTGTGTTTGGTGAACAAAAGCGCATGCAACCGACGAAACGTGCCAGAAGACGAAAAACAGCCAGACGGATAACATCAAAATATCGCAAAGATATCTTTTGAAATCATGTCTCTCATTCATAATCATTCGTGTGAATGTAGTCTTTCTCCATTGGAATGGTTTCACGTACCACCAACGCAAACTGCTGTAGAGAAAAGTTATAATGTTGACTATCAACCACTTACAAGCATTAGAGAAGGCGCTCCAATAGAATTCTACATTCCTGCGAGTACAGAAGAATATCTGGATTTAAAGAACAGCAAATTTCATATTGTATGTCGCATTCTAAAGGCTGATGGAACAGCGTGTGGCGCAGATGATAATGTCTCTTGCATCAATGATGTGTTTAATGGGTTATGGTCTAATATTGAATTGTTTCTGAATGATCGTTTGGTTTCGCATAGCAACAATACTCATGGTTATACCAGCATTATCTCTCATCTCATCCATGACTCGGAAGAAAGTCTGCATTCTGAGCGCTCTATGCGTCTCATGTACAAGGATACTGCTGGATCAATGAATAGTCATGAGGTGAAAAGACCTAATCATGAACAATATGTATCCGGGTTTCATGTCAATGCTGACGGTGGTGACTTGGCTGAGCAAGGAAACAATGGCTTACATCATCGTTATTTGCATACTCGTCTTAGCCGTGATGTTATGCTCGCAGGTGGTTTAAGGATAGATTTGTTTGAGCAGGATCGTTATCTTCCGAATGGCATCAGTTTGAAATTGCGTTTCCATAGACAAAAAGATGACTATGTATTGATGGCTGCAGAAAATACCTATAAGGTAGAAGTGAAAGAGGCATTTTTAACCATTCGCAAAGTGAGGGTGAGTCCAGGTATTCAGTTAGGACATACAGATGCATTGATGAAAAGTCCTGCCAAGATCATCATCACTAGAAAAGAATGTAAAGTCTTGGCTATTCCAGCAGGATTTCAGTCTTTTGTGAAAGATAGCATCTTTTTGGGTCAATTACCAAATCGTATTGTCATTGGTCTGGTTCATAATGAAGCTTTTGGTGGATCAGTATTGAGGAATCCATATGATTTCAAACATTTTGATCTGGACTATATGCAACTGTACACGGATGGTGAACCAGTTCTATCCAAACCTCTCAAGCTTGACATTACACAGAACAAATACCTGAACGCTTTTGAAACGCTTTACAAATCGTTTGATCGGTTGAATGGTGAGAAAAGTTCCATTATAAAACGGGAAGATTGGCCTAGAGGTTATGCTTTATTTTCGTTTGACTTAACACCGGATTATGATGGTGATGATCATTTCCCCCTGATCAAGCATGGGAATTTGCGGCTAGAAATGAACTTTGCTACGGCTTTGCAACCTACCATCAATGTCATTGTCTATGCTGAATTTGACAACATTATTGAGATCAGTGCAAATCGCAGCATCCAATTCGACTACCAGTCATGAACACGAAGCAGATTGATGCCATATTGAGTCGTGATGTCATGACCAAAGACTTGTTTCAAGGCGTGTTTGCCATGGATCAGTTACCATCTTTACAACGCGGCGCCTATGTGATCAACACAGACGATCAAGATGAACCAGGAGAACATTGGGTGGCAGTGTATTATGATAAAGACCCTGTGGAATATTTTGACTCTTATGGACTGTTCCCTCTCGATGATCGTTTAGACATGTTTTTAAGAAATGACTATATGTATAATTCTATCTCATTACAAACGCCAATATCATCGTCATGTGGTTTTTATTGTGTATATTATATATTACATAGAGCTCGAGGTCAGAGTATGTTTGATATTGTGAATATATTAAAAAGAAAGGATGGTGATTTTATTGTAAAGGATTTTGTATATAGACATTATAAACCATTGTTTTATTAATGTTGTTGTTGTTATATTAGTTAAGTTGTAGTTAAGTTGTTGTTGTTATATTAGTTAAGTTGTTGTTGTTAAATAAAACAAACCAAGTTTTCAAACAGTCTTGTTTATTGTGTTCTATTTACAAAGTTTACAAACACTATTTACAAACTCTTAACTACAAACTCTTAACTACAAACTTTTATTTACACTATTTACAAACTTTTTATTTACAAACACAGTCATTTTTTCAATACATTCATCAATGCATGCCATTCATTAGAATCTAAATTGATATAGGTATCATAGACATTACATCCATGTTTGTAAATGCTATGAAAGCTCACATAACACACATCACCAAACTTTATCACTTTCACAGTAACATGTTCAGACAGTTTCAGTTCATATCCTTCTTCATTTATGTCCATCACACGCATAGGTTGTGTCAGCTCAATGGATTTGATGCCCCGCTTGAGTTGTATTCCTCCCTCTTTGAATTCAAGCGTTAGGTTCTTTCCAATCCAATGCTTGTAACAGCGCGTTCCATTCCACTGTGCTGAGGGTGATGATGTCGTAGTGTTCTGTAAGCTCGTCATATTGGCGAAATTGTACAAACACGTCTAGACCGTTCTCAGTCACACGCACTTCTAATTCATTTGAGACTGCTAGGAGAAAGCCGGGTATTCTCAACTTGTCTAGATAATCCTTCAACACGGATTGGTCATCAAGCGATAGGACGAGATACTGTCCAAAATGTCGTAGCACAATATCATCACATAAGTTTCTCATGTATGAGAATCCATATGTCATGGGTTCATAATCCAACACATAGTCGTCTTCCATCTCGTCCATGTATTTTATACTCGGATGATGTTGAACAGTGGATGTTGTATCGCTTCTAGGAATCGTAAGGCTGCGTGCCAGTTCTTGATATCAAAGAAGATCAACTGTGCATAGGGTGTATCTGGCACAACTCCCTTATAATCCTTTGGATAATCCTGTAAAAGATTTCTACAGAATGTCAC
Source organism: Protula sp. h YS-2021 (assembly GCA_949752745.1). Classification (NCBI taxonomy): domain Eukaryota; kingdom Metazoa; phylum Annelida; class Polychaeta; order Sabellida; family Serpulidae; genus Protula; species Protula sp. h YS-2021. The sequence goes on from OX457028.1 coordinate 79,714,208, forward strand.
ACGTATCTTAGAATCATATTCAGCCACCGTCACTTCCAGTTTATTTTCAAGTCTGCGTTTAAACCCAGGTTCAAGCGGTATGTTTTTAAAGTCTTTCCACACTTCAGGTTTAAACCGATAAGCAGAACTTCTCCGAGAACCCATCATCACTTCATTCCTCTCATTAACTTTAAGGTAAACACCATCGTCCAACATGAGTGCATTCATGATTGTTACCTTGTTATGACTTGTCGTCTTGTCTGCGAAGCCTTTTATCCACTTCTTTCACCTGCTTCTTCAGCATTTTCCATTCAGGTATTGTCAGCAAGATACCCTTTTTCGTTGGACGGTTTTTTCCAGTCCCCTCATCTCTGAGGTATTTGCGAATGTTTATCACACCTTCATTACTTTGTTTCATAATCTTGATATACTTTCCATTGCCTAGAGAAAGCATTCCATCCCACGACTGTGGTGTTGGTGCCGTCGCCGTCGCCGTCTCCACTTTTAATTTCTTGATGGTAGTATCAGGATTTTTCACATTCATGTATTTGACTGTATCAGCAAGAGTATCCATATCCGTTGTTGCAGATCTTTTCCGATTCATGTTGACGCTTCAGTGTTCACACTTCAACTGACTCTAAAGTTGAAGTGTCTCCCCCTTATATACTGTAATGCCCATGCGCCAAAGTGGAATAGCCACCACTCATCACATATCGCTTGTCATCAAAAGGAGAGAGAGCCACTTTCCTCAACTTCTCCGAGAAGATCTGGTGGTCATGACTTCGAATGATGTGTCCTGTAGTCATCGTTTGCGTTTGGTTGAACAAACTGTCTCTATACTGCTGATGTTTCATCCGTCTTTGACACGCGCGAGTGATGCCTTTGGCCGTACGTTTTTCTTTCCCACCATACATCATACTATACATTTTCGGCCGAAGTCCAACAAACTCTTCAATGGGAATGCCCACCGTCTCATCTTTCATTTTCCCAAGCACTTTCTTGTTCACGTTGGAATGTAGGAAATGATCTGGGGGATAGTCACTTGTGTCGAATAAGTCAGCATCTTCCTGCATGTCTTTGTAGATATCTTCCGTTTCTATGTCATAACATAGACTGTCGGTGTCGCTGAACAAGAGTTTGGCGTTGGGATACTTGGTCATGATGTAGTTGTAATGAAAGTGGAACATGAGCACCTTGCTGAGGTCGAGAATGGTGAACCCAACTTGAATGGGTTTATCCAGAAGCAGATCCACTTTGCGCAAATGTACCGCGGTCAAATCTTCGTTGAAAATTCTAAATTTGTGGAAGGAAGGTTTGGCTACAAGTTTCTTGAACCGCTTTTCCTGGTGAACGAGTTCCACATTCATGCGCTTTCTCACATTTTCCATAGTTTTACCAAACACAGAGTTGTTCATCAATTTGAAAAAGTCTTTCTCAAACGGGTTCTTGGCCAACTTTCTCTTTTCCGTGTTCAAGGAGATGTATTTTGCCAACCATTTGCTCTGTGCAAACATGATGGCACGATGCACCTTCGTGACTTTCAATCCCAGTGAGACATATTGCTGTAAATTTCTATAATGAAGCACATATTTCTTCTTGTCGCACAGGTTGGGAATGAGCTTTTCACTAGGTTTGCCTTTCATGTTTAGATCTTTCCGCAGCTTCTGACTATGTTTTGACAATTCTCCCACTTTCACACATTTCCGTTCCGGAGCCACTGGGTAGTGATTATGATGATCATGGATTGAATATGGGTATTCCAAATCCACTTCTAAAATGTACCCAATCTCATCATCTTCATCCACATCCATAAAGTCAATGGATTCTGGCTCGCTCACCCACATAAATCCACTTTCCGGCATGCTTTGCGACATGGCCCAGCCATACAAGTTGTTTGCATCCAGGTACGTCAAGTAGTTGGTCGGTTTCGTGGGATCGTAATCTGCTACGTAGGGGTTATTTGCTTTCGCATACTTGTGTGTGATGACAGATATTCCTCCACGTAGACCTTGTTCAACCATTTGATACATGTCAATGTCGTTGATCAATTCCAATTTCACCTTTGTCGCTTTCAACATAGCATCCCAGGACAGTCCTGGCGCTGTATAGTAGTGAGCTGGATCTAATTCATACGTGTTGAGACATACGTGACGAAAGTTTTCAAACACGTCAGCCAGCAGCAACACATCTGATTTCAGGTACAAGTCATGGTATTCACCAAATGTAGTACACTGGAATGTCTCCCACACCTTCTGCGCATGCGCATAATCCTCATCGCTAATGTCTTCTTCACTGAGCAGACTGTAAAACTTGTCCTTGGACGGCAGTTGTGTTTCAGCAAACTTGGATGGCTCATCCACGTAATCATAAGGGTACACTCCCTTTCTCAACAGTAACTCTTGTTGGTCACTATCGTGAATGTGTGACGTCATGTGATAAAAGTTGTCTTTCCTTTCTGCTGCCAGGTTGGAGACCAACTTCTGTAGAGAAGTACTCATGAACTGATAACTGTCTGTAAATTTCAGATTGCTCATGGTGAATGCAATATATTTCTCAACGGTGTTGGGAATGACTGTAATCCTTTCGTTTTGGAACTTTCCAATTTGTTCCATGATCAAATGGCTGTCATAGCCTCGTAAATTGTGGAAAAAGACAGGAATGATGAAAGAATCTTCAACATCCTGCTGATCCTTTCGAAATCGAAATTGCAAATTGCATTGACTATGTGCAGCTCCGCGGTATTTGCCATTGATATGGTCATGATCTCTCACACGATCTGCTCCTAGAGGCTCATGACAAATGTAACAATCTGTGGCGTTCTTATAATCCTCTTCATCTTCATGAGTCATCACCATTTTCTTTTTCTGTTGTAAACCATGCACAATACGATCACGCTCAGTCACCATATGGTCTAAAAAGACTTTCACAGCATTGTCTCCTCGATACACGACTGGTGCACGTGTATCATACTGGCTCACAACCACATAGGCAAAGCTGTTTGGACGATGATGCTGATACTTGTCTCCTTCATGCTTTTTCGTGAAACATTCAAAGTCGGCATAAATCACAAAAGGGACTCGCTGTTGTTTGGCTACATTCTTGAACTTGATGAAGGGTTCCTTGGGGAATGATAAACGTTGTGCGCCATGCTTGCCACACACTTCGCGATGCTCATCTAACAGATCTTGTCGCATAAACCCGTGAAGACAGTTGAAACAATAAAAAGCTGCATGCTGATGGTTTGATCGATAAGCCATCAGTCTGCTGAAATTCTTGATGAGGCAGTAATGTCTTGTCTTGTCATTGCTAATCAAAAGCAAATTGATTTCTCTGGCGCTGGTGTTTCGACTGAGTTGTATGGGAACAACGACATCATGTTCATATCCAAACACGTTAATGGACACATCATTCTCCTTTTCAAACTTTGGAATGTCTGTAATCGGTGTGGGAAATGTCATGCCTTCTACCTTCAATTCGTTCTCAAATGCTTTGTATTGATGCACACGCTGTGGGTTGTTTGTTGAAGGGTGAAGGTGAGCCAATACAGACCATAAGAAACATTTGTTGTCTTTATTCTGAATGTTTAACACACCTCCTGTATTCTTTACTTTCTTCGGTAGTGGGATAAAACTGCTCGCTTCCAGTGGCGCTGACGTAGCTGTATGCACTTCAATGAATAATATGTTATCCAACACCCAGCCAGAGCCTTGTCGCTCATGTTCATCAAACCTGGTAAACAATTCTTTATAGGCTTCTGGCAAGTCCTTCTCAATATCTGTTGGATTGTATGCTGCATACGTTGGACTACTGATGAAGGCATTATCCACCTGTTCTACCATCACGCCTTCAACATTTGGTGTCATTTTCTTGAAGCGTGCATGTACCACAATGTACCATTTCATGCCACGGTTTAACGTCTCTAGCAAATGTCTCTTAATCCGGTTCTCTTGTTGTCGCATTTCGAGTAGCAAATCCGATCCATCTTCAGGCTCAAACCGTCTTTCCTGTGCGTTTTCACCAAGACTCACTCTTCTGCCTCTGCCTACTTGTCCTGTCTCTTTCTTTCTTTGTTCTTCATGAGACACATTTTCCATCTCAGCACATGCATGTGTCTCAAATGCATCCAAAGATGGAAATATTTTAATACATTCACCGCAGAGGACTGGATCAGGTCTTTCAACATCATCTTGTAAGGTCTTTCGTCTCTTGGCTTCAATCTGCTCAACAAGCTCTTCACGAGCACGTTTCAACCTAGCTGGTTTACATCTATGTGTCACGAACACTTCCAGAGATGGAAATGTCACATCACAATCATGACAGTAGACTGTTGCCATGGTTGTTGTTTCTTCAACTGCTAGAACTGAAATGAAGTAAAATATACGTTTCACTCTTCCTTTTATACCACTTGGATGGTGTGTTAACTCAGCAGAATTTATCACTAGTTGACTAGTTGACATGTTTCACTCATGCTTTTATGCTACTTCCATGTAATCAAAATATGGTGTGTAACTTGTTCAAAAATTGTTCAAAAATGCTGACTCAGCAGAATTTTACTTGTGTATATGAATATCACACTTACAGTTGTACTGCTGCACTGCTACACAGCAGAGACATCTAGCGGTGAAGTTAAATGGTCTGCCAAATGGTATTCATCCGCGAAGAAGCACTATAATGGTGAAATTTTCAGTCAACTATAACGAAAGTTATAACGAAAGTTATCACAATTTTAAGTTAAAATGGCGGTAAAAATGCATACAGCCAGCTGCGCAAATAGCCTATGACTACTTTATAACAAAACTTTACATAAAACTGAATCAAATGGTGAAATTTTCATATAAATCGACCAAGTATAACGAAAGGTATTGTTTTACAAAGTTTCAATTAAGCAAATAACCAAAGTTTGTTTACAAAGTTTGTTTACAAAGTTTGTTTATAAAGTTTGTTTACAAATTTTCAATTATGTAAATAAGTCAAGTTTGTTTTCAAAGTTTGCTTACAAATTTTGTTTATAAAGTTTGTTTATAAAGTTTGTTTACAAAGTTTGTTTACAAAGTTTGTTTACAAAGTTTGTTTACAAATTTTGTTTATAAAGTTTGTTTACAAAGTTTGTTTACAAATTTTATTTATAAAGTTTGTTTATAAAGTTTGTTTACAAAGTTTATTTATAAAGTTTGTTTATAAAGTTTGTTTACAAAGTTTGTTTACAAAGTTTCAATTATGCAAATAACTAAAGTTTGTTTACACAGTTTGTTTACAAAGTTCGACCCAAAAAATGAAAAATGTTCAGAATCGTCTGAAACGGATAAATATGCAAAAATTACAATTTCGAGGGGGGGGGGGGGGGGGTCGGTCGACCCAAAAAATGAAAAATGTTCAGAATCGTCTGAAACGGATAAATATGCAAAAATCACAATTTCGAGGGGGGGGGGGGGGGGTCGGTCGACCCAAAAAATGAAAAATGTTCAGAATCGTCTGAAACGGATAAATATGCAAAAATTACAATTTCGAGGGGGGGGGGGTCCTGGCTTTTTAGGGTCTGTTGCCATGGTTACACTGATTGACAGGTGGAGTTCGTTGGCTTCATGATGATTGACTCGGCCAACACTTTCAAACAACTTTCGCTCCAGACTTTCGCTCCAGACTTTCGCTCCAGACAGTATGACGTCATCATGACGTCATTATGACCTCATTATGACGTCATGGATGGCCGCGCTTATCCTAACGCTTATCATGACGTCACTTCCGCTCCAGACAGCACTTCCGGTCCAGACAACACTTCCGCTCCAGACAACACTCCCGGTCCAGACAACACTTCCGGTCCAGACATGATGACGTCACTTCCAGACAGTATGACGTCATAAAGTGTGGTGGAACCGGCGTTTTCACCCTACTTAAGCGGTATACAAGAGACGCTAAATAATAATAATAATAATAATAATAATAATAATAATAATAATAATAATAATAATAATAATAATAATAATAATAATAATAATAGTAATAATAATAATAATAATAATAATAATTCGTCTTCTTATTTCTTTATTTCTTTTGTTCTTCTCCTGTACAATACTTGATTTGGTATTTACGAGAAAAAATAAACAAAAAAAACAGGCAACGCAGCATCTTGTTTTGGTCTTTTTGAGGTATAGAAGAAACAAGTGATTTTTGCGTACAGTCTTGTTTTTATCATCTGTTTGGAACACAGGGATCTTTGATTTTGACTTCTGTCTTGAGTTTGGGAATGCTGCTGACCCCTGTCGCATTGAATGTGCGACGGGAGGGGAATCATATTTCGACAAATACAGACTGAACGATCATCCGCCTGGGGTAAGTAAAAAACAGTATGGAACTGAGACACAGCATGTTCCTGGAAATTTTTTTTTTTTGCTTTATCATTTATTAATATTTTACTTATTTGTTCGTTTTGCAGTACAAAGATCGGACATACGGGGACTTGTACTGCATGGCTTTTAAATCCAGATATGCTTACTTCTCAGGACTAAACACAGCTATAGGAGCTTATCAAAGAGCCCCAAAATGCCCACGAGTAAGTGAAGTCTTTAAATCAAACAATCAAACTGATCGTTGCTGATGCTTCCAGCTTTATATTTCACTGTTGCATTCCAGCGGCTAACCACTGCTGCGGTTCGGTCTGTTTTTTGTATGATTCTTTTTTGTTTTGTCGTACAACTACAGGTTCTTCAAAAATATCACAAAAGAAGTGGCTCGTTCGGGTGTAACAAAAAAGTAAAAAAAAAAAAAAAGAAAGAAAAACGAAAAACAGCCCCAGCTACTCACAGAATCAGGGGCTACAGTAGTCGTCGAAAGAATGTGGTATATACCCTTTACGTTAAGGGTTTTTAACCTGAATGTCTTGAGGTGTTGGTTGAAGGTAGCGGACATAAGTACCTACCTCGGTATTAAATTTTTCGGCAATTCGCGAAAATATTGGAAAAAAAAAATTTATTTAAAACGCTTGTTTTAAAGCGGGTTTTCGTGGGAAAATTCTAAAATTAGGTGGAAGGTAGGAAGCATAAGTGTCTCCCTAGCTATTTTTTTCGGGGATTTGGCGATAATATTGGCGAAAAAGAAACAAATATTTTCGTAAAATGTTAACTGTCTGCAAAAAATACTGTATTACTGTCTTGAAATTTAAATGAAGATAGCAAGCATTACTATTTACCTTGCAAATACTTTCTTGGTGATTGGCCAAAAATTGGCAAAAATTTTGGGGAAAAACCAAAACAAAAGCAGACTTCTAGTAAAGTATTCTATTAACTGCTGGAAAACATCTTACTGTCTTGACATTTTAGGTGAAGGTAGCACACTTACTCTCTACCGGCCTATTACTGTTTTTTGCGAGTGGCAAAAATTGGCAAAAATATACTCTGTTGAAATTTGAACTGAAGATAGCTTGCCTTACTATCTACCGGGCTGCTACAATTTCTGTTTTGTGATTGGCCAAAAATTGGCAAAAATTTTGGCGAAATACTAAAGAAATCAGTAAAATTGCAAGCGCAAGAAAATAGTTTCTATTTTTTGTAATTCTGAACAATTTGCGGAAATATTGGCGAAGAAGTAATTTCAACTTACGCAAGGAAAATAAGCTGATTGCCTGTAATTTTATGTAATATTGGTCAAAAGGCAATTTTCTTTAAAATGTTTAACCTTCTGTGGTTTTAATTAACATGCATGTCCAAGGATATGACCCAGCCGAGTTACCATAAAAGAAAAGAGAGAAAAACTCTGAAACGAATACTGTTAGGCAAAAAAAATGAAGTATGTAAAATGCATTTAATTCGAAATTGCTACCCGGAAAGGGAATGTGGAGAGGTTGGGTTTTGACGATTCACATATTTACTGACATATACGCAATGTTACAAAATTTTTAAAATTCCACCATTTTGGTATTTTTTGTCATTTGCGAAAAAAGCAAAGTCCAGGTCGAGAAGCACCTAAAAAACTTTCGATTAAAATTTGATATCTATTTAAAAAGAAATGAATGGTTTGTCAATTCAGTTATTTACTACCATTTATTCCAGTTTTGCCAAGTTCCGCCATCTTGGCACTTTTTGGCGAACATCCCTGTGTTACATCTAAAAGACTGATGTAAAACTGTAGGAGGAGTAGCATTTTAAAAATAGGTAAAAACGGGCACAAAAAGTGCCACCATTTGGTCAGTTTTTCGTCAATCGTCACAAAACAAAGTAATAGCCAGGTGGTTGACAACCCAGGGAACATTCCTGCATAATATCAAAACGTTTGGAGCAAAACTGTAGGAGGCGTATCATTTTAAAGAAAAAGTTTAACATACACACATACGCACATACATTTAAGCCCGTATAGTGACACGACTAACCCAGTCCGACAAAGTCGGCTGGGTTAAAAAGGGCACAAAACAGTCCATCTGTTTTATTGGCCACTCGCCAAAAATTTGACCAAATACTGTACTAAAACGTATTTTCTGTAAAATCTTAACGTACCCGGCTATAACGATTTTGGTGAAACACCAAGAAATTATTGGCCGAAACTAAAAATTCAGTAAAATCTTAAATCATACCAGAGAAATGACCTTACTGTCTAGAAATTTTGGTTAAAGATAGTGATCATTCTTACTTACCTGTTTTTGCTTTTTTCCGTATTTCGGAAAAAATGGCTGAAATATTGGCGGAAAACGAATTCTTACCAAAATCGTTACTAACGCTGGGGAAATAATATTACCCTCTTAAAATTTGAATTATGGCAACGGAAATTAGTACCTATCTGGCTCTAACGCTTTTGGTCATTAGCCAAAAGCATTATTGTAAGCGCAACTGGCTTTATGCATTTTTCCTTAATCTCTTAAAATTCTGATTACAAGTGGCAGGCTTTGGTACACACCTGGCTATTATGTTTCTTGTGATTCGCCTAAAACAATTTCCATAAAATCTCCTCGTAAGATTTAAATGAAAACGTTCTAAAATTTTTATGAGAGGTGGTAGAGGTGTTAACGTTTATGGTGATTGGAAAAGGAAATTTGCCGAATCATGTGGCTGTTACTTTTTTTGGCGATTCAGCGAAAATTTGGATTACAGGTTATATTTTTTTGTCATAAATCTTGACATCAGCATTTGTGAGCTGGCATATTGTCCATAGATAATCTTGCTTGCTGTCTGCTCTTTTTCAGAACTTCTCTCAATCTAATGTTCATCTGCGTCGTTGTGTTAATCAATTTTACTTTGTAAGGTTTAAGGAGTAATGATGAATTTTAGATCAATTACATGCTGGTATTCATTTCCAAATACCCTCAGGATTTAACCAAGGCGATACGCATGATTTCGCAGGCACGAATGCATGGCATTGATACAAGACCTGCTACACGTTTGCCGAAGAACTTCGCACAAATGTAAAGTTTGTCACAGCGTCTCAAATTACGGTTCTTTGTTTTTTTTTTTGGGGGGGGGGCGATACATACTGTGTAATGACACTGACAAGGATTCACAGACAAGAAGCCCAGGATCACCGACTGACCGACAGCGACGAGATGCAGTAGAACCTTGATATAAGCACACGGCTATAACAACATATGTCTTATAGCAGCACGATTATTGTTAATTGTATTTTCTTGACCCTATCCATGTGGCTATAACGAGGTTACAATGTGAATATTTTCTGTTCAGGTCGGCTGGCGTGGATCACCCGGAACGATACGGTTATAACGACATACGTCTAATAGCGACACGGTTATAACGATATATCGGCTATCACGGTATATCGGTTATCACGACCTATCAGCTATTACGACATATTGTTATTTTCTAGGCTCCACCCATGTGGCTATAGCGAGGTGACACTGTGAATGCTTTCTGTTCAGATCGGCTGGCTGAAGGTGGAAGGCGTGGACCACTCCGAGCGTCTCTGTTGCGATAGAGACGGTCTACACATCTACCCGTGTATCACCGATCAGCCACCCCTGTTCAACTAAACACACACATAACACAAGGCTATTAAAATGGTCATTTCTGCTCATGGCTGGACTGTGTTTGTTTGCTTTTCTTTCATTTTTGTTTGGTTCTTAGTCTTGTGACATTGCTAAATTTTTGTCATACAGTCGTTTACTTAAATCCTTCTTATTTTAAAAGAAATTTCTAAGATTTTACTTTTTTATAAAATAAGAGAAATATTTGGCTGGAATTGCACGGAATAACACGATGTGTTACGTCATATGCTTACTTCAGTTCTGTCTATTTTCTACATTTAAGATTCCAAGTAAAATTGAAGTCCCTGCGGCGATGTCGTTTTATTTTCATGTTGGATAATTCGTCAGAATATTAATAGTATGTGATTGCTATGTCTTTTAAGAAACCAGATAACTTATAAACACTGACTTACTAAACGGACTAAATGGCTCGTCAGGTAATTGACTAAAACTAGCAAAGTAACTGGTTCGCCAGATACCAAACTACCTAATTAACTAGCTTGATACCTTACTAGCTAACTAACTAGCTGGTAAATTGAAGTCTGTAAGCAAGAATCGGTTGTTATTCGGCTTAAGGTTAGCGTGAAGAGGCGTCATTTACTTTTCGCTCAAATCCAGTAAACCTCTGTACAGTTTAATCTACAGACTCGAAGTCAAAATGCGGAATGCCAATTTCAGTAAATGGAAATGCATTTATTTCGATAGTAAAAAGATTCAGAATGATCTTGCAACATGTATATGTCCGTTTTGATTTGAAACATCTGAAACTAGACCGAGTAGCCAAAACACTTGAGGCTACAAAAATTCAATTCTGAACTCTTAATACGATGTATAGACATTGATTTTGCAAAAAAACACTTCCGCAAAATTAAATCTGGTTGTAATTTGGTTGTGATTACATGTATAACTATAGATCAATGCCGATGCAATATCTTTAATTCTCAGTGAAAATACGTTTGATCAAAACTATCTTCAGACGTTACTTTGATTTTCGTTATCGAACTTTTCCGGCGCTCAGTTAACGTGTCCTGACTCAACGTTGAATAAATTTCAAAATGTCGCAAAGAACAGATGTCGCAAAAAATTGCAGGTCATAACCAATAAAAATCGTGTTAACGCTCACAGGAATTTTAAGTCTAGTAGTGGTTATGGTATTTGTCCCTTTGAAAATCGAAAATCAGGAATAAAGTGCCGGATATTTAGAAGTACTCCAGGTTTACCGCCTACTTTTGAAATGCATTCATAAAAATTAATTTCAAGCATATTCTGAGTTGCCTTCAGTTTTTAAGGGAACTTTGACCTAGCGATAACTATTATTCCTTCTGATTGTCACTGCCCAGGCGGTGATGTGATTAAAATTGTCGCGATGTCTATTAGTCACTCTCACGACGTCTAAATAAGTCGGAAGTTCGACGTTATGAAATTGATAGGCGGAGCCCCATGCCCCAAATTTTTATTCAAAAAGACCGCCTCTGTGAAAATTTGGCTGCAGAATCCGCCCCGCCCCAAACAATTTCAATGTTGGTCATATTGCCAATGGTCTTTTGTCCGGTTATCATATGACAGGTGGTGATATCATTTGGTATGAACGCCATGTTTGCCATAACCGAATTTTTGCCATGTAGACGTCCTTGATGATCTAAACCCGAGGTGATGCGTGTGTACTGGGATGTTTGAATTATGACAAGCAGACATTACTGTGCCGTTACTTCATAACAGTTTTTGTGACAAACAGACGGAGTATTTTTCGGGGTGTTCGTTTTTTTGCGAGTTAAAGAAACTGAGAATATAGCATTTATATCGTAAAAACAACTTCATAGCAAGTGTGGAGGTCAGCATGCCCGGAACAACGGGGAAATAAGCATTCCCGCTTAGATATTTACTACTCAGCCTTACAACCAGATATAACAAAGAGCACATGCGCAATATTTGCTCACTCTTTTGTCGGTAGTGAAGAGATCAATAATTTCATGGCTGTGTCTGCCTTATAACGTGTTAAATTGCAAAATTCAATGTCCGTTTTGTATACGTTAGGTGAATTTGCAAATGTTAATGAATTTATATAAAAAGTTTCTAGGACCAACAAGACATACTACATGTATTTGCCAAATTTAGTCGCCTTAGCCTTAACCGTCTCAGAGCAGTTTACGTAACAAGCTCATGACGGAAAAATAAAAAGCGATCATACGGAAACACTTTATCGAATCGTATGAATTCAGTAAAGTATGGGGATTGAAAATCCACAAGTGTAACTAGACAGAATTTCGCTACAGAGTAGTGGAATGGCACCCACTTGCGATGGCAGAAGGTTAGAGACACAATATATGTGGTCAAAAATAAATCTAACTGTTTCGAGATCATTTTCATCTTTTGTTTTTTATCTTGAACGGGAAGGTCATCGAAATACATATAATGCAACGTCTTTTAGGCACAAATTATCAAAATAAGATCATTATCGCGCTAACCGTTTTCGAAAAAAAATGTGAACTTTCGGTTCTTGATCTTGGGCATGATTGGGGAGGCTACGTTCATCGAGTTACTTCTTATTTTTGCATAACGTATCTCAGGCCAAAAGGGTCGAAAATAAGTTCAAATTCGTGCTAATTGTTTTTGAGATAACTTTCGATTTTCGATTTTCGATAAAAATAAGCTCAAAATCGCTCTATCTCTAAGCGTTTTATGATAATGGTCAACTTCTTCGCTTTTTACCTTAACAATGACCGCGGAGGCCAGGATCACCAAGGTATCGCTTATATAATATCTTTTAAGCCCAAAGAGTTGAAAATAAGCTCAAAATGGCTCTAAGCGTTTTTGAGATAATGTTAAATCTTTCTTAAACGCTTTTCGATAGAATTGTGGAGAAGTCCTGCGAGGAGAAGGACTTAATGAATCCCTGATTCAGCAGTTAATTAGTTAACGTATCGGTTGTGTACTTCTTCAAATAGTGCCTAATAAACGTGTTTGGAGATGACCAACAGCCTTCTCTCAACTACTGACACACTGAAACACCACTAGCACTGAGCAAGGAGTGTACTGCATGTCTGATCTGATGGGCTTTAACTGACCGTATCTTTTATTATTATTATGATCAGTTTCTATTGAGCACAAAGCCCATTACAAAAACTAAAAATATACAAATCACAATAGTATAACATCTTAATATTATAATAAAACATAACTCAACAAAAAAAAACTAAAATGAACTTTAAAACAGTTTAACACGAAACTAATACTGTTTAATTTAATACTGATGGAATAAACACACAGATGTTTAATTGTTGTAATATTGAATAAAAAGGTGCGTCTTAAGCGCTCTTTAAAACCAGATACAGTGTCATTTGATCTAACAGAGATAGGAAGTGCGTTCCATTCACGAGGAGCATAGTTCATAAATGCTCTATCGCCATACGAATTTCGAGTTTTGTGCTCTACGGGCAAAAAACTATTTTGTGAAAAAAGGAATCCTTTTAGGTCTATAAACAGATAAGAGATCACTAATATATACTTGTGCACTCCCATTTAAGGCTTTAAAAACAAAAGTAAAATTTGCAAATAGGAAGCCAATGGAGTTCACGTAAAAGCGGTGTCGTATGTTCACATCTCCGGGCGTCATATATTAGCCTGGCGGCTGTATTTTGTACAATCTGCAACTTCTGCATTTCGCATTTTGGTATTCCATACAGAAGACTGTTTGAAAAGTCTAACCTGGAATGATCGCATGGACATCTCCTGATCAAATGCCGCACCCAGATTTTTCACACTACTAGACTCAATATTTGAATCACCAACTAAGATGGAAACATGAGACAACTTTGAGAGATTTTGCTTCGAACCTATCAAAATGAGTTCAGTTTTGTCATCATTTAGTTTCAACATATTTTTGGCCATCCACGAACTGAAAATTTTAAATCTGGATTGTTGTGTTTAAAGGCAACGTACAAGCGTAAAAGTGGGACATAACGTTATGCTGGTCGGCAATTTCGGCCAGCGGACTAACATACAGAGTACAGAGAATCGGTCCTAAGACCGATGCGTGTGGTACGCCGAACTTGAGCTCCGCTGCATCTAAGCGAACACCGTTTGTCAAAACTGTTCGATAGATATGACTTAATCCAAAGCAGTGCCGAGCCTTGTATATGGAAACGTGATTGCAATCGCGCAAATAAAATATTATAATCCAGAGTGTCAAACGCAGCAGTTAGATCTAGCATTGCTAGTGCTACCATTTTCTTGTTGTTGAGAGATTGCATAATATCGTTCTTTGCACATAGCAGTGCCGTTTCCGTACTATGAAACATTCGGTAGGCCGATTGATATTTTGTATGCAAATTTTTAGAAATAATATGATCATTTATGCGTTTGGCTACAACTCTCTCCATTAATTTTGACAGGAAGCTAAAATTCGACACGGGTCTAAAATGTTTCAAAGCATCTTCATCTAAACTAGCCCTTTTCAGCAGAGGTCGTATGAGCGCATTTTTCAACGAAATGGGAAGAGTGCTATTAGAAAGGGAAAAATTAACTATTTATGTGAGCACTGGGGCAATAACATCACAACACGATTTCAATAACCAAGTAGTAAAAGGGTCCAAATCGCACGTAGCTGGCCATGTTTTCATTCCTAGATACTTAATCTCTCTCTTTTGAATTCAAGTTCTTTTAAAATATCACCATATGCTAACATAATGACCTTTTTGAAGTATAGATATAGACGCTTTACAAAGGTCTTCTGGGATACTGGGATGGAACGAGCCACGAAAAGTACTTGATCATGCGTGTAGTTGGAACACGTGGCATAGTGACACAGTGCCGACACTGCCATGTGATCTCGCATGCTGTAAGGGTGGTGTCACGATTTACTTAAATATACCTAAGCCCTTGATCACAAGGTGTGTTTTACCGAGAAACGGGGGGTAAAAGTTTTAGGACTAACGCCTCCTATGACCCATTGACTTGCATGATAGAGTTTGCATCACATGTATTTCCCCTCGTTGCTTAGCAGACGCAAGCGCCAGGAGGGAAACACTCTTCAGAGTGGAGAAGTGAGATATTTTAAAACCAGGGACAAATCCCAAGAACCACTGTCGGATAGGGAACGCCCTAGTGAAATGGCCTGAGCGAATCCGTCAATACATCTCCGACAAATCATAGCTGGACGAGTGTTTTAGGATGAATATGAGAGTTGGGCGTCATAGTCAATCTAACTGAAACCGTCCTGTCCTCAGAAAAGTAAAGAAAGAAATCGGCAACTGCGAATTTTTTTAGCGATTCCTAACAATTGACGAAATAGGGACATTTTGTAATTTTGTGGTGGCAAAGTTTTTTCACAATTTTGATTGGATTGCCTTCAAATTTGGCACAAATGTTCACTACTCTGACCTCTCTTGAACATATGTTTTTCGGCGATCGACCATATATTGGCTAAATGGGGGGGGGGGGGGGGAGGTTGGGCGGCATTTATAATTTGTTGGTTGCGAGTTTTCAAGATGCTTCTCGAACAATTTGAATTGGATTGGCTTCAAATTTTGCATAAATATTCACTATGTAGTCCTCTCTTGAAATGTTACTTTTTTGGCGACCTGCCAAAATTTGTTAAATGTGGGGGGGGGGGGGGGGGCATTTAAAAGATAGTAGCCAGTTTTCAAAATGTGTCTTCTCTCACAATTGTGACCGGATTCCTTAAAAATTTTGTTCGAGTGTTCAATTGTGAATAACCGGTGTAATAGGCTATCTTACACCTGTACAGCTTTCTCTCGAGGGGAAGCTATATTAGGCTATCTCCAACCTCTAGTATATTTGCTCCCTCCCCGTGAGCGTTATTGTGTGCAAATGTGTTTTGATATTTGTGCGTGTGAATAAATGGACTCAATTAAACTGCATAAAACTATATCAAACTACTTTATTGACTAAATTCAACATAATGAAAACAAAAATGTAAAAAAAGGCATTCTTTGCTTCTCTCTTAATATCCTTTTTAGCATTTTTAGAGAGCCAATGTGGGTACTTCTGATCGCTTAGAAAAACATAAATAACATTCACATTATCCAAGGAGCACTTTGTTCCACATTCAACTTTATCTTCCATTTAGAAAGTGATACCAGGTGGTGAAAAAGCTTCCTGTGTAACACCTCCAGTCAGGACGAAATCATATGCCGCGACTTAAAATTACCCGAGATTTCTTATCTAGCTTTTTAATCACCTTCTACAAGACATAAAAATTAAAACAAAACATATGTGAATTTGTTGCATTTCAAAACAGCGGTGATGTGATTGCCATTGGTAAATACACCGGGGATTAAGCAATCAGATTAACCTTTCTAATTTTGGTGATATATCACAGAATGCCTTTGATTCAGCAGCATAAAGAAAAATAAATGGAGAAAAATACGGAAGACTGTATCATTCAATAAGAACTGACAGTAGAGATTGCATTTATGTTACTCACACCACTGTCTGATAGAACATCAGTGTTCAAAAAGAAAGGAGAAAAAAAGAGGAAGAAAAATAATATACTCTAAAAATATACCCAAAAAAGAAAGCTGTCAATTCTGTTTAAACTTTCAGTAAGGCTTTAATTAATCTGGACATCCTATTAAAAGGTGAATGACTTTTAACTTATTACTGTATTTTTCTCTGTGATTAAGCCAATATATTTGTCCGTGTAAAGAAATATGATATCGGAAGATCTTTTCGCAAAGATCGTAAGGCACAACTTTTCAAAATGGCCTACTCGGCATCATGGTTAGGAGTATTTTGACTTTAAACTAAGTTCTATTTATATACTTTAGATTCTCTGACGTTGTTGGTAAGCTCCTTATCGAACGATTATGTGTGTATAGATGTATGTATGTATGTAAAATTTTTATTAAAAAGAAATGAATTTTGAGTTATAAATGTACCCATGAATTTATTATACATATCTTTTTAGAATTTCACAAAGAATGAAATATTTGGCGTATTTAATTTTTAGTTATGTATGTGTGTGTGGTTATGTGTGTGTTTGTGTGGGGGGTTATTTCATATATGAAATAGGATAATTGAGATTATTGCTGTTGTTAAAGGAGAAAAGCTGCTGAAAAATCGTTGGGATGGAAATCTGGATACATGTCAACATTTATGGCGTCGGGACCAGGGCCCTTCTAGATGTCGGGCTGCAAAATAAGGAAACCGGTACATAAAAACTATCAGTTTCAATCAGTGTCAATAAGTATCAATCTTCATTCCCTTTCCTTTCTTAAATACAATCCACCACAAAATGAAAATCGAATTATTTACCTCCCTTCCATACCTTGCGTATAATCCACAGTGTTTGATAACAACCGATACAAATTTCAAAACTATGTTGGTGCATCAAATAAAACCTCTACAATGACAGAAATCCACTACATAATAATAATCAAGCTCTTCAATTCCCTTCCATGCCTTGCATGTATTCCACTAAATTTGATCAAAACCGCTGCAAATTTCAATAATTTTCTGGTGCATTAAATAAAGCCGCTACATTCAAAGAAATGCACAACAAATTAATAATCCTTCGCATGCTCTGCATATAATCCATTACATTTGATCAAAATCGCTACAAATGACTAACTGGTGCATAAAATAAAATTGCTACATTCACAGAATTCCACTACAAAATAGCAAACGAATTCTTTACATCACGCATGGTAACATATCATGCAAAGTACCCCCAACCTCAGAACAATATTTTGTAAGCAAATGTTCTCTCAGTGGCTACAAATAGATGGATTTTCCAAAGAATTTGCCGATTTATTTCTACTGCTACAGCTGCGGATATCTTCGTCAAGAATCGTGCTGGGCTTATTACAGGAAAAGCCCTTCATACTCACCATATTTGTGGTGTGATGCTGTTATACGCTATTGTCACAGTGTCCGAAGAGACCGTATAGCAACAGCCAACACCGGAATGCAACAAAATGTCGCTGCAGTAACCCGAATTAACGATATTGTGAATGATTTAGATGGATGATCAGGACTTATATTCTGACATAAAATCAGCATTAACCAAAGACAATATTCCTGATACAGGACATGAACAATACCCAGTTTGGTTGGCTGCACAATTCTTTTTAAAATGACGCTATTATGGCGGATATGACTATTACGAGCACAACTGCAGCTACTACGATTACGACACAAAGCACGCCAGTTAGAACTGTGAGCACGGCACTTACTGAAGTAGTTACTCATGTCAGTCCTGCTACTGCAAGCACTGCAAGTGCGGCAGATACAGAAGTGAAAAAGAAGAGAAAGAAAAGCTTAACAGTACCATGAAAAGGAGACCATAGTGCTAAATTGAAAGCTAATCGTATTCCACAACGTATACCACGAGATATACCCATTGTGATAACAATTGTTACACCAAGCTATCACGAAATATTGCAATGTGAAGACACATTAACCTTCTCTGTATATAATTTCCATCATTTGCCATCAAGACAGTGAAATGATAACATATGGATATTCCAAATGAAAAAGTGAAATGTGGATGGTTTCATGCAGTATTGCCAAACTTAGATGAAGTTGAGAGACATTTATGTAAAAAAATGATTATGTAAAAAAAGAAAGAGGACTTATTGCTTGCTGCGTTTGCTTCCACGTCTTCAACAATGCTGAACAATATGCAAATCATATATGTGATGATACTCGTGCAACACCAATGCAGAACATAGGTATAAAATGATTAGCTGATAAGTCAGATCAACCTCCTGCAAAGAAACAAAAGAAGAAGATGTAATGTACGTAGATAAACGTAAAAGAATAAGCCTTGGTGGGCATGCACATCAAGAAATGTTTGCACCACAAAATGAAACCCAGTAACTGCTTGAAATGCGACAGGAAGAAAATCGCATCACACGACATGGATTAAATGGTACATTGTCAATTCAAGAAAACAACAAATGAACAAGGAGTGTTGGAAGAACGTGTGGATAATACTCATCTAACCACTCAGACTTTTAGAGCATTCAGTGAAATAGATATTGATAATGATTTGCCAAACGCATTCAAGGATTTCTTTAACAAGTTTGGTGAACATGAACGTCAAGAATCTGGATGGGTGTTGAATAAGATTCTTCAGAAGGAAGTTCATACAGCTACATTGGAACCCTTACTAGGCTCTAGCTACTCTGAGTTGCCAAAAAACATATAGAGGGTGTTATCAACATCAAGAACACAGACAAAAAGTGCTTCCTATGGTCTGTATTAGCTCATCTTCGTCCGGTGAATGACAATGTAAATTCAGTATACAAATGACAAGACATTTTGATCAAACATCGTGAAGTTTGTGGAAAACATGTAGTACAACGATTAACATATCCAGAGGAAAAAATCATTCGGTTCAAGGGCATTGCAAAACAGCAAAAGGCACCCTTTGTCATTTATGCTGACTTTTAGTGCTGTACAGAGAAACAGGAGGGTAATGACTCTCGTCTCATTCTTAATAGTATATGCATGAATACCTTCTTAATCCATCAGTTCGTAAATTTTGCTCCATTATCTGATCTCGATGTTCTAGATCTTATTGTTTTTGAATCAATTTCTTGGAATCGTCCTTCCAACAGCTTCCCAATGTTTATGCATATTCTTCATTCTCAATATCCAATCGGATTCAAAATAAAGAAGCTTTGAAATCACAAAGTTAATGTAGTTCACTTTGAAGCACCATCCAATGTCTCTATACATCTGTGCAGAAGGAGTTGAGATGCTGACATGGTTCACTGTTCTATAAATCAGTCGTGGGCAACCACGTGAGAGTACACGCCTACATCAGTACGAACAAAGTAAAATGCAGAATCAAAATCAAAGTCCTCTGCGTCTTCTTTTCCAGTTTCATAACACTGTTCAATAAACTTGTTGTGTATTTCAATTCTGTTAAGGTTGTAGTGCCAAAAGGCATCTTAATGCCAAAGCTGTTCTTTCTCAAATCCAAAGCGAGTCAGCTCATCAATTATAAAGTCTACACAAATCCGTTTGAAAACAACACACATGTTCACAATACAAAATCACGTCTTTACTGCTTAGTCTCTACAGAATATATGATTTTGTACCTTATCTAAGAATTCTTTTTATAATGTCACTCTTCTCATCAAAAGACTGGATGTTGATGTCAACTCGTCAGATAACACACTATTTATTTGTGGCATTGCCTACAGCAGCGTTGTCCATTCGTCTTCATTAGAGTTGATATAGGAGTTATAGTTTTTTCCAAAGTGAGTGACTTGTACAAAGCTGACATAGCGCATGTCAGAGTACATAATCACTTCTAAGTGCTTAAATTTTTCTAAGCGCTTTAAGGTTGTTAAGTACAGTCTAAAGCCAATGTTGCACAACTTCTGCAAGTTGTAATTCACTTTCTTACATAGGAAAGCAGATAACCCAATCCATGTATTATTTCGTTTAATTCTAATGAGTTCTAATGTCCATCTTCAACCTGCACAGTAAAGGCATCACTCATCTTGAATTCATTCACAATTTGTTGTCTCTCTAGTTGTCTCTCCGTCTTTACTGCGTGGTCTCTACAGAATATATGATTATATACCTCATTTAAGAGTTTTTATTTACACTGTCACTCTTCTCATTACATTGGTCATTCCTCTATATGCATCTCGCCAACCTTTAAAGCCTCACGTTTACCACACAAGTTTTCAGGTTCACAAAATTTGCAGTCAAAACCATCAATCAGCACCGCAATATGTACAGATTAATCCAAGCTGGTTCTGTATATTTGCATGATGTAACTCCACCTCGGCCAGTTTTTTCTTGGTTAGATTCGTTGTTTTCATTTGTTTATCCTTAGTTAACTGGACTGATGTCACCCAACCATGACGTTCCGTGCATGTCTCATCAATCAAAGACTGGTTGTTTATATGTTGCCAACTCGTTAAATAGCATACTGTTTATCTGTGGCACTGCTTCCACAAACGTTGTCCATTCCCTATCATTGAAGTTGATGTAGTAGGTCTTTCCCTTGAAACTGAAAGACGCGCACAAAGCTGACATAGCGCCTGTTGTGGTACGTAATCATTTCTTAGCGCTTTGATTGTGTTACGTACAGTTTAAAGTTAATATTGCGCATCTTCTAATGAATTGACCACACTGTCCCTCATCAATATGCACGGTTAAGATAGCTTCATATTAATTTCTTTAACAATTCTAGAACACTTTGGTGAAAGAACGGTTGAAATCGGTTGAGTAGTTTCGAAGTTATGAGCAGGTAAAGATGGTATGTCTGCCTTTATATACTACAACACCGCAGGAAAAGAAGGGTTGGGTGGGTCACAAAAAGTTTTTCAGAATGGTTTGCAATACCTAAAAATGCAAAAACTCCAATTCCAGCCTGACGTGAAGGGGGGGGCAGAGTCTAAGGGTAAAAAAATGAAAGTTGTTCAGAATTTCCTGAAGTCTGAAACGTGTAAATATGCAAAGATCCGTATTATCGCCCGGGGGGAGGGGTAAAAGACAAAGTTGTTGAGGATTGTCTGAAACGTGTACATATGAAAAAATCTCAATTTGGCCCCTTGAGGAGGTCCAATTGTCATAAAAATAAAAGTTGTCCCGAATTGTCTGAAACGTGTAAATATGCAAAAATCCCTATTATCGCACAGGGGAGGGCGCTTGGTCCGAAGTCATTCTTGATATATTATTCATCAAGCCTGGGTACGTAGACCAAATGCATGTGTTCTATCGGGAGACCGTGGGAATTCCCCAATGCTGGCAACATCAATCGGGGGAATACAAGATGATTGACAGCTTTATTGAACGGTCTGTCTGTATAGGCACAGCGCTCCAACATTCACAGCTCACAGACAGTTAGGCTCGAATATGTGCTGCAGCACGTTTCCTAGATATCGCTGGGGGGGGCGGCTGTTGTCGCCTTGGTGGGTGGCTCATTCTAAATATATAGATTAATATAGATAAATATAGATATAAATGTATATATAATATAGATAAATTCAAGACCGTTTCCATGTAGACTGTTCATCTACGAGCTATATCTAGTGTCTAGAAGAAGTGAGGTGTGCTGTGCACCAATTATTCTCAGATCAACCGTGGTGAAAGGGATGCATCTACAAGCGATTGAAGAGGCTCAGTTTGAAAAAGCTTTACGCTTCAATTTATGCCTGGGACGTGGGTGACCTTCGAAGGACGACGAAGAGCAGTATCTGTTTTGGGCATTTATTATACCAATGCCTACAATTCCATATGTGGGCAGTGTGGGTTATGGTTGAAAAAAGACATGTGCATGAGCATATGCATGTTACATGACTGCTTCTAGAAACGGACACTTTTGAACCTGCTTAGACTGTGGTGTTTTGGACACCTACCACATGTTCCATTGGGATCCGTGCAAAGACGGAAGACCCCACGTACATCAAGTCATCTTCAACTAGAACAAATATATATAAATATATATATATAATGCTCAGATTCATACTGCATCCAGAAGTCAAGCAGACTTTAATTGCTTCAGAAATTCAGATATCTCACACAGAAATCCGTACAAGTTTTTGGTAAACCTAAAAATCAGTCAAAGGTCTTTCCACTTGACTAAATCATGAGAAGGGTTGTGAAAAATTAAAATGAACATAATCCACACACAAAAAACAATGCAAAAGTGTCTTTTAAAGTTTTATATTTCATTGATTTTAGGGATGTACATTGCTTAGACTTTTCTTTTCTTGTCTTGTTTAGTATCAGACTACTGAATCACCGTTTGGCTCAAGACGTGATTTTCTTTGCACAAATAATGTAATGCCACACTGTTAAGTTACCGGTTAGGCTTGTTATCATTCACACCACACTAGGTAACCTGATTGGCGGTCATCCGTGGTGTAATATCACACTGTTGAGTGATATTAGAATGCAATATATTTTCAATCATTTTAATAAAATTTTCGTTAATAGGTGATTTAACTATTTCGCTATGTCATTTTAATAATTAAAGCGTTAATGTCAGAACTTATTAAGTAATTGCTTCAACTGATTGAAGGTATGTACCCACTGATGAATATGATACAGTCGCAGCTTTAACTTAAGCATTCAGTTTCAAAGTTTCAACGTCTTTCACTCTGATCTTTCCTTAGTTTTATTACATTTCTTGTTCCTTTCCACAAATCGGGGTTTTGTATAAGCGACATTTAAGGATATTCACAAAAGACACGTGTTCATTGCATTTCTTTTCTTTCTCTCACTCTGCCTTTATTTTTTTCTACTATCTTTATCTTATCTTTCTTTCCTTCCCTCAGTTGTTTTCTTGTCTCCATTTTCCTCATCGTCATCCACCTCCTCCACGTAGTCACTCTACCACACAAATGAAGATCTCTGTCATTTTACTACGTTCTCGCTTACAACACTTGCTTTCATCAAACACAGACAGTTTCCTTAACAAAATAACTCAAGTTTTCAAAGTGCCTTTCTAAGACGAGAAGTGACTGCTTTAAATCTAGTTAACTCTGCCTTTATAAAGTTTTGGCGAGACAATTTTTATGCGGAACATAATTTTGTTAATTGGTAATAGATTTTTAATTCAGAAAATATTGGTTCATGAACGAAAGTTAACTCACACCAACTTTTTGACAAGCTAAAGTTGTTGCCAAAACAGTCATCCGTTTGCTTTACAATTGAAGGCCACCATGCATGAACAAGGCAAGTGCACTTACCAGTAATTCGCGCTATTACCACCACGGTATCTATTTGTCTCTGCTCTATCACACATGAAAGTTTTACATCTCAAAACCCATTAGAAGTAGGCATTCATTAGGAAAATGCACTGAGAAAAACCTATGTTTGTTACTAAAATTTCAAGTTTTAAAAGGGTTTTTCTCCGTCTAAGATAACTGCAATTACCTTGCTCGTGTACGCAGCCCTTCAATTATAACGATCCGCTTGTTTTCTGCTTCAAGCCAAAACGCAAGGTAGGGCTAAAAACAATTTCTATTTAGCCGGTCTCAATGATAAAAAGTGAAAGAGGGAAGGTGAAGGTTGATCATGTGAAAAGTCGTTTTAGTAGAATGGGGAAAAAATGATCCAGCAATAGGCCTTAACCTTCAGCTTCATATCTTGATTGGCATAGAACTGATAAAATGAAAACAGTTAAGTCGATGCCTGGAAGCCCTAAACCCATGGGGACAGAATGTGAATAAACTAAAAATCTGGTTACGATATAATCTTCTATCAACAATATAAAAGCTCTGAGTTGTGACCGCATATTAAGGCCGCGTTTTAGAAACCTGATAAGTATGTCATGCAATCCGTATAGCCTACATGCTAAAATACTACGATTAAAATTGAATCAAATTAGGTTCAGCGCTTAAGGTTCACCTTTCCGGAAGGACTTAATAATCTAGAATAAACTATATATCTCTTGGGTTAGATACTGTGTTCCTACTTTAAAATATCTTACAGAAGCATAGCCTCGTTATTTCAGTTCTATAGACCAGTTCTGTTGTAAAACCTTCTCTATACCCTGATCTAATCTATTACCTGATTAAGGGTGAAACTAACCTGCCTGTTTAAGCATCCTGCCAAAGCCCTGTTTCGTTTGCACAAGTTGCAAATTGGTCGTCTTACGTTGCAAAATGGTCGACACGTCGAAGCTTTCAATGGGGCATAAAGCATACCAATAGATGCAAATATTTCCCGTAGTGAAGTTTTAGCTCAATGCCAGTACAGCACTGCTTTAATTGCTATTTTTACTCTGTTTCTAAATAATAATGAAAAGTAAATTTCTTAATGCCTTAATGCCGTGAATTCCTTAGTTTCTTAACCCGTAACATCCATTTACAAAAATAGAGGTTGACCTGAATGAACTGACAATGCAAATACACCATTCAATAGACACATAAATGAGTTCTTACATAGATGATCTTGATTATTGTTTTAATCGCAAAACACTGTTTAATTATTCAATTAATGTTTAATTTATTAAATACTCTTATATTTATGATATTCAAAGATATTAATGTTGCATTGCTATATATTTATTCAAATTGCCGATTGGAAAGTTCTATTGTCTCTGAATCCCTCAATTGTGTATTGGAATACATTTAAAAGAACTCTATTGGTCAATTACTGTAGTCTCTATGATTTATTAAGAATAGCAAAGCAGAGCATAAGGTAATTGAGCAATGTCTTGCTCGTCATGAGAACCATTGACAACAAAATTTGTTTTATTCAGACTTTTCTTGAAATCATCCACTGTATTACGTATAGCACCAGACTCTCAACTTACGTGCCATTCACAGGACCCGCAAATAATTAATTAATTGTTATTAGGCTTTGATTTTATTATTGTCTGACAGTATCTTCTTGTGGAGTTACCTTTAGCCTTGTTTTTTGCAAATTTACAATTTACTAGATATTCTAGATGTGCTTATTTAATGTCACTTTGTGAGCAGATACAGCCCTTCTTTGAGTGGCATATAATATCAATTTGCTCAGATGAATTAACCATAAACACAAGCGACAAGAAAAGTTCTCCGGCTACAGAGTATTTTTAGCGTGGAGCCTTTTTAGTCGAGAAATTTGATCTCTTTCGGTTTTGTCTGAGACCAAAGTAAAATAGCCTTTTAATTAGCACAGCATGCAAAGGGTGATAATATTATACGGACAAGCAACTTACAACAAACATGCGCCTTTAAAAGAATGTGCTACGCTTGAATGTGCTAACCCCGTGCTATAACTCAATTCATTTAATATATAACATAGAAACATAAAGATAGCGCATTCGAGGGTACGAAATTTATCACAGGAACATCTCTCGTTTTCAAAAGAAGTTTTATAAATATTTGTTTTCATCCAACATTCTTTTACCAATATCATCTTATGTTTGTTTCAAGTCCTGGTTGTTCACGACACTATCAAGAACTCGAGAATTATTTACATCTTAGCACGCAGGCCCTTTAAAGGATTTTATCACGATTACACACAGAAGACTGGACGTTACAGAACAACTTATTTATAGAGACAGAAATGTAGCTACAGCGAGGGACAAAGAGAGTACAATGTGATATAAATGAACGATCGAACAAATATTTGAGTTGCATAGGTTTTATCCCGCAACAGAGGGCATCAACACATCTAAAACTGAAATTGATGTACCACCCTTTCTACTTTTGGTCAAAGTTGCTACTCGAAAGAGATATTTTATCGACGTCTATGTGTGTCTGAATTTCTTCCAATAGAGTTAAAAATTGAAAATGGTATGATTTTATTGTTTTATCGAGGGGGGGGGGGCTATCAGAAACTCTTCGACACTGAAATATTTAATTTCAATGTTTCTAAACGAACCTTTTAAATGTTGATTGTGTTGAGGCAGTTAAAAAATATATATGAAACAAGTTATTCTCTGATTGACAGTATTTGCACTTGTTGATCTGCCTTATGCCCCAATTTTCAGACCTGCATTATAAGCCACAGTGGTTTGGGTTATCCTGCAGTGAAATGCGGTATGTATGCTAACATTTTGACGTCGTAATTACATATAAGCAAACAACTAAACCTACCAAACCTGGCTACGTAAAATCGCAGTATGTTGCACCATTTATTGTTTTTTTAATTCCTGGTTACATGCGTCGTAAAGCATACCGACAACTGCAAAAGTTTCTTTTGTCCCTCGTTGTAATCAGTTCTCTTTCTTTGTAAATACGTTGTCCTGTAACGCCCTGTTTTCTTAATCTACGCGTGATAGAATTCTGAAAAGGCTTGCGTGTCAAGATGTGAATAATACTCGAGTTATTTAAATTGTCTGTAACAATCAGGAATAAATATAATTAAAAAATAAAAACAGTAAAACATAGGAACATAAAGGTAACGGTTTTGAGACAATAGGGGTACAAAATCCATTACAGTAACGTCTTTCGTTTCCAGAAAATAGTTTGGTAAATAATATTTTCACATTCAACATTCTTTTAACCAATATCAGCCTAACAATTACATTTTTGATAAATTTCTAGTTCTGTTTTATTTTTGAAAGACTTTAAATAATTTTTTTAAAGAAATAAAGTACAGTGTTCCCCGGTTAAAACTGGGCATATACATTCAACTCAAAAACCTGCATTTGTGAATGCAGCAAAACAGACAGAAAAGGTTCGCAAACCACCCTTCCTAACTGACTAATCCACATCCTCAATTCGAAATTCCGAAAACCGGACAACATTTTCAGTTCCAAATTGAGGTTTTGCTATATAATAATATTCCAAATACCGGACTATCTTAATAAGGGGTGAATATTTGTCTTATTCACGCAGCATGTTTACCTATTGTATAACATGCAGTCTGGCAAATTGCTAGATCTACCTTTGTGTTTACCATCACTATTGACAAAACAGGTCAGTGAATGATCCCTAGGCCACTGAGTACCGCACTGGGAGGGGGGAGAATCGGCATTTATTTTATCTCTTGATGCTCCGGCAATTTCTTTGATACATGGTGGTTATAACTATTCTAGAGTTTATTCACGTTGAAAATATACGAAGATTTTCTAAAGGCACATTAGATTACTGTCGCTCAGTGCCTAATCTGTCACTGCATTGGCTTCCCTCTGAGATCCTTTTGTCCGCTAGAATCCTTTTCAATTCATTCCATTTTTTTATGGGTGCACTAGAGACGGGTGGAACCGATTCGATATCTCCTTAATCTCCAGTATCACAGCTTTATAAGGTGCTGTCGCAGAACAGCTTCTCGAAGGATAAACAATGGGGACAAAAAGAAAATGGAAGGATCTTAATATTGGTAAAAAATTAGGCTGATTAACGAGAGCAAAGGAAAATTAGCTGGGAAAAGTACTGTCTAAGATATTCTTAGAAAAAAGAGGAGTTGCTTTAAAAATACGACGAATGTGAAAGCTCAAAAATGAAAACAGATCTTTCTACAGATCAAACATGGAACAGTTAAATTCAGCAGTTTATGCTTATTTCCTAAGAGTTCAGATTTCAATTAAACAGTTCTTTACTCAGATCTACTGTATCTATGTATACATATGTGTTAATGTATGTGCCAGTAGAGCCATTAGATATATATGAGACTGATACAGGTTTATCAATATATTGTTTCATCCAGAAAGAGCTACATGTTTTTTAATTTTGCAGCATCACAAGCTGGGCTATAAATGCAAATACTCGAAAATCGGACTTGAATACCGGACAAATATTGCTAGTTCACACCACTGTTTGGTTTTTTAGGTTCTACTGTACGCTGTTAAAATGTTGTTGGAAATTTTATGCCTTAATGATTAAAATGGATAATGATAATGCAATTAATTAACTTGTAGCTTGCAATGTGTAAGAAAGAAACCATAGTATGTTGTTGTTTTAGAAAAAGAAGATTTTGTAGTATGGAACAACTCACCACTTATCATCCAATGTTTCTATTGCTAATAAACGAAGGAAAGAAAGGACTGAATCCAATTTTTACTTATTTATTTACACAAAATAAATTACAAGCCAAAATAAAATTTTATAATCCAGACGAAAAGGCATCATAAAAAACTCACAAGTACTAATATTATTGGGGTAATATATGAGTTTCATTCTACAATATGTACACCAGAAACCCAGGATTTAACCATCCCGTAAACTGGGCCAAAGTAAAACGCTTTAGTAGTCCTGACCCATACTCTGTCCATTAAAAGAACAGCCCAAACATGAAATGCTCAAAAATCGGACTGCGTTTGGCCAGGTTTTATGGTGGTCCTTTCCCCTGGGTTCTGGTGTGATTTCTGAATTTAATGGAAAACGGCGTTTTGCTTCGTTGGATATTGATTGAATATTAAGCAAAACACGATCAAACGTAATGGTTAATAAATTAAGGCACAGAAATTCTTGATTTGAATATTGTTGTGGCAAGAAAAATCGGTAAGAATTCTTATGATGCATGCAGTGAATGTAATAAAATAAACAAGATTAAAGTTAATTGTTTTTTTATTGTAGCATTTACTATTTTATATTAACAAAATATTTTAAACATCCTTTCACAAATATGTAATAGGCTTCTATTCGACATTTCTCGTTTTCTATTCTGTCTGTCTTTTCTTCTGTGAATTAATTACAGACATCTAATTCGAGTGTTATGCAAAAAATATTGAAAAAGTAAATCAATACCAATCACCAAAAATGAAATAAAGGTAAAAAAACAACATAGCGTAAAGAAAATACCAGATTATCTTTTATCAAGAGAAACAAAAAAAAACGCAGAACATCGGCAGAATTTTGAAATTAAATTATGAATCACTTGTTTAAGAAAAGATTTGAATGATAGACAAAGAGTTTTACGTGTAGTTTATGTGCTCTAATTCAATTGTTAAAACCCAAAGCACCCTATTTTCTTAAATTAAAAAGCAAAAATATAATTTAAAGCAAAAATTCGCAGTGATTTTTAGAACCATTTATTGATCCACCAGCGTCTCCATGGCCACCACCATGGACACCAACCCCATGGCCAGAACCAGGGCCATCCCCATGGTCTCCAGATCCACCACCACCAGATCCTAATCCGGATAACAATCCTTATGTACCAAATACAAAACCAGTAATACCACCAATAATGCCAGATTGTCCATCTCCACCAATAACGCCAGTACCAGTACCAGTAATAGGGATGCCACCATACTACTATGTCTACCACCCTGATACACATATCTCTTGTTTCGATCTCTTCTTTATAGGCTTCCAGAACCATCATATTTTGCTCTGGGTCCTTTTTATTATTGCTACGCACTCCTGTCATCTCCGACATTTTGTCGGCAATGTTACCGATCATTTTTTCATGTCTGTTCCTGCCCCTTTCAATTTCTCTTATGATTGCATCAAGACTTTTCATCCATTCTTGTATCAGTCATATTACCGTTGTTAAGCCTGCGGAGTGTTTTCATGGCTGCATTCGCTTTTTTAGCGACCTTTTCTGCAGTGTTGCTTACCCCCTTTAGATTGTTCGCGATTGCATCACCAAAACATCCTTGTATAGAATCCATGTTGCTTTCGAGCTCTTCTGACATTGACATCATTCTGTCTTTCATAGCTCCCAAAGCGGTGTTAACTTGTTCATGCGTGACTGCGAAACACAGAATTCAATTGAAATATGTTATTCGTAGTATATCCTCAACACTGGGCAAGTTGTCTCAAATGAAACTTAATTATTAAGTACTATTTAAAACCAAATTATGAAATGTATTTACGTCAAATCCAAATCATCATATATGTGGAGTCACTAAAACTCTTCTGACAACGGAAGCATAATCATAAATTTCAGATTTTGTCGCTGAAATTCAGAAGTTTTCCTCAAAGTGTTAACTTTGTTTGACAACCGAATTATGGCTATTAACTGGTGGGCAGAAGTTGGGATTTGGTCGTGAGGTGAGTCTAAAGTCCTGTCGAGATATTTGTATTCGGTTTATCCCCATTCATCTATGTCGACACACACACAGACACTCTGTTTTCCTTCGCAATACAGACACGTTTGAAAATAAGACACAATTTATTGTTGCTTACTATTTTTACTGTTGTGTAAATTTGAGTCAGTTGATTCATCAATCGATTTCAAAACTAAACAAAATCAGGTATTTTTCTGACAAGGACCATTACCTGCTTCTTTTTTGGGGGTGGGGGGTGGGGTGGGGTGACTTTGTTCTTTTCTTATTTTTGACGACTACGATAATTACTTATATTGGTTTCAAAAGTAATTGCCGTAATTCATGAGCGGAAAACAGTGTTTTGCTTCTTACATTTCATTACATTCATGTTTTATATAGCGCGTATATCAATTACCAACTGTCCATAGCGCTTTACAAATGCTAAAATCAGTAAAAACTAATTAAAATTAACTTATAATACTGAAAATAAATCGTTGAAGCGCATCAAGTAACCTTTCCGCTATTCCGTAAAGTAAAGGGTTGGCATAGTCTAAACGAGAAAATATTAATGCATGGACAAATGTCCTTGTAGCTTCAATGGTGAGATAAGGTCTGAGGACTTTTAACTGCCGGAGATGGTAATATCCTGTTTTTATAATGTGCCTAACATGACTTTCCATTTTCAGCTCAGAGTCAAAATAGGATCCAAGGTTGTGAACACGGGGCGATGCAAGAATGTCTTCATTGTCAACAGAGAGAGAATTATACTGCAATTTTTGTAGTTGTGTTTTAGTTCCAATCATCATGAACTCAGTTTTGTTCTCATTCATTTTGAGTTTATTGTCCCTCAGCCATACTAATGAGCTTTCAAGATGCATTTTAGCCAAATGGCTTGAACGATTTATACAGCTGTGAGTCGTCAGCAAAAAAGTGAAAATACATTTCTAGGAGGCGGAGGATATTTCCTAGAGGTTTTACAATGTTTATACATGCGGCGGCCTAGCCAAGTTCCCGGGGGAAAACCCGTTAATAGAGCCACTAGTCTGACATAAAGTCACCAATCTGTACGTATTGCGTTCTCTCCATCAGATATGAGCGGAACCACTCCAAAACTGTATAAGTGATGCTGAAATCAGATTGAAGGGGTTTTAGGTATATTTCGTGATTACAAGTGTCAAATGCTGCCGACAAGTCAAAAAGTGCCAATGACGTTGCCTGTTGTCGATCGGTTGCTATTAGTATGCCGTTTTTAACTTTTATCAAGGCTGATTCTGTACTGTGTTGTTTCCTGTATGCGGACTACATTTGTTTGTCTAAATTATGATTATGAAGTTCACAGAAAGCGCCTATTTAATATGCGACCGCCTTTTCAAGAATTTTTGATAAAAATATTTTTGAAGCAGAGGTGTTACTATGGCATGCTTGAATTCGACACTCACAGTACCTTTGGTTAGTGATTTATTCACTGTGTCACAGGAGAAAGAATGTAAATCGATTGCTTCACTAAAAACGTTGGCTATGGATCCAAAATTTGCACTGTTTTCTGGCTGAGCTGGGCACGAAGGATTCAATGTCTTTTTGAGTAATTTCACTAAATTCACTAAGGCTACCAAATTCGAAGGAACTTTTACTATGAGTACTGTCTTCAGTCTGCACAGGGAAAGAGTTTACAATTTTGTCTATTTTAGGCTTAAAGAATAATGCATATTTATTTGCCAGATCTTTATCAGACTCAGCTTCCGGAAATGGTGAAACAGTTGACCTCTTTGTCAATGATGCTTTCTGGTCTCCGCTATTTGTTTCGATTAAAGCGGTGTAGTACGCAGATTTTTTACTTCGCAAAAGAATTCTGTAGGAGTTTCGAAGTGCTTTGATTCATTCGAAGGATGGTGTTTCTTAATAAGCTTGCGATCGGCTCGACGCCTTTTTATTTTAACTGAAGTAGCTCCTCATCAAACCATTTACGACCTGAGCGGCAGGTTATAGATTTTGAATGCAGCTGTGTGTACTTTTTTAAAAATTTCCCGTGTTTGGATGTTGTAACTGGGTGCCAAGTCCGCTACATTGTTCGATGATGTTTAATAACTGGTAATTGTTCTAAATCTTCTCTGAAAGAATTAATGTCTATGGATTTCAATTGACGAAATGATATCAGTTTCTTTTGAGAAGTTTGAACATGCACTGGTAATTGGCATACAAGAGGAAAATGGTCAGAAGAGACAGCGTCTGAAACAGGTGGTGTATCAGGCACAAAATCTTCGTGTTTGGTTATAATTAAATCTAATGTGTTATCTAGCCTATGGGTAGAACATTGCACATGTTGTTTGCGTCCAAAACACATCGAACAAGCCATGAAACAGCGTCGCGGAGAGATCAGCCTGTTTGTTAGTTCAGAATAGGACTGCTATTTAGTTTATATAGCATAGGTATACAAGTGTAGTTTGTTAAGGCCGTGATACTCACTTGGTGGTGGGTCTGGATTATCCTCTGGTACCGTAGGCGGTCCACTAGTAGTCCCATTGGCGCACACACAGTCACACTCAGCTGTTGGCGGACACATGCACATTCGGCACAAGCCAGGCATGCACTGACAGGGGCAACAATCTGGACTAGGCTCGCAGTCACATCCACCATCACAGTCTGCACATATGAAAAAAAAATCTACCCGTTTGAAAGACAAACAAACATTCACGTAGGTGTCTAACAGTATTGAACATTTTTCACATGTTCGGTAATTTTGGGTCGACCAAAACCAAATTTTGACGAGGCTTTTAAAGGATTACCTGTGCCCTTAATTTATAGTTAAAGAAAAAATAAAATTTAAAAGTTTTGCTCATGAAGATCAAGTCCATTAACATACATTTCGACACAAATGCACTTAAGTTAGTTTGCGCGACATTTGCTATGCCTTGAAAACGCAAATGTATATGTTCCTAAAAATTGTATGAGCAAGGAATATGGCACATTAATAGGCAAGGTTTTGAAATTCATTTATAACACACAATTGAACAATTTAGAAATTATAGTGTTGACTTTATAATAAAATGTCAATAAAAAATTCTATAGGCTTGGTACTCACATGGTGTTGATGCATCTGTTGCAACATCTAAAACAAAAGCGAAAACCTTCAGTGTGTGACTGCTCTGTTGTATTATTCCTATTTAAATTGCTGTGAATCGTTTCAAATTTTAAAAAGTTAAATTTAAATATGCAGTAAGACGACATTTATCACTTGAATTGAATTATCGGTAATTACAACGTTTTCCATTTTAAATATTTTTTTCACACCTAATCATTTGCGTACCGCAGTTTGAGAAAAGTTAGAATTTTTTGTTTTCGTGGAATTAGACAAATTTTATTTAGCTGTCACAGACCCCCCCACCCTCAATGCCTTTTCCAAAAAAATATTTGACTTGAATGAAGCAAAGGTCAACATTAAAGAAAATTGGCAAACCTGGTGTGGCATCCATGCCATTGCTGATGTGTAGTAAAGCTAAACATGATGCTATGAGCAGTAAATTCTTCATTTTTAGTTTCTCCCACCTCTCTCTCTCTCTCTCCTCGCATCAGATGTGTGTTGAGTTTTCAGCTTTGTATGCTTAATTTGTTGACGCTATTTTGAAGAGTCGTACAAGCAAGGTTAATCTTTTATAGCAGTGCTTGTTGTTAGCCAGAATAAGTTCTACTCAATAACATTCATTAATCTAACAAGAGTATTGCATTGAAAAAGCAATAACTTAATATATATAAATAAAATTAATGATCATAGGTTACTGAGAACTGCTCTATTAAACGGACAAAATACGTTTCTTAAAGGTGACGTATTCGTAACAGAACTTTACTGTACTTACTATAACCGTTATAACCGTTAAAGCGCTTGATAAAATGGGTTCAATTTTCTGTTTTTAACTTTATTTGTGATCTTATTTTTTAGTTTTTTTGCACTAGATCTATGAATGGTAAGTGATGTGCAATATCTAAGGAATTTCAGCGATGTTTTAGATTTATTTTTTTCTACTTAATAAACATATTTTACTGCAGTATTCATATTTAGATCACTGCCTTATTTTTCTCATATCTGTTAATCAGTCCCGCATGTTGTTATGTTAAAGCATGAGATAATGAGCACGTTGTTCTTTCGAGCATGAGCTGACAAGCACGTTGTTGTTGTATTGGAGCATCACCTGACTCGCACGTTGTTCTGTTTTAATGTAATCTGTCTTGCGCGTTGTTCTGTTTGA
Source organism: Protula sp. h YS-2021 (assembly GCA_949752745.1). Classification (NCBI taxonomy): domain Eukaryota; kingdom Metazoa; phylum Annelida; class Polychaeta; order Sabellida; family Serpulidae; genus Protula; species Protula sp. h YS-2021. Next base: position 79,748,757 of record OX457028.1, read on the forward strand.
GCCAGAGCTGACTCGCAAAATATTGTGCTTGATCATGACCTGATTTTTGCATTGTTCTGTTTGAGCAAGAGCTGACTCGTCTTTTGCTGTTTGACAATAATCTGACTTGTTCTGTTTGAGTATGACCTGACAAGCACGATGTTGTTTTGGAGCATGAGCGGACAAGCACGTTTTTACTGTTGAAGTATGGACTGACTTGTATGTTGTTACTTTGGATCCAGACGTAACTTCAACGTTGTTCTGTATGAGTACAAATTAATTTTTAAGGTTTGTATAATTTGCAGACATTAAAACGCAGCAAAAGATATTGAAACGCATTAAAGACTGAATTGAAACTGGCATCTGACTTTTTAGATTTTTTTCTAAATTAGAAAGAATAGGAACGCCAGTGCTTAGAGTAATCATTGTTCTTGTGTTTTACGTCAACATTGTGAGCTGTACATCTTAAATTTACCACTGATTTCACGTCTAGCGATATCGTGAAAAAGCTTTTAGTGGAAGTGAACACGGGCAGCGTTACCTACTGAAGCGGTCAAGCAAAACACGAATGTTTATGGCGTGAAAATTATAGCTACCAAAATAAGCATGGTGATAACGTCGATTTAATACTGTATTTTCTAAGAATTCTAAAAACAATGTTAATTGGTTTATTCTGAATAAGAAGTGAAGGTTTACTGCACACTGAAAATGATTAATGAACCTGTTATTGTAGTTTATGTCTATTAATTAACCCACATGTTGATCAAATTGTTTACAAAAATAAAACAGAAATGCATCTATTTAATGAGAAATGATAAATAATTTTGGGGCAAAGAATGTAAATAACATTAACCTGCATCAGTGGCTTATTTTGTACACAATTTTTGAATTTTATGAAATTGTTCTAGTTATTCTTCAGAATAAGAAATATTTAATCGAGCTCATAATGTGCGAGGGGAATGCGCCATGGTGTATGCATCTGCTTGTTTATAGCAATAACAGCAGTTCACAGCATTTCAAAAAAAGTTTTCAGAATATCGTCCATAAAATGGACTGATAGCAGACCCCTCATTCCAACCCATAAAAACTGATCTTTTGGTGTAGTTGAATTTTAACTGCATAAGATGTTGGCCAGAGCAATTTTACAGATGATCGTGAAGAACATTTTGAAGATTGGTAACAGACAAGTTTAGCCAACAGACAAAGGCAAAAATGAGACACTCTACACACCAAGAAGTGCATGTTTGTACGTACCCGTCCATGAAGAAAAGAAGTTGAAGATTTTAGACGTCGGTTTTTGGACTGTGAAGATGGGCTTGATCAATCTGCTGTTTTGAAGATTTGAAAGATATCGAAGGCTTGCGAGACCAGTCGATAGAGGGCACGCCTAAATAAGATCAGTAACTGATAAGAAGTTGATATGTTTAACAAGGAAGGCTAACTAGGATATTTTAGTTTACTACTACTAAAGTTACAAGAATTATAATAAGCTAAAATTATATAATAATATAAGACCACCATCATTAGAAGCTGGCCAGCTATTCTGTGTTTGGAAGGCGGTAATAATTTTCCATATAACTTTCTAAAAGTTTAAAACTTTTGTTTAATTTATTCTATTTAAAAGTTTTATTTAATACTATACTGTTGTTTATTGCCATGCTGTAAACTTTCCTTATTAAGAGCTAATATTTCTCTGTGAAATTGAAGGCTGCTTTGGAAGATAACACAGCAATCAATAAAATAATCCATTTGAAAAATTATTATTATTATTATTTAACGTTTTTATAAAGCGCTTATTTAGCACTGCACTAAGCGCTACATGAAATGATAATTAATTACTAAAATCCAACATGAATATTAGATGATATGACAATTAGTTAGGATAGGATAGCTAGTTAGGATATCATACACTTGTCTAAACATATACATTTTTAGTTCTCTCTTAAAAGGACTTAAACTGATATAATGACGATGGTAGTCGATTTCAAACTGAGGGATCCAGACTTGGAAAGCTCTCTCACCATATTTCATCGTAAATCGTGGAACAATTTAATTTAATTTATAAACAATCCCATGTCCCAAGGGTAGCAAGTGCAAGGATTTGCAGCTGTTTCAATATCAAAATCCAGGGAGTCTACATCTATAAATCGGTAAGTTAGGAACTAATTAAAATTAAAAATTCAGTTTTGCTTTTGTTCAGCTTAAGTTTGTTGGCATGTAGTGCGTCTGAAATACTAAGGATGGCTTGTTCTACAAGAGCTTTTGTAGCATGCATATCCACAGCAGACTTTTTGTTTCCCACTCAGCATTTTGTCGTAATTCTCATTTGATTTGACTGACCAGTCGGTTGTTTAATTAAAAAAATTATAGGAAGTTTTTGGTAAAATACCTGCTAAAATGGTGCGCTACTGAAATGTGTCTAATTCTCAGGAGATTTACAATTTAATTGCATTAATAAAGTTGGATGTGACATGTGATTGCCTTTGATAAAACCAGTGATTCATTTTCGACTCTGTACTGTGAAGAGTAAAGGAAACACGTCGGGTATACATAGGTGGAACTCTACTTTAGATCTACTTTAAAGTGAAAAATTGCTCTCATTTACTAGTTTTTTAGGAGTAAATAATTTTCCTAGGCAATATGCTCTAGTTCTTTTTTTGTCTTTTTCACATTTGGTATTTTCGAATAATTGTCATATTTGTCATACTTCTATTTTTTGTCATACATTCCCATATAGATACATATTGTTTATGAACTGTGTACTCCGACTGGTCTGTCTGTTTTTGCGACATGTTTTTATCATTGTGGGATTTTTATTTAATAAAAATGTATATTACACAAACAGAAAACAAATAACAATAGAAGAAACTCACATAGTTATATTATCTCTTACTAATCTAAATTAATATTTACTATGATGTCCTAAAACAGTATGCATCTCTATTAAAAGAAAACACCAACTTTAGCACATATCTAATTTTATAATGCTCTTTCAAGACGTAAAAGATCTTCTAATTTTAAACTCCTGTTCTCTAACATCATTTTTTCTATTATCCATTCTTTTTTTAAATATCTTAGAAATAAAACAAAAGAGGGTGTTGTTTTATTCAAGTAGTTTCTGCAGATATAAGTTCGACTCTGCAATAATATAAAATTTATCAAAAATTCACTTTTTATTTTGTCATTTTTGATAACACCAAACAGTTTAATTCTCTTAGTTAATTGTAGATTGTTGTCACATGCGATATTTTGATTAAACCAGTTTTCCAGCAATTTCCAAAATAATTGAATATCTTTACAGTGTACAAATATGTGACTTACATCGCAAAGCACACAGTATAGGCATATTTCAGTTACTGAGGGGTCAAACTTCAAAACTATGTTACTAGCAGCATATTGTTTATGGAGTATTTTGTAGTTTATCATGGTTGATTTTACATTTTTTGTGAGTGCAAGCAATTTTGAAAAGAGTTCTGTCCATTCTGTACTGTCTAAAAATATAAATTCCTTTTGCCATCGTTGAATGAAGTTTGGGATTGTTTTATATTGTTTTACCAAGAATGAATAAAATTGTTTAGCCGATGTTTACCAAGAATGAATAAAATTGTTTAGCCGATGGTTTCTAGTTTTCAAAATCAATTCAAACGACAAATTTAAAGCAATATTACGGGAAGCGTGGATTAATATTATTCTCTTCCATTCATGTGGGATTGCTTTAGTTAATCCAATTGCTTTTAATATATTAAGATTGCCATAATTAGTTGCATATTCCTTGATTGCTTTTAGGTTTATAGATTTTCCATTTAAATCAATAAGATCCTTTATTTTAATAATGTTTGATCTGAAGAGTTCTTCGAAATATATTCGTGTTTTATTTATTTGGATGTATTTACTGTACCAAATGCATTCATCTAGAATATCCTGTATTGTTTCTGGATCTCTTTTATTTGCGTACCAATTATAGAGAGACTTTGGTGCACATTATTGTACCAAATGCATTCATTTAGAATATCATGTATTGTTTCTGGATCTCTTTTATTTGCGTACCAATTATAGAGAGACTTTGGTGCACATTATTGTACCAAATGCATTCATCTAGAATATCCTGTATTGTTTCTGAATCTCTTTTATTTGCGTACCAATTATAGAGAGACTTTGGTGCACAGACGAAGTCCTAATATGGAACAAAACAGCTCAAACACTCCGGAAACAGTATTCTGAATAATGACCTCCATTGCAATGGTTCACACAGACTGTTTTCCGACAGTTGGAGTTTCATAACTTTTTTTAATATATTTTTTTTTAATATTTTTTAATATAAACGATAACGTAGACACAGGTCTATAGTTTGTGTCTACATTATCCAACTTAGGTTTATTCAGCAGAGACCTAACGATAGCATTTTTTCGGAGATCCTGAATTCTACCTTCTGAAATGGATAGGTTAGCAATCTGTAAAATGATAGGGAGTAACTCGTCTGGGCACTGCTTTACCATCTCCATCGGAAGTTAATCAAGTTCACAGCCCTTTGTCTATATTTGAGAAAGACAGATCTGAGATCCTCTGAGCTAACCGGAGTAAAATTACACAACTTATCACCACAGAATGAACGATCATTTTCAAAGGGATCACCATGCTCATAGTCAAAAACTTGCCTTATTTTATCGATCTTTTACAGAAAGAATTGGCCTAATTCATTTGCTAGTTGCTTAGGTGATTCGTGATCTGGCAATGGTGGGGCTATTTTTTGTTTCACGATATTATCAACAGTCCAAAATAGCCCCTTTTGGTCTCTGCATCCTTCAACTTGATTCACGCGCTTTAATTGAATACTGTGTTTCGATTGTCAGACAACAATCTATCAAATGCTCTTTGATCGTCAAAGAGTTTATATTTCCGATATTTTCGTTCTTGTCGCCTATAGCATTTGGCAAGGGTCCCAACTTGGACTACGTTTTGTTCTGCGTATTTGTTGGGCATGGCTATCAAAAATTGATTTTAGTTCAACATTATATGCGTGTACAAGAGCATCCAGTTGCATACTGGTATACATATTTGTTGCCTTAATATTATTGCAAAAATCATTCAGATTGATTTATTTTATCTTTCGATAAACTTCCGCGGTTTATTTTCAGGTTTTCCGAAGGACAATGTGCAAGTACCTAAATTATGATCAGAGACAAGGTCACAAATTCGAACATTATAAATTTTCACTGTTTCATCACGAGTGAGGATATGGTCCAGAATATGACCAGCGCGGTGCGTTGGTGCACGTACATTTTGTTGAAGGCCAAAAGCGGTTAAAAGTTCAATATACTGTTTCAAATTTGAAAAATATAAATGCCATGAAAGCTATTCGCAAACCTCAGCAAGATAAATAGATATGACGCATTAGAATTGCAACAAAATATAAAGGATTCGCCTTGAGAGGGCGTTATTATCCATTAAACACAGCACACTCTTACAACAAGAAATTTATGCTCTATGAAGCATTTACATCTGCATTGTCAAATAATTAATAGTTATTACCTCAATGATATTTGTTATTAGATATCTGCTTCTTCTGATATATGTTTTGCTAACTGAGGTTAAAGTATTCATATGTAAAAGAAGTAGCAAAAAGTCACAAAAAGTTCTCTTGTGAACGTTCTATGCTACGCCCTAATGTGCACGTTCTATTCTCAGCAACGTGTCCTGGGCCTTCGTGTGCACGTTCTATCCTCAACAGCGCATTACGTGCCTAAGTGTTTACGTTCACCTCAGAGCAACTCAGCATGTACTCTTGCGTGCACGGTCACCTTTAATCAACACATTAGTACCCTTCTATGCGCTTTCTAACGTTAGACACCCAACAACGATTCATGTGCTAATTTATACACTGTCCTATGTCAACAATGTACCGTGTGCCCTCATCTACATGTTTCACTCTCAGCACTAATTGTGCACTAATAAGTACATTTCACTTTCAGCGTGCACTTTCTTCTTTTAGCAACGTATGTGTCCTCGTCTGCAGGATCCACTATTATCATAATGTGACCCCGTAACCGCGTCTGTCCCCCAGCAGCACGTCATGTACCCCCATGTACATGTTACCGCTCCGACATCGTGTTACATGCACTTATAAGCCAGTTTCACTCTAAGCAACGCATCACATCCTGCTGTGCACGTTTCACTCTCAGCAGAGATATGAGCTTTACAGACTCTATATCAATCGCTATCACAAACACACAAACACACAATTGTAACTTAATAGCACCACTCTAAATGATGTGCAATAAGGTACAGGGAATTGGTCCCGGAAGATGTAAAGGGGTCATTTCCATGGATTGGTGATAATTTAAGGAATTTATAGGATTGGAGATAATTGGTCCTGTAAGGTTATCCCTATGGCAAAGCAGTGCATTGGATCATGTTTTAGTTATAGAATTTATAAATTCTTTGTCGCTGAATCCGTTGATGTTAAATTTCTTGATTCATCTATTACAAAAAACAAATATTCTTCTCTTTATAACATTACTTAATGAAACCCCGCACAAATTTTAAAATAGTCTTGACTGTAAAAAATGTCGTGACTTTGACCCGATAAAAGTTTCAGTTTAAAAATTCAAGGAAATTATATCAAGAAGGCTAGTGAATGACTGGGTTTGGAAGAAGCCAAGAGCCCTAAATAATGGAACATTCCCGTGAGCGGTGGTGGTAACTTATTCAGTCTCAACTATATTTGGGTGGATGAACAATGAAAATATAATTAGCGAGATTGACCCCAAGATCCCGTTTAAGTGTATTTTTACAGTGATCATTCCGAGTCCTTCCTAAAAATATACTAGATATCTCTATGTATGAGTTAATTAATGGATGCGATTTAGAACACAACCGTGACATGAAATGTTGCATCTAACGTCATTTAGGTATTGTGTTTGTTCAGTCTGAGTTCCATTCAACGTTGTTATTTCCACTGAACTTTAAAAAGGATAAGAAACTTTCCAGCGTAGGGCTATACTTGTGACAGGCTTGTGCGTTTAAAGCCGAAAGTATACAGGTTTACATAAATAAACAAGGCTTTTTAAGGGTCCTTGTTTTCGTTGTGTCATAAATGCTTTGTTAGTTGGACATTTTAGTGCTTAAAAAGTTTTTTTGGATAATGTTAACTTCTGTAACCGTCAGCATTGATAACAGTTAAAATAATTTACTTAAAATATCGTTAAATTTAGATATACATATAATCGCAGCCATACTGGACTCTACTCGCAAAACAAATTTGGTTGAAATACCGTTTTAAAAACTTTTTTCCGAACCTTTTAAAGTTCGAAAAAACGTTTTCTAAAGGTTGTATATGAAATGCCTCAAACGTTTTTTCGCAACGTTCTAAAACGTTTTATAAAAGCCTTTTTAGACCGTTTCATATACAACCTTAAGAAAATCATTTTTCGTGAAACGTGCGTAAAACAAAAGATTTAAAAAATATCCTTCCGCAGTCTTCAAAATAGTATTCACTGGGAGGTCGCATCTTGTACCATCATCACAGCATATTTCATTTTTAAGAACTACCATTAAATTTTTTGTAACTAACGTTTCACGAAACATTCATACCTGGCTGGGTTTAAGCCGGGAACCTCCGAAGCGACGAACTTACCTCTAAGCCATGACGCATCCATTGAAATGTGTATCTAAGACAATTCCCTTGAACCAACTCCCACCACCCCTACCCTTCCCACTTCGAATCCCCCCGAACAATTCCCCAGTACGAACATTCCCCAAGGCCTATCCCCTCCCTTTTTATGGGCTTTTTTATTCGGCACATGTAATGCTTAGTTATAGATTACAGTAATTAGTTCAATATATGTGAATTGAATTTGACGTATTCCATCTAAAATGTGATTCTTGTTATTGCAAATATGTTACTAATATCTAAAATTACTTTACAAAAGTATTAAAGTGCCTATAACATTTTCTTGACGTTCCAATATATGACATTCTTTAAAATCGATATAGTAACGTTCTTATACAAAACATTTGTTTTTGGTTTGTTTTCGGTTCTTTAAAATCAATTTCAATAACGTTCTAATACCATACGTTTGTTTTTGGTTTAAAAAAACTTTTTTATTTAGTTGGTTAATGTAACGTGTTTACAACCAAATTAGGTTTGATTTTCGTTAGTAAAATAGCGTTTTCATTTGGTTGCTGAATATAACGTTTTCCTAACCAAAAAGGGTTCGTTTTTGGTTAGGAAAACGGTATAACCTTGTCACAACCAAACATAAACGTTCTTACGTTTAGCGGATAAATGTAAACAATGGTATTTTTGTCGTCAGGCAAGCACTAAGGCGAGTACTGAGGTATCCAAGTAAAAAGTATCATCCTTCACATCAGGAATAACGAATCATTATATTGCCACATTCACATATGTGAACCAGATAAGAAATGGTTGGCCGACGGTCAATGGAAAACAGAGAAAAGGACATTTTTAATGGAATATGTTTTATTTTGTAAATTTCTGTCTTAGGTCAAACAGTGTGAGAATGCTTTAAAGGGAAGGGCTTATTTTGTAAATTTGCTGTCTTAGTTCAAACAGTATGAGAATTTTTTTAAAGAGAACGGCTTCGTCGTTTAGTCAGGTGTTAATTCTACAAAAAATATGATTTAGAGAATTCATAGGTAAAAAGAAAAAAAATATGTAGGACAAAATTTTGTTTTTAATATTACACCAGATTTAGAATTCATTGGTCACTTAAAGTTGTTTGAAATTGTTGGTTTTTATTTTTTAAACTATTAATGAAAAACTACAGATAAAAGAGGATTTTTACTTTTGACATGTGTCATCTACAGTTATCCAACAATTTGTCAGACATTTAAAATTAAAGCAATTACATAAATGAAGGAGTTAGTATCGTGAAAATTACTAATTCTTAATTACTAATTCCAACAGCATACATAAACAGATAAATAAGCCACTTCACAGGCACCGAACGACCAATCTGCATATTAGTATGCAGCTCCACAGGCGGCGAACGCACGGTTGTTCCATGAGTATTTCATACTGAAAAGTATGATGAATTTTTGAAGAATACATTCGCTCTTTCATTCTATAGTTTTTTTCTATTTTGAGGAGTATCCTATCAAACAGTTCATATTTCTAAATATGTTGGTGAATTGTTATCCAGCAGTCTGAACTGCATTTTAAGTCAACAATGGACTTTCTCTTTCTCTTTTTTTCTCCCCTCTCACTCAGTCACTCACTCACACACTTTCTCTCTCTTTCAAGAATGATCATTAACTCTGGCAATGCGGAATGTCTTAGATCTGCAGTTACCTTATATGCGTTCAGCACCATTTACATCTCGATCTGTCATTATTTTCAATGAGTACAGAATAGCCTACATCTTCATCTTCCAAAGTTCACATCAGTTCACAATCACTTACTAGCGCATAAGAATCGAGCATTGCTTACATCTGGATCTAGCTTTAGTTTACATAGTCAAAAATCGATAACATCTGGTTCTACTACTATCCAACATAAGTTCACATAATTTCAGTATTGACTACTGTCGACCAGTTTTTACTACAACTGATAGCTGATGAACAAGTGTATTTAAGCTTAAAACTCCATTAAAGATGAACAACCAAGATTTTTAACCTACGCTTAAGCTTCAGAACTGCTTGTTGACTGCTATACCATCGACCATTGTTGTTGTATTTGTGAATTTTTGATGTTTCTATCATTTTATTAAAACAACATATAGCAATTCAAATATGACTAATACAGTTCATAATAGTTTAAATTTCAAATTTTAACAACAGAAAGAATTTTTAAAATCTAAACCGCACCGTTGAAATGAGTAAAAACACATATAGTAATATCAAAGACAGTTGAATTGAATTAACATCAGAATATATTAAAGGTAGCTGATACCAAAATCTTCAGCTAAAAATTGACCGAAATATAATTTTGGTTCCATTCCTAAGTATCGATCAAGACATAGTTGCACGCGTTCAGCCACTACTGGATCACCTTAAAGTTAAAACAGATATCATAGTTTAACTGGTCTAAGTCACTCTGGAGTAAATTCAAGTAATGCATTAAAATCATGCTGTGAACACACGTTAAAGGAGGCCTCATTGCTCTTATCTCTGTGCTCTGTTTTTATCCAGGCAGTGGAATCAAATTTCGTATTTGCGCAAAAAGCGTAATCATTGACGCCTACAGCAGCTACTCATAACGCAATTGAAAAATATAATGCTAAATTCAATAGAAGCTTGAGTAAACTTTAACCTTGACTGCGGTGATTTTGTCTTGATTTTAAGGTTGCAATGCCATATATTTGTTTTACCGCAAGCTCACCTTACGCACGCATATGCTGAAAGATTTTATCAGGTACGTCTTTTGAGAACATCGATGGCTGTTGCACATCGATTAACACCCACAGTCATGTTATCACGAGTAAAAGATACCGAGCTGCTTTCACTAAAACTGTAACATTTTATGATTTTATTTGTATTTACCTATTTAAATTTGACATTATGACATTGAGTAAAATATTCAGACATGTATTCCAAGTTACGATGTGACTTGGAATTTACCCACATTATGTTATCCCAAAGTCGTCATATCTTTAAATGTAAATATTCAAATGTCTGCATATTAAGAAAGAACAAATGGAATTCAGATGTTGCTCTAAAAGAAGTGTGTTGAAAAAAGTTTGCTAGATAAAAATTTTCTGTTATATTAAAGAACATAATAATTCAACTGGCAAAATATTCTGTAGAACTTATATAATCTGAATCGAGTTTTATTCTATGTTGAATACAGCTTCATTGTACTGCCATTCAGAAATCCGCTCGAACTGGTTGCTTGCTTCATCAGAGAGTAAGTGGTGGCAGATTTTTGCAAAAACAGTCTAAAAATTATGCACGAAATTGCCTACAATATCATACTGATTAATTATTTGGCGTTCGGATTATGAAAAAGAAATCCTTGATTACAACTATGTTGTAATTGGATTATTGACTTAAAAGATTTTGTAGAGTTATTTATCACAAAACTATAATCTACTAGGTCTTGTAAATATGATAACACAACGCTTTGTCAATTTTTAATGAGATTGCTTAGATTGATTAATATGAACAACACCATTTTTGAGCTACCTAGGCATTAAGGTTGATGCCTTACACTCAAAATTTTTTACTTACAGTTCTTTATTTAACGCATAGCGTGCTAGTATTTTTTATTTTTATAGATTTACCTTCCACAAAATATTTTTTAAAATAAAATTATTGAAACACAAAAATAGTTGCTTTCAGACATAAGGAGCGTAAAAAGATTTAATGTTTATTTGCAGTATTAGTCTGTTCTGAAGTATTTTTCACATTTTTTAACCAGTACCAGCTCTATCAATTCTATTTCTGATAACCTTCATTTGTGTTAATTCGGAAGTTTTCAAATTATTATCAAGAACTAGGGCACAGCGTTGTCTGAATTAGAGATGATAAACACCTTGACCGTATAATCACCTCACTTTTAAAGTCTATTGTTTAGGTGAATTAACTCACATTAAGATAGCTGACAAATTTATAAATTGTCGTTACGAAAATAAATGCAAACAATAAATGGTGAATATCCACATGCATTTTCCTTTAAAAATAAGGTATTGAAACGGCTTTTACCAATGTATTTTCCATACAATACAGGGTTGTAAACAATGATTCATAACCGACCAATCTACTCACTTTATTTGGTGTTATTTTAGATTTTCAAATGTTTTTAAAACTTTAACTTTAAGATCAAAATGAGCGTTAAGATAGAAATGAGCTTTTATTAGACAATCAACCAACTTTAAGCAAGGCTGCAATGTGTAAAACAAAAAAAAAGATATAACTACATCCAATTATGACATTTATTTACATAACCTTAATTGCAACGATCAAAACAAAAAAAGACCTTATTAGAATAAACTAGCATGTACTGAATAATAACGGAATTCTTTCTTAGCATATATATATATATATATATAGATCTAAAACCAGTCATAGGGAGACCATGCCTTTAATATAGCACTTAGGGAGACCATTTGTATATTTTTTAAGTGTGAGTTTAGAAAGACAAAAATTACCCAAAAATGTTCCTATACGTTGTAGATAATGGGTGTGATTTTTTGTCATATTAAGTAGCAAAAAATAAACAAAAAAGTTGGTCTACGTATTTTTTCTAGATTTTCCTTGGCATTTTAGGCGACCTGGCTAAAACCACGGAATTTCCCGGGTCTCCGTAAGTGTGTGGTTTAATGCTGTTTATATTTGGTCTCCCAAAGTAGCATATTTTGCTACTAGTTGGGTGTTTTTGAAGATTTATTTTAAACTGATGTTTATTATTATTGTTATTTGTTATGTATATGCATTGTGTATAAGTTATACGCATGTATGACAGCCTTGAGAGATGACACTATGCACATATTACCAATGACTGTACCATTTAGTTCTACTTAGCATGCAAATATGTGCAAGATGCTTCATGTTTCTGGTTAAAATATTGTTACGTGACATTTAAACTCTGTAACATTACTTAGGAAAGAAAAGAATTGAAGTAGTAATTAATGATAAACAAAATGTCTCTTCAAGTTGTATATATGGTCGCCTTAAGTCGGTTTATACACCCAGAAATATACAACCAGCAATAAGGAGACCATGTATTTTTCATGAATATGTGCAAGATTTTTATATTATTAAGACAAAAAAGTGCTAAATGTTATTTTAAATTCCTTAGAAATCATTTTGGCAGGCAAAAATAAGAGTAATGAATATAAAAAAATGGCCTTTGAAGTGTTTTGTATAAGTGTGAAGCATAGTCCCCTTAAGTCGGTTTACACACTATATATATATATATATATAAAGTAGGGATACGTTTCATTGCGTCATAATGTTTATTACGTCATAATGCATCTTGCTCTCAAGTGTTCGTTTCTTTGAAAAAATGCCTGTTTACAGTGCTAAATTATCCTTTTCTTCAATTTCGTGCTAAACCATGTATAAGCATGTTGAGCAGTTAAGGAAAAAATTACTGGTTGCTATAATATTTTTAAATACATAATATATAGCGGATCTTAAATAAAAATGGCAGTTTTCCCCGGTCTCCTTAAAGCTGATTTTTTGGCACTAATGTTTATACAAGGTATAAAGTTTAGGATCAAATTGAAAGCTTGTTATCAAGTTTCAACACACAAATTTAATTTTAAACCAAAGTATGTTATATTCGCTATGCCATAAAATCATTCGTTTTTTGTTTGCTGAGTAGTTTCGTAACGTTTAAACACGCTAAGAATTAAGGAGACCTTCTTTTGGTCTCCCTAAATTTTTGGTCTCCCTAATACTGGTTTTTTTAGCAAAAACGGTCCCCGTATTGCTGGAGGTACACTTCTATATATATATATATATATATATATATATATATATATATATATATATATATATATATATATATATATATATATATATATATATATATATATATATATATATATATATATATATATATATATATCAGAAACCAGCGTTTGGACCACTCTGGAAGTGGGGTCAACTCAAGTACAATACCACGTTTTAATAGTACTGTTTCAATTATTAAGAACCACGGCTAGTCTTTTTGCTGGTCATGTTTTTCTAGTTCTGGTTTGATTCATATTTCATTTGATTTAAAAATGTCTTTAAGATGTGGCTTTGCAGGTCTATAAATTAAGACATTGAAAAATCTAGATGTAATTGTTGCAAGAATAAGTGACATTTCTTATCATTTCAAATCATATAAATTAAGACATTGAAAAATCTAGATGTAATTGTTGCAAGAATAAGTGACATTTCTTATCATTTCAAATCATGCCCTTCTCTTGATTATCGAACATGAGCAAAAATTTAAAATTGTAACTCACTTGATAAAGAAAGAATACCACACGCTTTTTTCTTTCAGAAATAAGGGCTGAAATATGAACCCAAAATTTGCAGTGATTTTTAGAACTATTCAGCACTGATCCACCAGCGTCTCCATGGCCACCACCACGGCCAGAACCAGGGCCATCCACATGGTCTCCAGATCCACCGCCACCAGATCCTAATCCGGATAGGAATTCTTATGTACCAAATACAAAACCAATAATACCACCAATGATGCCAGATAGTCCACCTCCACCATTAACGCCAGTGCCAGCACCAGAAATAAGGATGCCACCACACTACTATATCTATCACCCTTATGCACATATCTCTTGTTTCCGTCTCTTCATAAGCTTTCAGAACTATCATATTTTGCTCTGGATCCTTTCTATCATTACTACGCACTCCTGTCATCTCCGACATTTCTCTTGCCTGTTCCTGCCCCTTACTATTTCTCTAATTATTGCATCCATTCTTTTCATAATTCTTGTATAAGTCATGCTATTGCCGTTGAGCCTGCTAAGGATTTTCATCGCTTAATTTGCTTTTATGCGACCTTGCCTGCAGCGTTGCTTACGCCCTGTACCCTCGTACCGGTTTCCTCACCGAAGCACCCTTTTATGTCTTCCATACTACTTGCAAGCTCTTCCTTTTGGAGGAAGAGCTTCCAATTACCTACATTTGGACTTTCATTTCTCTCAGAGCGGTGTTTACTTGTTCATGCGTGACTGCGCAATTAAAAGTAAAAATATTTTTGTTATCGTGACTGAGCATTGCAAAGTAAAACTAATTTTGTCATTGGCAGTATAATATTCTCGGAAAAGGGATAAAGAGTTTCAAATGAAACTTCAAGATTAAATCCTATTTAAAAACTGATTTATGAAATGCAACAAAGCAAACTCCCAGTAATTGATGTGCTAAGGAATGTGCGAACATAAAAAAATTTGTCCCCTAGCCAAAATCAATTTTTCTTATTCTTATGCTTCTCTCTCTCTCTCTTCCCCTTTTTTCTCATTCTTTACTATTACGTTAATTACTATTTGTATTTAAGTAAGGAAACAATCACATAAATTGGATACTAGCATTATTTAAAGAAAGTTTTCGTGGGTGCACCTTAAAAACTGCGCCTTAACTTTGCAAGGTGCGCAACTAATTGAACAATCAAACATTTTTTACTATATACGTTCTGTTTTTTCGGTGTTTTACAACCGAAGGTTTGCGACTGAATTGTGAGTTATGCAATATTTGGTCATCTTGTGTTTGAAGGCACGGTAGATATATTTATCACCTTTATTATGCATATATATTTGCGACAGTTTTGAAATATATATATATATATATATATATATATATATATATATATATATATATATATATATATATATATATATATATATATATATATATATATATATATATATATATTAAATATTACGCGAAACAACAATGTATTTCCACTTAATATTTTTTTACTGTTGCGTCTTTTGAAACTTGATATAACATTCATGAATCAGTTTCGAAACCACACAAAATCCACTAGTCATGTTTGGTGACTGGCGTATTTACTTACTTTTGGGTCTAGGGTCTTAACCAATATTTTGTGTCTATGGTCTTTGTCTTTTTTCTTTGCTAGATCATTTAATTTTTCTATTAACTATGGTCTGACTAGGCCCTTGACTTATTTTTGGTCACTTGGTTCTTTACTTGATTTTGGTTACTGGGGTTGTTATCCTTTTTTGCTATCAATTTATGTTACTTATTTTTGTGACTAAGGTCTTAATCTATTCATGTTGAAGACGGCGTCAGCAACTGCAGCTAATTGTGGGTTACATTTGTACTGAGTAATAAGTGGCTATTGCTTTTATTTTGTTACTTAAGAATACATTTACTACTTTGCTTAAATAATCTGAAACATGTAATAACCTGTTATGGCATCAGGATTTTCCTCAGGTATCGTGGGCGGTCCGCCAGTAGTTTCATTGGCGCACACACAGTCACACTCAGCTGTTGGCGGGCACATACGTTGTCGACACATGCCAGGCAGGCACTGACATGGACAACAATCTGGATTAGGCTCGCAATCGCATCCGCCATCACAGTCTGCACACATGAAAACAACAGTCTGCACACATGAAAACAACAGTCTGCACACATGAAAACAACAGTCTGCACACATGAGAAAATGCTGTGTTCATATGATATCAACAGTGTGCAGGCCAACAAATTAATAGTGTTCATCTGAATATCATGAGCATCACATATCTGTACATATGAGGGAAAAGACGGGCTTTTTCGATATTTTTGATAGTATTTTAGTCGAATAAAATAGAAATTAGGTCATATTTATTTTTGACCCGAAATCATTCCCCCACTCTAGATAATTAATTTTAGATGAAACCAAACTTTCGGGAAATGAATTGCAACAGAAAAAAAATTAAGGTGACTTTATTTAGTCGATAAACTTCTTTGACATAAAATTAGCATTTACTTCAAGCTCTAACAGTTTTGCTTTTCAAAAGCAAAGTAAACTATATAATGTATATTCCTCAATGTTTTATTGAAAATAAAATGTTCTCTCCTTTTCTAATAAAAATCTTTCTGTCTTCTTTAAAATTACACGAGGATTTAAAACACAGAATTTATAGTTTTATAAATTATGGGGTTTTCTTTATATAAACGTACTGCAAATTAATTTCTAATAAAACATAATTGATACTCACATGGTGTCGATCCATCTGTCGTGATAGTCGTGTCTAAAACAAAAAAGAAAGCCTGTAGTTTGACTTTTTAATTTAAATTATTTTGGTTTTTATTTTGGCCTGCAGTATTTGGCTTTTTTAATTTCAATTATTTTGGTTGTTATTTTGAAACGACAAAGATTTTCAATTTAATCTCAATTATAATGAAACATTCAGATAGTGAATTATGGTTAACTTAGGAGGTTTTCAATTTCACAGGGAAATCATTCCCAAACCGTATTTTGAAATTCATTTCAATTTTAGTTTTCCCGCCATCCCTCCATTCGCCTTACAAAAGAAAATATTGCTTCTTTTGAATGAGATTAAGCACCGATTTGAAAAGAAAAGTGAACATACTGGTTGGTTCCATGCAATTGCCGATGTATATGAAAGCTACACATTATGCTAAGTTCAGTAAATTCTTCATTTTTTTAAGTTTTTAGTTTTTTCCTCCCCTTTTCTCGCGTCAAGTATGTTTTGGGATCTTAGCTCTGCGAATGTGATGTGTTGACCGTAATTTGAAGACTTGCACAAGCAAGCCTTTTCTTTTATAGAAATAATTGTGGCTGTTGACCATGTGCTCTGTGCAATAACACTCATTAATCGCATGAGAGTATTGTGGTTTCTAAAACAATAATTGAACATATGTGAAAAGAATTATTTATCATTGACTTGCCGAGAAAAAGCAAGCACAAACACGTTGTTAAAAGATGGCACTACTTTAACTATTACAAGGTCAGTACTACAAAGCCATTAAGCCAGTGGTGAATGTAACAGCCGTTTAATGTGCTGTAACCGTTAAATAAATATACCCCCTGATAAAACATGTTACTTTTTATTCTGTTCATTCTGTTTAAAAAATAAGAGCTAAAGGCAGAGACTGGTTGAACCTTTTATCAAATTAGCAATCTAGAAACTGATTTGTCTGATATTGAGACTTTTTATTAGCGGACAATTAAACATACAGAGCTATTACATGACGAGTGTTTATTGTTTACAGTAATTAATGGTTGACCAGATAGACTTGTAGATTTAAAGATATTATACTTACGTCGGGGGAGGTATCGGATCACTTTGCAACCATTGCAGTTAGCAAACAATTAACCATTCAAGTTAACAATTTTTCATAATAACACAAGCAAGAAAACGTTAATAGTAACCCATGTAAAAACACAAATCAAGTACAAGATACAGCGACATTGTTACAACTCAATATAAAAACTGAAGCTTCGGTTCGGTAAAATAATCCGTTTAACAAAGAAAACCACCAAAATTACAACCTGCATAATTTCGATAAACAGTGTTTTAAATTTTGACTTCCTGTTAAAGAGCTCTCTTATAAAGATAACACATAGGAGACCTTTGTCAAAATGACAACAAAGCTCATACATGAACCAAGACGGCTTTTCAGAGAGTTTCGTCATGTCTTTTCCTTTATTATCAACACGAGAGTGTTATGATCATTTTGCAGATAAAGTAATGATATCATCTCGCTTATCACAGACTTTTAATAGCAGTGTGTATAAACACAATAACTTGCTTAAATAAGAATTATGTAAAACAAAACTCTTAGTTTATTAGAAAATTTAATGTACCTTATAAAAATCTAATCAATTCTGAGAGGCGTATGTGCAACGTCAGCACCAAAATCATAATTAAAACACAGGATATAAACGTATAGATCTGAGGCGTTTTAGCGGATAGAGTTAAGAGTCGATTTCAAGCCATTTCAACGAATAGTCTGTACTTCTGAAAACATAATCTAAGTGTTTAAATATCAATGGATTTCATTCGTTGCTCTATTTGAGCACGAGCAGATTGCACCTCGCTCTGTTTGAGAATGAGCTGACTGGAAAGTTGTTCTGATTTACTCAGCATGACTCATTGACTCACGCATTGTGCTACTTTTGCATGTGCTGATTTGATAAGTTTTATTGCTCATCTGAGAATAGGCCTTCTTGCATGCTGTTCTATTTGGGCATCAGCTGACTTACATACTGTTCTGCATAGGCATGAGCTGACTCGTATGTTGTCCTGTCTGAGTATGACCTGACTCACATGGTGTGTTCTTTTAGTATGCGCTGACCCACGCGCTGCACTATTTGTGTTGTTTGAGCATGAGGTGACACGCGTGTTAAACTCTGTGTGTTTGATCTGACCAACACGTTGTTGCATTTCAACATGAGCTGGTCCACACCTTGCTCTGATTGCGCAAGAGCTGACTCGCACGTCGTTCTGTTTTGCATAAGTTAACTCGCACTGGCACGGTGGTATGTTTGAGCATAAAATGATTCGCCGGCTATTCTGTCTGGTAATTAGTGTGTTATTTTTTAGCACTAGCTGGATCGCACATTGCTTTGTTTGAGAATGAGCAGGTGTTTCTGTTTGAACATGAAATTACTCGCACGTTGACCTATTTGAGCATACCCTATCTCGCGCGTTGCAGTGTTTGTGCACGAGCTGACCAATACCCCAGCAAACATTTTTTCGAGTTTCAGGTGAAAACAACAGGTGTTCGTTACTGAGATAGAGACCATGTTTTGTTGTCTATTCCTGCTCTACAATGACATGTCTGAAGCAGAGCCGTTTCTGTGTTAATTTAGCCACCAGTTTTTGATCAGTTCTGGACAAGTTGCCCTGTAAAAAGTTGTGGCTGAAGCGCTTTCCGAATCATTTTTTTTGTTTTTTTTTGTGAAACTTAAAAAAACATTTACAAAAAAGAAATTTAAGTTGTAATTATTTTTTATCAACCTAAATTTATTTTATCAATTGACTTCATTACTTGCTCGTACCAACCTGATATCGGTCCGGGAGCGTCTCTCATCCAACGCTTACCACTACACCACTGAGTATCAGTATGGTGCATGATGTTATTCGGCCATAAACCGTTTTTTTTTGGTCCCAAAAGTTAAGGTTTTCATACTGGTACTTCTAAAACTATTATTTAGTAAAATATTTGCACAGTATTTTAAGTGGTATTGAAGCAGCGTAATGTACTTCACATCCCCACCTAACCCTCATCCCTCCACCAATGATTAAGTAAATGTGAACTCAACTAAAAAAATCATGTAAAGTTTAGAAATTCATAAGTGATTTTTTAACTTGAAATCTTAAAAAAAATAGTCATTACTTTTTTTAATGGTTTACATTTTCTTTACCCGAATTCCGAATTCAAGAAAGCAATTTATGTTGTGTAATATGTTAGATGTTTCGTCACACTTAAAATAACATTTATTATTTATAACATTTATTATTTTAATATCCTAAAGAAATAACAAATATCTAAAATCAAATGAATAACTTAATTTCAATTAATATTTATTATTTAAATAATTGTTGTTATCTTAATTTGGTATCTAGTATCTCGAAAAACAAAAGAGAAAAACGGAAAACGGTGCCCAGTGACGCTCCAATACACGGAAAACGGCAGTTAGTGCATATGGTTTCCAACGACAATGAAATACACGGTAATCAATAAGACTGATTTTCATAATGTTCCAATAATTACCATAGTGCCCCAAACTATTCACAAAAAACTCGTTTAGAACTAGTCTCTTTTTAAAGGGTGAGACCAGTTTCATTACAAACAATTAAAGGCAATATCGTCTTTATGTGGTAGTCTTCTCAAAAGACTAGTTTTCAGACCAGTTTCAACACAAAAACTGTTCTGAAACTGATCAAAGCGACATTCATAGAGGTAACAGATGAGATAAAGAAACAAATTTGGTGGTACGTTGTTCTGTTTGAGCATGAGCCGACTTGCACTCTGTTTTGTTTAAGAAAGAGCCAGCTTGACCTGAAACAAGAAACGATGTCGTATCTTTTCACTCAAAAGGGGTAAATTGTTTCAAGCACCTACTTGATAACTTGCGCACATTGTCATTCGTTACATACTTGTCATTAACGGTCTTAAAACTGGCATCTGGATGATTTTTTTTCAAATTCTTCTGAATTTAAATGAGAAAATCCAATCTTTTTTTAAAGATTGATTGCAAAAAAATTGATTGACATTGTATTTTTACTTGAATTTTATAAGCCATGCATCTCATGTTTGCTTTCGATTTGCCAGAAGCAACCTGCCAATGTTAACATGGTTTATGTGGAAGTGAACGCGTTACGTAATCTGACGTCAAGGCAACACATCACAAATGCGAAAAGTATAACTTCAAATTCGAATCAATGACTATGAAGTCAATTTTACAGCATTTTCTAAGAATTTAAAAATAATTTTAATTGATTTTTTCTCAATCAGACCTAAAAGTTAATTGCACGCTACTATTTTGTTGGAAAATTATTCACAAATCTGTGTCTTCGGCTTTGATAGAATGTTGATTTTTTAAACCTGAAACAATTGATTATTCGGGCTCATGATACTGACGGGAAATTGTGTCATGGTGCAGGCTTTTTTTGTTTGTGGCGACAACCTTTTTTAAAATGGGAATTAAAACTGTCTAAATAAGATGAGTTACTGACACGAAATTGACATGTTTGGCAAAGAAAGGTTACACGATTTTTCGAGTTTATGGCTACCCAGTTTAAGAATAAAAAAGTAACATAATTGTTATAAAAAGGCTACTGCGTTACTACTTCTACTACTACTATTACCACTACTACTGCTGCTGCTTCTGGAGAATGGATAGAACAATGGATAGAACAAGGGTTACGAAGAAGGTGTCCGTTAGTTAAAAGCAGCGAGCTGATTTGTATGTGATTGGCGGTTTCGTTATGGTGAGGGTTAGTCAGCTTGTTAAGTATGGCGGTGTGATTCATTGGTCACTTTTTTCACCCTAATTATTTAATATTATTATTGCAATACATTTATATCGCGTTTAATCTAAAAATAGCTCTAAGCAATAAAACAACAACTAACATTATGAATTAGATATATATACCACTGACCACAGCAGATAAAAGTATGAAAATACAATTAATCAGAACAGTTCCTAATGTCTGTGGGTTATTCCGGAGTGCAGTGGCGGTAATCACAAAACATTTATTGGCATATACTGTACTTCTGGTAAACGGAACAATTTATTTCAAACCATGACTAGACCTTAGAGTACGACTAGATTTAGCAATACCTATGAGTTCACAAAAATACACATGGGCACTGCCATGAACGCAATTAAAACAAATGACTAGAACTTTGAATTAAATTCTTTTGGTGATAGGAAGCCAGTGCAGATCTTTGAGTACTGGGAATATATGGCGTTAATATAAATTCAAAAAACAGCAGAATATGAAAGAAAGCAAATTATGTTCTGTAAAACAAATTTTCATTGTCCATTTATTCACATTTGTTACTTGAACTTAAGTGATAATTATGACTGTATATGAGCTTCTTGTGATGAATATTTTCTTAAGCAGGCACTTTT
Organism: Protula sp. h YS-2021; assembly: GCA_949752745.1. Taxonomy (NCBI): domain Eukaryota; kingdom Metazoa; phylum Annelida; class Polychaeta; order Sabellida; family Serpulidae; genus Protula; species Protula sp. h YS-2021. The sequence goes on from OX457028.1 coordinate 79,770,766, forward strand.
GTCTTTTAATCAGTAATACTAAAAATCCCTTATATTAGAATTTATAAATACTACCAAGAAACTATCACTAAAAGTTTTAGCAATCGCAACATATGCCCTCACGTAAACGCTCCCCTTTTAGTATCGAGTCATTGGCCCTAGTGTGCGCGTCTCACTCTAAGCAGAGATGTAAGTTTCGCAAAAAGCCTTTTGGCCGCTTACACAAACGCAAAATTGCTGCCTTGCAAAAATATTCTCATCTACTTGTATTCTGTAAACATTTTACCTTTATTCATTATGATTGTGACGGTCACAATGTGATGGTCACAAAGATAAACACTATGGAATTCAAAGATATGAATTGCTCTATAAGGGCGCTGGTTTCAGTTCTGTATGGTGTTCCATATGACGATATTCAGGCTGACATAAGTTACTAACACCCAGAAACGGCTTCTACCATGACGATAATAGCCAGAGATAACACTGATCGCACAATCTTGCATTACGGCTGTGACAACGTACCTTCCATTGATTGCAAGTTTTTCCCCAAGTAAGCGATGAGTTTCCTGACCAGATGTCCAAAACATTTTGCTGATGGGAAACAACCGTGACCTACCTTAGAAGAGAGACAAAGCAGAGCAGACGATGGCTGCGGTATCGTTCCCAAATCGTCGCCAGATGGAGACAAAACAACTGAATGTAGGTGGTCATCTGCAATGTCAGAAAATACCGTCATGTAACTCATGTCTGATTACCAGGATGACGTACATTCTTGCAAAAATTATTTTCGACAAAGACGTCAAGCACAAAGCATGCTATTCTCTCCTATTGGACAAAAACTGTGATGCTTTCGATGTGCGAACATTACCCGCCACACCACCAATATGGAACACAGAAAACCTTGTAAGCAATATAAAGCTGTTCTTTGAAAAGCTCCCAGCCATGATTAAGAATGGAATATCCCTCATTTCTTCATTCAGGAATATTCGCATCTGCGCCCCAGAAGACCTAAAGCTACCTTTTATAGAGAAAAAATAAACAAAATCGCAACCAGTGTTGAACAATTTATTCCAAGGAGGGATAAGTTGGAATCGACAATTTGCTTCTCCACCAGTATGCGCTTAAAAAGGCCAGCCAAATTGCCAGCAGTACAGCTGAGTATCCAAGGCTTGCTGATACGTACCGACACGTCTCAGCCATTCCATCTGATGAAGTCGCAGGAAATTGATAATTCATGTTAAATATGATCAGAAATTACGAGGAAAATCTGAAACTAGGTAAAATTATTTAATTTTATAACAGAACAAAACAACTTAATAACACCATTTATTTATTCTTTTATTTCTATTACTTCTTCTGATATTTATTCTAGCGTATAATTTTTCACACAATTTCAATGCTTGCTGATTTTTAGTCATAATAATTGCATGTACAACATTGTGAAGCACTTGTGGAACGTTTAAAGAGGCTAAAAAAAGTAGCTAGTAGCAAATCAATAGCGGAGATATGGGAAGTTAATGACGTTGTCTTGATTAATTATAGTATGTTTTAACCATACATTTGATTATAGATGGGTTTCTATCTTGTATTCAATCTATAAAACAAAGTGTCCTAACTTAGCTCATATTCTTGAAGAGTAAGCACTGTTTGATAAATGCTGGTTGGAGCTTGTGATAATGTACATAGAAAACAGAAAACACAGAGAATTAGAATCATTCACGTGACTTTTAGTATTTTATAAAAGGGTGCGAATTTGCCTTAAATAATGATAAAAATGTTTTGCAACTGTATAAATAGCATATTCCTCTGTTACTACTACTGCGATGTGCTTGTGTTCTTATAGCAAAGACAGAATCTGTTATTTGTTTTTCACGTTTCATTTATTCCATCTTATTCCGCAAAGTTTAGCGATACTCATGGAGCCTCTTTAAATTCATTTGTAAATCATGTGTATTTGAAGTCTTGCTTAAAATATAGCTAGGTTTTCACATTACAAATTAGGAATTTAAATATTAGAAACGTGCCTAGAATTGTACAATGAACATATGTGCAGTTTTCCATAGTATTTATAAAATTAGAAATCAAAGTGTCAAAGGCAAACTCTGAAGGTATTTTAAACATGACATGCTCGTTAGAATACAGTTTATATGAGTTGCATTCTTGGTTAACTGTACATAAATCCGTAAAACAATTTTGGTTGTAATAACGTTTTAAAAACGTTTTCCCCAAACTTTTCTATGCTGCAAAAAACGTTTTCTGAAGGTTGTATATGAAATGCCGAAAAACGTTTTCTAAACAAACATTTTAAAAAAGTTTTCTTAAAACGTTTCAAAAACGTTCTTTAAAAACGTTTTTGAAACGTTTTTAAGAAACCGTTTTTCGGTATTTTATATACAACCTTCAGAAAGGTTTTAAAGCGTTTTGGAAACCGTTTTGAAAATGTTCTTTAAAAAAATGTTTTTCGGTAGAAAGATTATTAAATAAAAAATATTAACTCTTTATTTCGTTTTATTTAAGATGGCCATATAACAAGACCTGCCGTTTCTGAAATCAGAGGCAAATGTCTTGCAGATAAAGTTCATATAAATGCAGAAAAATTCCTGTAACATGTAAACGTTTTTATTTGGTTTCAGAATACGACGTGTTACAACAGAAAAATGTTGGTTTTGGTTCGGAAAACCTTTTTACAACCAAATAAAAACGTTCTTATGTTTACCGGGAATAGTCAAATTAGTCAACGCCTGAAAACTTCAGTAGTTTGTCCATCTCAGCGAGGTCACAGATTGCATGATTGTGGAAAATGGAAAGCCAAGAATGATTCGGTCTTTCCATTTTGTAACGCTTATTATTTTCTTCTACTTTTTAATAAATGAACATGAACGAAATAATAGTAGAACGGGAGAGCAGAGAACTGAACCAAATAGTAGAATAGAACATGTGCAAAATTAGTAACTTTCCACGGCCGAATGCCGAATGCCGAATGGCGCGAAAAAACACGCTTTACATACTCAGGAGATTGCCATACAGGGACGAATGAATATTGTGCGACAAGTCGATTAAGCAAAACGAACGTGTGTGTGTGGGGGGGGGGGATTGCGGCAAGAATAATGTTCGGTTACGTTATAAGATTATATGCTTTCAAAAAAAAAATCTGGGCCGTGATACACCAAAGGGTAACGAGGGTCGTGTCAAGGCTACGTGTCTGACAATGCTGTACGTTACTTATTTTTGAGTAACCATTATATAACCACCTTGTTTCATAATGCACAAACCTCCCCTCGTTACCGTTAAATCTCATTTTTATTACTTTGAATGTCGGTCTGTATTCATAGGGATTCATTGATTTGGCTATGCAATTAGCCGTTCCGTTTTGAGAGGAATCTGAAGCCGCAATTCAAGTCCACTCGCGCTCTAGACCGCCCTCCTCAAGAGTGTAGCCTTACCTCGCGCCTTGTTATCAACCTTGTATTTAAAGAGTCCCGGCGACAGCAATAAAAGTAATTTTGATTGTACTTTCTCATTACACATTATTTTACGCAACCAACGGTTGCTCAATTTATAATAAAGAAATGAAACCGATTTCTCCTTTGAGAATTTTTGTTTTCGTGCGGAAAAATTATCGGAAGACAAAGATAAAGGAAGGCTTGAGAATGTCAAGCTCAGGGAAATGTTGCGAATATTAAGATAAACAAGGCATCTGCTTGACATAAACACTGCACTTTATGGAAATGAACTTCAATGAAGCTATTGTTAAGGAGTAAGTCCAATAACAAAATGTAAAGCTAGACTTGGATGTTCTTCAATTAAACGGTCTGACAGGCTCGTTTATAAGCAGGTGTAGCTTTTTAATCTGATGTGATTTTAATGCACGTGAACAGATGACACTGCGTAATAAAAAACAACAAAAAATGTGATTTTTCATTGGTGTTACATCACAACGACAATCAAATTATATGACATGTTACATAATAATTTAAAACGCACTTTAAGGGGAAATGCGGTTATCTCAACAACAACTGACATTTTCTTCATACTTTCACGACATAATGCTTTGAGGGTACACATTCAAAAATTGGAAAGAAAAAGGGACAGAAATTCGTCGCAGGTTTGAACAGGTCAGAAAGTTAAATTAGATAAGGAATTAAACTGGGTATCGTTTTGGTTGACAGGAGGTGTTAAAGGATTATAATAGCCAATGTTGGGCAGATTTACTAAAATAGTCTGTCGATTTTCTATACGGAAGAACAAAAGAAACTTAACACACAAAAACTGGAATGTGTCTTTTTTTTATTTTTAAATCAGCTTTTCTTTAAACTATGGTGAGTTGTTAAGAACCTACCTCTGCGACATATTCTATTGATTTTTTCAATACAATGACTATTAAAGTGCTAATGCGATGTAGAGGTCTAAACCTTATTAATATACCCGATTTCGTTCTGCGTGAATTGATTCTTATTTTTTCATCTCAGTTGTTTCGAAGAAAGATATTTCAAAATTTTTAAGTAAAATTTGCTTAAATATCGAGCGCATAAGGATGCCAGGACTTTCAAAAAAAAAACTGTCGCGGCAATGCAATTGGAATGTTAGAAGCTGGTGTACCAGACAACCAAGTGGCACTGTGCTTTGGGTGCAGGCATATTACCATATACCAGTTGCAACGGCCGTATGACGACCAAGAAGCGGCCGCCCTAGAGCAACCACTCCAAATCAGGAACGCCGGATCATTCTGATCCACCTGCGCGATCGATTTTGCAGTGCTGCAAACACAGCAATGGAGATCCCAAGAGCAGCCAACAACCGCACAAATGCAAACAACTGTCATCAGACCTCTTCGTAAAGTCGGATTACAGGCTCGCAGATACTACCTTGGGGTCGTTTTGAACGGTAGTAGACGCATAAGATGCCGCACGTGGGCTGATAAACACCATCGTGGAGGATGGAGATTGCAAAACTGATGAAATGTGATATTCAGCGATGTGTCACGATTATCTTAGGAATATGCCGCCAGAGCGCGTATAGACGGACCTGCGAACGCTTCGTCGCACGGGCAGTCAATCAAGTGGTTCGTTTCGGTGGTAGTTATGTGATGATGAGATGCCATTTGATTCGGATGGAAGTCACAGCTTCTGATCATTGATTGCAATCTGACTGCAAATCGGTACATCGATACTGTACTCAGTACTCAAGAAGGCCCTTACGTGCGTCAGAACGACAATGTGCGCCCGCATGCGGCTCAGCAACTAGGGATTATCTGGCAGAACATAACGTCAACACCTTGGACTGGCCACCCTTTTGTCCCGGACATGAATCCCATCGAACATTTACGGGATTAACTGGCTAGGAAGGTTCGTGCTCGGAATCTGCTTCCTCCAAGCCACGCTCAGTTGCGCCAGACTTTGACAGAAGAGTTGCTTGGTACCATCAGTACCGAATCAACCCCCTAGTCATGTTGAGGCTCCGCCGTATCCATGCTTTGCAAATGGGGGGAAACTCGTTTTTATGCAACCAATGTTGCGATATTAAAAAAAAATCGTTGGACGGATTCAACTAAAATTTGTATGTGGTTCGAACAGCAAAGTTTCTCAGCCTGAGTATATTTTGGTGACCTTGTGTCAAAGATTTTGGTCACTGTGAGACTTTGAAATTTCTTTTAGTGTCGTTGTATTATACAAAGAGTAGACATCGTGGTGTAGTTGGTAGCGCGGCAGACTCTTCAAGAGGTTGTGAGTTGAACTCCCGTCAGGACTTCGATTTCATGTTTTTGGAGGGAATTGAATGTATTTATAATTTTTGGCTAGATGGATTTTAACTAGACTTGTTATGTGAAAGGGACAGCAAGATGATTAAGCTTTGGTAACCTTGGAGAAGATCACTGGGAGACTAAAATTCTTATGACGTCACTGTGAGTCTGGAAAATTTTAGACTGCTGTTTTTTCTACTATTCTTAGTTCATAGTTTTATTATTTATTTATCAATACGTTCATGATCTATAATGCGTCTAGATAAATTGAACTTTTCTGATAAGTGCCCTGCCATGTAATGTGCTCCGCTGCATAGACCCCGCCCCAATAATTGGTTTAAAGGCTAACCTCTCTCATTTTTATATCAGCTAGTCTATCCTGATACGCTTTTCATTTTCTCTAGTGGCATTTTCACCTTGATTTACCTGTCGTGTTGCTGTTGAGAAAAAAATTTCCATCAGATGAAACAATGGAGTGTTTTGTGGTGAAAAAATTGAAAAGATGCTGTGCCGTAATACTCTACTGAGGGATTACAATTTGCATAAATTATTGATATCTGAAAAAAATGTTCTCTGATAAGTGCGTTGGGAAAAGGGAAGGGAAAATAATGGGTGTTTGTTTGTGTCTGGTACCAAGTTCCTCAATCTTTTCTTCTTTAATCATGTAGATTATCCTGGCCTTAGCGCCCTTCATTAATGTATAATCGGGAGAAAAGACGCACAAACCCACCCCCTCCCACTCCCCAACACAAATATACACGCAAACAATCCCACCCCAATCCCTAATCTCCGCCCTCCATCTCACTTAGTCTTCTCAGCACTGTACTTATTCTCTAGAACTTTTCCTGTCTTTCTTTCTTTTTCCTTCTTTCTTTTTTAAAAATTTTCTTTATTTTATTTTTTGTGTGCGCGTTTTATAACACTCATTTCTTTCCCACATTTCTTAAGAATTAATTGGCATTTCCAGAACAGGCCGACGTCGGTTGACAGTGTACTGACCACGTGGGACGGACGTTCGGCTACCCAGTGAACATGCTGACATCTATCCAACGTTTGTTTGAGGTCGCGACGTCTATTGACCAATATACAACAATAACAAAGAGCTTGCAGCTGGTCGCTTTTCATCGCGACCAAATAACAACGTCTATCCAACGTCTTTGTTGCAACGTTGATGAGACGTCTGAATATGGTTGGAAATGAAAGTCGAAACAACGTCTTCCCGACCTTTATGCGACGTCGGGAAAACAACCAAAAAGCAATACTGCCTATATTATCACTCACCGTCAATGGCAGCCATGACAGAAATTTTTAGAAAATCAGTGAAAATGATGACCTAAACTTCAGAATTCAAGGTGCGCCCCTGTTTTTACCACCTATTTTTGGATAATAGACATGGAAAGTAACTTCATACATATTTTCATACAAGGGGTAACTCAACGGAGGAGTACATAGGAGGGGTTGTCATGGTGTCTAAGGAATGTCAGTTTTCTCGATTTGGCGACCTTTACCGACGTCTATCCGACGTCTTTCTCTCTACGTCTATACATCTTATTTCTCCAGACGTTTATCCAACGTCTATTCCCCGACATCTATCCAACGTCGGGGACAGACGTTGTTTCGATTTTCGCGATATTTTCGCCATCTCTTACAAACGGCGCCGTCATAAACACGCCGGGAAGTTATGCCTAATCTTAGGAACGATTTTCACCGTTGAAGTAACCAAACCCTCACACCTCCCCCCACCCCCCCCCCCCCCTCCCCGTCCTGGGTCCTGGAACCAAACATCATTTTTAATTCCAAGTCTACTTAACGTTGTTTGAACGACGTTTCGATGTCAGATAAAAATAATCGTCGGCATATTCACTCTGACATCTTGTCGAGTACGGTAGGGAGGGAGGGAGGGAGGGGGGGCTTTGGGGGGTCTCGGTGAGGGGAAACGGCGCCTCTCACTAATGACACTTCCAGCAGAAACACTATTAATCCACAGATATGACATAAAAATATCCAGGTTAGATCCATGATTCCACAAATTCAAAAAAAATTTCAATTTAAATTATTTTTATTACAACAAATCACAGTGCTAAACATTTTGACACAATGGTTGTACTCAAATTTAAAGTTCATCTGATTCACCAACAGGACGTCTCTCCTTATATACTATCGTGAGGTCACGTGACCCAATTAAACTTTTCACCAATTAGAAACAAGCGATGAAATTAGAGTCGACGGCTTAAATTCCAACCTGGGAACTGGCTTGGTAAAATTTTGTGTTTCAACTTTTTCAAAAATAGTTAATTCCTCCCTTACAAAATAATAACATAAAGAAACAGTTCTTAAATTAAAACGCTCATATTCACAGCTTTCTGACAAATATAAATTTTCTATTTATAAACGCAAAACGAGCGTTTCGCGTTTACTTTTATAATCAACTTTAAGAGCTTGTTACAGCGGTCATTTTCGCATAAAGACGTTGTATGTTAACAAATAAATCTTTCACTTATTAAAGGTCAAAGTTCAGGTCGAGACACATAGAAAAAAAATACTTGGGCCGGCTATAAAGGGATGAGAGAAAACTCCCTACAGGGGGTGCAGGGGCGTTAACCCCACCCCACCACCTCATCTTTCTAAAGCACTGGTTATAAGCTAGAAAACGACGTTTTCGGTTTAATAACTTAGATCGCTGCTGGTTTTAGAGTTCATCCACTGCACCACCCCACCTTCACCCGTCAAACCCATTCTCTGCAAGAGTGCTGGGTATAGCACTATTTCTACAGTATTATAAAATGCACTAAAGCGAACTAATTTAAATGGGAAATTTAATAGCCTTGCCTTAACGTAACTGTTATTTATTATGACAAATGATATTACCATTTTTACCCATACACGATTCGCAGTCGGATGCGAATGACACACTAAGTGACTTGCAAAAAAACAAACAAACAAACAAACAAACAAAAACACCACCATTTAAGTCTTTATCAAAGTCCCCCCCCCCCGCACACCACATATGGCCCACCCCTGAAATGGTGTTACTTCAGAACAACCTCGTGTGGGCTCTCGCCTGTCTTCCAACCAAATTACATACATGGGACCGTAGGTGTGGGTGTGTCGGAGGGTGAGGGAGGTTGTCTGGTTGGAGGTGGGGCAACAGTAGGATTACAGTTGCACTACAATAAGATTGCAGTAGTACTCCAATAGGATTACAGTACCACTTCAGTAGGATTACAGTAGCGCTGCAGTAGGATTACAGTAGCGCTGCAGTAGGATCTCAGTAGGATCAGAGTAGCACTCCAGTAGGATTACAGAAGAATTCAAGTAGGTTTCCAGTAGCACTCCAGTAGGATTACAATAGTAATCTAGTAGGAATACAGTAGTACTATAGTAGGACTATAGAAACAGTACAGTAGGATTACAGTACCATACCAGTAGGATTTAAGCAGGATTACAGTAGCACTACAGTAGAATTACAGAAGCACTGCAGTAGGATTACTGTAGCACTTCAGTAGGATTACAGTAGTGCGACGTACAGTAGGATTATAATAGTATTACAGTAGCACTATAGTAATAATAGTAATAATAACTGAGTTTTTATGTACCGATTTTCCAGATAACCTGTTAAACCGGTTTACAATGTGCGCATACATGTATATATAATCATTGATTACAATTCTTTTTAACCCAGGAATATTGAAATTTCGGCATGTCCATATAGTGTCTCTGAAATCCCTGTACATTGGCACATACGCCTAACAATAATGCAGCCCCAACTTGGTATTAGGGGAATATATAGGCACAGCGACATCCCTTGGGGGGGGGGGGTGGGTTGCAAACTGTTATGATTCCTGTCCACGAGCGGGATTCGAACCCGGGCTACAGAACCACAACTGCATGGCAGGCAAGCGTCTTTTACCACTCGGCCACCGACCCAGTAGGATTACAGCAGCACTCCAGTAAGATTACAATAGCTGTACAGTAGGATTACAGGAGCTCTCCAAGTGAACGTCCGATTAAGGCAGCTTTCGAAGACAATCGACTAGATCACGAGTAATTCCACGGACCATGCTGTTAAATCTATATATTTAAATAGCATAATAATATGACGTCATCAAATGTCGAGGGGTTTGGGGCATGATAGAACATGTAGTACCTTCTACCACATGTGTCATTAACTGTTTTTGAAATTTAAATAAAAGGATGTACGAAAACCTGACTCTGTACTAGTCAATGACTAACAAAAATTCATTGAAAGAATGACGTAATCAAATCGTAACTGAATCGATTTAAAGCACCAAGCATTTTCAAATAGGGAGGCACGATTGGGGGGAGGGAGATAGGGATGGTTAAAACTTAAGTGATAGAGAGGGGGATTCTGTTTGTTAGGGGAGAGGTATAGGGGAAGGAGGAGCATGCATAACCAATTTTTCGGGTGACATATGGAACCCCGTCCCCTTGCACCCATTCTCCCCCTTCCCCTCCCCCGCCCCTCCTGGATATCGCAACTGATTCGAACAAAAAGCACTCCGAATTTCCATTGTGATTGTTTATTTATATTTCCGCGCTTCCTGTATGACATGTAAATCCTCTCCAAATAACAACGTGAGCATTAAATGAACGTTGTAAAAACGCCAGGATTTCGTGCGACGCTATGCAAACGTGTCTAGACGGAAAAAACGATTATTTCGTAGAAATAAATCTAAGCCTCTTGGACAGCATCACGGCCCTTCCTATGCCCCCCCCCCACCTTCCCCCATTGAAGAACATTGTCATAAAATTCAGCCAGTTTTAAAATGCAAATGCATGCGGGGACTCTATGGAATGGGTGCGGGAGAAATAGGCTTTGCACATGTTATTTCGCCCTGTTCAAATAGATATTGGAAGGGGTGTGGGGAGGGCGTGGGGGGGGGGGGGTAACTGGTGAAAATATTCTTTAAAGTGTCCTCATAACCGCCAAGCCACTGATTAAGTTTAGCGAGGCTATGCAAATATCCCAACATTTAACAGTCCAGCCCTAACGCCCACTAAATTACCCCCCCCCCCGACCCTGTACCTAGCAAGCTGCTACATTCTCACGTGATTATCTGTGATGCTTTGATGTTCGCGTGATGATCAGTGATGTTGTGATGATTACATAATCACGCGAAGATGCATGGTTTGTATCTACAATGCGGAAATTATAAAAGTAAATTCATTAATTAAACACATTCATTGTTTGACTTTGCGTGACCAGGGAAAGCGCGAGAAACGGCATGGGGAATCAGAGAAAGAGATTGTAAAAGAGACAGAGACAGAAAGAAAGAGAGAGAGAGAGAGAGAGAGAGAGAAAGAGAGAGAGAGAGAGAGAGAGTCAAACACACATGCAGTGATCAAAGACTAAAGGGTATAAGTTTATAGTTAAGAGAGAAGTCTTTCCCCCATAAACTCAGCGCGGTGGCAACCTAGTTGTCGAAATTGGCATAACGACAATTTCACTGAAAATTCTGCAATATCGCCGATTTCGTTGTTAAATTTACCCATTGAAAATCATGACGTCTCTTCAAGGCCTATTGGAGTTAAAGACATCTAGTACCAACAAGCCAACCAAAAATTTGGTTGTTTTCGGTAGCGACCAAACAACAACGTTTATCCAAGGTCTTTGTTTTAACACTGAAATCTGGTTGTAAATTAATAAGAAACAACGTCTATCTGACGTCATAAAAACAACATAAACTATTGGTTTATTATCACCCAATCAGAAAGGCAGTCATGATGTATTTAAAAATCCAGTAAACAGAGCTTCAGAAGTTAAGGGGGGAGGGGGGCGCTATTGTTTGGAAGACATAAAAAGTGATTTTATTTCTAACACACGGGATGGCTCAAGGCTTGTTACATAGACAGGGCTACACACCATAGACAGTCCATGGTGTGTCGTTTTTCACTATATATAGACCTTTGCCAGTGTCCTTTCCTAGACTTTTATCGAACGTCTTTCTTTCGACGCCTATTTAAAGTCTTTCATCGTCAACAGACGTTGTTTCAACTTGCACTAACAACTAAATCCGAATGCATATTAGCGTCCCAACCTGTCGTCTATGCAACGTCTATCCAATATGTCATGTCCACTGCGAAATTGTCAAAATTTTGAGCATAAAACTGGTAAAAATACAGCGTAGTAAATCAAAGGCCAAATTGAAACTGCCGCGGTAGATTTGCAACGCTGTTTTATTTCTTTCTATCTTCAAAATCAACACGAACAGATCTTAACAGCTTTCAAACAGATCTAAAAAGATTTAAAAAGATTCAAACTGATGTAAACAGGTACAAATTATCGGAATCCTGCGGCAGACTGCCAAACGCCGCGAAAATCCCTGCTTATATAGCAGGAGGACTGCTAGACACGAGTGAACTAAAAATAATTGACATCCTAATCTTTAAAAATATCAGTTGTGGGAAAGGAAGGGGGTGAAGCATTTCACAGACCACCCATCAAATAGCATGTCAAATAACTGCATGCTTTTTTACAGAAACCCTTGAAATAATGACAAACAATTTGGCCGCACGCCTGAACTTCAACCAACTGACAAATAAATTCCTTGCGCTACCCAGAACGCCCTTTTTATTAAATGGTATACAATTCAGGCGCGTGGAAAGTCACGCATCACAATAGAAGATTAATCAATACAGTCCTTCTGCAGAGGGGTTTGGGGTAAGAGAGATCATGGCGGTTTTACCCTGGTAAGAACGTACTTGACACATGAGTTTTGAAAGTTCACAAAGCCGTCTAGAAACAAATCTGTTGGACTTTTATTTTAGTGACTTGGTTAAAATAAAGTTTTGTTTATACAACTTTATGGCGGAAGTCAGTCCAGCGGAATCCAGTGATACCTTTAATTGAACTCTGGTATAGCAAAGAAGTACATGCAGGTGAATGAGTATGCTCGTAGCCTGATTTACAGTAACTAACCACGTAGCTGTTTGGGTGCATGGTGAACACTGAACTGGTGACTTGTGGCGTTCATTTAACGACAGAACGTTGAACAGACAACACGTTTTGAAGTTCAACTAAACTGAAGAATACTCTTACGTGTTAGCAGGATATATGTTAAACATTTACAAGGCACATAAACGAGACGCTACACTACAATGTGAACATTTAAAAGAGAAATTACAGGCATAGCTGGGCATTCTATTTAAAACGAATGCTCGGTTCTGCTTCATGACAACATCTTGGCTGAAGAATTAAGAATTAATAAGGTAAGTATATCAGTTATTTAACTTAAAAATAAACAATCTTCTTTCTTCCTGTAGGTGTTCACCACTTTTTAATGAGGGCGCTAGGCTCACCCTATTTTACAAATATAGCCACAAATGAATCACTGCAGGCTTCTAGTAGACACAACTTGGTTAATGGTCGCGTAAAATTTGTTGATTTGGTTTTCACAGCAGATCGGACGTGGCCATCTCGGCTTTTTTGGCCTTCATTATACGGGCGATAGGCCACATATTCCGCGGCGTTGACTCATCAAACACCAAAACTTTGTCATTTTCTGGTAACTCTCTATCCGATTTCAACCACTTTTGCCTTTGTTGAATAGTTGGCAGGTATTCGCGTACCCAGCGATACCAAAAGATGTCTGCTAAGTACTGCACGTGCCTCCAGTGTTTACCGACGGTTTGTGCGTGCTCATGTCCCAAAACGGCATTGCGGATGACAGCATTCATGACCTTGCGCATTGTGCGAATCTGTCTCTCCAGCACTCCACCCATGTGGGATGCAGAAGGCGGATTGAAGATCCATTTGATTTCTCTGTGATGTAGTCTTGCATGTAATTTATGACTGTCATTCCATCTCTGCATGGCCTCGAACAACTCCCTCGAACCAGCGACAAAGTTGGTTCCGTTGTCAGATCGGATGACTTCCGGAGCACCTGGTCTGAAAATAATTCTCTGCAACGCGTTAACAAACGAGTCTGCATCCAGAGACTTTAGCATCTCGATATGTATGGCGCGAATTATGAGGCATGTAAAAATACAACCGTATCGTTTTTCCTGAGCGCGGTCCCGTTTAACCAAGAAAGGACCGAAACAGTCAATTCCTGTATTCGCGAACGGTGGTTTATTCGGAGTTACTCTGTCAGTGGGCATTCGCTGAAACATCGGATGTCCACAAAGCCTCTTGCAGACAACATAACTTCTTGCAATTTTGCGAATTAATTGCCTCACCTTGGGGATCCAATACTTCGTACGAAGTATTGACAAAACATTTATTGCCGCAATGGCGTGCTCGGACTTCATGAAAGTACCTCACTAACAACAATGACACGTAGCAGTCTCTCATTTCATTTCTATCGCAACAGCAGCATTAAGCAAGCGACCGCCGATGCGCAGCCATCCCTGTTCGTCAAGCATGAGCTCTTGTGAGTACAGCGTACTTCTTCTTTTTAGCTTGCCCTGCCTCTTGAGATCTTGTACTTCCTGAAACATTTTGCTTGAGCATATCTTACGACACAATTTTCGGCAAATTGTAAGTCATCGGATGATAACACTTTAACCACGTTTGCCTTCTTGTTTAGTAGTCATGAAATGAATTTTAATATCCAGGCAACTGCTCTTTTGAGTTTAAGCCAGTCTGAATAATGAGCAAGGATATCATCTACAGCTGTTTGCTCCTGCAAGATCTCAGTGGCACAAGAAGTAGTGAAACATTTTACCTCGATGTCAGACTCGGTGATTGTTGACAAGTCAATTTTGGATACGTCCACTTGTAGAAATGCTGGACCATTCAGCCATCTTCGACCGATTTCCTCCGGCTTTAGTCCTCGTGATGCAGCTGGAGTGTTACTTGAGCTTACATGCTTGCATTGATCAGCTCTGGACCCTTCGTGAATGACTGTGGGCCAGTTCGCTACAAACATCTGAAACCTACGCGAAACATTATTTATGTAATATAACACTATGCTACTGTCTGTCCAGAAAAATGCCTCACGCACTCGAATCTTAAGTTCTCGTTGCATCATACTGTTGACATGTATAGCTGTCACCGCTGCGCACAACTCTAGTCGAGGAATACTAATCGGCTTCAGCGGAGACAATCGCGACTTTCCAAACACAAATGTGCTGTTGATATTGCCGTCTGCATCAATGATACGCAGATATGTGACTGGGCCATAGGCCTCCTCACTTGCATTGCAGAAATGTACTTTAAAGTGCTTTACCGTACTTTCTTCTAATGGGTCGTCCCAACTTTTCTGTAGCTTACATTCAGCCTGGAACAGCTTCATGGCAATGAGTACAAACGTGCACACAATACCCAGCGGATCGTACACTGCACTTACTATGCTGAGGACACCGACCACGGCGTGCGAACACTGGATTCCTGGGCTTGACATTGAAGCTGAGTACGTCGCGGTCCATGACCATTTCTACTACGATTGCACGCTCGACAGGTGATGTGTCATTCTGTAGGTCTAGATTCTGTACCTTCTTTAATAGATTTTCTCGGCTATTGCTAATCCACTTGATAAGGTTGAATCCTCGCAATAAGAGAAGACGTCGAAGGTCAGTCGACAAAACTGACGCTAACTGAAACTACAGAATGCAGCAGATCATCTATATAAAAACTGTTCATGACTGAATCGATGACACTTGAATCAAACTCGCTTCTGAAATCTTCCGCTGTGCGCTCGAGCGCATAGTTGGAAGCACTTAGACTCCAGACTCCGCCGAAAATATGCACGATCATTCGATAAACCTCGCATTGCTGTCGTGGATTGTCGTTGATCCACCAAAGAAACCTGAGAGCATCTCTGTGTTTCGGAGTTACTTTGATCTGATAAAACATCTCTTCGATATCAGCCATCATGCCGATTTTATTTTCTCTGAACCTTAGCAGCACACCGATTAACTTGTTTCTTAGGTCCGGGCCTAATAAAACCTCTTTGTAAAGACAGGATGATGTTTGACATCATCAGCACGTTTGCCCTGGTGTCGGCGTCTTCCACTTTCTCGGCATAGCCCTTTTGCAGCAAATCGTGAATGCCTGCATCGTACTTAGTGTGTAGGTGATCATCCTTCATCAGACGTCTACCCACATAGCTGGGACGCTTTTCGGCTAGCGATCGATTGTCAGGAAAATTTGAAAGGGATGCCAAGTTGACAGTGGTTGTCATTAAGCGCTACGGAAGAATACCAAAGCTTCACTGCTTTTCTGTCGTTTATCGACATTTCAGCACACTCCTTTCTTGTAGCGAAAATGTCAATGTCCCAAAATTTCTCCACCTGCCTGCCTAGCTCCTTTTCTGGATTAACATAACATACGTCAGTATAATTACACATACCTGAGCTTTTCACAGGGCCGTTCACTGTCCATCCGAGAGGTGTGTCCACAGCATAGGGCTCTCCAGATCGACCGCGACGCAACTGCAGTGGTACCAACGCTCCAGGATTGTCTTGGTCGATAAGTAACGACACACTTTTACTCGCAGAGCCGGTTTTAGGCAAATCCTTCAAATGACTAAACTTGGTAATGTCATCAACGCACACCATACTTGATGCAAGCGACGGCAAATCGTTCATCACATAAACCTTTGACAGCACCACATGATTTTATAACGCTCAATGCCTTGCCTTTACAGAACTCGGATAGTTTGTTCAACTTTGATATGTCACTCACTTGGGTAGAATCAACACGGCTATTGGATTAGTTTATGGATCGCCGTCAAACGTTACTTCGGTAAGGCCAAAATGTCAATTATTTCTTTCTGAGTAAAATGCATGATATTGTCTGCAGATTGCAGATGGAATTCATGGGCTGCAAGACTGAACGTGGAAGGCAGCTCCTCATCTGATGTAGCTGCATTGGCCGTCGGGATTGGACGCAAATAAGGTGCGTTAACATAACTCGGGTCAACAACGGATGTACTCAACACAGCAGAGAAATGGCTAAATTGTACCTGAGGCGATGATGATTGAGCAACAGTGTACGCAGGTTTTTGCAAGAGACTCGTTACGGGTTGAGTTTTAGAATTTTTCATCAAGCATAGTGAGAACCTCTTCTTTCGCTTCTACAGCCTCGAGTTCAAACTTCAATAGTATTTACTTCGTTCCGCTAACAGACTGGAACGACTTGAGCTTAGCTTGCGAGGCAGCCTTTCTGACAGCAGCACGTGTCCGTGCCGATCTAACGCTGCTTGAAGAACCAACTTGGGATAAACTCTCACTGGGTTTCACCGTATTACAACATTTTGCGGCAGACAGTACCTCAGGTTTCACACTGAGCGGTTCATCAGACACATCAGGCGTAACTTCTGTTGGCAACTCATGATCCTTAATTCTAGTCATTGATTATTCAAATATTTTAAATGTTTTCTTTTAGTAATTGGGTTAAACTCAATGTTATAATATTATAGTTTCCAGTAGTACATCATCACATGTCTTATTTTAATTATATATTGTATGTTATGGTAGCGCTTATTGCAATGCTAAATAAGCGCATTATAAAAAACAGTCAATAATAATAATAATAATAATAATAATAATAATAATAATAATAATAATAATAATAATAAAATCAGCAGTGGCACCCGCTGGATTTTCATCGTAGTACTTCTGCAAACGGTACACCAGTTCTGCCTTGTTTCCTATCGTTGACAATTTCAAGATAACGCGTTTTACAATCTCACCGACAATTTCAGCGAGATTACGATCTCGCTGACTTGAAATTTTGCTTTAACCTATAACGGGCTGTTAATGCGGTCACTTGATAATCTTTAAGGTGTCAGCGAAGAAGCACACAGTGGGTTTTGAGGAGGGGTGACTTACTCTGGTATGTAAAATTCCGTGTCTGTGGGATCCACCTTGGTCCTACCTCTGGAGTACGAGGAGCATGAAAACACCCTCCCATACATAGGGTAAGCGTCACAGACGGGGCCTAGTATTGGTAATGCATGCCACTCAATGTGACGAACGTCCAATCCCAGGACTTCGCTGCCATTTTCTTACGAAAATAAACATATTTTAAATTAAACTGAAATACAGTGGTATCTCTAGATAAGATTACCTTAGTTCTTTCGGCTGTTATGAACAACAATGTCCAATGTTGAACTGACGTTGTAAACCGGCGTCCTTACACTACAAAACAATATACCTATATTATACGTATTTAATATCTAAAATGCATGAGCAAAATGGGCATCTTTTCTCGGACGTATAATAAACGCATATAAAATATGTATAAAAATATTTGCATTTATAGAACCATATATTATACGTATGCGTGGAAAAAAGATGACCATATTGAATCCGCATTTTTTCCCACGTATAATATGTACAGATCAAGGAATGTTTATTATACATATAAAATACCCGAGAAAATATATGCCCATTTCAATACGCATATTATACGCATATTTTTCCTACGCATATTGTACGACTATCTAGGGACGCATATTATGCATCTATTTTGCTTGGTAAAAAAGATGCCCATATTTGAAACGCAGCTTAATCGCATTTATACTCACGTATATGACGCATATTTAAGAACGCTTTTTACACGCATTTTACCCGTGCATGTTATGCGTGTAATATGTGACGCATGTTAAGCATATATTTTGCGTTGGAAAACAGATGCCCATATTTGATGCGCATATTAAGCGAATATTTTTACACTTATATTACGCACATTTCTAGGAACATTTATTCAACGCATTTTCGCCTATGCATATTACGTGTGTAATATGTCACGTTTTTTGTACATATATTTTGGGTGGGATAAAAGATGTCCATATTGTATACGCATAATATGCGAATTGTTTTACACTTACATTACACACGTATCTCGCAACGTATATTATACGTATTTATTAAACCTCACATACATATGTATACCAAATGCATAGGCAAACGTTGTGTAAAATGCATTGTTTTTCCCGCGTAATAAGCATCTTGGGCATTCCCCTGTATGGCTTACCTATAATATACGTAGAATTTCTTACTACTAAAATGCATGAGTAAATAAATGCATATTATATATGTATTATTGTATGTATGTATATGTATTATTCCCACGTAAAATGTCATTAAAAGCAATTTCTATATTACACGTATATTTTACGTGGAATTTCCCATATGGGCATTCCCATATAAGATACACGTATATAATGCGTGAAAATTTCTACCCAGTAAATGCATGAGAAAATATACGCATATTATACGTAGTCTGGCAATGTGAGCCTATTATCGCAGACCGGAAACACCCGCCATTGAGCAACAGTATATTTAAATTTTGCTAAATGCTGCATATTTTGGTGGAGGGCTGCCTTTTTTCTAAGTATAATAGAAACTTAGACATAGAAATATCAATTTCACTAAAATTTTTATGCTGAAAATTGGTTTAAGGAGTACTTTATAACTACACTATAGTGATAAAGGTTCATGTGCATAACACATATCGGAAAGAGTCTCAAACTCCTCAAAATTACAAGTAACTACATGGGAATTTCCCCCAACAAAACAGACATTATTTATGCGTGGATACTTGGCATTTGATGATAAAGGTTTGAATTTTATCTTCGTGATACATATCGATTGTAATACATACTGTGCGAATAATATCGCAATTTGGAGCGATGAGCGAGATTCGCAATCAATACCTATATTACAAGAACATTTTAAACACTCGGGCCACACTGCGATGATGAGAAGGTATGCCGTGTCACTAAACGTTTAGATTTAAGGCAGCAGAGTTTTATACGAGCCGAGCAAGAGGTATCCTGTGCCCTTAATTGCTCAGTGATTGGTTCAGCTGATGTGAGTACAAGGAGGAAGTATTCTCTGCCACTCCCCCCTGAGGGCTTGTCACAGGTTTGCATGAGAATAAGGAGGATGGTATCCCGGAATATTCCTCCGTGAGTGCTTGGTGCAGCTGCGCATTAGTTTTCAGACGAGGAGCTATCATTTTCACTACTCACTCAGCGCTAGATATAGCACACACGACTATGAGCAGGAAATATAATCTGACACTCCTAGCTGAGGGTTTGGTGCGGATATGGAGAAACAATCGTGTGCAACTCCTCGGTGAGAGTTTTTCCTTGTTATTTATTTACTATTCACTGTTTACCAATTTATTTAATATTATTGATCAAAATGTTAATGTCGTTTGGGCTGTGATGATTTGAACGTTTGCCTAAAAATCTGTACTCCGGAATATTCCTCACATGATGTAACTGTTTTTTTATATGCTGAGTAATACTGGTTTATTTATTTTAATCGATTTAGCGAAAAATGCATTTGATCCTTTCCCCTCCGATCACTTATAGTCCTTCAGCTGTTAAATGATCGGTAGGTAAAAAGAAGAGGTTTACATAATTTCTAAACAGAAGATTCAGTCTGAAACTTATCCACAAATGTTTCATAGCTAACTCTACTACACCCAACGAAAATCAATTGGTCAAGTGAACTTATGCATTAAAATTGCTTGGATTTTTTTTATCTCCCGGTGTAGAATAAAATCATCAACCATTGTTAGGTACAGGTGTCATCTTAATAGTAATACTTCATGACAGTATGGCAATATGACCTTTTTTTGCCTGAAAGCCCCGGGCCGAATCGATTGAACCCGAACAGTGAGGTCAATTCGATCCCTGGCCTGAATGCAGAAATGTCATATTGCCCTATTGTCATGATGTATAACTTTTATTATACACTTATTTTGCAATATTTGTGTTTGTGTCCAGTTTGGGCGACTCGCTATCAGAACTGTGGTCAACTGGTATTGATATTGAACCTGATTTCTTGATATAATGCTTAAGATAATAAATATTAAGTATTTATTTGCAAGCAATGATTATTTGTTGACCCCATTTTTTTCCTGTTTCCACGAAATAAATTATCTGAAAAGTATAAATTTACAAGTTACAAATTAATTTTAAATATAAACAACGTACCTCCCTTTTATTCATCATATTAAATGCACTCAATTTGTATGCCTTTTGAATCGTGTGGTTTAAGAACTTACCTCACGAGCACATCCGCTAAACAAGTATTCTTTTGCTTTCGAACATTTCTTGTTGTTTTTACAAATCAATGGAAGTAGCTTATTTTGACTCAAATTGCGACATAACAACGCCATAAAATCACAAATAACGTTTTTACTTGTATGACGTTTGCACTTATGTGACGTTTATAAATACTCACACATGTTAATTACAGATGACTCATTCTTGTAAGTTTCATTCATTTTATTTCATTCCTGAAAAAGTATACGCAGCAGAGGCGGGAGCGGTCAATACGGAAAAAAACTGACCTCAGTTTTTTTCTATCATTCTTTTACACATGCACGGCCAGGTGTATAATAAAATATTTTACCGCATTAGATGGCCAAACCGTAGCCCATTGTGAATACGCTATGTACCATTGTATTCGCTAACAAGTTAATTACACCCATCTGCGTCAGTAAAACTGAATCATCATGATATAGCACAGGTTTTGATATTACACCACCATCAATAAACAAAAAATGGTCACACAATTCAGACACCCTTAATTTACACGGTCTAATAAAAACCCTTGCATTTCAACAAAACACTCTGGCATAACATAATGGCGTTTGACGACTAGACTGCAGACCTGAAGGTCATTTTGTTATCATGTTGTGCATTCGCCCGAATCAAGCCACTGAATTCAATAAACCTTTGAACATTTGCTAGTTTTCATAACAGAAACTTCAGTTGTTTGGTATTCTTGGGCTGTAATCAATTAACCAAATTATTGATGCTGTACATATTTTAACACATTTTATGTATATTTGCAAAATCATAAAATATTGTGTTAATTACATACACAAAAGGTAATACATGTAAACTACGGAAAAATATAAACACAAAGGATGAAATATGGCATCAAATACTCTGAATTGGGAAATAATACATGAGGAATGGAAAAACTATGCCGCCTCGAGATCCTACAAAGTAGCTTCAGTATGTACAATTGTGCTGTTGTTTGTCGCAGTAAGAAACTATTTTCTGCCATATTTAATCCCGGACGAAACCGACAAAAATAATGCTGCTTTCAAACAGAAATGGAGGAAGGTCTATTATTCGATGGCTATGATGCGCTCCATTATTATTACAATGATTAATACTATCGGGTGAGTACAAAATTATATTGATGTTGTGTGTGACTTATTTTGTGGTGCTTTATAAACTCCAGTACTGAAAACCCAATGTTCAGTGTAGCGACGTAAATTCCTGTACAATACTATTGCTGTGATTAATTATTCATATTTAAATTGGAAAATTTTACTGCTTTGCAAATAAAGAAAACTGAATTTACAAAGAACCGTTCTGATTGACTGCGATATGTGAAAATTATGACTGTTACATTGTATACTTTTCTACCTAAAACTGTGTATGTAATAGTTTGAACATTCTTATTGCTTACTATGGTCTAATCTATTAGAAAGAGATATGCCAAGTTGTTTAATTAGTTTTTCTTCAAATGTTTGCTTTTAATTTATACTATTCCAATGCATCATTAAAACGCATCATCAATCACATTGAAAATGATGTGGTTAAAGGTTCGTTTTTTTTAGAAATAATTCTGGATAAAATGAATTAGAGAATTATCTATAAAAGAGTTAGTGTTTATTAAGTTCCTTTTTATACATTTGTAACAACGTCGCACTTTCAATTTTTAAGTGCCGTTGATAAATTAAAGTATATGGTTCATTTGCCAATTTATAGAAAACAATTTCATTCTTAACCTACATATAATGTTATTTCTATATCCATTAAAAACCATTTTAATACAGGAGTATATGTAAACCTCCATTTTGATGTTTTTAAAACGAAACAAAGAGTGAATAAATGTGCTGTGTTTTACGAAATGGCGTACGAAAATGACGCCATGCACACCATCCAGTCGACAGCTGGAAACCACAGTGATATATTCGTCATATTTATTTCTTTTGACTTTTGTAATGCTACAAAACAATTTTGATATAGTTATTGACGGGTTTTAATATTCGACTCTCGGGTGAATAAAACTGCATGTCACCCTTCTAAAGTTACAATTGTATAACGTACGTCAAAATACCGGGATTTGAACAGCGCACGAATGAGCCCACTTCACATACACATGAATCCCTTTATTCGACCAACCCGTTTATAGTGCCTTCTAACATACCTCCGAAGCTCTGGCTCAGAACATCTCGAGCAATGTGACCAAAACACATTGACCAGAACCATAGGATCAGACCGACCTCCAAATCGTGCCACCTCATAAATACGGCTAATTTTCAGTAATCTTCCATCCGTTTTAAGGTACCAATCAAGTAGAACCATAAAACAAATCGGTTACTTTACTAACATTTCAACGATGGCCCTTTTTGTGGTTCTGGTGTATCTTGGTTTATGGACATTGGGCATCATAATAACAATACAGCTTCTTTCCAATTAATGTCGTCATGATAAATGAACTGATCTCTTGTGTATTCTTGTGCTTTGCCTCCGAAATAAAAATTAAGGGAAATGATTGATTAATGCTAACCAAAGCTAACCTCGAACCATTTCATTCATACGTAGGTTTTACATCTATGGACAGGAATACCTGAACGATCCCAATAACTTCACAAACAGCCTCCTTTGTTTGACAGTTGCAATTTATGCAGGTGAGTTTCTGTTTGAGTTGTCCCGATTTTCTTTGTGGTAATTTCTATTTGTACAAGTTGTTTATAAGTATTTTTTTTACTTAAACAGATTTTTTTAGTTAACGGTTATGCTTATCAATTGCTTTTCGAGAAGATTGTTTGCTTTGTAAAGATTGTATAGCTTTAAATACACGATCACGTAACCCTTTTTAATCTTAATTAGTAAGCATCTTGGGTTGGTTACTTAACCATCACGTCTCAAATAGCTTACATATTTTGCAAACAATTATATGTTTCTTGCATTTTTAAAGATAATATATTAAATATGTTTGTTGTTGTTTATTAAATTTTCTGATTAGCATTACAGCTTCAGTAATTGTCCACGTAACTGGAATATATTTAGCATTGTTATCACGGCTACAACCATTTTATGGTTTCCTTGGTGTTCCACATCCACGAACAAGAACATTGCTTTATTAGCGTCCTTATTTTTTTAGCATTCCACATCTATGCCATGATTGAATGCTGGATCTACGCATGGAATGCTATTGACGCCTGTCATCATGCTCTGGTAGGTGCGCCATCGTAAATGTTAATAATGTTTAAAGGCATTTGAGGCTGCCTCAGGTTAAAATGAAATTTCTTTCACATTATCATTAGTCAGTATTACTGATGAAATTTATAAAAAATGATGAGTCAATAAAGACGACATTGATTTTGTTAAAATATATTTACTAGACTAGGCCTTTGTTCAAACCTGCAGAATACACACATAATACTCAAGACTAGAAAGTTTTTATGTTTATAGTGTCTGTAAAATACACCATAAGAGTAGTCTCAGAAACATATTTATATGTCATTTCACTAATAAGTTATTTATTTAATCTTCTCATTAAATCCCCATCGGATATATGTTCATAAAAAGAAAACAGTGCCACATTAATTCTGAATGCAACATGTCCTCACACATCTTTTGAAAGACAGAATACTAACAAAAACATCTGTCAAAATCTACTTTTTAGCAAAAGAATAACATATGTTTCGATCAACATACAGCAGATGGTTAGTTGATTGTTTAAACATGGACTCTTATTTTCAAATGTAATCCGTCTCTCAGTCGAACACTCTTGAAATACAAGAGCATTTCGTTTGAAAACAACACAAACGACAGTCCGACCACACATCGAAACTAAATATTCATTTAATATGCAAAATAGTTGAATAGTCTTATTGTGTAATGTTCACCTTTATTTTTGTTACTTTTGTTGTTTTTAATAGGCAGTAATAGCTTGTTAGTCCTTTTTATGCTTCGTAATAATCAATTTGAACAAAAGCTGTGAATTTTTCAGACATTTTGCTTTTGCATGCATGATCTGGTGATGAACTCCTATCTTCCCTGGGCAGCTGCATTTCTAATAGCTGATGCCAACAGCATCACCATGCATATACGTAAACTTTTGAATATCCACCAAGTATGTCATATGTTATCATTGTGTAATGTTTATTGTAAACTGTTACATTTTGCAATTACTTAAATTTTGCAATTACCCTAGTTAAAAGATTAACATAGTGTTTCTGATAGCTTTATGCTAATTTAAACAAACAATTTTTGCCATAAATAATTATGCCACAAAGTCGAAAGCAACGCACATACAATGTATGTTTCAGGTCAAACCCAGGCATTGGTTTTATCGAGCCATAATCTGGATAAACTTGTTTACATTGATCTTACTGCGTCTTATTCCTACCCTGATACTTCTTCATGGTTGTACTCTCTCCGAATATGGCAATACGCTCTCGCCAATATCACGAACATTGCGTCAATTGGTGCTCTGCCTGGCGGTCGTTTTCTGCTTACACATGTTTAATTGCATAATACGAAAAGATATTCTTCAAAAATAACTAAGAATAAAATTTTATCGAGTTTTATGTTTTCTGTTGTTAAAATAATAATAATTATTTTTCTGCCAACTGCACGCTCTCATATGTGTGTAACAGGATCAATACTACGTATGTTTGAAGTTCATTTTGTGGTCACAGAATAGAAGATAAATACATAAACAAAGGACAGCTTAGTGGTTTACCTTTTATGCAGACAGTAAAATTTAATATAATACCCAAAGTACGGTAGTGCAGAAATTTGGATATTTATTGTAAAAACACCATTTTCTTAAATAGAGTCAATACATGTTGTGGCTTTCTGGCATTCATATCACAATATCACATTTCGTACTACATAAACACTATAGACACCTTAATTTACACGGTCTCACAAAAACCCTTGCATTTCAAAAAAACACTCTGGCATAACATGATGGCGTTTGACGAATAGACTGCTTGTTTTCGTAACAGAAAATTCAGTTGTTTGGTATTGTTGGGCTATTACCAATTAACCAAATTATTGATTCTGTACATTTTGAACACATTTTATTATATTTGCAAAATCATAAAATACTGCGTTAAATACATACACGAAAGGTTATACATTTACACTACAAAAAATATAAAGAAAAAGAATAAAATATGGCATCAAATACTCTGAATTGGGAAATAATATATGAGGAATGAAAAACTATGCAGCCTCGGGATCCTACAAAATAGCTTCATTATGTGCAATTTAGCTGTTGCTTATCGTAGTGAGAAGCTATTTTCTGCCATATTTAATCCCGAACAAAACCGACAAAAATAATGCCGCTTTCAAACAGAAATGGAGGAAAGTCTATTATTCGATGGCTATGATGCGCTCGATAATTATTACAATGATTAATACTATCGGGTGAGTACAAAATTATATTGATGTTGTGTGTGATTTATTTTGTGGTACTTTATAAACTCAAGTATTGAAAACCCAATGTTCAGTGTAGCGACGTAAAATTCCTGTACAATACTATTACTGTGATTAATTATTTATATTTAAATTGGAAAATTTTACTGCTTTGCAAATAAAGAAAACTGGATTTACAAAGAACCGTTCTGATTGACTGCGATGTGTGATAATTATGACTGTTACATTGTATACTTTCTACCTAAAACTGTGTATGTAATAGTTTGAACATTCTTATTGCTTACAATGGACTAATCTATTGGAAAGGGATATGCCAAGTTGTATAATTAGTTTTTCTTCTAATGTTTGTTTTAATGTACATTATTCCAATGTATCATTAAAACGCATCATTAACCACATTAAAAATGATGTGGTTAAAGTTTCGTTTTTAGAAATAATTCTGGATAAAAATGAATTGGAGAATTATCTATGAAAGAGTTAATGCTTATTAAGTTCTTGTTTATACATTTGCAACAACGTCGCACTTTCAATTTTTAAGTGTCGGTGATAATTTAAAATATATGGTTCATTTGTCAAATTATAGAAAACGGTTTCATTGTTAACCTGTGATATTGTTTCGATGTCAACTGTAAGAAGGGGTGAACAAAACAAACATTTGTATAGCGTACATCAAAATACCGGGATACGAACAGTGCGTGAATGGGATCACTTCACAAACACATGAACCCCTTGATTTAAAAAACTAGTTGATAGTGCCTTATAACATACACCTGATGCTCTGGCTCAGAACACCTCGAGGAATGTGATCAAAACACATCGACCAGAATCATAGGATCAGAACGACCTCCAAATCATGCCACCTGATAAATATGGCTAATTTTCAGTAGTCTTCCATCCATTTTAAGGAACACCTCAAGCACAACCACAAACAAATCAGTTACTTTACTAACATTTCAAAGATGGCCCTTTTTGTGCTTCTGGTGTATCTTGATTTATGGAAATGATTGAACATAATGCTAACCAAAGCTAACCTCGAACTATTTCATTCATACAGAGGTTTTACATCTTTGGACAGGAATAACTCAACGATCCAAATAACTTCACAAACAGCTTTCTTTGTTTGACAGTTGCAATTTACGCAGGTGAGTTGCTGTTTGAGTTGTTCCGAAGTTGTTTATAAGTATTTATTTACTTTAGCAGATTTTGTTTAGTTATTGCTGTTGCTTATCAATTGTTTTTCGAGAATATTGTTTTCTTTGTTTTCTTCATCAGAACAGTTTTTAATAGGTTGTATAGCTTTAAATACACAAGCACGTTACCCTTTTTAACCTTAATTTGTAAGCACGAGTTTTCCTTATTTTGGGTTTTGGTTACCTAACCATCATATCTCAAATAGCTTACATATTTTACAAACAAGTATATGTTTCTTGCATTTTTTAAAGTAAATAAGTTAATATACTGAATATGTTTGTTATTTATTACATATCCTCATTAGCATTACCGGTTCAGTAATTGTCCACATAAATGGAATATTTTTAACATTGTTATCACGGCTGCAACCATTCTATTGTTTCATTGGTGTTCCACATCCACGAACAACATTCTTGCTTTATTGGCGTTCCACACCATTATTTTCTTGTTGGCTTTTTAGCATTCCACATCTATGCCATAATTGAATTGCACTGTTTTCAAATGTAGTTCAACTCTCAGTCGAACACTCTTGTAACGCACGAGCAATTTGTTTAAAAATAACACAAACGACAGCCCTACCAGACATCAAAACTAAATATTTGTGTTTCTAACGTACAAGACACACTGATTTTGTGTCACTTATAGCCTGTGTAATTAAGAAAGGAGTATGATTAAGATTAGCACCAGATCTAAAGACGCTCAATAAATATAGTGATGCGCCGCTCCCAGGTTCGTCAATGAGAAACAAAATACAGCCGCAGAAGTTGTTGCTTTTTTATCACCACATGAGGCATTAAAATGAGATTTTTCATGTTCCTTGCATAAAGACTTTAGGCAATACTTTTCATTGCTTTGAATAACAGTTATTATATGTGGAATATGCTCAAATTTTGTTGAAGTTGTGGATCATGCTTCTTCAATTAATTGTTGGGGTCGGTTTTGGAGTATCTTCGAACCAAAAACATGGGATTTTCGCTATACTTTGATGATTGTTTCATTTATGATTTTATTTCGAAAATTAATGAATCCACTGACCTGATCGTAAGTCCTTACATAAAGAAAATATCATATAAAACAATAAAACTTGTAATAAAACCTGGGCTGGCATAGTATTGCACCTCACTAAAACTGTATCTATATATGTATGCATTATACATTTGTCTTCCTTATAAAAACTACCTCTTTTTATATGATGAAGTAGTTTATTCATTAACTTAAAATGGTCATATTCATACTGCATCCAGAAGTCGAACAGGCTTTAATTGCTTCAGAATTTCAGTTATCTCGTAAAAATGTTTGATAAACCTAAAATTCGGTCAAAGGTCTTTCCACTGGACCAATTCCTAAAAAGGGTTGTGAAAAATTAAAATGAACATAATCAACACACAAAAAAGAATACAAAGTTGTCTTTTGAAGTTGTATATTTCATTATTTTGAGGGATGTACATTATTCAGACTTGTCTTTTCTTCTCCTGTTTAGTGTCAGACAGCTGAATCACCGTTTAGGTATGTAGTAATCCACAACTCACGACGTGAATTTCACACCACACCAGGTAACCTGATGGGATGTCATCCGTAGTGTCATATCAAACTGTAGATTCATATTAGAATGCACTATATTTTCCTTCATTTTAATAAAAAAATTTCTTTAACAGGTGATTTAACTACTTTGGTATGTCATTTTAATAAATAAAGCGTTAATGACACAACTTTTCAAGTAATTGCTTGAACTGATTAAAGGACTGTAATCCACTTATGAATATAATACAATCGCAGCTTTAACTTAAGAATTCAATTTCAATGTTCAACGTCTTTCACTCTCGTCTTTCCTTAGTTTTATTACATTTCTTGTTCCTTTCCACGTGTCAACACGTCATATCTGGGCTGGGCCTAAGCGTCATTTAAGGATATTTACAAAAGACGCATGTTCATTGAGTTTTTTCTTTCTCTCACTCTTCCTTTATTTTTTCCACTATCTCTATCTTCTCTTTCTTTCCTTCCCTCTTTTTCAGTTATTTTCCTTCTCTCAATGTTCCTCCTCATCCTCCACCTCCTCCACGTAAAAACTTTATCACACAAATGAAGATCTCTGTGATTTTGTCAAGTTTTGGCTTATAACACTTATTTTCATTACACACGAACAGTTCCCTTAACAAAAGAACTCAGGTTTTCAGTTTCTTTCCAATCTATATAACTCTGCCTTTATACAGTTTAGACCAGACTACAACTTTTTATGTGGAAGATAGTTTTGCTAAGTGGTAAAACTTTTCTGGGCATAAATGTTTTTTAATTCGGAAAATAATGGATCATGTGTGTTGCCCTCGAAGGCGACGGACGTGTTTAGCTAAACAGTACCAAAGTTTTAAAATAAAGTAACCTAGAAACAGAATATTTTGAAACTTTTTACATCACTATTGAGCTAATGTTGAGTACTTTCATATGGATAAACTTTCATGTGTCATAAGTTGAATATAAAAAATGAAGTGTCTTTAAAAAAAACTTGCAACGGTTTCTCATATGTGCTACAACTGGCTCGTGCCAAACACTTGACATCTGTTCATCATTGTGATCAATGTTTCAAAACAACAAAAGACCACGCGGTGGATTGAAAAGAAAGATAAGAAGATTTCTCAGTGATCGAACGGCTTTACCGTACAGTGACGTTTTTATACCAAAGGATAAACACAACCCTCATGTCAATATAAACAATTTAGTGTCAATCAACAATAGTGAATCGTCAACCCCAAAACACTCTATTGAACATAGAGTGTCTTTTAGGCCAAACTGTGATTTCAAAAGACCTAGATCAGCTGATTTTAAGAATTTGAAAACCATCACTTTAACAGACAAAAGATCATATTTATCATTTGGATTATTGAATGCTCGCTCAATTTGTAACAAATCTCATGTTTTATGTGAAATGTCGAAAACAATTTTGATTTATTTTTTCTTACTGAGACTTGGTTACCAGTTGATGACAGTGTTGCCATTGGAGAATTGACGCCTGATGGATATAATTTTATCAATCTTCCCCGATCAATCGGACGTGGAGGTGGGCTCGGAATTGTTGCCAGATCGAACATTAGTATTAAGGAAAATGCCCTTTCACCCAAGCACTTAGAGGGTCTTTCTTGCACGCTGTACATAAATACTACACCGGTGGATATCCTCCTGGCTTATAGACCACCCCAGTCAAACAAAAATCAGTTTTTAATTGAAATTGGTGAAATTTTATCCGATCTTTCTGCTTAAAAAAATGAACTTTTTCTTCTTGGTGTTTTAAATCTGTACTTGGATAACACCAGTCTAACTGAGACCATTGAGTTTAATAACATTTTATCTACTCTGCACCTTAAGACTCATATATCCCAGGAAACACACAACGACGGCCACAGACTAGACGTTCTCGTTTCCAGGCAAGATAGTTTGTTTGAGATTAAACATCGTGTATCTGACATCGGTATATCGGATCACTACCTTATAAAGTGTGTCTTGAATACAGAAAAGCCGGGTCCGATTCGTAAAACTATTTCGACCAGAAATGTCATGGATATTAATATCGAGCTATTAAAAAGTGACATTTCAAATGTTTTGGATATTTCCAATATCAGCGATGTCTCGGAGGCTACAACAGCTTATCATACAGTCTTAAGTGAAATTTTTGAATCACACGCTCCACTAAAGACAAAAACAGTCACCATCAGGCCTAACACAAAATGGTTTAATGACAATATCAGGAAAGCTAAAGTTACACGACGAAGACTGGAAAGAAAATACCTTAAATCGCGTTTACCTGGCGACAAAAAGGCGTATTTGGATCAATGAAAATTTGTTAATTTTCTAATCAAGGATGCCAAAAAAGAGTTTTTGCAAAAGCGAGTTTTGGACTCTAAATCCGATATCAAACGATTATTTCAAACAGCAAAACAAATATTAAACTGGAAACCGGAGCCGGTGTATCCGGACAATGTCACAAAGGAAAAGTTGCCCTCTACTTTTGCAGACTATTTTGTGGACAAAATTGTCAAAATCAGTGCCGATATTGCCAGCGCCACAGCAAATCAAACTGTCAAAGAAATAAGGGAAATTATCTGTGATGTGACATGCAATCTCAGTGAATTTCAACCGGCTACCAAAGAAAAAATTGAGAAAGCACTATCTGATTCGTCCTCAGCGACGTCAGAACTAGATCCTATTCCAACTAATCTTATTAAATCGTGCAGGGACATAGTCGTTCCCTCATTACTGCACATCGTCAATCTCTCCTTAGCCAGTGGTACCGTTCCAAAATTGATGAAAAATGCAGTTGTTAAACCGCTCTTGAAAAAGGCAAATTTGGATAGAAATAATCTTAAAAATTACCGCCCGGTCTCCAACCTCAGCTTTGCTTCAAAACTTACAGAGAAAATCGTCGCAAACAGGATCAATCAACATATTTCGCAAAATAATTTAAGTGAGCCATTTCAGTCCGCGTACAAGAGATTTCGCTGTACAGAAACTGCACTTCTGCGCGTGCATAGTGATATCGCCGCTGCAATCCTGCATAGGAAATTGTGTGCTCTTGTTTTGCTTGACTTGAGTGCCGCTTTTGACACCATAAATCACAGAATTCTCCTAAATCGTCAAACACAAGGATATGGAATCCATGAAACAGCTCTAAAGTGGATTACATCTTACCTAAGCAATAGATTGCAAACCATTATCGTGAACGGTATTCACTCCCCACCATCTTCGCTAACGACTGGAGTACCCCAGGGCAGTGTTCTTGGACCGCTACTGTTTACCATGTATGTTGCACCGGTGGGTGACATTGTTAGACGCCACGGTTTGTCGTTTCATTTTTATGCAGATGACACGCAACTCTATGTGTTTTAATAGCAGCTCTATGGCACAGGCAAGATCCATTCTTGAACGTTGTATACAAGATATAAAACTGTGGATGATGTCGAACTATCTCAAGCTAAACGACGATAAGACCGAAATTATTGTTATTGGTTCATCCCATAGCACGCGTCAAATACCTTCGTTTGAGATCTGTGTTGGAAATAGTGAAATTGCTAGTAGTACGTCAGTAAAAAATCTTGGAGTCATTTTTGATTACAATCTATCCATGAAGGAGTTTGTTACCTCAAAGTGTCAAATCTCTCCTTCAAAAACTCCAAAGAATACAAAATTCTGCAGCGCGTGTTATTGCTGAACTAAAACGATCGGATCACATAACACCGACGTTAATATCTTTACATTGGTTGCCGGTTGAAGCTAGTAATTGGTAATTAGTAATTAGATTTTGCTAATATGTTTTAAATGTGTCCGAGGTGAAGGACCACAGTATCTCTGCGATCTTCTAGTGCCATACGAACCATCCATATCTCTACGTTCATTTAGTCAAATGCTACTGAAAGTTCTCCGGTCACGTTCGCGTTTTGGTGACTGCAGTTTTGCTGTTTATGCGCCTAAACTTTGGAATGATCTTCCGCTTGAAATTCGTCAGAATACATCACGAATGACTTTTAGATCTCAACTCAAAACCCATCTTTTTAAATTGTTTTATTTATATTATATTGTATTTTTTATCTCTTTTCTACATTTATACATTATATTTACTATTTATTATTGCCATTTTATGTTATATATTAGTTATTTTCATGTTATTTTCACGTTCTTTGTTGCGCCTAGGGCTTTAATTAGAAATGGCGCCATACAAGAAATATGTAATAATAATAATAATAAATAATGAACGAAAGTTAACTCACACCAACTTTTTGACAAGCTAAAATTGTTGCCAAAAGAGTCATCTTTTTACTTTACAACTGAAGGACCCCATGCGCAAACAAGGTAAGTGCACTTACCAGTAATTTTCGCTATTACCACCATGGTATTTATTTATCTCTGCTCTCCCACACATGAAAGTCTTACACCTCAAAACCCACTAGAAGCTGGCATTTGTTAGGAAAATGCGCTGGGAATACCCTATGTTTGTTGCTAAAATTTCAAACTTTAAAGGGCTTTTCTCCACTTAAGATAACTGAAATTACCTTGTTCATGCACGTAGTCCTTCAGTTATAACGATCCGCTTGTTTTCTCTTTCAAAGCAAAACGCAAGGTAACAATTTCTATTCAACCGGTTTCAATGATAAAACGTGAAAGAGGGAAGGTGAAGGTCAATCATGTGAAAAGTCGTTTGAGTAGAATGGGGAATAAATGATCCAGCAAAAGACCTTAGACTATTTTTGAAAAGAAAACTATCAAATATCAAAAAATGCGAAACAAAAGACCCTACACAAATACTGCAAGAAATACAGACATATTTTCAAAGTCTATATGGTTAAAATAATAATAATACATCTACGCATTTAAACAAAATTGATATACCAAAAAAAATTTCTAACATACAAGAGGATTCTTTTGAGGGATCAGTCACACAACAAAAATGCCATGCGGCCTTGAAGGAATTTAGCTTGAACAAATCACCTGGAAATGATAGACCAACTGATGAGTTCTATCAAGTTTTTTGGGAAGCCATTAGTCGAAGTTGGTTTAATGTCTAAACTATTCACTTCAAAAGGGAGAACTGTCTATGTCACTAAGAAGTGATAGTATAGAGAAGAAAAAGAAAGCTAAAACACAAATTAACTACTGGTGACCAGTGTCGCTTCTTAATATTGACTACATACATACTCACCAAGGCATCATCAAAAAGGTTATCAAAACATATCACAGCAGTTTTCAATCCAAACCAATAGAAAGAGATAGAAAGGAAAAATATTAGCTTCATCGAAGAAATTTCGACTAAATAGACAGGCCCTTTCTATTTTCCGTCCCTTGACAATTCAATCTAGGAAATTATTTTATAATATGGATAAAGTTTTGTTACACTAATAGCCAAACGAGTTGTGGCCAAACGCATAAATGATCATATTATTTCTAAGAATTTGCATACAGAATATTAATCGGCCTACCAAATGTTTCACAGCACGGAAATGGCACTACTATGTGTAAAGAACGATGTTGTGCAATCTCTCAACAACAAGAAAATGGTAGCAGTAGCAATGCTAGATCTAAGCTCTGCGCTTGACACTCTGGATCATAATATTTTATTTGCGAGAATGCAGTCACGTTTCCATATACAAGGGTCGGCACTGCTTTGGATTAAGTCATATCTATCAAACAGACATAAATCAGTTTTGATAAATGGTGTTAGCTCAGACGCAGCGTAGCTTAAGTTCAGCGTACCACAGGGATCGGTCTTAGGACTGATTCTCTTTATGTTAGTCCGCTGGCCGACATTGCCGTTCAGAATAACGTTATGTTCAACTTTTATGCTGATGACAATCAGTTGTACGTTGCCATTAAAAACAACAATTCAGATTTGAGTAGACTAGAAGTATGTGTTAAACGTTTCAGTTCACGGATGGCCAAAAATGTGTTGAAACTGAATAATGACAAAAGCGAACTCATATTGATAGATTCGAAGCAAAATCTCTCAAAGTTGTCTCATGTTTCCATCTTAGTTAGCGATTTAAATATTGAGTCTCAAGTAGTGTGAAAAATCTTGGTGCGAGATTTGATCAGGAGATGTTCATGCGATCATTTGTTAACTCAAAAATTAAATGTGCCCTGTTATATTTGCGAAATATTTCCCGAATTAGACGTAACCTAATACCTATGGCGCCAAACTCCTCATTCACGCTTATGTTATTTCCAAGTTAGACTTTTCAAACAGTCTTCTGCATGGAATATTAAAATGCGAAATGCAGAAGTTGCAAATTGTACAAAATGCAGCCGCCAGACTAATATATGACGCTCGGAGATGTGACCATACGACACCGCTATTACGTGAACTCCATTGGCTTTCTATTTGCCAACGGATACGATATAAAGTTTTACTTTTTGTTTTTAAAAGCCTTAAATGGGAGTGCACTAGTATATATTAGTGATCTCTTATCTGTTTATAGACCCACCAGAATCCTTCGTTCACAAAATAGTTTTTTACTCGTAGAGTACAAAACTCGGAATTCGCATATTGATAGAGCATTTATGAACTATGCTCCGCGTGAATGAAATGCCCTTCCTATCTCTGTTAGATCAAATGACACTCTAGCTGGTTTTAAAAGAGCGCTTAAGACGAATCTTTTTATTCAATATTTCAACAATTAAACATGTGTGTGTTTATTCCACCAGTATTAAATTAAACAGTATTAGATTCGTGTCAGACTGTATCAAAGTTCATTTTAGGTTGTTGAGTTATATTTTATTGTAATGTTAAGATGTTATACGATTGTGATTTGTATATTTTTACTTTTGATAATGCGCTGTGAGCTTTAGTTAGATAAAGCGCAATAGAAACTGATCATAATAATAATAATAATATTTTCAGCTGTATTAGCAACAATGCTTATTGGTTGATTCCAGTTGGTTCCAGTTATATCGTGATATGCGCCAGGATTGTCATCTGCCAAGTCTTTTCATTAAGTGCTAGGAAATTATGGGTATTATGGTAGTACAAATGATGGCGCCACACGTTAAATGAAACCATCAGCAGTTTTCAGCGTTTCCAGGGCTAAAGGTGAACATCGAAAAATGTTATACTTTCCATTTGGAAGGACAAAAATGACGAAATTTTAAATATGAAGGTTGTAACGGAGTTGCGCATGTGGGGAGAAATGAGTCAGTGAAACGCAAAAAAATCTTTGATGAAAAGTTTGACGAAAACAAACTACTTACGGAAAAAAGTCTAGTCACCGAAACATTTGTTGAGCCAAATTTTTGCATACAAAGCTGGATGGATTTGTTTTACTTTCAGAAGAAAAAAGGGTGGATTCGTCTGGGTGGTAGGGGGTTTTGTTTCGATGGTTTTTATCTGGTGCATTTTGTCTCGGTGGCTGTGTCTCGATGGGTTTTGTCCTGTTGCAGGTAATGTTTATTATTATCTAATTACTGTGATATGCCCCGTTGTCATAACTAGGCTAAATTTATCGAACTATTACAAAATTTATACACCAGAATACCCTAGCTATACCATACAAAGTCACATAATGTCAGGATCGGACAACTTCGTGATCGTCCTCGAAACCATCTCAAACATGAACATCAAAACACCGGGATCGGAAGAAACAGCGATGGGACCAAATTCTGTATTCAAAGTGATATATTTTTTACTTTAAATAAATATCGCATATTATAACTATGACCATATTATAACTATGATCTTTTGATGCCCCTGACCTCATTACAACTATGACATTATGACCTTATTATTACCATGATTTTGTACATGTCTGACATAGTTAACTACCCTTTTAAAACTAACTGGCATAGAATTTGTGACTAAGGATCTATCGTTATTTTTTTTCTCAACCAAATACAACCTTAAAATAACAATGATAACAAGCACGATGATAACGGTAATTAAAGTAACCCTTTGTTACCCCTTGTTGCCCGTTGTTACCACAGACCCATGGTTTCCATTTTATAGAGAATATGCTTAAGTTGGCTTGAGGCAGTTATTCTTTCATTTCAATTTGGTTGAGAGAACATGCACGCAAAGAGGAAACAACATTCAAAAGTGCAGCAGAACCTGATTCTAGACAAAGCTGTAACACAGATTTCAAGGCATTCAAAGCGATTTTTTATGTATTGTTTAATACTATTTTTTTTTCAATTATCATTGACTCAGCTGTTTTTGTAAATACAGAAATCGTTCGGTATGAAATAAAAACGAATAAAACTTTATATTCAGAACTTAAATGTTCTCTAGAAAATGTGGTGCAAATCAAAAAGTTTCATGTACAAATATTGAAAACACCCCTTAGTTTTACATATTTAGGATTGAGGCTACTACTAGAAAAGTTTTCAAAAGCAAATTATGTCAGCAAATGGAAACCCGTTCACGAAGAGATGGGGGAAATTAGCTACATCATCGACTTACGATCGTTCTTTGTATATTTGTTGCTTTTTGACCGTCAAGAACTTTATTTCTTCCATTTTGAATCCCGGATAAAAATGACAAAATAATCATACATTTAAGCGGAGAAAGAGGAAAATCTTTGATGCCCTCCATCGTCATAGCAGCACTAAATACTATCGGGTGAGTACACCATTTTTACCGCAACACCAGTATGAAACCACCCAATAAGTAGTAAAGCTGCACACTGGCAAAATAGCTCCGATTTCGGGCCTGCAAGTAATTGGGGCTATCTCACATACACAAGAACCCCGAAATTTTACCACTCCTTGGCCAATCCCTGGGACATCTCACATGTACATAAAAAGCGGGATCGGACCACTTTGTACATAGTCCCTTGTAATATACACCTGAAGCCCTGGATTAGAACAAACGATAAAGTGGACCAACTCACATTGACCAGTATCCACGGATCATACCAACCCTCAAATAGAACAGCCTCAACCTGCCACTTTTCAGTATACCCAACCCCATCATAAGAACCACCTCAAACAGAACCATCCAACAATGGAATTACTATTCTTCTTTTCCTATGACAGTCCTTTCCGGGTTTTTTTGTGTATCTGGATTTATATGGCGAGTGAGTATTTTTAGAATAGCACATTATTTCACAAAATCCTTTTTTCGTAAGTAATCTGATTATTGCGGCTTGTCTGAGAAACGAAAAATTACAAACAAATACAGAAAATGATTGCTGTTAATTTTAACAAAAGTTGCAGGTCTAAACTGGAAGCATTGAATACATTTGCAGATTTTACTACTATGGACAGGAATAACCCGAATAACGAATAAACAATTGTTTAATTGTAATTTAAAGAGAAATGCGGATATCTCACCCACAACTGCCATTTCCTTCATACTTTCACAATTTAATGCTTTGAGGGTACAAATTCAAAAATTGAAAAGAAAAGGGGGATCACCGATGTTATAAGAGAAGTAAAGACACTGAAAAGTCGCGTACTTATACTGATAATCATATAATCACAATTGACAATTGCTTCATTTTTTCCTGTTTGAAGAACATGTCATACTAAAAAGTTTTAAGCAAATAAAAAATTTATGTTACTGAAGAAGATAATTACGAAATCTTTTTGACAAAATCCGATTTACTCAGCGGCCAAATGGCGAAAACAGTGTAATATGATTTTAATGGGCAAGATATCAACAGGCCCTCTAGGAAGAAAATATCAACACAGAAATTTCCATCGCTATTGTTATTCATGTGCATCTGCTTTTTATTTACAATGTATATTTATTTAATTTGGATGGGATTTATACTTTATGCAGATATTTTCGTTAATTGATATTGCTCTATCAATTTTTATTTCTACTGGTAGTTGCCTGCGTTTTTGACGAATGCAGTTTTTATAGATATTGATTGCTCTAAATGATTGAGAACGTAGCCTATTTTTAACATTAAAGCATTTTAGTAAAAATATTCACTACTGTATGTTAAATATGAAGCATTTTTATTAGAATTAGATCGATGCAGCAATTGATAGCTTATTGTTGCTCCAGTATTTCTTTATTTTACTGAAACCTTTTAATTCCTTTATTAGCGTATCTCCTCTATGCAGTAATCGACGCCATATTAATGCTTCATTAGCACTCCAATAATTATTATTATATAATATTAGCGCTGTGCGCTTCACCATGATTAAGCGCACAGCGCTAATATTATTACTTAATTGGATCTTGCACATGGGCGAAATGATGGCTGCTTCAATATTGAGCAATAAGCGTTTCGCATGATTGACTCCTTATTATTGTTTAATCATTGCTGCTCATGTACATCATGATTGACACATCAATATTGCCTAAAATGTGTTCCATATGATTGACTTCATAATATTGTTTAGTTAGTGTCCCGCACGTACGCAATGATTGATACTTCAATATTAACGTTTAACGTGATTGATTCAGTACTGATTGTTCAGCATTCCACGTATTTCTATAGCTCTATATCATTCCTTACTAAGAGTGTATGGATTAAAATTAAAAACAGTGCGTGGCAATGAACACACAACGGAGGCGTGGTTTTACTAAAATACAGGAACTTTGTATAACATCTTAATATGCACAAAAGCCAAGAAAAGCCCCATGATCTGACAACATTGAAGTATGGATGCTCCGGGACCTGTCAGTCATCCTTTCCAAACCTGTCACAATCTTCAATAGCTCTATCCGCGAAGGTTACGTGCCTGAAAAGTGGAAACTAGCAACAATTACCCCAATCCGCTCCCCAAATCAGTAGAATCCGACATACGCCCAATATCACTAACGTCACTATTAGCAAAGGAACTTGAACGAATTGTTATCAAAATTTACCAAAAATCGATAAAGCAAGAGGAAGCAAACGATCTGCAGTTTGGCAAAAAAAAGGTGTATCTACCACAGATATGCTGGTTGAGATGTACACGATTGGTACAAGGCATCAGGTGAAGGAAACGAGGTCAGAATAATCTTTCTGGATTATGCTAAAACATTCGATAGGAACAACCACAATATACTGCTGCAAAAAAAGAAAGCTATAAAAAAACCACAAACCGTTCTAAAGTGGTTAGCATCTTTTCTAACCTACAGAATGCAGCAAGTTGAAATTGGAGACTACATATCATGTCCAGTGCACATAAAAGGAGCAGTACCTCAAGGAGCACTATGGGGAATGGAGTGCTTTGGTGCCATGGTAAAAGACCTAAAATCGACATTGCCACTATATAAATACGTAGAGGATAGTACACTTTATCATTTTTTTTTAAATTCTGAAGGTAATAATCTGACTATGCAAGAGGTCTTAAAACATAGTTCAGTGGACTACAAACAACGACATGAGAAGTAATCCTACAAAGACCAAAGAAATGATTATAACCTTTGGCAAGCATCACCAAAACAAGATGCCAGAACTTCTACTTATCGAAAACTCAGCCATTAGAGTAAATTCCACGAGGCTAGCTGGAGTCACGATGCAAGACGACCTCAAATGGAACAGCCTTATAGAATCCATAACGAATAAAGCGAGAAGCAAACTGTTCTTCTGAGCCTGCAGAGATCAGGGGCAGACAAAGACCACTTACTCAACCTCTACAAAGCCGTTGCAAGATCCCAGCTGGAATACTCAGTACCTGCATGGGGAACAAGCATTACAAAAGAACAGACAAGTAATCTAGAACACATACAGAAAAGAGCCTTAGAAGTTATCAACCCACAACTAACATATGACCAGTCATTGCTACTACTCAACCTTGCAACACTTGAGGAAAGAAGAAGAGACATCTGCAAAAAGTTCTTCAGGAAAATAGCCGACAAAATAAATAAACTTCTACCAAGTCCTATACAGTCGTCGTACACATTGAGGACAGTCAAACAATCCCAAACGTAAACAAAAAACGATACAAAAATTTTTTCATCCCCTTCTCGCTGTTCAACTTTCAGTGACTTTACATTTTAGCCTTTATAAATCTCAATGGGAAAGACAGCGCGAAATTCTTTAGCTTAAAAAATATGAACAGCCAACAACTAACTACAAAAACAAGAGATAACAATAGATATTTTGAAATATTTGATATTTCACATATTTACTCTGTATTTTTTAACGGTTGCAAGTTTCGAAATAAAGTGATATCTTATCTTATCTTATCTTATACATACTTAATCGAAACAGGAAGTTTTCTTTATATATATGTTTTCTGCTATGAACAGAAACACCGCAAAAATCCGAATAATTTCACAATCAGCTTCCTTTACCTGATTCTTGCAATTTATGCTTTACTGTTAGGCGAGTACGTTTTTAGTTGTTTTCTTTTCGTTTGATGGTTGCTTTGTCCTTTTGGGCGATTTTTATTTGTACACGTTGTATTTAGAAGTATTTCAAATTAATGAGGATTTCCTTCATCGTAAATTACAATTTTTCTTGTCATGATTTTTGCAGAATATTTGTTGCTGCTGTTGTTGCTGCAGCTTTTGTTGTTGTTTTTTTAATCTATTCACGGAGTGGTTTACGGGATTTATGATTCAGAAGATTTCCTTCTTTACGGTTATTGCTGTTACTTTATCAAATACTATTTGTCCAGGTAGTTATCTGCGTCTAATCATCAATTCATGTTCTTATAGCCATAAATTAATGCATAAGTAGTCAATGTTATAACACTAACACCATTTTGTACAGATAAGTTTCGTCTTTATAGCAAATGGAACAACCTAAGACACATCCGAACCTGCGGATAAGATCACTCGGTACATGTGACCGCCACCTCGACATTTTTATATCATTTTCACTTTATTTGACACAGTAACTGCGAGGTGCTTATGACGCTTAATCTGTAGCGAGCTGCATTAACCGACTTTGAGCTTAGTTCTGTGTGTCTGGTCACGTTTCAGCATTTCCAAGAAACCCTGGTTTAAGCCTTTAACCTTAGTGGCATTAAATATAATGGGTTGTTTTTCTTGAATGAATACGTGGCAATGAATCCAAAGTGTCTCCAGTGCGATTAAACTATAATAAAATAACAAGGAAAGTATCTCTGGTACTAAAAGATAATTATGCCTTATCTTTTCCCACCAGATTAGGAGAATTGTGAGGATTTGAACCGAAGAAAGTTTATATTCATGAAAGTGAAGCGCCACACATGCTTGATATTAAACATGGGTTTTATACTCTCTATGCCTACTGTAGTATTTGAGAACCTCAAGTGGTTGGGGATTATCGCAGTCATTTCCGACGCCAAGTTGGTGGAGATTTAACAGGAACAAAGGTAGAGCGAATGCAATATGGAAATGGTATTGGCTAAATGTTGGGAGCATTGGCTCATAAAGCTATGAGCAAAAGATGTTGCGAAAATGTTACGGGTTGAGTAACACGAAATGTAGTATGATAGGCAGCAAAAGAAGCCAAAGCGCACCAAAAGGCAAAAGGCGGCCAGAGGGATAACAAAACATGATATCTTTTAAACCCAAAAAATGTCTTTAATTCATAATCATTACAGAGAATGTAGCATTTCATCTTTGGAATGGTTTTATGTATCGCCTACTCAAACTGATGTGCAAGAAACCTATGATGTAGAACATCAACCTCTTACCACCATTGCGACAATGCGCCCATAGAATACTATGTTCCTGCCAGTACAGAAAAATATTTAGATTTAAAAAATAGTCATCTTCGTGTGACGTGTAACATGTAACGCCGATGGCAGTGCATGCCCCAATGATGTTGCGGTTGCACCTATCAGTGATATTTTCAAGGGCTTTGGTCAAATATTGAGCTGTTTATGAATGACCGGTTGATATCTCATAGCAACAATGCCCATGGCTATACCGGCATCATATCCCATCTGATTCATGATTCGGAGGAAAGTCTCCATTCTGAGAGCTCCATGCGTCTCAAATACAAAGATACTGTCGGATCTATGGATGCAACTTCAGCGAAAACGGCGAATAGTGAAAAGCGGATCACAGGGTGTGACACAGACGCGGATGGAGTTGCTATTGTCGACGTTGCTGGAAACAATGGGTTGTATAACTGGTTTTGTATACTCGTGGAAGCAAGGAATTTACCTTGATTGGAGGATTGCGCATTGATATGTTTGAGCAGGCTCGCTATCTCCCAACAGGCATCAGTTTGAAATTACAATTTCATAGACAAAAGGATAGCTTTTTGTTGATGGCGCAACAAGCACAATACAAGCTAGAAATCACAGAAGCCCCAATGAACATTAGAAAAGCGAGAGCAAGCCCTGGCATTAAGTTAGGACATACGGATGCAGCAAAGTTCCCCATTACACGAAAAGACAGTTAAATTCTAGCCATCTCAACAAGATGCGCTTCCTTTGTCAAAGACAACATCTTTTTTGGGCAATCAACACAGCGTGTTGTCATTGGCATGGCGCAAAATGACGCGTTTTCTGGCGATATAACAAGGAATCCTTAGGCATTTCGATGTCAACGTTATGCAACTGTACACTGACGGTGAACCAGTTTTGGCTAAACCATTGAAATTAAACATTGTGGATAAGAGAAGATTAGCCAAGAGGCTATTCATTATTTACCTTTTACTTAACGCCGATTATGATGATATGATGATGATGATGATGATGATGATGATGATGATGATCACTATCCACTCATCAAGCGAGGGAATTTACGGCTAGAGATCAACTTTGGAACAGCTTTGCCACGTATCAACATCATTGTATACGCCGAAGTTGATAATCTCATAGAAATCAGCACAAATTGCAGCATCCAATTTGACTACCAGTCATGAACACGAAACAGATAGACGCCATATTATCCCACGATAGAGTTGTGGTAGCTGTCTGTGAAAGCACTTTATACTGCGATGATTCTGAAGAGGGAATGTTGTATGACGCGTAAAAATCGTAAGACAGCACTCTATTTCTTTATATCAAATTGAATTAATGCTACGAATTGAGTATATGGTACTTCTTCACGATAGTCCTTTGGATAGTGTTGCCTATAAGTTCATAAATCTGATGCGAATGCTTGGTATACCGTATCCAATCACATGTACAACATTAGAACC
This sequence comes from Protula sp. h YS-2021, assembly GCA_949752745.1. Taxonomy (NCBI): domain Eukaryota; kingdom Metazoa; phylum Annelida; class Polychaeta; order Sabellida; family Serpulidae; genus Protula; species Protula sp. h YS-2021. The sequence continues at coordinate 79,814,580 of OX457028.1, forward strand.
AAGTTGGCGTGTATGCTCAGGCTCTGTCAACGGTATGCTTTCAGGTTTAAACGTAAAGCTTGAATTTTATAAGTCACTTTATCCAAGTCATTCATTGTGAGGTAAAAATCTTTGTCAAACACTAACACGTTCATGATAATGCCCAACGGTAGAATGACAGGAATAGGTTGAAAGCATACCTTACATACTGTCTCTCTGTCTTTGAAGCCTTTTATCTACTTGTTTAACCTCCTTCTTAAGCATTTTCCATTCAGGCACTGTCAGCAAAATACCCTTTTTCGTAGGGCGGTTTCTTCCAGAACCCTCCTCCCTGAGGTACTTGCGAATGTTCACCATACCTTTATTGTTTTGTTTTTTAATTTTAATGTACTTTTCATCTTCGAGAGAAAGCATTCCCTCATATGACTGTGGTGTCCTCTCTTCTTCTTTCAATTTCTTGATGTCACTTTTAATTTCTTAAATGAATTGGCAAGAGTATCCATATCCGATTCAGATCTACTACGACCCACATTTGGATTCGCTTCTATGTTAACGCTTCAGTGTCTGCACCTCAAATAAAGACCTACACTTTTTTCACGTTTTCTCTCGTCTTGTAACGCCTATGTGCTAATGTGGAATAGCCATCACTCAGCACGTGCCGCTTGTCATCATATGGGGAGGTGTATATGTATATGCAAATATGTAGCGGTCGTTGAAAATTCTAAATTTGTGGTATGAAGATTTAGCCACCACTTTCTTGAACCGCTTCGCGCAGGAGTGTCATACTGGCTTACAACTACATAAGCAAAGCTATTTGGGCGATGATGTTGATATTTGTCTCCTCCATGCTTTTGCGTAAAACATTCAAAGTCAGTATAAATCTCAAACGGCAGTCGCTGTTGTTTGGCTATATTCTTGAACTTGATGACAGGTTTCTCAGGGAACGATAAACGTTGTACTCCATGCTTTAAACCTACTTCCCGATGCTCCTCTAAAAGATCTCGCCGTGTAAACACTTGAAGATAGTTGAAAAGATAAAGAGCTGCACTCCGATGATTTGAATGGTAGGATATGAGTCCATGAAATTCTTGATTAAGCAATAATGCCTTTTGCTGTCGCTGCTAATGAGGAGTAAGTTAATCTCTCTGGCACTGACGTTTCGAATGGGAACAAATGGGAACACATCATATTCATATCTAAACACATTGATCGACACTTTTCAATATTTGGAATGTAGGTAATTGGCGTGGGAACCGTCATGCCATCCAGCTTCTCAAATGGTGTGTAATGATTTACGCGTTCTGGGTGGATATCCTTAGGGTGGAGGTGGGCCAGTGCTGACCATATAAAGCTTTCTTCTGCAGTAAGATGAAACTGCTAGCTTCTAGAGGTGCCGACGTGGCTGTATGTACTTCGACGTGTAGTTTTTCAAACAACCATCCAGACCCTTGCCGTTTATGTTCATCAAACTTGTTAAACAATTCTTTATAGGCTGTTGGCAAGTCTTTTTCAATATCCGTAGAACTATAGGCGGTGTAGGTTGGACTGCGACCCAATGTCTGTAGCAAATATACTTTCATGCGGTTCATGTGTTGTCGCATTTCCAAAAGTAAACCCTTTCCATTTTTAGGCTCAAAATGTTTTTCCTGTGCGTGCCCGCCAAGAGTTACACTCTATTTTTCCCCACTTGCACCACATCCTCTTTTGTCTCTTTGCAAGTGACTCGCCGCGCTCATCGGAGGCGCTTTTTACCGCAAGCAGACTTTTTGACGGAGTGTATGAACGAGCCTCATACGGGTCCAAAGATGGAAATTTCACCTTGCAAAGATTGCACAGCACTGGCACATTAAATACAGAACTTGCTGTCATTGTTGTTGCATCAAGCGCTTCAACTGATCTGAAGTGTCCTTTTCAGTCAACCTTATATATGCCAAGGTTTCCCCCTGAGACTGCCTGACTCATTCAAAAATATGCCTGCAAACATACAGTTTTTTTAGCAATGTCTGATTTCATGGCTGACCCTTTTACACACACAACAATTACGCAATCAGATTCCTTTTATGTCAATTAAAATTCACTTCAATTTTCAATGTTATTCTCTACTCAAATTATGCTTCTTTATCTGTAGTCATATCCATCACGATGAAAGCATGGGTATCATTCGAGGTGACTAGATTAGCCGTTCTTTCTTGTTTCCTGTGCTGTGCTGTAGTTCGTTAAAAGTCAAATGATGTATGCGGCTAGCAAGTCTTTTATATAGCTCACCAAGGACAGGTGGGGAGGAGGGTACCGAGGGAAGAGGAGGTCGGTCAGTCAGTGATGCCTAATCGGAGGAGGGAGGAGTGGGAAGGGGAGGGGGTCGCTCAGTCAGTGATGCCTAGGGAGAGGGGAGGGGGAAATCGGAGTCCTGTCCTGGAACTCCCATTTCTCACCTACTAATGCAGTTTGTGATACAAAGGAATACAATACACTTAATAGATGTCTTTTCCTCTGGTCTTGCTATATTATTTCTTCACTACAAAGCAATCTGTTTGGCGATTGCTTTGAATACATACGCTCGTCAGCACAGTCGTGAGTTCGGTGTTTATAACAAATACAATGATTTAATCACTCACCCAATATCATATTGCATGTCTAGAAGTCTGCGCGTAAAGAAATTATAGAAAAATAGAAGAGGACACTATGGTTTGACCGGCTCTTACTTATAGTCTTGTTTAATGGTAATTTTTTACCGTACCACTTCAATACAAGGCCAATCTTGCCTAATGGTAACTTTTTACCGTACCACTTCAATACAAGGGCAATCTCAAAACTTCAAAACGAAACGTCATATAATTTGAAACGTAAATTACCTAAACCTAATTCAATTCTTACATTTAATTTAACTTCAGAAACGAGAGAGCTTCAGTCAGTCTATTCGATATATAGCGATGTTGCTTAAATATGCAGCATATATACAACGTTACTTTGATTCTTTGTCTTTAACTTGTAACAGAATGGAATGACACTTTGTTTCCAGGTCCGGTTTATCTTTCAAGCAAGATCGTGATGTCCATGGGCGGTGTTTGTTTTAGTTTGATGCAGTCGTCAGACTGCTTAATTGCATTTATGTGTCCAATATTACAATTTGTGTTTTTTCATTTACTTTAGCTTACTTTGCAGTCGAAAGTACTGTCATGCTTTTGTTTGTTTTCTAAGTTTGTTTACCTCTCAAATTATTATTGCAAATCTGTCTACTGCCGGTGCTGATCATGTAGGTTTTAAGAAAGGTTAAGTGAGCAATATATTGTACTCTGATGACCAACTGTTGGCTCAACCATTAATGTTAAAATTACAAGAAATGAATTAAAATCACAGATTTTACCAGGATAATCCGATAGAATTTTTTCTCAGCTGAGCAACTGCTAAAATTGATTTCAAAAATACATCTAGCTTGTATTTGCAGGCCCTATATCTGCAAAAAATGGAACTCTGAAAGATTGCAACACTTCACTGACAACCATAAACATCTGACTTTTTCAGGCGCCAAACTATAAGTGTTGTAATGTTTGGGTCTGAACGCTCACTGATTTTAGTAAAATTGTTTCTGATAAAAATGATCGAATAAAGAATTTCATTCAAAAAGATTAAATATATTAACACACTTCTCTGTAAGATTTAAATCAAAACAATTTTGACATATTTTGTTGATTTCGATTTTTACAACATTTTTGCATCATTAATTAAGAACAACATTTTGTACAACACTATGTTGATAGACCATGGTGCTCTTTGGCCTTTCACAAGTGCTCGAATCCAATACAAAGCGCGCCTTCGCCATGGTCTAACGCTATTATAAGACAAACAGACGAAATAAGACGCTGAGATCCGAAAAACAGCCAGGAAAAACAACAACAACATCAACAAAAAACGACAATATTCTGCTAAACAAATTTTGTTCTGCGACACGTGTGTTGGTTGCAACTTATGCAATGCAAAGGAAAACATTTTACGTCACACAGCCAACGTCATAGTTTCTTTAAGTGATGCCTATCGTTTTTCTGTGAATTAATTTTGTGAATTGTGTCCGCCCTTATCGCACATTAAAGGTTTCTTATCAATTCTTTATATAGAAGTGCATTGTTCACTTGGCACGTGCTACAACAATGCTCTTTTATTTTCGTTTCTATGCCAACTGTGATACATCAAAGTTCTCAAAAACTGCAGCTGCAAGAAAATAATTAGATTTTAAAACGTTAATTACATCGCTAATAAATTGTAAGGGAATTGTTCAACATGTACTTTTATTTTAGTAGAAATGGTTTCAACTCTTATGCACAGAGGATTATTTATTTCCTCATGTATTCAACAAAACTTTTTTTTAAATTGCCTTGCACCAAGATCGTAAACCATCTGTTATTGAGCAATTTTCAAAGAAAAGGAATTAAAGCTGATTTGTTGTTCAATTCAGCTAACAGATATAATAAGGGAACAAGCAAAAAATGGAGTGTCAATATCTGTCTTTTTCTACGTTCGCAAGAAGCATTTTTATTGAACACATTGTTATGTGTGTGATTTTTAATTTTGTTAAATACCGAGTTATATGTGCGTCCAAATTTAAAGAGCTCATGCTTCTTATCGCACGCAATGTGTTAAATAACCATCATGAAATTAGAAGTTCCAACGGTTTAACTGCTGAGGTGAGCTGAAAATGGTTTAAGGGGGATTAAAATTTATCACAGAAACGGGGAGTTTTATCTGCGTTCAATTTGTTTCTTTTGCAAAGAATCTAATTAAATATTTTGTTCGTTCCTATGAATTTGATCTCAGTATGATCTTTCGATCTTTTATGGAAGATACCATGGCAAGAATGTAGTTTTCTAAATCAAATTATTACAGCATTATAGTGTGTAATTTTCTAGTTCAGGTGTAAGGTTTCAATCGGAATTATGGTACTCTTCATGTGCCAATTAATGGGATATCTCTCGTTGTTAAATCTTCTCAGGGCAAAGTTTTTGTTTGTTTTATATGCAAAATGAATTTTTACTTTTATTTTAAAATGTAATGTATACGATTATTGACATTAAGCTAGCAACATCGCAGTTCAACGGACTGAGTTCAGCACAGCCATATCAAGTGCTTTGAAAAACAAAAAAGATAATGTCAAACACTAGCGTATGACCTTGAATTAAATTGCTTTTTTGTTTTACTATGAATTATAACCATGAACACATCCCATGAATTATTTAAAATTTCTTCTTTTTGGCACAGTATTGTTTGTATTTACAGAAGTACTCAATAGACTATTGTTATGAGTGGTAATGCTAATTTAACAGTACAACGTCTTCACTTTATAAAATAACATTAAAATAACAAACTTAAATAACAATTTATTTTTGTTTCTAGAGTTCAAAAAAAAATTCTTCCTTGTAACTTTGTTCTGAAAAGATCACAAGACTAAGGGATACCGACATAGCTCATGCAGACTCTTTCTTCTTCAAGCAAGATGTTTTGAAGCATAATATTATCCAGCTCTATAGGCTTAAAGGCTTATTTTAGGCTCAATAATATTAAAACTTATTACTGGACAATGCTTTAAGAAGCAAGGAAATTCAACCAACCTTTAAAGTTTACGTCCCATTGAAAATTTCTCACACTTTTTCACACGAAACAGGTCAATAAACTTAAATAATGCTTTATTTGTTGTTTGAAAGAGGTTTGCCGTGACACAATCCCCGTGATGGGTAGAGTTCTAGTAAGTGCGGACAAATCAGATTAAGATCATTGACCTATTCCTAGCGTGGCAATGATCAACATAACGCCTCAGCTATAAAATTTTCCGTTTCTTCCTATAACGCTTATGTCTCTATTTTGTTCATACTTGTCCGTTCCTTATGTTCATTCTAGCTCCTACATATATCACTATAAATTCAAAGTTATATTCATGTCTGTTTATTTCATAGGAGCTACCGAAGAATAAGGGTTTGGTGTTAATATTAGTAAGTGCAGACAGCACAGGATAACTCCCTCCCATCCACGTAATCCGGGCAAGGTAATGATCCACAAACGGCCTCTACCACATAGACGAGTCCGCCATTTTTATTTTCATGGCCGCCTTCTACTGTTTCCATTTGTGAATCAATACAGATGAATGTGCTACCTTTGTGATTATGAAAAGTAGCTCCAAGGATACCGTTGTATTCCATGACCCAGTTTTTAGGACAGCTTAGCTTAGCGGGTATCATCAGTTCACGTCCTCTGCCACTGACACTGCAAACTGCACATGGCATATCATGATCATGGATATTTGAAGGCCATACTGGGGAAGACTGATGCTCGTATTCTACACCATACATATAACTCTTTGACTGGTGGCCTCCTGAAGCTCCAGCTGGCCAGTCAGGATTCTTCGGTAGACATTGGTAATCAACTCCGCCTCCATTTGGGTGATTTGACTTCCCAGCATAACCTGAAATGGGCAGATGACAATAGTGGATATATCCTTCACCACAGTGCATTTGTGTAGGGTGATTGCAGTTAAAAAGCTAAAAAACCAGCTTTACTTCCGAAAATGTGTACCGATTATACAACCAGTTTATAATAATAGAAAAGTGGTAAAATGTTTGAAATAGAACGAAGCAAAAGTGCATTGAAGCAAAAGCTATATAGTGTTAATTAAGTAAAAATGCATTAGATCACTTCATTAGGAACTTTTTTTCATTTAGCGATGGCACTATTAGGAAATCTGAGTGAATCATTATTAAACACGCTTTACGTAATGACATACTATAGGCATAATAATCCTACGAGCAACAACCATGATCAGTGTCAAAGCAAATCAAGCATAGATATCCCGTTTAGCTTCAAAATAGAGAACCCAATGCCATCAAACCTTCAAAAATGTCTTAATTTCAACCGAGCTCCATTACTTCAAAATTGCCATTAATCGTTTATATTATTTGACTTATTGGTCAACTACTATATAACACGTTTTCTTCTGTTTCACTTTCCTGTCACTAAACAAACTGCACTGTATTATATTCAGTCTTATTTTGAGCTTTTAACTTCTATGAAGTCGATCTTTTACTAAATTTCTTTTGCAACGAATGATGAAAATAATGTAAACGCATATTATGGAATGAAGTTATTAAACACAGCAACCCTAAAATATTATAGCTGATCCGTTTATCGTAGAATAAAATTCTCTAATTGAAGAAGAAAAGTACGAGTACGAGTAAACGACTTAAAGTGTGTTTGTTTCTATTAGATGCCATTTAGCTCTCCGCTTGTGATGGTGCTGCATTGCGATACTAGTCTCATGTAATGCAAAAAATATAATTCAACTGATTAATATCAACAAAACAAATCAATTATCATAAAAAGCAAACCATCATAGACAAGTTGAGCTGTGTCCGGACAAACAGTGCGTCCCCATCGTACGTAACTTGTCCCCAGACCGGTACCATTACCACTTCCTGGATTCACATTACAAGGTTCAGGATTCTCTATGGCCATGATTCTATCAGTCAACACCTGGAGTTGAGACTGCTGGTTCTGAATTGTTGATTCTAGAAACGTGAACTGTGCACTAACTTCTGGAGACACTGTGAGAAAGCAAAGAGAACAAATCGCTCTAACCGAGTATAAAGCACAAGGAGCCAACAGAGTACAGCAATATGCATGAATCAGAGAAATTATGGCAAAGAATTTGTCACGTTATACGTTTTCCTCTTTGCATTGCGGAAGTTGCTTTTGAGTCGAATTGACAGATTTTGTTTTAATTGAGATAGATCATAGAGGTGGTGTGATTTGTATGGAAATTAAGAACTTTGGAAGGCAAATGATCTCATCATTGCGGGTTTCGTTGCAGACTTTCTACCTCTGCTCGAATCCCTCACAAAGTACCCTATAGAGTATCATTATATTAAAACATTTTATACTTACGTCCACATTCTTCTTCTGGGATAACAAATCTGTACTGACAATTCTTTCCACTATGTACCTGACGAACACTAAGGTAAGCCAGTATAATGCTTGTAATTACTGCTTTCGAAAGCATTGTGTGTCTCACTCTTTACTCATTCTTTAGTTACTGATGCATCTTTTGTACTTTATATGCACAACATTTGTAGATTTCATGATATATTACTTCATTTTAAATGAGTTTAGAGTTTTAAAGAAATATCAAAATAACAACAATAAAACGACATAAATAACTGTCAAGCTGTAGGTTTCTGCGAAATACATTAACCTACATTTTATTTGCAATTGTTAAAACATACATTATTAACTCCAAGCAATTTATTTTCTCTGAATTCTATATTTAACTTTAGTAACATTGTTTTGCCACAGATGTTTTTTATGCTTGGTTTTATTTAGAGTGCATATTATTAGAAACATATTAAGTTGGTTGTATTTGCTTTATTTGAATAAAAATAAATATGAATGATTATAGGATTGTTGTTGTAATTTGTTTCAGGCAGCACATGCCATGCAGTACATACTCTTCCAGAACAATTTCTTGCTAAGATTCTTGACATTAATGTAAACGAATACAAATTGTATTGATTTTTTTCCTATGTCATCTTCATATTCATGGATTAATGTGTGACATGTAGCCTTGAATGGCTTAAGGCGAATGCTATTTGCCCTCTGCGCTTGCACGGTGCCCCTTTAATTGGATGATTATGTTTTCTCTCCAGTTACAGCACTGGGATTAGGTTTTAGTCAGAATTTGAATCACATTATTGTTTTTATGGTATGGTTACATTTTTCTGAGTTTTTGTATACAAAACAATTTGCGATTTCTTTTCAGACGATGTAATTTAACACATGGCTTGTCGCACAGTCACAGTTATTGTAAAAGAAAATTAAATTTGAACCTGTTCATGAATATAACAGAAACTTCAAGTGTTGTTTACCTTATCTAGCACACTAGGAAAGGTGAATGAGATGTATCCCGTCATGAACCATGTTGCACGAGGTAAATGATTTCATGTGGAATGCTGAACGAGATGTAGCCCTACACGAGGCGGATTGCACAATGTACATAATATCGTGTGGAATGTTGTATGAGATGAAACCCGTCATGACAGAGGTTGCACGAGGTACACACTATTATATTGAATGCTGTATGAGATCTAGCCCGAGTAGTGTGAAAATAAGAGTTCTACCACACTGACAAGTAGTTAAGAAAATGATAGTAGTTAAAAAAAAGAGAGTTCCGAAACACCCTGAGTAGTATGAAAAGAAGAGTTCCACCACACTTTTGCGGTAGAACTCTTAAGAGTTCTACCACACTTTGTGACGTCATATTGTCTGGAAGTGACGTCATCATGTCTGGAAGTGACGTCATCATGTCTGGACTGGAAGTGACCTCACGATAAGCGTTAGGATAGGCGCGACCATCCATGACGTCATAATGAGGTCATAATGAGGTGATAAGAGTTCTACCACACTTTTGTGGTGGTTCTCTTAAGAGTTCCACCACACTTTGTGACGTCATACTGTCTGGACCGGAAGTGCTGTCTGGACCGGAAGTGACGTCATAGGCGTAACCAAGGCGTAACCATGGTGATAATGACGTCATCAGTCACGTGACCAATGAAAAGCCAATGAGATCAATGAAGACAATGAAGCCCCGCCCACTTTCTGTCTATCATACTGTCTGGACCGGAAGTGACGTCATAGACGTGGTCATGGTAACGAATTGAAACTTTGTAAACAAAAGTGAACTTTGTAAACAAACTGTGTAAACAAACTTTGTAAACAAAATTTCTAAATAAACTTTATAAACAAAATTTGCAAACAAACTTTGTAAACAAACTTTGTAAACAAACTTTGTAAACAAAATTTGTAAACAAAATTTGTAAACAAACTTTGGTTATTTACATAATTGAAACTTTGTAGACAAACTTTGTAAACAAACTTTGTAAACAAACTTTCTAAACAAACTTTGTAAACACTATTTGTAAACAAACTTTGTAAACAAAATTTGTAAACACAATTTGTAAACAAACTTTATAAATAAACTTTCTAAACAAACTTTGTAAACAAAATTTGTAAACAAACTTTGGTTATTTGCATAATTGAAACTCATTGAAACTTTGTAAACAGACTTGGTAAACAAACTTCCCCCCCCCACACTCTCTCCACACACACCACGACTGAGCATTTCATAAGCCACATAGGTATTTCAACCTTCTGATGACAACTTTTTTCCCCCCTCACACACTCTCTCTCTTTCCACACCCACACACACACACACCACGACTGAGCATTTCATAAGCCACATAGGTATTTCAACCTTCTGATGACAACTTTTTTTTTCCCCCTCACACACTCTCTCTCCACACACACACACACACACACACCACGACTGAGCGTTTCATAAGCCACATAGGTATTTCAACCTTCTGATGGCAACTTTTTCCCCCACACTCTCATGCATACATACCAACACCATGATAAAATGTTTTGCTTATGTTGCTCTTTGTAGTCCATTATTCTTCTTTTTTTTTTGTTTTTGTTTGAAATGCAGTGTTTACTTAGAAAAGAAAATGGCGTCATACAACCTTCAATCGTCATCAGCAGCATTTCGTCATCAGTGTAATCAGACTGCGTAATTAGATTTCGCCATCAACAATGTAGACAGCGGTGTCAGGCTTTTTGTTTTTCTGAGGCAGCAGTGTCTAACTGCTTGGAGTTGCAGTATGACCCTAAGTGTTATACTTGACCGATTTACATGAAAATTTCACTGTTTAATTCAGTTTTATATCTAGTTTTCACATAGTCATGGACTGGTTGTGCAGCTGGCTGTATGTGTCATGAATTCACCTTAAAATGATAAGTTAAAAGTGGAATAACTTTTGTGATGATTGACGGATTTGCATGAAACTTTCACTGTTTGATTCAGTTTTATATCTAGTTTTAGCATTAAGTGGTTATAGGCTATTTGCGCAGTTGCCTGTGTGCATATTTACCACAATTTTTAATTTTGTAAAAAGTGGGATAACTTCCGCTATAGTTGACGGATTTGCATGAAAATTTCACCGTTGGATTCAGTTTGATGTTTTCGTTTAAAGTAGTTTGTGCATAGGTGGGTTATTGGAATGGCGCGCGCCCCCCACCATTCAAACATGTGTTTGAATTATTTTTACGTCAAACTATTGTTCAACAAGTTGTATAGCAATTGTACAATAATTGTTCAACAAGCTGTTGTTCAACATGTTGAACATGTTGTTCAACATGTTCAACAACATGTTCAACAAGTTGAACATGTTCAATATGTTCAACATGTTCAACAACATGTTAAACAAGTTGAACATGTTCAACATGTTGTTGAACATGTTGAACATGTTGAACATGTTCAACATGTTCAACATGTTCAACTTGTTAAACATGTTGTTGAACATGTTGAACATGTTGAACATGTTTAACAAGTTGTTCAACAAGTTGTAGTTCAAGCAAAGAAAAAACAAGACATATGTTGAATAGGTTTATTAATACATTTAAATACACTTAAATACACTTAAATACACTTAAATACACTTAACTACACTTAAATACACTTAAATACACTTAAATACACTTAAATACATACAGCTTAAATCTATAACAATATTATAACATTTATTGATTTACAAAGTCTTTATTATTATGTTTAGTCAAATAAGTCTATTTTTCTTCATCTGCTTCACTCTGTTCACTGGCATCCATATCACTTTCTTCGTCACTGCTTTCATCTTCCTCCTCCTCATCTAGAAGCTCTTCAAAGAATGCATCGTTTCTTCTTATAGCCGCCTTCAGTGCCTTTGAATACTCGTAATGTTTTTCATCAACAAAGTAATTAAAGTCTTCTAAAATGGTTTCATAATGTTCGTTTTGTTGTAGACGTTGGGCATATTTGAATAGTCTCATAAACAGTTGTTTAAGTCGACGCTTCTAAATGGGTCGAAAGTCATCACTTGCTATTTCACGCGCATCTTCAAGCCCTTGTTCTTCATATTCTGAAACCTTTTCTTGAAATTTGGTATCATATTCATCGTAGACTTCTTGAACCATATCATACCAAACAGAGTCTGTTTCTGACTCACTTTCAGAGTCTGTTTCTGACTCACTTTCAGAGCTGTCGTCATCATCACCCTCAACACAATGTTCCATATGTTTGAACAAAGCTTTTTGACTGTTGTACAACGCACCACATTCTGTACAAGCATGTGCATTCTTTTCAGTCATGTTGACGCTTTGACTTTCCATAGAAGACTCATCTAAAGTTTCAGTGATAGGTGGTTTTACAGGGTTTACCATATCTATCTCCAATTCTTCTTCTTCTGAAGTGTGAGCATTCTTTAAGTGTCTTTTAAGACTTTGTGGCCAATTGTAAGATTTCAAACAAATGTTGCATTTATACATCTTTTCGGTTCAACATACACTTTTCAAATGATGAAAAAGCCTTTAAACATAGCCTTATATACAACTTGTTGAACAGCATGTTGAATAACGTGTTCAACTTGTTGAACAACATGTTCAAGAACATGTTGAACAACATGTTCAACATGTTGTTGAACATGTTGTCTACGTCTAGGGTTAGGGTTATGCCGCTTAGGGGAGTCTAATGTCATGACGTCTTTATGACGTCATCATGACGTCTTTATGACGTCATCATGACGTCATTATGCTGAGTCAGCAATTATAACAAGTTTGAATGTTTGAGCAAGTTACACACCATATTTTGATTACATCAAAGTAACATAAAAGGAAGAGTGAGACATGCATTTCATGCATATCAAACAGAAACAAATTCTGCTGAGTCAGTTTTTTTTTTTTGGTAAAGCGCGCGCCTGTTCGAATGACGTTATTATGACGTCATAATGATGACGTCATCATGACGTCTTTATGAAGTCATCATGACGTTTTTATGACGTCATCATGACGTCATTATGACGTAATCATTATGACGTCATAATAACGTCATTCGAACAGGTGCGCGCTTTACCAAAAAAAAAATGAAATGCATGTCTCACTCTTCCTTTTATGTTACTTTGATGTAATCAAAATATGGTGTGTAACTTGCTCAAACATTCAAACTTGTAATAATTGCTGACTCAGCATAATGACGTCATGATGACGTCATAAAGACGTCATGATGACGTCATAAAGACGTCATGACGTTAGACTCCTCTAAGCGGCATAACCCTAACCCTAGACGTAGACAACATGTTCAACAACATGTTGAACATGTTGAACATGTTGTTCAACATGTTCTTGATCATGTTGTTCAACAAGTTGAACATGTTGTTCAACATGCTGTTCAACAAGTTGTATATAAGGCTATGTTTAAAGGCTTTTTCGTCATTTGAAAAGTGTATGTTGAACCGAAAAGATGTATAAATGCAACATTTGTTTGAAATCTTACAATTGGCCACAAAGTCTTAAAAGACACTTAAAGAATGCTCACACTTCAGAAGAAGAAGAATTGGAGATAGATATGGTAAACCCTGTAAAACCACCTATCACTGAAACTTTAGATGAGTCTTCTATGGAAAGTCAAACCGTCAACATGACTGAAAAGAATGCACATGCTTGTACAGAATGTGGTGCGTTGTACAACAGTCAAAAAGCTTTGTTCAAACATATGGAACATTGTGTTGAGGGTGATGATGACGACAGCTCTGAAAGTGAGTCAGAAACAGACTCTGAAAGTGAGTCAGAAACAGACTCTGTTTGGTATGATATGGTTCAAGAAGTCTACGATGAATATGATACCAAATTTCAAGAAAAGGTTTCAGAATATGAAGAACAAGGGCTTGAAGATGCGCGTGAAATAGCAAGTGATGACTTTCGACCCATTTAGAAGCGTCGACTTAAACAACTGTTTATGAGACTATTCAAATATGCTCAACGTCTACAACAAAACGAACATTATGAAACCATTTTAGAAGACTTTAATTACTTTGTTGATGAAAAACATTACGAGTATTCAAAGGCACTAAAGGCGGCTATAAGAAGAAACGATGCATTCTTTGAAGAGCTTCTAGATGAGGAGGAGGAAGATGAAAGCAGTGACGAAGAAAGTGATATGGATGCCAGTGAACAGAGTGAAGCAGATGAAGAAAAATAGACTTATTTGACTAAACATTATAATAAAGACTTTGTAAATCAATAAATGTTATAATATTGTTATAGATTTAAGCTGTATGTATTTAAGTGTATTTAAGTGTATTTAAGTGTAGTTAAGTGTATTTAAGTGTATTTAAGTGTATTTAAGTGTATTTAAATGTATTAATAAACCTATTCAACATATGTCTTGTTTTTTCTTTGCTTGAACTACAACTTGTTGAACAACTTGTTAAACATGTTCAACATGTTCAACATGTTCAACAGCATGTTTAACAAGTTGAACATGTTGAACATGTTGAACATGTTCAACTTGTTTAACATGTTGTTGAACATGTTGAACATATTGAACATGTTCAACTTGTTGAACATGTTGTTGAACATGTTGAACAACATGTTCAACATGTTGAACAACAGCTTGTTGAACAATTATTGTACAATTGCTATACAACTTGTTGAACAATAGTTTGACGTAAAAATAATTCAAACACATGTTTGAATGGTGGGGGGCGCGCGCCATTCCAATAACCCACCTATGCACAAACTACTTTAAACGAAAACATCAAACTGAATCCAACGGTGAAATTTTCATGCAAATCCGTCAACTATAGCGGAAGTTATCCCACTTTTTACAAAATTAAAAATTGTGGTAAATATGCACACAGGCAACTGCGCAAATAGCCTATAACCACTTAATGCTAAAACTAGATATAAAACTGAATCAAACAGTGAAAGTTTCATGCAAATCCGTCAATCATCACAAAAGTTATTCCACTTTTAACTTATCATTTTAAGGTGAATTCATGACACATACAGCCAGCTGCACAACCAGTCCATGACTATGTGAAAACTAGATATAAAACTGAATTAAACAGTGAAATTTTCATGTAAATCGGTCAAGTATAACACTTAGGGTCATACTGCAACTCCAAGCAGTTAGACACTGCTGCCTCAGAAAAACAAAAAGCCTGACACCGCTGTCTACATTGTTGATGGCGAAATCTAATTACGCAGTCTGATTACACTGATGACGAAATGCTGCTGATGACGATTGAAGGTTGTATGACGCCATTTTCTTTTCTAAGTAAACACTGCATTTCAAACAAAAAAAAAGAAGAATAATGGACTACAAAGAGCAACATAAGCAAAACATTTTATCATGGTGTTGGTATGTATGCATGAGAGTGTGGGGGAAAAAGTTGCCATCAGAAGGTTGAAATACCTATGTGGCTTATGAAATGCTCAGTCGTGGTGTGTGTGTGTGTGTGTGTGTGTGTGTGTGTGTGTGTGTGGAGAGAGTGTGTGAGGGAAAAAAAAGTTGTCATCAGAAGGTTGAAATACCTATGTGGCTTATGAAACGCTCAGTCGTGGTGTGTGTGTGTGTGTGTGTGGAGAGAGAGAGCGAGAGTGTGTGAGGGGAAAAAAAAGTTGTCATCAGAAGGTTGAAATACCTATGTGGCTTATGAAATGCTCAGTCGTGGTGTGTGTGGAGAGAGTGTTGGCGGGGGGAAGTTTGTTTACCAAGTTTGTTTACAAAGTTTCAATGAGTTTCAATTATGCAAATAAGCAAAGTTTGTTTACAAATTTTGTTTACAAAGTTTGTTTAGAAAGTTTATTTATAAAGTTTGTTTACAAATTGTGTTTACAAATTTTGTTTACAAAGTTTGTTTACAAATAGTGTTTACAAAGTTTGTTTAGAAAGTTTGTTTACAAAGTTTGTTTACAAAGTTTGTCTACAAAGTTTCAATTATGTAAATAACAAAAGTTTGTTTACAAATTTTGTTTACAAATTTTGTTTACAAAGTTTGTTTACAAAGTTTGTTTACAAAGTTTGTTTACAAATTTTGTTTATAAAGTTTATTTACAAATTTTGTTTACAAAGTTTGTTTACATAGTTTGTTTACAAAGTTCACTTTTGTTTACAAAGTTTCAATTCGTTACCATGACCACGTCTATGACGTCACTTCCGGTCCAGACAGTATGATAGACAGAAAGTGGGCGGGGCTTCATTGTCTTCATTGATCTCATTGGCTTTTCATTGGTCACGTGACTGATGACGTCATTATAACCATGGTTACGCCTTGGTTACGCCTATGACGTCACTTCCGGTCCAGACAGCACTTCCGGTCCAGACAGTATGACGTCACAAAGTGTGGTGGAACTCTTAAGAGAACCACCACAAAAGTGTGGTAGAACTCTTATCACCTCATTATGACCTCATTATGACGTCATGGATGGTCGCGCCGATCCTAACGCTTATCGTGACGTCACTTCCGGTCCAGACATGATGACGTCACTTCCAGACATGATGACGTCACTTCCAGACAATATGACGTCACAAAGTGTGGTAGAACTCTTAAGAGTTCTACCGCAAAAGTGTGGTGGAACTCTTCTTTTCATACTACTCAGGGTGTTTCGGAACTCTCTTTTTTTTAACTACTATCATTTTCTTAACTACTTGTCAGTGTGGTAGAACTCTTATTTTCACACTACTAGCCCGTCATTAGACAGGTACAGAATATCATGTGGAATGTTGTATGTTGTATGTGGAATGTTATATGAGATTTAGTCTGTCATGAGGATGGTTGCACGAGATAGAGACTATCGTGGTGCTTGAGGTGTAGTCTGTCAGGAGGCAGGTTGAACGAGGTACAGAATATCATGTGAAATGCTGCATGATGTGTATCCCATGATCAGCCATGTTGCACATGGTACAGAATATCATGCAGAATGTTGTGCGAGTCGTAGCAAGTCATGAAGAATGTTACCCAAGCTGCAGCCGGTGGTAAAAAAATTGTGTGGTGTATCGTGCAATGGGGATGATTTGTAGCCCGTGTAGCTGTAGTCCATATAAAGACATGTTGCTCGAGGTACAGACTATCATGTTGAATGTTGCATGAGGTGTAACTCTTTATTATGAATGTTGCACGAGAAACAGATATCATGTGGAATATTGCAAGATTCATTGCCGAAGAATTATGCAGCCTGTGGTTAGAACTTTTGCCCGAGGCGTATCATGCAATCGAGTCACATTTGAATTGTTTTTTTAACAACATTGTTCGAAGAATATGGTGTGCTTTGCATTACAATGGCACGCCCTTTTTTCGAAACACAGCTCGAATACTAGCATATTTTTTCTTTGAGAAACACTAATTTAGTTAGGTAGCGCAGTTACACACTCCTTTGTATCACTCCTTTGTTACACTCATAGGCTCAAAAACATGAAAAACTTGTGTTGTGTTTTAAATGTGAACCAATCATCGTTAAAGGAAAAATATTGTTTGATTAAAAGAAACAAAGAAAAGATATCTAGTTCGCATTCTGGGCTTTGACGCATGTTTTTTTATTTAAAATTGGGAATATAGTAGTTAAGATTAGTTGTTGCCATGTAAATGTTTTGCCGCATAGATTCAAATTTCAGTTGCTGGCTGACTGGAGAGCACGTTAATGACTTTAGGTTGATGATTTCAACTATTTAAAAACGCCAGTGTGCTTTTTAGTAAAAAATAAAACATAAGTTGTTTGATGTAAGAATAACGCATTTTAATTATTTCTTCTTAAAAGCAAACCATTTCAATAACATCTGAACAGTTTATTGATTATAGTGTTTATCAGTACATTTTACAGTTCATCATTACATCCTCAGCTATATAAGTGCTAGTAGGTACAGACGACACAAGATAATTCATTCCCATCGATGTAATCTGGACAAGGTAATGAGCCACAAACGGCCTCCACTACGTACACGAGTCCGCCATTTTTATTTTCGTGTCCTCCTTCTACAGTTTCCATTTGTGAATCAACACATATGAATGTGCTGCCACTGTGATCATGATACGAAGCTCCAAGGATACCACTATACTCCATAACCCAATTAACAGGACAGCCTAGCTTGGCGGGTATCATCAACTTACGTCCTCGGCCATTGACACTACATACTGCACATGGCATATCATGCTCATCAATAGATGGAGGCCATACAGGGGAGTTAAGGTGCTGGTATTCTACTCCATACATATAACTCTTAGACTGGTGGCCGCCTGTAGCTCCAGCTGGCCAGTCAGGATCCTTCGGTAGACATTGGTAATCGACTCCACCTCCATTCTGGTGAGCTGATGCCTTTCCAGCGTAACCTTTTAAAAATATAAATGGCGACGTCAATTTTACCTGTAATGCTCTAAAACTTGTCCGATATATAGGCCAACATTGTCACTAAAAATAGAATTCATTTTTCTTTCATCATCTACAAGTGTTGAGTGAACTTTCTCAGCTCTATACAGTTGGTTACTTCACTTAAGAGCATCAAAATTATAATTAATCATTTTCATTTATATTATTCGAAGGATCAATATATTTATAAATTTATTTCACTGTGTATATGAGTTGAACCTGTCCATCTTAGTTCTTTGTTCTAAGTTTGCATTGTGTTTGTTTAAATGTTTGTTTAAATTATTTGTACAACACATCCCATTTTGGTGGTGTTCAACTCAATATGAATAAATAATAAAATAATAAAAATAATAAAAACGAAAAAATCTTTGTTTCAAAGTCAAAGTGTTAAATTAAACCGGATGCATTCTTTTTTTTTTTTTGCTAATTCGCATTGAATACTGTTTTCATTTTTCATAACCTCTATATTTCGGAATGGAAATTCATAAAGACACTACCTTCATACACAAGTTGCGCTGTGTCTGGGCAAACGGTGCGTCCCCAACGCACGTAAGTTGTTCCAACACCTGGATCAATACCACTTCCAGGATTTGCAATGCACGGTTTAGGATTCTCAATCGCATTAATCCTGTCAGTCAACAGCTGGAGCTGAGATTGCTGGTTCTGAACTATGGATTCTAGCATTTTTAACTGATCATCTATTTCAGGCGCGACTGAAGTAGATAATGAATACAAAAATTAGGAATCCGTTAAAAAATAATAAAGTTGCAACCAATTTTCCATGAATAACCCCGATGTCACCCGCTGTGATTTATGGTAAAAACTTCTATATTTTACCTCTCAACTTTCTTGCTGACCTAAACTGCAAACAAGAAAGATCTATCTCATATCATGGCTGATTAAATAGCACTGTACCCAAGCATACCTGTTCTGATATTGTCGCTCAGTTTATTGTAATTTGAATCAAATTTCCTTGTACAAGGAATGTACACTTTAAATAATTAAGAAGTAGACATCCCTGATTTAACAAAATGCGCACATTGGGCTACCTTTCAGTCATAAACAACATAATAGATGCATATTGAGTAAGCAAAATAAACTGAAATATATAAAAATATTAAACAAACCAAATTCAAATTCATATAAAATCAGTTTTAACAACATGGAAATTGAAATGAAAAGTTATTGTCAATTTAGTCTCACGTATTAAGAAACGAGTGAAAAATACCAAATGTGACTATTTAACTGCATTTCCGTTACTATCATAATCAATAACAGGAATGCAGTAGACAGACAAGTATCCGATTTTGCAGCATGTTTTTTTTTGTTTACTATCTTGCCTGTGCTGTGCTTGCCTTATAATAGCGATAAGACATTGGTCATATGTGATTTATTCGGTTGTCAGATACAAAAGTAAACATAATACATAGAAGTTCAAAGTTCTTCCTTGCAAAGCCGAAAGCAAAGATTAAATCATGTAGAACAATACTCTAAGACATATATGTCGGATGTGCTGAATTGTGTATGTGTACTTACCTGCACAATCGGATGCGGGAACACTAAATTTGTAAAGACAATTTGGAGCACCTACAGCCGGGTGCATGTAAAGTCCAGCCAACAAGAAGACGCTTATCATCGTTGCTATAAGCATTGTTTTCTGTATCTTTCTCTCATTCCCCCTGAGCATTTGAGTCATTTATATGTAACAATAGAATATATATCATTCTGATTTATCTTTTGTTATTCAGAAATAAGTAAGACTAAAATAGTTTCTGATTGTTGCTTTACAATAAACTACCTCGTATTTCTACTTCAATTGGTTTATTTTTATATTTATTTTGTGTTCAAGTAAAACGGTTCTTGTTTAACACCCATTAAGAGACTGACTTCACAATTCCTCAAAGACCATGCTGCTGCAGGAAACTGATGAAAAAAGAGCGACCATTAGTAACGACTGGGGGAGAGGACGAAGCAGATAAAGAGAGGACGGCATTATTATACACTTGTCTTTATCTCATGAAAAGAGATACATGCAAAATTAAATAACTTTTCATGTTTATTTTATCCTTGTCAATTCATGCAGAGGAAAAACATGTCTGAGTTTGTTCGCAAAATAATAACTGAAGCCAAATATTTTTGATTGACAGGGCTTAGGGTCCGAGCACATATGACATTAAACGAATGCGTTATGCAACTTTTTTCTCCCGAGGGAAGGAGGAGGGGATGTCCGTGACAATTTTCTTCCGACGATGGGGAGGAGAGGGGGAGGCGTGAAAATTTTCTTCCGGGGAGGGAGGTCTGTCCCAGAATGCCCATTTACCCTACTTTGTTAATTTGAACATAAATTAAGTTTAAATTTCAACAGCCCACTATACACCATTTCTAACTCCTTATTCAAGTTTTTTCATTCATTTCAGCCTCATAAACACTTTCGGCAGGCCAGAGTTGACAGCTTGCTAAATAGCGCATCAACGTTTTAGGACACATTTGTATGACTCATCATGGTATAATGACACATCCCTGTTTTATGACACATCATGATGTTATGACTCATCACCATTTTATGACACAAATCCTTTATCTAACCCATTCCGGTTTATCAACGCTTTATAAGGCATCCGTTATGTCGTATCCTCGTTTTAAGACATCTTAACGTTTGTGACACATCTTCGTTTCAGAATATATCATTTATGTAGCACAACACTTATTCTGTAGAACTCCAGTAGAATCATGCCCCAAAATAATAGTCTAGGCTAGTGATTTGGGATCAATGTTGAAATTTGACACTGATGAATCGAACTCTGCCATCAACGTACCATCGATGATGTGGCAAAACATGTAAATAAGCTTGAACCTTGAAGTTTAACATTTTTCAAGCCCACAAGGCGCCATTATTTTCTTTTTTGTTCCAGAAGCGGTTACACAGCCATACTAAGTGTTTGAAAAAATGCCGTATTTAATAGAAAATAGATAAAATACAATTACAGAAAATACACCATTAACACCCCTGCAATGTTTCTACACTACATTTTAATCACTAATCACTATTCAGTCTATTTAAGTTAAAGTATCGAAGAACATTACGAGGGAGTCACAAAACAGGACGCAGATAATGACAGAGTATGGGACTTCTAAATAAAATTGGAGTTAAAACCAGTCAATGTGATCCTGCTCGACACCCCGCACGGCTCGAAAAGCTAAAATTGTTTTGGCGAATTGTATTTCTGTCTTGCGAGCTAGAAAATAGTTGACTTAAAAAGCTCATGAGATAGAAACATCGGAAAATGCTGAATCTCACCATTCGTCGAATTTGCCTATTTTGAAAATATAACGACATTGCACAATTTAAATATACATATTTTACATACAAACAGGTCGACCGACGGACAGAAAGACGCACCAGCTCATCACTATATCTCTATTCCACGGCGAATAAATACACAAGACGCAGCAGTATTTTATACGGAAAAATGAAATGTATGCTTCGAGCTTAAATGCTTTTTTTTAATTGAATCTAAATATCAGGATTGAAAATTTAAAAAACAACTTTTTACTGCAACTTTTTGTTTCATTAATTAGATATATATATTTGGGATTTATTTGTGAAATATTCAAACTTAATGGCTGATGGCTGTGCTAGGATATCGAAAAAATCTGAAAACCATTTTTGTAACAAAATAAAACAGAAGATTTCGCCCATTTTGTGGTAAGTGTTTCATTGTTTTTCAGGCTGAAAAGGATTCCAAGGATGCTTTCGCAAACCTACGAGCACTAAAGCGGCTATCTTTTGGAAAATAAAGTCATTGAGCTTCCACCAAATTCAACAAAAGTTGAATTCAAAAATGGTTGTTGTCTCAGTTTCAGTTAATTTCAGTATGACTAATTGCAGTTGCGGTGTCCTTTTATTTTTTGATACAAGGACACAACGAACGGAATGCTGTACTTTTTTTTAGTAAAACATCTCAAGAGTAAGCCATTAAAGCAGTTTACAGTCAGTTACAATTATGACTTCCCCGTTACGGTAATGACACAACAATGTCAATACTTCATAAAATTCAAAAACTTATGTTTTTATGTCAAATCAAACTGCAGTTACAATTACTTTTAAATTATTAAATACTAGTAAATGAAATATATGTAATAATTGATTTCTTACAAAATGAAATTATTGTTTAAATTTTTTACGTAGTGACGTAGAATACTAATATTTGCATTTTTATGCCATTCTGCTATTATAACATTAATCTCTTATAATTTATAATTTTTATCCATACTTTTGAAACTGGAGTACGAATCGTGTTACAAAAGCAGTTGCATTACCTCTCATCTGTGACATCTGCAGTCGATTTCAGCCGTTCACTCAGTATGTTATTTTGAAATTTTATTTTCAGACCTGTAATATATATGTCTCGAGCAATAGTTTCATTTTGTTCAACTAATTAAAATTATGCTTAGGACTGCTGACCGAGCGAGATCCGAGAGAAGGGTACTATGAAATTCCAACATTCCACAGATTCGTCAGTTTTCACTTGTCCCTTTTAATTGACAACATGGCTGCAAATTCCACGAACCAATCTATATAAGTTATTTCTTGAAAAATTAAAAACAAATACCAATTTTGATGGTTGCCTTACATTAGCTTATTGATCTTATTGTGATGTACATGAACCAATTTCCAAAGAGCCAAAACTACACCTTGTGCCATGTTTGACTGTGATATCCAAGTGGTGTTTCAAAGTGCAAAAACAAGAATTTGGATTGCACGATCTAATTAATAACAATCATGGCCTTACTTTTAGGCCGCCTTGTGTAACAAATACCTACAGCAGAGAACAGAGGCCTAGTCCAGACCATCATGTTCAATAAATAGCAAATGCTTGAAACCAGTTTTTCAGCTTCACCCATGTGTTTAACCTTTCTCTTGTGTTGCCCTTATAAGGCCTTCACGAAAAATTTGAAATCTTATTGAGCTATTCAAATTTTTATGGGCTCAGTTTCAACTATTTCAAAAAGGTCTCAACTTTCAGTTTTATTCCTTGCAATTGCCTTATCAGTTATCCACAGTGGTTTCGGACGATGCAGCACGGTTATTTAGACAAGCTTAATGGCATCTCAAGGTATTACGTCCAAGCTAATCTCTTCCATGTCTGAAACTGCTCTTTTTACAGCTGCTCCTTTTCCAGAAGCTGGCCATGCCATCACTTAGACACAGAGGTTGACAAAAATTTTGTGTATCTGGCTTTTTGCTGTCCACAATGTCTGTAGCTTTTCCACCTTCAATCTGGTTTTCCACTAGTAACCGGAAGTCTTGAAAGCAAGTTGTTTCTCTGCATCAAGTTTTCTTATCCTGTATTATTTAGTTTGTCAACATCGTATTGTTATATTTGTTACGAAAATGACACCGTCTTTCCCGTAACATGCTGCATCGTTACGAGAATGATTATTACGAAAATGACGATTTTAATCAAATCTCTCCTTAACCACACTATCCATCCGTAATATCTATGTTTGCAATGGCATGTTTGAATGCTGTATCTTTGACAGACTCGATGTTTAAAAACATTGGTATCGAACAGTTAAATGTGTTGTAGATCGGTGTTACGGTAATGACGGCTACAAATGGTACACACAATTTTCTTAAATTACAATAATTTAGAGCAGTATATCTCACCATATTTTGAGGGTGGCACAAATAAGGATTCTTGAGTGATTATCCCTAATGCGCAGTTATTAGCCAAGTCAGTACTGCTATATTACGAGAATGACATTATTTTCAGAAACAGCCATTCACTAACAAATTAATGATAGAAAAACGTAAATTAACAATACAGTGTTGTTTTCAATGTATATTTTGTCACTTGTTATACAGGTAACTTCAAAAAGAGTTAAAAGGCCATTCTCAGTCTAAACTAGGGGTGTCAAACAGTAAACTAGGGGTGTCAAACAGTATTATCAGGTTGGGAACAGCGAATATTGGAATTTCCACAATTTAAAAAGGCGTCGTTGTGGTAAAAATCATTCAATGGACTATTTAACTTCCTTATGTTTTAGCCGAAAAGGTGATGTTTGGCTGGTTTGATTTTTAAAATGAAAGCTAAACTTTAAATGTGTAAAAATTGTCCATTCCGCTGTGACCAAGAACTTGAACCGAATTTTAAAAAGCCCTAAAGTGTTTTTATTCAGAAATATAAGGAGGTGTACAAGTTCGGGTTTTAACTGAAATCTTTTCTTGGTAACTATGTTACCAAGTAGACTGAAAATTTGCTATGAGACTACTAAAGAGGCAGGGGCCGCTAAAAATTCCATAAAGAGCAAATAAAGGAAGTTGGCAACAATGTTTTTTCCCTGAACTGTGTCTGATACCAGAGCATTATGGTTATTTCGCTGCATAGCTGTCAGAAATCAGACCATTAATCAAGAGTGTGACTTGACATACTGTAAATTTGAAGATTACAGGGAGCCATTTATGTAATACGTTACATTACGCTCCCACACAGAGTTTGAAGACCAGCCGGAAAACGATTGCTATATGTCGTACATATGGCGTTTGCACTGTCACATGACTCAAGCATAAATTATGCAACGCTTAATGACGCACACGTTACAAATGCACTGCTGCATGAAGTAACATGCCACATGCAATGCTTCATTATGTAAACATGACGTATACACTTTATTCGACGGAAACATGACAAAGACAGATCAATAACGAAAATATGATGCTTGCACAGATTCATGACGTGTGGACATATGCACTTCTACATGCCGTACAAAAGGCGTATGTTCTGTAGCGCTACGCAGCAATGACGTTGACGTTGAAAATACAGACAACCTTGACAAATACACTACTGTTATATTGAGTGGGAATTTGGTTACACTTGTCTTGCTGAAAAAAACAGCAGTTTCCAGTACACATTACAAAAATTTAGAAAATACTTATTTCACAAAACGGAGGTCTTAATTTACATTTTAAAACTTTTAAAATATAACCCCAAAATGGCCAAACCAAAGAATGAGAAACATATTACGTAAGGATGTGTAAAATGCAACTAAATTGGTTCGATCGTTTTACCAAGCGTTAAAAACATAGAAATGAAAGAGATTCACTTGCCAGGAAGCGTTTGCGGTTTGGCTATGAGGCATGTTCTATTATGATGATTTTGCCACAATGTGGCTGTGATTAAGCACATTTTTTTTTGGCAAGTCCACTGTTTTTTACAAGTCTAAAGTCTTAGATCGGTACGAAGAGTGTGTAAACATACACTGTGTTTAGATGTAGGCTTCACAAATAGAATGGCCGTTTCGTTATTTTAAATAGAGACTTTTATGAAGATGACAACATATATTTTTATGATTTTACAGAAAAATTGAAAAGCCAAGTTATGTTTTATTTATTTATTTTTTTTTTTTGCTAATTTTTTATTTAAAAAATCTTCAAAATTTAAGCGAAAAATAAAAATACACACAGTAATATTCTGCAAAAGCAGATGATTCATTTATATTGTGAAAGATTTTATATTTTCGGTGTTTCTAAATATTACTTATTTTTAAGCGATCAAAGTGTAATATAACGTCAAAAAATGAGAATTATAACCCTAAAATTCTGCTAACACTTAAGCAAAGATAAATACATAAAATCTTCTTCATATGACAAAGACAATCGTGAATTCTGAAAAATGTCATTGTCACGTGTTCAAGTAAATATATCATTTTGTCTCAACAAATTGAACAAAACAGAAAATTGTTTTTCAGCCAAATTCTACAATGAAAGCATTGACCAGTGACAAAAAGCACGCAATTTCCTGGGTCATTCTCCAGACAATTTTTTCAATTGATCTAACTTTGCTCAAGTGATAGAGACAAATAAAGAGTAAACAAATCTAGTAAATCAAATATCCAAATAATGTTACGTTCACAATGACTCTTTTTGCAACGCTGTTTTGAAACATATAAAAAGTAAGACATGGACATAAAACAGAAAATAAACAGAAATTAAACAGAAATCTTATATTATATTTGACATTTGACAACACTGAAAAAAACACAAATATTTGCTTTAACTGCTTGTAATTTTTGTAAATAAAATAACACAAAGTATTTTGTACATTTTGTACATGCATGTGTAAAACGATTATGTAGAGAGCTTATGGTAGTACATGTATGTGGCTTATGGGATTCATAACAAATTATAATAATTTAATGGTTATGCTAAAGCTAATGCACTGTATTTATTCGTACAATTCACTGCTTTCGCATCTAGTTTTAAGCATAAAAACGAAATATTAGGCAAAAGCAAGGTGCAAAATTTTAAATCATGTTTTACAAAGATGCAAAATTTTGCTTTCTTTTGGCTAGAAGCGCCAGAAGAGTAGTACGTACAACCACACTGCCAAGACAAAATCGAATTACAGCTGCCCGCGAAACATAAAAGACCAGTCTTGTCAAGCGATGAATAGTTGAACGCTGCCCGCACAATTTCAAAAGGTGGAGAATTGTGTTGTCTGGCTTGATTTAAGAAATGGTTTGTGTATTTTTAACTCTTATATTAGGACGTGTAAAATAACTGACTTAGGTTTTCATTAACGGCTTTTAGATCTAGACATCTTTTAGATATGAACATTTACTACGGGACCCATAACAGGCTAGGGTTTTTTAGTGTAAAAATAGCCGGAAGAAAGTTATTGCCAGTAAAAGATAAACTTTTGTATAAACTGCATGTACAAAAGGTCATGTGCAATTCATATGATTGATATGAGGAGAGCGGGGATAAACCAAATTCAGGGTTTGGTAAGCTTTCTATCTGATACCCGAAATTTAACAGTCTTTTCATTTTTAAACTTTGGAGGCTTTGTTGTTGGCATTTTATGAGTAGAATTGATTTCATTTGACTATATCGATCCTGAACTTTCAGAGAATCGAAAATTTAAAGAGATGGGACACAATAACCTAATCAATTTATTTCAACATTCATTTCTTCTCTGCTAATAAAAATTATTTTTGCTTAATGGCTTGATTTAGATTTTCTACAGAAGCTGAGTTATTAACATCCTCCTTCAAAATTTGAGTTTCAAAATAGTTTCATCCTGAAGCCTACAGAGAGGGTAATATTATAGAAATCGGTAACCATGACCTAGGCGCTTCTGTTTACAATCCATTCCTTTGCTTGTTTAACAAATACTGTTGCTAGGGTTAGGGTTTGAAATAAGATTTCCTTTGGAAGCTTTGTTATTGTTATTTTATAAACAGAAATAGTTTTATTTGACTAAATCGATCTTGACCTTTCAGAGAATTGTAATATTAAAAAGATACCATGACCTAATCAATATATTTCACCATAAATTTCTTCACATGTTAATTAAAATTACATTTATCTTTAGGGTTTGAATTAGAGTGTCCTATAGAAGCTGAGTTATTAACATTTTGCTTCAATATTCGAATTCAATCTAATAGTTTTATTCTGGGGCTTACAGAGAGAAATATTATAGAGATCGGTATGACTCAGGCACTTCTATTTACCATCCATTCCTTTTCGTGTTAAACAAACAGTGCAGCCAGGGTTAGGTCTGAAATAGGGTGTCCTTTGAAAGCTTTTTTATCGGTATTTTGTCAATAGAATTGGTTTTATTTGACTAAATCGATCCTGACCTTCCAGAGAATTGAGATGTTACATATAATAGATAGAAAACCATGACCAAATCACTTTTGTTCAGCTTCCATTGTGTAGCAGTCGGCTAACGGACCGACCCGCGAGGGAGCAGTCGAACTCATTGTTGGACGGATGGACGGAAACTAAGGAGACGCAATGGAACTGTTTTTGGTTCCTCACATCTCCGTAGCTCTCACTCTGACAGCACCGTGTCACATGTTTTTCTCACAATGCAATGACATGTTTAATAAATTCTTAGGGATGGATAAATCTCGGCCACTTTAGCTAATCGAAATAGATTGCGTGGTAGATTGTCATCACAGACGAGCACAATGTCTCCACTCACTAAGTGTTTGGAAGGTTTTGTCCATGCAGAACGGGACTGAGGTAGACTGAGATACTCAAATCGCCACCAAACCCAAAATACGTTGAACAAAGACTGAATTCTATGCCAACGCTTAATACTATGCAAGTAATTTTTGGAAAATTCAGACAGTGGTGGCAACAGCACTCGAGACAGTAAATGGTCACTCCTAACAAAAATGTTCTGAGAGAATCGTAGTCCAGTTGAGATCCGTTCTAAACTAACATAATATTTAGAATGTTTCTAACACTACGGATCAATTTTGTCATAAACTCGAAAAGACAATAGTTGTCCTGAACAAATCTATCTAACTCCTTTCTGTTTGACTTAAATATAGTTCTAAATTCGGTCTGGTCCCCTATGAAGGTGGTACCCTGGTCGGATCTCAACAGCGCGACTGGACCTCGAATTGCAATAATCGTCTTGAACATTGAACATGACCCGCAACATGGATGAGTCATACCAACAGTGACTCGTCACAGACACAACCCGTAACAATCACGACTGGCAGCCCAATCGAGCTCTGCACGGGTCGGACCAGTGACAATCCGCTGCCAGTAGACAAGTGACAACCGCAAGTCTTCAAAGGATAGTACCCTGTCTGCTGCAGTTCATCTCAAAAATATTTCATTGTATTTCCCGACCCGTAAGAGCAGCGACCCGTCGCATGCTCGACCCGTCACTGCCACGGGTCGCTATAATAACGAGTCACTGCAGCAGCGAGTCACTGCATGCACGACTTGTGACACCAGCGAACCTTGACATAACCGAGGCTTTAGTGCCACGGGTCGTGACAAATACGACCCGTGACATACACAACCTGTATTAGCCCTGACCCGCCGCATCCTCGACCTGTCACAGCAACCGGTCGTGACAACGGCAATGTAAAGGAATCAAAAAAACCAAAACCCACTCATACTAACCTCGTACTCCACACGTAAGCGTCGTGTGTGAGGTCGTGTACATAACAGTATCGACTCATACCTGGTCACCTGATACTACATGTGTCGATAAAAACACATATGTGTTATATTAATACACATACCACTGGCCAGCTGTCCACCCATGGTGAAGATGGTGGGGGACACGTGATCGATGCGTATACCATACTGGTGCTGCCACGACCCGATACAGTGTCGAGGTGTAGTACCCGTGAGAGTTACGACGCCACTGTGACACCTACATGACCAGTGGCACAGCAAGCCAGAGGTAGAAGGGAAGCTACACTACTCAATACCCTGACAAATTGTCGCAACACAGCAATGATGGCGTGTCTGCCACCAAAAGAAAGTGTATGCAACTCCACAAAGAGAGTTGCCGCGGTATCGAAAGAGTGGAAGACATAACTTTCTAAACTTCTGACAACTACGTGTCCGACGACCCCACTATGCCCTGCTGCTGGCAGAAAGAAGAAAGACGGTGGAAAGCTGAAACTTTCCTGTTTGCAGAGCCGACTCGATGCAAACTGTTTGCTGACAATGACGGAAACCATCGAGATGGCAATTCTGAGGAAATCGCTCAGAAACGTTCTCACTGTGTATTACCAATAACCTCCACTACGTTCATCATGGCAGGGAGCATTTACTGAACGAGCGCTGCTTTGACAAAAGCCAGAACTACCACGTTTAGGGATTAGCAAAGTCAGCAAACTTGAGAAAACGCAAACCAAATACGATGAAACATACAGTATACGTAAATCAACTATGCAAGAAAAATAATATTCAAAAAGTATGCATTTACCTTGATTTTGATCCGCCATATGTAACAAAAGTAGACGGAGTAAAAACTCCTGCGTATCGGATCGCAGTAAATTGGGAATGGTCCGATCGCATGACAGAAACTGCACCGACGCCGATTAATCGGTTCGTTGACAACGCACGATAAACATAGTAACAGAGGATACCTGTTAGGGTTCCAACTTTTTGCGATTTCTCCCGCAAAATTTATATATATATATATATATATATATATATATATATATATATTACATATAATATTTATGCAAAATATTTATATTGGAATAGCCATAGTGATGGCGTCGTTGTCTATAAGACGATGTTTTTGAAATTAAAAAAATTAAAGCCATGTTGGGTCATATTAGATTCTCGGTCTGCGAAAACAAATTGTTTTCTGTATTTATATAGGTAAAGAATAAAGTTAAGTGTAGTGAGATTTGGCTTGAGCATTCTATGTATATGGCTTTGGCGCACAATTCGTCTTTCCGAAACGCGAAACATACTCTCCTTTGTAATGCACACCAACTGCGTGGTTGCAAGATCCATGCAACCTGTAAAATAAAGAAATGCATATAAATGATAAGCATACGGACAATTACAGTTCTGTGAGATAAAAGAAACCATGAAGTCATACTGAAAATAAGCCTATAATGCACTCTGCTTTTCCTATAAAATGAAATATTCCTTCTGAAGAACGGCCAGATGAAATATTTTAATATGATAAAAAAGATTAAATATCGATAGCTGCAACTGCTCATGATAAATGTCGACAAATTTAACCGTTCATGATAATAGCATGGAATTATTATATTTATTTACTATTATTATTATTATTATTATTATTATTGCAAGTAGTAGAAGTAGTAAAAGTAGTGGTAGTATTATCATTTTTTTTAAAAAGAAGTGTTATCTGTTAACATTCACACTTGTAACCTTTTCCTTGTTTGTATTCATTGCAAAGCTTCATGTTCAAGTCAACTGGAATTTCTGTCTTAAGTACTCCGCAATGTCATTAAAATGACCACGGTCCAATATGAGTCATTTTCTTCTAACCAGCAACAAGTCAGACCACGAACTATGATCCGAAGAAGGAGCTGACTGCCATCAAAGAAGAACTACGGGACGATACAAAGCGAGAATTGAATGAAATGAAAGAACAACTAGCAGCTATTCAAAATGCCCTTATCACAAAGTCAACATCTTCTAGTCCATGCCCAGCCAGAGCAAATTCTTATAATGCCATTGAAGATTATCATCTACTGCACTGAAGTACTGGAATGAAGTAGTAAAACGAAATAGCAGACCACATCCGCCTAAACAAGTCAGAAGTGTGACTTTTGTAGATAATACTTATAACCGAAGCAAATCTGTGTCCGGCAAAAACAATCGCACCAGCCCTTTTCTGGGAACAGGGGCATCGACAAATATATACGCAGTGAAAAACCGCACTTGGAGTTTATTTATCTCACGTGGCAATACAGATACGAGTAGTGATGACATCGTTTTCTACGTCTGCACTCTACTACCAAGAGCAAACGTAGAATGTAAACAACTACAGACGAGATACAACACCTATAATTCATTCAGATTAGACATTGCTAATGAGAACATGGATATATTAAAGGATCCAAAAAGCTAGCCCAGTGGTATTCTTGTGAGAAAGTTCTTTGAACCAAGATCGTCTTCGGTCCAACAACAAAGATGATGAAATCCCTACATAGTGTCCCAAATGTTTGACATATAATGACAGTGAAAATTACGATAAATTATCTATAATATCGTTTAATTGTAATGGTCTGAAAAGTTCAAAGAAATTAATGAGTTATGCAAGTTTGCCAATATATTATGACTGAAAGTGCTGTGGCTAGACAAATCTGAACTAAATATGTTAAGTAATATCAATGAAAATTTCATAAGATCAGGTATTTCTCCAGTGGACACGGCTGAAGAAATTAGGTTTTATTTGGAATTTGAAGTTGGAAAATGTAAAATATGTTTCCTATAAAAATGACAAATTGTTTGTTATGGAAATAGTCAATGGTGATACAGCTGCTCTAATTATTAATGTGTATCTACTTACACATAATGAAAATAATGAAAGTGAAGAGCTTTATCTTGATTGTCTAGTAAAACTACTTGTAATTTGTCAAACTAACAATGCCAAGTATGTGTATATAATGGGTGACTTTAACTCTGATTTCTCTAAATCAGTCAAAAAATTATGTATGGAATACAACTTCTTGGTTGGACCATTGTGTGTGTACTAAGGCAGGATATGGGGAAATCCAGAACATATGTGTGATGCATTCTTATATGTCTGCTTATCATAAACCCGTGCTAATTAACCTTGATGTTAACCAAGTAGTAGTAATTAACGAGTATTTGAAAGTCAACCCACATCATATCAATTGGGAAAAACTTTCACCGGAAGAAATTAACTCTTACAAAGTGATACAGAATCTGCAATCGAAATGTGAAAATTCCAAGAGAATGCATCACAAGATGTAATATCACATGTTCTTCCAACGACTGTAGAAAATATTCCAATTTCATCAGAAAATAGTGTCTTGTCTGACAAATTCAACGGCTAAGTAGAGGGAGTTAAAACATCGAAGTCATATAAATAGACAGCGGCAGATATATGGGTGGAACATGTATGTTGCAGAATCGCATCAAATAGCAATAGATGCATAACTGATGTATAACTGAGGTAAACTTCGCCAGGGTCCTTATGCTGATACGATGAGACAACCAGATCACAATTTAAATACGCCCTTCGGTTCTGTGGGAGGAATAAACAAATGATGATTGAGTCGAATAAAACTGCAGAGAAATTGTTGTCTGAAAACGCAAACTAGAGCGGCCATTGCACATAAAACATAACAGTACAGGCTTATGTTATACACTTTCAATCGATACCTACTTAATTTTTTGTTGTTGTAAACAAAAACAAATGTCTTCCCGACTACACCCATGACCCCCCGCCCAAAAAAAAAACAAATAGAAAAAATCCTTTTTTTAATTACTGAAATAAAATATTCATTTCTGCAAACATAACCTTAATTCATTGTAAAAAAAAATCAAAATAAACCAAACAGATGGTGGTCACTAAAACAGATATAAATGGACGTCTTTTTTCATCCGATTCTGGAAGGTGGTCGCTAAAACGGGTTTTACTGAAGGTCCTTCTTATCCAGATCTGAAGTTGGTCACTTTAGTAGTTTTACTGCACGTTACATTTTTATCCGGGTCTGGAAGTTGGTAAAGACAGACAGGTTTTAACGTACGTCTTTTCACCCGAATCTGGAAGTGATCACGACAAACGGTTCTTACTTTACATTTTTTATTCGGGTCTTGAAGGTGGTCGGGATTTTTTTTTTGCTAACCATCGTCCTCCACACGCCCCCCCCCCCACCCAGCTATTTACTGTAGGTCCGACTATAAACACAACTCTAACCCTTTTACCCAAGGCAACGGTAACCCTCTGTACCCTAAGTGTAGTTACAGCCATGATAGACTACCTTGTCTTCGCACATTCCCATCGGCCAAATAGCACCAGGAAGGCATTTTTCATAACTGCGCATCGGATGACGCACCTCGGTGGGAGAAGGGGGAGGCATTTCGGTGCCAAAATGGTGAGCTGCGTCTCATAACACAAGATATCAGATGACCCACGTTAATAGCGAAAAATGCTTCTGCAAACAGTGCTAATCGATACAAAATTGCTCCTGTATAGAACACCTTGGCAACCGAATCAAGTATGCGGCAAAACAAATCAATAGCAAGACCTGCTTAGAGCTTACGATAATAGCATTTCATGACCTGGCACAACGACTTCATCATTCACCACAACTGACATTGACCCCTGACTGAGTGGTATGTTACGTAACAGCTGTAGATGAGAAACGCAGAAAAAGTTCAACTTCAGGCACTAACAAATAGCAATGGACCGGCAGTAATGCTGTTACTGTTTTGAAGCTTTCTAAAGAATGCAGGAAAACGCTGAAATCCCCAGCGTAGTTACCACCTATGCTTAGATAACAAAGGGGGGGAGGGTGTTGACGTTATGCCCCTTTCTTGAATTTCTATACAAGTTTTATAATGTTTAACAAAACCGTGCGACTTATCTGAAGAATAACTACACCAAATTTAAAGTCGATCCGACTTTCCGATGTCGAGATATTTTGCTTAACAACAGATAGTTTTTTTTACCCGTCAAAGGTTGAAACAGCAGTCTGACTGAACCAAGAAATATCCATATAAAGTTTTAAGTCCATATGACTTTCCGTTAACGAGATATTATGCATACAAGATCTGGTTTACAATATGCATATTTTACCGATGACGTTACACGCCGCATTCGTTCGTTCTACTTGCGAAAAATGTTTGAAGTTTCTTTCGGACCCACCAAGCAATAATCTCACCATGTGTCAGCTTTCTTCGATGTTCAGCAGTTGCAAAATTTCGCACACAAGATTTCTACGTAATGACGTCATACACCTGCGCTAATCAAGGGACATGCGTTAAAAGTTGACAGAACTGTCCGACTGATTCAAGGAATATTCATATAAAATTTGAAGTCGATAGAACTTTTCGTTATTGAGATATTTTGCACACAAGCCCTTGTTTAAAATATATACATATTTTACGTGATGACGTCATATGCCGCATGTTCATGTGGCTGAGAAATTTCGCACACAAGATTTTTATGTAATGACGTCATACTCCTGCCCTAATCATGTGACATGCGTCAAAAGTTGACAGAACCCTTCGACCTTATCAAAGAATAAATCGATCAAGTTTGAACTCGATCTGACGTTTCGTTCTCGAGATATCTTGCACACAACACTTTGTTCACAACAGACTGACACACACACACACGCACACACACAGACACACAAACACCCGTACACACATACACACACACATAACGTACAAACACTACATGTCTCTGCTTGGTCCGGGAGACATAATGAATTCTGGAAGGAGCTGAAAAGATTAAATGTGAGCAAAAACGTTATATCTAATACCATTAATGGTATTACAAATGAAAATGACATGGCAAACTATTGGAAGGATCATTATTGTAAATTATTTGATAGTGTACTCAAAAGTAATTTTGACTTTTCAACACTTAAAAATAAATGAAAGGAAGAATATGAACATTTTACATGTATGGACATAATTCGAGCCACGGAAGATATCAATAAGGGTAAATCACTAGATAAATTAGGACAACTATTGAACATATTTTGCATGCGGACCAAAGTGTATACCCTTTAATAACCATGTGTTTTAATGCGATGTGCAAACATGGCTACCTTCCTGAATCCTTTATGAGTACAACCATTAAACCAATATTGAAAGACAAAAATGGAGATTTAACCAGGTCATCCAACTACAGACCGATTGCAATTGCCTCCACATTATCAAAAATTATGGGAAAATGTTTGTTGTCTAAAATTCAAGATAAAATTGCTACTAAAGCAAATCAGTTCGGGTTTAAAAAACAACACGGGACAGATATATGTAATCTTTTATTAAAAGAAGTAATAAGGCATTATAATAGTATGGGATCAAGTATATTTGTTTGTTATTTAGATGCAAGCAAAGCATTTGATAGAGTAAATCACCGAAAATTGTTTGATATCTTATTGAAAAAATGTACCATTGTATATTGTGCGCCAATTAGCATACTGGTATCAAAAGCAAAGTATATCTATAAGAAGGAGTCAAACTGTCTCATCAGAATTCACTGTTACCAATGGAGTCAGACAAGGTGGTGTTTTGTCACCGTTTCTTTTTAATATATATGTAAATGTCATCAGTAGAAAATTGAATAATGTAAAAATTGTTTTCTTGTTAGGAGTTCAATTGATAAATCAATATTTTATGCGGATAGCTCCATCTCTTAAGGGCTTGCAGAAGTTAGTTAATGTGTGCTATGATTGTGGTAATAATTAACACTTGACAAGCCTCTGCTTGCAAGGGTTATATGAATTTGTTCGTCCTTTTTTTCTTCTTGACACTTTTTCCGATTTTTGTGTCTTCTTCTTCTCTGACACCATGGGCCCTAGGACCATGAAACTTGGGACCTATGAAGAGCTTTATCTGAACATGTGCAGGTCACTTTTTATTTTTGTCTTCGATTTCGTTTTCTTTGTTAAAACACCATGTGAAAAGGTTTATTTTTTGCAAGTAAATGCCTAGATTTTAACCCACAGAACACACAGTTGCTCACTGAGCTTTGTGTGAGCTCTCACTTTTTAAATAGATAACACGGCATATGCCTGATCAGCCAATAAAACCTTAAGTCGACAAAAACCAAACACTACTCGGCTTATAAGACGTATTCAAGCTGTGTTGTTTGCAATATATTATTCAAGAAATAACCCATTGAAGGAAGTATTTTTGCGTTTTAATTTTTGTCAAGTGTTTAACATTTCGCTAACGAAGTGAGGTTCTAGTTTATACATATATTTCAATGAAACAAATACAAAATGTTTCATAGTGAGAAGTAAAAAGGATATATACTATATACTCTAGGGGTAATGCAATAATCAATAAATTTAATCATTGTTCAGAAGATGTATAAGTTATCTTGTTCAAAACGTATATCAGTAACTTTTGTACTTTCCAGTTGTGGTCGGGTGATAAGAAAGGGACTGTGTATCAGTTCAAAATTGCTTATAATAAGAATATTTTTCTTGTTTTTTTTTCAATTTACATAGAAGATGCTTAGAGCTTACGATAATAGCATTTCATGACCTCGCACAACGACTTCATCATTCACCACAACTGACATTGACCCCTGACTAAGTGGTATGTTACGTAACAGCTGTAGATGAGAAACGCAGAAAAAGTTCAACTTCAGGCACTAACAAATAGCAATGGACCGGCAGTAATGCTGTTACTGTTTTGAAGCTTTCTAAAGAATGCAGGAAAACGCTGAAATCCCCAGCGTAGTTACCACCTATGCTTAGATAACAAAGGGGGGGAGGGTGTTGACGTTATGCCCCTTTCTTGAATTTCTATACAAGTTTTATAATGTTTAACAAAACCGTGCGACTTATCTGAAGAATAACTACACCAAATTTAAAGTCGAT
This sequence comes from Protula sp. h YS-2021, assembly GCA_949752745.1. NCBI lineage: Eukaryota > Metazoa > Annelida > Polychaeta > Sabellida > Serpulidae > Protula > Protula sp. h YS-2021. Next base: position 79,851,678 of record OX457028.1, read on the forward strand.
CCGACTTTCCGATGTCGAGATATTTTGCTTAACAACAGATAGTTTTTTTTACCCGTCAAAGGTTGAAACAGCAGTCTGACTGAACCAAGAAATATCCATATAAAGTTTTAAGTCCATATGACTTTCCGTTAACGAGATATTATGCATACAAGATCTGGTTTACAATATGCATATTTTACCGATGACGTTACACGCCGCATTCGTTCGTTCTACTTGCGAAAAATGTTTGAAGTTTCTTTCGGACCCACCAAGCAATAATCTCACCATGTGTCAGCTTTCTTCGATGTTCAGCAGTTGCAAAATTTCGCACACAAGATTTCTACGTAATGACGTCATACACCTGCGCTAATCAAGGGACATGCGTTAAAAGTTGACAGAACTGTCCGACTGATTCAAGGAATATTCATATAAAATTTGAAGTCGATAGAACTTTTCGTTATTGAGATATTTTGCACACAAGCCCTTGTTTAAAATATATACATATTTTACGTGATGACGTCATATGCCGCATGTTCATGTGGCTGAGAAATTTCGCACACAAGATTTTTATGTAATGACGTCATACTCCTGCCCTAATCATGTGACATGCGTCAAAAGTTGACAGAACCCTTCGACCTTATCAAAGAATAAATCGATCAAGTTTGAACTCGATCTGACGTTTCGTTCTCGAGATATCTTGCACACAACACTTTGTTCACAACAGACTGACACACACACACACGCACACACACAGACACACAAACACCCGTACACACATACACACACACATAACGTACAAACACTACATGTCTCTGCTTGGTCCGGGAGACATAATGAATTCTGGAAGGAGCTGAAAAGATTAAATGTGAGCAAAAACGTTATATCTAATACCATTAATGGTATTACAAATGAAAATGACATGGCAAACTATTGGAAGGATCATTATTGTAAATTATTTGATAGTGTACTCAAAAGTAATTTTGACTTTTCAACACTTAAAAATAAATGAAAGGAAGAATATGAACATTTTACATGTATGGACATAATTCGAGCCACGGAAGATATCAATAAGGGTAAATCACTAGATAAATTAGGACAACTATTGAACATATTTTGCATGCGGACCAAAGTGTATACCCTTTAATAACCATGTGTTTTAATGCGATGTGCAAACATGGCTACCTTCCTGAATCCTTTATGAGTACAACCATTAAACCAATATTGAAAGACAAAAATGGAGATTTAACCAGGTCATCCAACTACAGACCGATTGCAATTGCCTCCACATTATCAAAAATTATGGGAAAATGTTTGTTGTCTAAAATTCAAGATAAAATTGCTACTAAAGCAAATCAGTTCGGGTTTAAAAAACAACACGGGACAGATATATGTAATCTTTTATTAAAAGAAGTAATAAGGCATTATAATAGTATGGGATCAAGTATATTTGTTTGTTATTTAGATGCAAGCAAAGCATTTGATAGAGTAAATCACCGAAAATTGTTTGATATCTTATTGAAAAAATGTACCATTGTATATTGTGCGCCAATTAGCATACTGGTATCAAAAGCAAAGTATATCTATAAGAAGGAGTCAAACTGTCTCATCAGAATTCACTGTTACCAATGGAGTCAGACAAGGTGGTGTTTTGTCACCGTTTCTTTTTAATATATATGTAAATGTCATCAGTAGAAAATTGAATAATGTAAAAATTGTTTTCTTGTTAGGAGTTCAATTGATAAATCAATATTTTATGCGGATAGCTCCATCTCTTAAGGGCTTGCAGAAGTTAGTTAATGTGTGCTATGATTGTGGTAATAATTAACACTTGACAAGCCTCTGCTTGCAAGGGTTATATGAATTTGTTCGTCCTTTTTTTCTTCTTGACACTTTTTCCGATTTTTGTGTCTTCTTCTTCTCTGACACCATGGGCCCTAGGACCATGAAACTTGGGACCTATGAAGAGCTTTATCTGAACATGTGCAGGTCACTTTTTATTTTTGTCTTCGATTTCGTTTTCTTTGTTAAAACACCATGTGAAAAGGTTTATTTTTTGCAAGTAAATGCCTAGATTTTAACCCACAGAACACACAGTTGCTCACTGAGCTTTGTGTGAGCTCTCACTTTTTAAATAGATAACACGGCATATGCCTGATCAGCCAATAAAACCTTAAGTCGACAAAAACCAAACACTACTCGGCTTATAAGACGTATTCAAGCTGTGTTGTTTGCAATATATTATTCAAGAAATAACCCATTGAAGGAAGTATTTTTGCGTTTTAATTTTTGTCAAGTGTTTAACATTTCGCTAACGAAGTGAGGTTCTAGTTTATACATATATTTCAATGAAACAAATACAAAATGTTTCATAGTGAGAAGTAAAAAGGATATATACTATATACTCTAGGGGTAATGCAATAATCAATAAATTTAATCATTGTTCAGAAGATGTATAAGTTATCTTGTTCAAAACGTATATCAGTAACTTTTGTACTTTCCAGTTGTGGTCGGGTGATAAGAAAGGGACTGTGTATCAGTTCAAAATTGCTTATAATAAGAATATTTTTCTTGTTTTTTTTTCAATTTACATAGAAGATGCTTAGAGCTTACGATAATAGCATTTCATGACCTCGCACAACGACTTCATCATTCACCACAACTGACATTGACCCCTGACTAAGTGGTATGTTACGTAACAGCTGTAGATGAGAAACGCAGAAAAAGTTCAACTTCAGGCACTAACAAATAGCAATGGACCGGCAGTAATGCTGTTACTGTTTTGAAGCTTTCTAAAGAATGCAGGAAAACGCTGAAATCCCCAGCGTAGTTACCACCTATGCTTAGATAACAAAGGGGGGGAGGGTGTTGACGTTATGCCCCTTTCTTGAATTTCTATACAAGTTTTATAATGTTTAACAAAACCGTGCGACTTATCTGAAGAATAACTACACCAAATTTAAAGTCGATCCGACTTTCCGATGTCGAGATATTTTGCTTAACAACAGATAGTTTTTTTTACCCGTCAAAGGTTGAAACAGCAGTCTGACTGAACCAAGAAATATCCATATAAAGTTTTAAGTCCATATGACTTTCCGTTAACGAGATATTATGCATACAAGATCTGGTTTACAATATGCATATTTTACCGATGACGTTACACGCCGCATTCGTTCGTTCTACTTGCGAAAAATGTTTGAAGTTTCTTTCGGACCCACCAAGCAATAATCTCACCATGTGTCAGCTTTCTTCGATGTTCAGCAGTTGCAAAATTTCGCACACAAGATTTCTACGTAATGACGTCATACACCTGCGCTAATCAAGGGACATGCGTTAAAAGTTGACAGAACTGTCCGACTGATTCAAGGAATATTCATATAAAATTTGAAGTCGATAGAACTTTTCGTTATTGAGATATTTTGCACACAAGCCCTTGTTTAAAATATATACATATTTTACGTGATGACGTCATATGCCGCATGTTCATGTGGCTGAGAAATTTCGCACACAAGATTTTTATGTAATGACGTCATACTCCTGCCCTAATCATGTGACATGCGTCAAAAGTTGACAGAACCCTTCGACCTTATCAAAGAATAAATCGATCAAGTTTGAACTCGATCTGACGTTTCGTTCTCGAGATATCTTGCACACAACACTTTGTTCACAACAGACTGACACACACACACACGCACACACACAGACACACAAACACCCGTACACACATACACACACACATAACGTACAAACACTACATGTCTCTGCTTGGTCCGGGAGACATAATGAATTCTGGAAGGAGCTGAAAAGATTAAATGTGAGCAAAAACGTTATATCTAATACCATTAATGGTATTACAAATGAAAATGACATGGCAAACTATTGGAAGGATCATTATTGTAAATTATTTGATAGTGTACTCAAAAGTAATTTTGACTTTTCAACACTTAAAAATAAATGAAAGGAAGAATATGAACATTTTACATGTATGGACATAATTCGAGCCACGGAAGATATCAATAAGGGTAAATCACTAGATAAATTAGGACAACTATTGAACATATTTTGCATGCGGACCAAAGTGTATACCCTTTAATAACCATGTGTTTTAATGCGATGTGCAAACATGGCTACCTTCCTGAATCCTTTATGAGTACAACCATTAAACCAATATTGAAAGACAAAAATGGAGATTTAACCAGGTCATCCAACTACAGACCGATTGCAATTGCCTCCACATTATCAAAAATTATGGGAAAATGTTTGTTGTCTAAAATTCAAGATAAAATTGCTACTAAAGCAAATCAGTTCGGGTTTAAAAAACAACACGGGACAGATATATGTAATCTTTTATTAAAAGAAGTAATAAGGCATTATAATAGTATGGGATCAAGTATATTTGTTTGTTATTTAGATGCAAGCAAAGCATTTGATAGAGTAAATCACCGAAAATTGTTTGATATCTTATTGAAAAAATGTACCATTGTATATTGTGCGCCAATTAGCATACTGGTATCAAAAGCAAAGTATATCTATAAGAAGGAGTCAAACTGTCTCATCAGAATTCACTGTTACCAATGGAGTCAGACAAGGTGGTGTTTTGTCACCGTTTCTTTTTAATATATATGTAAATGTCATCAGTAGAAAATTGAATAATGTAAAAATTGTTTTCTTGTTAGGAGTTCAATTGATAAATCAATATTTTATGCGGATAGCTCCATCTCTTAAGGGCTTGCAGAAGTTAGTTAATGTGTGCTATGATTGTGGTAATAATTAACACTTGACAAGCCTCTGCTTGCAAGGGTTATATGAATTTGTTCGTCCTTTTTTTCTTCTTGACACTTTTTCCGATTTTTGTGTCTTCTTCTTCTCTGACACCATGGGCCCTAGGACCATGAAACTTGGGACCTATGAAGAGCTTTATCTGAACATGTGCAGGTCACTTTTTATTTTTGTCTTCGATTTCGTTTTCTTTGTTAAAACACCATGTGAAAAGGTTTATTTTTTGCAAGTAAATGCCTAGATTTTAACCCACAGAACACACAGTTGCTCACTGAGCTTTGTGTGAGCTCTCACTTTTTAAATAGATAACACGGCATATGCCTGATCAGCCAATAAAACCTTAAGTCGACAAAAACCAAACACTACTCGGCTTATAAGACGTATTCAAGCTGTGTTGTTTGCAATATATTATTCAAGAAATAACCCATTGAAGGAAGTATTTTTGCGTTTTAATTTTTGTCAAGTGTTTAACATTTCGCTAACGAAGTGAGGTTCTAGTTTATACATATATTTCAATGAAACAAATACAAAATGTTTCATAGTGAGAAGTAAAAAGGATATATACTATATACTCTAGGGGTAATGCAATAATCAATAAATTTAATCATTGTTCAGAAGATGTATAAGTTATCTTGTTCAAAACGTATATCAGTAACTTTTGTACTTTCCAGTTGTGGTCGGGTGATAAGAAAGGGACTGTGTATCAGTTCAAAATTGCTTATAATAAGAATATTTTTCGTGTTTTTTTTTCAATTTACATAGAAGATGTAGTATATCATTCGAAATGGAATTACGTAATATTAGACAATATGATGAAGTTATGGAAGTATATGTTAAAAGTACATACAGAGGGTTACATGAATCAGAAACTGAATTCTGCGATCACTGCGCACCAGTGATATCATGAGAAAATCTAATTTAATGCGCAAATGGTAAAATTTGTCGTGTAAAGTTGATGTGTAGTAAATATGTTGATAAAGTATCTTTTACTGAAAGGCATTGTAATGATTCAAAATATGGACCTCGAGTCTGAAACAAAGCAATAAATAAAACAAATAAATATAAGTGAGTTTTTATAACTATATGCAATGGCAAACTCATAATTATACGCAATGGCAACACATAGAAAAGACATCAGCAGTAACGAAATAACATACAATGCAGTCTTGTATTCTCGCACATAATTTTGCCACTATCGCAACAAATTCCAGGGATATTTGTAAATAGCACCCTGCACTGCAAACAATAAAGGTGTGCATGCGTTTTAATGCAACTTTGGTGATGTGCTTTTTGGTTACCTGTCAAGGGAAAATTAGACCACTATGGCAGCGACTCTTCTAGTTGGACGAGACTTATCACAACAAACTGGTCTCCAGATTTAATTTTTCCAATCAACGTCACAGCCACAAATCTGTAGTATTCGACGTCGGAATGTTTATTTGGCATCGAATAATGTTCTCATGGGTGCAATATAATAAGCGAATTGACACTGTCGCTAAAAAATGCCAACATCCGGTATGTTTTGACCGTCCCGTTGGGTTATCACCTCGCAATTAGAGATGTGCAATATTGTTTAACCGTTTTCGTGTTTTCGTGTTTTTCTAAGTAAGTTTGCAATAACCGGTATAATTCTTATTATGACTTAAGATTTTTAATGCATGACAATTTTCTGGTAGCGTCAATTTACGGAAATAATGGAATTATCACAGATTGCAGATAAGATTGAAATAGTGAACAACTGCTCATACATTAGTTGTCTTAATGTTTTAAGCCCTCATACAATATTGGCTGAAGGCTATAAGCCAATTTGAACTTTCGCGTCTTTCCGACGGAGGTGTCGTTTCCACTGCAAATTTTCTGGGATAAGTAATGAAGAAATAATAAGGAAAAAACATCAAAATTCTTGTAACATGCACACTATCAAATTTAAAAGCCATCATATGATCTTTTAAAAACTATTATACATATTATTCAGTCCCTTTAATAACCAACATGTGAATATGTTTCTGGCAAAATGGAATTTTGTTGAATTTTGCCTTCTTTTCTATCATTTCTTTATATGATCCTTATCTCAACTGAATTCAGTCGAAACGCAAAAACTTTTCGGCAAAAGTCAAAGTGCGATTTGGCTTATATAAGTACTCTTATGCAAAACCACAATAACTGTTATATTTTTTGTCACTGGTCATTGCTTATCGCTGTTTGCTATTGTGAGTTCGATTCCCACAGAGTATTTGCATAACGATTTATTATGCAATAATCTGGAACTCACCGGTGGTAGCACAGCAAGATGACCATGAAACTAGAAAAAGTAGGAAATAAAACTGGTTAGGCCAAACTTTTTAATGGCTTAACAGCACACAGAACCTGGTAAAGGGGCATAAAATTGTTAATAATATCCGAGGGAGAGGAAATAGAATTGGCTAGAGTAGATCGTAATTGGTGACGACAAAATGTTAAATTCCAACTCCACTAAATAAGCCAGCAGCAAGTTTTGCAACCCCATCGATTTAAGTATGCATCATTTTGTGATATTTGACAAAATAAATTTGTTTTGGACCTCGGAAGATGTTCTTTTTCATTTCATCAATTTTGATCTACTGTAACCATTCATTGTTCTCCCCCTCGTACTCTTGTAACTGTATTTGTCTTACTTCAAGACAAGCCACAATAAGCCAACTCGCACTTTGACTTTTGCCGAAAAATTTTTGTGTTTCGGCTGAATTCAGTTGGGATAAGTATATAAAGTCCCAAATGTATTCGTCTCTTTTGTCGCCGTGCCTTATGTGTCGTCCCTTTTGTCGGGATACGTATTACTTTTTCAACTGCTTCAAGCAGGAAATGGGCGATAAATGCGCATTCTTATAAAATACATTTTTGGATTGGTCATGATGCGTGAAATGTGTAAATTTGTTACTTAAAAGTTGATTTGTTTCCTTATCTTACCTTGATTATTGTTACTTTGGCAAAATATCCAACTTTACAGTTTTAATGAAAAACGTCCAACTTCTCGGACCTACGACATTCTCGTCGAAAGTGTAATTTGACTTATTCATTTATTTGGTTGTTGGAGGCATAGCCAGTTATTTATTTCGAAATCTGATCGAGGTATAGTCAGTTCCAGTTTTGAGCCTGCGAGCCTCCGTTTTGCAGTGCAACTGCGTTTCACCCTCCGCGACTGCTTTCAGGATGGGAAAGAGGGGTAGGAAAAAGGAACTGGTTGCCGAAGAAATAAATGAAGACAGGTGTTTAACATTGTGTTTCGTAATCTTATATTATCGCCCATCGAAAACGTTCCATACATGCCTAGTTCGTTTGACTGGATTTTTTAAGTAAACAAACCAACCTGAGTCAAGTTGCGCAAAGGAAAAGGCACCTGTTTACGAAAAAATCGTATCTAACGAACAAGCAATCAAATGATTGTCCTCATCATCCGTTGTTGTCCAACAGCCGACCTCTACGGCGGTTCGGTCTTTTGTGTATAGCACCTTTTTATTCCGCAGAATGGTATTCATAAAGATATATTTTTAAATATCCTCCGCTCTGTGTTTATACATAACAGATAGATCCCCTCAGAAGTCAGCTGTTTTATAAAAACGCTCAACATCTGTTTACGGTGTAACTTCTTGCTTTATCGCGCAACAAATCATGGAATATTGTTTGCAAAATGCACATTGTGGTGTGAAAGAATCTGCCTAGTTATGTTTTTGATTATGTAAATTTAAATATAAAAAAACAGGTTTTCGCACCTTTTCCACATGTTTATTTGCGTAGGTCAAGGCCACACTTATTGTCGTTCTGCAACCAGGAATGCAGAAGACAATAGGAAATATTATATAATACAGTATATATAATACAGTACTTAAATAAACTTACATGATGCCACGTGCAACTCCTGACTATGGCTCTACTCCGGGGCTTTGCCGTGCTTGTCTTAACTGTGCTGTTGCTGTTGCTGCTTGCGGTCAGGAGGTGAGAGAGAGAGCCCCCAGGAAGGGCACGGGGTTTTATACGGGTCAAAGGGGTGAAACCAAAAAGAGGCCAAAATCGTTTTCAAGATAAAATGGTCCAACCTTTACAACACACTTGTAAAAATTCGTGGGTTCTTTCAATCCTTTATTCAATCATTATCAAGATTTATTAACAATTGATAAACGCTGTGTTGTTTCTGAGTTAAACGAAGAAAGAGCCCAAGTAAATCACGAGTATTCATACAAGAGGACCAGACACTGGAACATTGCAGAACATTCGTGAACATACTTGAACAATGGCGTTAATACGAGAATTATCAAGAACCAATTTCATCATTAAAGTGAAGATTCTAGAAGCGTAGAATATACTAGAGTCTTTCATAAATAGCTTTACATTTCTAGACTGTTCTATTACACCCCCTCTCTCTGAAAACAATTACAAGAGTTTCCGCTTAATAATGAGTGTCTCTGTAACGTGCTGGAGGTTGAATCACAAGACCGCTTCTAGTTTGAATCTGCCGAGTTGGCTTTCGGTTCTTGCGAGCAAGACTCTCCTGTTGCACTATTTTTGGCACTGTGTCATCTACGTCAACCGTATGATGTGTCGGGTGGCGACGTTAAGTTGTGGCTGGTGTTTCCGTAACCTGAACATATGCAGAAGGTCCCTCAATGGATTCTTCAGCTATTCGTAAAACAGGTGCCTGTCTGGGTTTCAGATGTTCATGTTCATGTAAATGTGATAACGCTCAACAAACTCTGAGTACAGAAACCATGAACCAGCATTTGTAAGTAGATCGTGAATATACATTACACCCTTATGAAACCATTCTTTGAAAAATATGCTTTATCCTTCAACTAAAAATTCTCTGTTGTTCCACATGACGTACTCAGTATTTTTTCCGCAAAATTTCTTCAGCAAAGTCGAGCATTTCTCTCTGAAATATGGGAAGGTATGGCAGGTTCGAAGTACTATAATTACAATAAAGTAAAATTGTAACCATCCCCCCCCCCCCCCCCACTTGTTTAAAGTATTCATTAACGTAATGGTTCCACCGTTTTCCATTAATTAGGCCCCAAACCTTCGGATTGGGACCCTATAGGTTTGGTTCTATTGGTCGTAGAGCATAAATCGTTAGCTTAAATGAAAGGTCTCGACATGTAGATGTGCCCTTTGGTACTTTTGGTCAGATTCGTTCATCCGGAAGTGGTCAAACTCCGATAATTAGACGTATAGCATTGATGTTAAGCTCAAATGAAAGGTCTCGACCTGTACAGGAACGTGACACGGAAATAATTAATATGTTTGCCAAGTTTTTGAAAGTCCCAAGTTCAATCCTCATATAAGGCTAACAAAGTGAAATGTGTATCCTTCTAATTCACTGGCGAGTACTTGTTCAAGTTGTGAGAACTCTATCCCAGGAGCAGCGAAGAATGATATTGAAACTAAAAATGCCCCAGCTATTGCCAAAAGTGTCATTATGACTAGCAAAATCGTCCACGGCCGTAAGTTTATATTTTATATTTTACAACATATTAGGGTTAAGGTAACTATTCATATTTTGTAACTGAATATTTTAGATGTCTGTTATATTATCTATTCCTCCCCCTCTTGTTGCTTTTCTCTTTTATTTAGAATATCCTATTTCTTCAGTGTGTAATGCGTAACCTGAAGGTCAGTTCTAAAAATTCACTTTATACCCCTTTGAATTTGGGGGCGGTTGAGACCTGCTCGTGTTTCACAAATACTTGTTATTCTACATATGCACTGTAATCTCAGAGCCTTAACTTGACACTCCGTAGCCAGGCTTCTGAGGCCCCCCCCCCCCCCCCCCCTTCATCATAATCAGCTATAAGAACGTGTTGTTTAACGTTTGGGGGTTTTTAGCCCCATATAAAGCTATTCATGTCCTTTTGAATATTTTGCTGAACATAATGCCCTGCATGAGTTATTGATAAGGGGTAAATAAGATTTGCAATGCCGAAAGTTTTTGAAATAGTGATTTTACCAACAATGCTTTTGTTTTTCATCCCGCCCAATATGTATTCCAAGCATATTAAATGACTCATTCTTAATTGATATATTCATCACATTGATGCTTTTATCTCTCCACGGACCTTAGAAGATTAAAACATATTTATCTGTGTTTAATTTCCGAAAACCCTCTTAGGTGTCTTAGTCTGTGTTTATATAGAGGGTATATCCTTCAGTAAACATGTACAGTCATCTGCAAATTGCTTGATCTTGTTGGTATGAGAACCAATTGTGATACCTTTTATATCTTCATTATTTCTAATTTTATCTCCCATTACATCAGCACATAATATAAACAGTAAACAGGATAGACCGCAACCCTGCCTTACTCCTCTTTTTTCGGTTGAAACCACTTTGAAGAGAAACCATTATTAATGACAGAGCTGTAAATCTCAGTATAGCAATATTTAACCGAGGCAATAACATTTGGACCAAAGTTAAACTTTTCTGAAACTGTAAACATAAAGGGCCAATCGAAAGGCCAATTGAATCGAAAGCTTTTCAAAGTCCTTACATACCCTGCATTAGAGAGAAAACGAGACCACCCTGTGTTTTAAAGGTGAATTCTCCCCCTTCTCTCGAACTTGTTCCAGTCACCAATAACAACAGAAGGCAGCTCATGCAATTGTGTTGAACAATATTATCAGGCTCAACGCGTCAGGCGCAATGGCTGCTCAGAAACCTACTACACAATACTAGCTCTAGAAGATCCTGTAGAGATAAAGTGGGAGGGATAGAGGATTATACCAAGGTATGACACCAACACCGATGCCGATCTTAAAAGAAACCTTATGCGTACTGCTCTGAAAGCAAAGTTTGAAATGCCTGTCCTACGGAAGATGCTAATAGACACACATCCCCTCACATTAGCAGAAGCGTGCCCATATGACAAAATTTTGGGGAACTGGGCGGTCGCTTCACGACACAAAATGCCTTCGAAAGGAGACATGGACGGGAAAAAACGAACTGGGAAAACTTCTAGAAGACATTAAAAGGACTTAATGGGCAGCGAAGACACGAATCAAACTTGTGTAAGTGCTTGGCTCTTAGTGCATGTGGGCGTGTATCCGACCGCAGTCACACAGGATGAATTTCTTTGTGTATGTTTATTTACAAATTGTGGATCAAACAAATCTTGCTTTTGTATGTTTATTCGTACATTGTAGATCAATCAAAAATTTCTGTCCTGTCGATTGTGCAGTGTTGTCAATTTTTAAAATCGGGCGCTCGTATGCAAATCTTGCGTGACATACGCATAGCTGTGTTTAATGTGACATATTATGAGCCGTGGTCTCATAGCCGAACAATTCGCGGGTCTCTTTGGGGAGTGTATGGGGCTGTACTCATACAATTTGAATTTTGGCGGGTATGTTTCTGTGTGTTTATTCATGCAGTTTTGATCAATCAAGAACTTCTGTCGGCCATGCGAGGTTGCCATTTTTTGAGGTTGGGAGCTAATACACAGATCATGCGTGATATACACTCATGTGTGTTCTGTGTCATATATTGTGGATTGGGGTGCTATGGTCAAGCAGAACTTATCCGCTAGTGTAGTTGCGCTTGAAAGTGCCATCTTTACTCGTAGTGTCTTTTGCAATTGACAATTAAATTATTGTCGATATGACAACTAAAACCGGCCTTGGTGGCCTCGAGACTGGAAGATCGTGGGTTCAAACCTCGGTCGGGTCATACCTAAGACTTTAAGGTTGGGACTCCTCTTTACTACCCTGTGAGGCACTCCACATGTGAGGGTTAGAAGGAGAGTTGGAATGCCCCATTTCAGTATAATGTGGCAGGGGGAATCCCGACATGACCATAGCAATTGATAGGGATCTAAAGAACAATACAATATGACCACAAAAAACACATTGAATATACTGTGTTTTAAAGCATCTTTCTACATAATTAAAAAAAAACTCATGCTGATGACACAGATCTTGACCAGTGGAAGGTAAAGTGGGGAGGGGGAGATATTTTTTTAATTGCGGAACATCACGCGGCGTCGGGCAAGCAATTCTGTGCATCAAACCAACCAACATTATTGAACATTCAGCAATAATTTCAGGTAGACTGCACATTTTGAAACTACAAACAATTGAAAAAACTATCACTTTGATCAACATTTACGGGCCAAAAGATGAATCGGAAAAGCTTATATTTTTCAGAACCCTTGACTCAGTGTTAAACAACATCGATTATTGGGAAGAGCTTATTTTAGGTGGGGATTTTAATATTGTGTTGGGCAGTAATTTAGATAAAAAGGGAGGGACAAAAAACACTCCCGAAAGTAAACATTTAGTGAAACAATTTATAGAAAAACATGATATGGTCGATATTTGGAGATACAGTAAAACCCCGGATACGGAACATCCCTACTTAAGGAACACCCCCGTTTTTGAACATTTTTTTCCCGGTCCCAAATTTTCCCATTCACTTAAGTATGGGCAAAAATGGACAACCCCTCGTTAGGGAACACCCCAATATTCAGAACAGGGAACATTTCGCAGGGTCCCGTTTACCAGATTTGCCTTTCATTAACCCCCTCATTACAGAACACCAACGAAAGAGGTGTTAAATTTCTGGTGTTATTTACGACAGGTGTAATTTCCAGCTTTTAATCGTAGCGTCCAGATGAAAGAAAATGTTTAAACATACTCCTTTTGTTCACGATGCAAATCAAAATATTCTGATGAGTTTGAATTCCGTAGGGAGTCACGTTTATTCTTTGATATTGCTTTTGGGGATTATGCAATAAAATGTCAAGTAGATTGTCACTTGTTTAGGGAATGCGGGAGGGGACGGGGGTGGTTAGAGTGCTGCAATGGACAAATGCATTTCATCGACAAGCAAATGGCTCGTGTATTCTGACTACCCGTACCGCCATATTATTTGAGGTTTACTATGTCCGTTGTAGGAATACTACCTGTTTGTTGAAATGCATTATTCAAATATATGTATGGTTAGCGTGCGTTTTTATGTGTTTTTCATCTGAAAAAAATGCGACCCCTTCATTAAGAAACACCCCGGTATAAGGAACATTTTCGTCGGTTCCGATGGTGTTCCTTCTATAGGGGTTATACTGTATAAAAAATAAAGGTACTAGAAGATATACCTGGTCTCAGAAAACTCCGTGCATTAGATGTAGATTAGATTACTTTCTGATTGAGATGTAGCATTTTACTAAATAAAGACAGTAGAGGTCCGGGATTTTGGAAATTAAATTAGCATAATTAAAGAAGAGAAGTATAACCAAGAAATAAGAAAATTAATAGAACGTCTTTGGAACGAAACATCTGAGCTCAGCAACGTCCTTGTTAAATTTGATTTGCTAAAATTCAACTTTAGGCTGTATTCGATTAATTATTGTATTGTATCGTATTGTTCTTTAGATCCCTTTCAACTGCTATGGTCATATCGGGATCCCCCTGCCATATTATACTGAAATGGGGCATTCCAGCCCTCCTTCTAACCCTTACATTGGAGTGCCTCACAGGGTAGCAAGGAGTCCCAATTTTAAAGTGTTAGGTATGACCCGACCGGGGTTTGAACCCACGATCTTCCAGTCTCGAGGCGGACACTCTAACCAATAGGCCACCGAGGCTGGTCATTAATTATTGTAAAAACAGGGCTAAAGAAAAGAGGAAAAAAGAACAAATATTGATGCAAAAATAGAAGAGTTGGATATAATGATATGTAACGAACATAAATGAGTGTAAATGAGTATGAAAAGGTAAATGAGGAGGTAACGGATCCTACTTAAATTCTAAATCTGCTTGAGTCCTTTTTATATACACTTTATTCTTCAAGGTTTGGGAATGCTCAAGAGAACACACACATTTAACTTTTGCGTTGAACGGAAGCTTTCTCGAGATGCAAAATGCAATTTTGTGTAAGTGAGTTAACAGTTGAAGAATGTTGGGAAGCTCTTAAGAATTTCAAACCAAATAAATCACCAGGCTGCGACGGACTAACTGCTGAATTTTATAAGCAATTTTGGGACTGCATTAGACCAAAACTAGTCGAGTGTTTAAATTTCTCCCGACAAACAGGATTACTATCAATGGCGCAGAGAAGAGGAATAACGCTATTAGAAAAAAGGGTAAAGAATTGGAGGCCTGTCAGTCTACTTAACATCAGTTACAAACTTTTTACAAAAACTCTGGCTAAAAGGTCAAAAAAAGTTATACCTGGAATTATTCACCCTGACCTGGGTTTATTAAAGGTAGATTTGTAGGTGAAAGTATCCCTTTTATAGAGGATTTAATAGAGCACTGTGACCGTTCTTTAAGGCTTGGTTGATTGTGCCAACTGATCCCTCAGCTAAGACGTTTGCTTGATGATGATATGGCGAACTGTAAGTTAGTTAAATGTTGCTGCTCTTTTACATTCTTAATGAGTCGCTAATGAACTGCGCTCCAAAGTCGGCTAGGATAGTAGATGGTATCCCAAACTCCGTAAAGATGTTTTTTAAGTACTGACAAATATCCTTGCTTTGTTATCTTTAAGCTTTCTCACAATTATGTACTTCGAAAAATAATCGACTAGCAAGAGATAGTCCTCCCCTTTCCAGTGAAAAATGTCAATCTTTTCCCTTAGTGGGCAAATCAGGCCGTGCAATTGGTAGCTTGGCTTGTGCAGGCTGGTGTTCAACGCACAGGCTGCAGTTTTTGACCTTTTCACGAATGTCGTTCGAAATTCCTGGCCAGAACAGTGATTGTTTAGCTAACGAAATCCTCTTCGTTTCCCACTGGTGAGCTGCGTGTAATGCCTTCAAAGTCTCTTTCCGCAGAGGTTCTGGAATGAGAAATCGATCACCCTTTAAGATAAGTCCATGTTCAAGAACAAGGTCGCATCTGAAATTCCAGTATGGCCATAGTTCTTCTGGGCACATCACATTCGTCTCGCTTTTGGCCACCCCTTGTAGATAATGTTTCTCCGAAGATAATAAGTAGAGTCGATGGAATCTCTGATTTGCTAGAGATTAATTGGGATATCGATCCCCTCGATAAAGGATATATAGCAGCACAGTTCGGTCTGGAGAATTTGAATACTATCTGTTGGGTCGACACACAATTGTCCATCATGCCATAGGATATCACCTTTACAACAAAATCGGGGAAGAGGGCGAGAAGCAAATGCTTAGTATAAAGTGATTAGTGAAACTCAAATATCGCTCAAAAAAGTTATTGAAAGTTGTAGAAGTGTAGCTTTTAATGAATTATAACCAACCGTTCACTCAGAAAAGCTTTTTTTGGGGAAGGATAGTTATTTTACTTAATTGTTGGAAATTTTTGCTTATATCTTTTTTCGTTGTCTTTCACCTTCGTTCAGGAATCGGCTGGTGTGTTTTGGCGGTACGCATATATTGTAGTACAATTATGTAATTTCATGTAGAAATGTAACATAAATTTTTGCAATAGCAAGAACGTTTCCATTAAATATTATACATGATTACGAATGAAAGTCAAAGAATAAATGCAATCCGTCATTCTGAATTAAAATAAAAGAATAACATATGTACCAATGTCCTTATCGCTGTTTTTATTCTTTAAATATTGACTAAAATAGGTCTGCATAAAAGAATTAAGAAGGTTCACCGAAAGGCCAATAACTTCATGTAGACAAACCTAATCTGTTCATAAAGGTACATAGGCTTGCGTTGTAAGAAAATGAATCTTCAATAAACGGAATGTGCTTCTGTGGCGTGTGTTAACGAATTACGTAAATCATACTTGTATACTTTCCCACTGCACAAAAGAAATACAGAGATACTTGTACTTAAATATAAAATAACGATGCTGCTAGATGAGATATATTTCGTCGAAAGTACATTGAAAAAATTTTCGAACATTTGTTGTATGCTAAAAATTACTCGTCTTCCTCTTAACTTTGCACATCCAGGCTTAATTGTCTTGCAAGTAAGACCACTAATACCAATAGTTTGTGCCAAACGTTACTTATTGCTTGTCAGTACAAAGCTGTCATTTAATAGTTTGTGACGTTATGAAGCGGAAATGACATGCAGTTTCAATGAAAATGGCACTGAATAAATGCAATTACACAAACATGCAAACCATTTTACGGTGACAAAAATTAATCAAAGACAAGCAGTAACATTTACATGATATATGTCCGTATGAACATAGGCAGACAATAAGACTAAGTAATTGAAATTTTAATGGGAAAAGGTCGTGGAAGAAGCAGTTACTGGCTAACTACGGTAAGAGCATCGTAGTAACCGATATCTCTGTCCATCCTTGTGTACTTCACGTGCAGGGGATTGTCAACATTGTTGCCATACTAAAACACATTTCTGTTTTTGTGAACAAAAATTGAGCGCTTCATGGCTCGACTGCAGTCCGCCATGGATGTCTCCAGTGCCCCTAACAAAGGGTCAGTTGCGTCGCCACTTGCGGAACGTTTGCATGTCTGTAGCCCGTCGTTTAAGGCAATTGCTATGCTTCGGAAGAAGCAGCGGCCATCTCCGCTTGCCGTGATTGTGCGGTATTGGGTATCTTTAGGCTTCTCCAGCACCCTCATGCTTCGTGAGAACTTCTCACAGATGAAGATAGTTGGTTCTTTGCGCAAGTGCAAGCAGAGTTGGTAGAATCAAAAGTTGCACACTGAATCCATGTTATCTCTCTCTTTTTACCAGATAACTTCTTTGGTGGGTCGTCAGCATAGCATATGTGGCATGTAACTTTTTTCTGTAAGCAGTAGTTATGTTGGCACTTAGAAACGAATTTCTGTGAACTTTGCATACTTTGTTTGTACAGTTACTGTCATTGCTTACCTGTCTTTTCCTAGTGAAACTCAAGAACATCTACTGAAGGAAAATTATAAGAAGAACGCTCTTACCTAATAAGTGGTACCATATGTGTAATATTAAAATGAAAGTTCGGTCAAAGCCGCGAAAAGGTACTGAAAAGTGCGATATGAGTGCGATACAAACCCAACTTAGAGAATAGTGTAGTGTGCTAAGTGTTCTTACATCTATATGCGCATTCCTTATGTATTTCCAACATAGATTTTTTTCCAATGGAACAAGTGTCTTCCGATCGACCGTTAGAGGATCAAAAGGTATGAGGCCACACTTCTGAAAGCTGTCCTTCACCAGCTTCCTTGTACAGTAATGCTGTACAACATAATTCCACACCTGCGGTAAGCGATCGCATCTCACGACATTGGCCGTGTGTAGCAACGCAGCATCTGCATCTAAGATCTTCCGTTAGGCTTATTATCTACTACATGAAATACATGCAATAACATATCAGCAGATACTGACGCATTTTTTTCGCGCAAATATCAGTGATACCTCATTTTCCGCTGCTAACAGTTTCACGTTCTCGCTCTGGTGTGATTCATGATTGTCCATGATTAGAAGCACCGGGCGTTCGTGCCCACAATTCTTCAGAAACACCTTGGAAAACCCTTCCAGGAAAATATCGGGAGTCTATATATCCTAAAATAGTGTTTGCTTCCCTTTCAGTGTGTATTACATCATGAAATGTAAATATGTACCAAGAAGAGTACCATCTAGGCGCACATTGCAAGTTTCATTATATATTTATATGTACATCCCAGCATTCAACACCAGGGCATGACGTTAAACTGCCTGATTTGGGTCCGACCCTTTATTTTTAAAGGAGCCCCTTGACCCAAAGGGAGGCCGGAGTTGATATTCCGACCCCCCTCGGGGTACCAGTCTTACTGGGTATATCTCAGTTCTACTGGTATCTCGCCCCCCTCCCAACCATACCCTCCCACCATTTCATCATCTCACCATCATTTCCATTTTCATAGGTACTATAAAATCTTCCCAACAACACACATACCAAAAAAAAAAAAAAAAAGAAAAAAATTAACAACAATGCCCTTCCACCTAATAATATCCCTTTTTTGTTAAATATGATGTCGTTAATCGCAATAAAGAAATCTTTCCTTACCTAATTGTTTCACATTCAATCCCTTTTTTTGTATTATCATCTGAGGTCTACTTAATTGTAGTACTCCAGATACGGTATTAGCTCTGTCACACCCTTGGCAACGACTACTAGCAGCCAACAAAAACCTGCGTTACACCGTTCCCACGCAAACCGCATAAAAGCGTGGCAACCTGTTGTGCGTCCACCAAGATGTCCTACAGTAGTGATAATACCAGTCATAAGAACGCACTTTGCCGTGGGTTGCATCCCGTAGTGGAAGGTGAGCGGTTACCTGGGTATTGAGGCTTCTTGTCTCTTAGGCAGGCCTTTCAAATACACATTCTGCTGAGGGACTTGTTTGCCAATACATGCCTTTGGTCCTTCTCTTCGGCCCAAGAAGGGCGTTCGTGAACTGGCCCGTCACGATCAATAACGGCTGGTCGTTCAGTTTAACCATACTGCGGCTCTAGGGTCAATCGAACGGCGTTGGATGGAGAATACCGCCGCGTCTAGTGGAGTATTCCAGGTGTCCTAGCCCTAGGCGGGTAACCCCCGTTGCCGAAATAGGCGGTCATAGTAAGGCCGGGGCCGGCAGACCTGGAAGAAAATTTTCAAAAAAACACTTAATGGATAAGACAAAAGAAAAACAAAATACATCACCGACACCCAAAAGACCAAGGATTGAGGTGGGGTCTCCCCCTGCTTCATTTCCACAATACCTAATTATCACACCGATAGAGGGCACGTTCAAACTATCCCCCTTCGCTATCCAGAAGGGGGTGGCATCGATAGTGGGAAATCAATTTAACATCAAAAGGCTCCGCTCGGGGGACATTCTAGTCCAAATAGCCACTTTACAACAATGTAAAAACCTCCTGAAAATAACATCTTTCGTAAACACCCCAGCTAAGTGCTCTGCCCACCGAACCTTAAATTTTTGCTTGGGAGTGATCACCCACCCTGAACTACGATTTTGCACCGATAAAGAACTAGTCGACTAACTACAGGACCAGGGTGTGACAGCAGCGTGACCTTTGGGCCAACGAGGAACATTTGTCCTTACCTTCTGCAAACCTAGTTTACCAGGCAATATAAAAGTTGGATACTTAAGCCTACCAGTGAAAATATATATTCCGAACCCTATTCGCTGTTTCCACTGCCAGAAATACGGGCATAACAAAGAAAAATGCAGAAATCAAAAACCCACCTGCGCAAAATGCGGGGAGGAAGGGCATGAATATAGTTCATGTACCTCTCACAACCCCAAATGCATAAACTGTATGGGCAGCCACCCGGCTTCATCCAAGGATTGTCCGCGGTGGCATGCAGAAAAGAAAGTGCAACAGATAAAATTTGAAAAATCGGTGTCTTATCCCGAAGCCCGAAAACTGGCTGCTACCCTCCTCCCATCAAATGCGAAAACATATGCTAGCTCAGTAAGACCCAAGTTTCAGGATTCTGCCTGTCAAACTGACATCACATGGATTACGGAACAAAAGATTTTTTCGCCACCAAAGCAACAACGGCCTTCTAGAAAAACAAAAGAAACTAAAACTGAAACAGACTCCAGTCCTTGTGAGTCTTTACCAAGCACATCTCCTGAGCTGTCAGGGAAGAGAGACGGGTCTTGTACTCCAAGCCCCCAATCCTCTCAGCTGGGCCACGAAACAAAGGCAAGACTCAAACAAAGAGCTCAACTTGCCAAACAGAGGTTGCGCACAAACCTTACGGAGGAAATGAGTGGGAATAGATACTCCCCTCTTATGGATGCTGGCGATGGGAGACCTGCAGGCAGAACCTCCCCTAAGCCACCCCGCTCAAATGAAAAGCCTCCAAAAGTAACGATTAACAGAAATCGAGCTCTTAGCAAGTAACGATGACAATAATTCATTGGAATATCAGAGGTTTTTGGACCAACTACCATGAATTGTTAACACTTATGCACTTAAATGATCCGGTAGTATTTTGTCTTCAGGAAACATTCAGCAAAAACGACAATCCACCAAAACTTAGAGGATATACGTCATACAACAAACCCTCATCGGATGACAGAGCGACAGGTGGAATCGCTATGTTTGTTCGAAGTGATCTCTTACAAAGCGAAATTAAACTAAATACGCCTTTCCAGACCCAGGCGATTCGTATCACGCTTTGCAAAACTTTCACAATTTGTAATATTTATTTGCCACCACATTTGAGACCTCAACCAGAAGAGTTGAATGACCTAATAAATCAGTTACCTAAGCCAGTCCTATTCGTGGGCGACTTTAATGCTCACAGTACATTGTGGGGCAATAGTTACGTAGATTTGAAGGGAAAATTGGTAGAAAATCTCCTTAACCATCATAATTTAACCATTTTCAACGACAAGTCATATACATATCTTCACCCTGGTACTGGTTCAAAAACCTCTATTGACCTTTCTATAGCATCTGCTAATTTATATCTTGATTTTAATTGGAAAGTGTTGGGTGATCTCCACGGCAGTGACCACTTTCCTATTTTATTGTCTGAGTCTAAACCATACCACGAAAAAAGATCCCCAAAATGGAAGTTTCAGAAAGCAGACTGGTCAGAATTCCAAGAATTATGTCATCAGAGTATCAAAAGGAAACATTTTACTGATGATGAAGACGAACATATCTCATTATTTACCTTTCTTCTCCATGGAGTGTGTGAAAAATCTATCCCAAGGACATCAGGATCCCGCAAGAAACCACACAAACCGTGGTTTAATGACGCTTGTAAAGAATCCATAGCGCTTCGTAAACAAGCTCTCAAAAATTTTTCAGACTACCCAGACATTACAAGAAAAATAGAATATCAAAGGGCCAAGGCAGTTGCGCGTAAAACAGTCAGAAAAAGCAAACAAGAGTCCTGGCATGAATATGTTTCTCAACTCAACACAAATAATTCTCTAAAAAAGACCTGGGACATGGTTAGAAAAATATCTGGCAAGAACACTTTTAGCACAGTAAGCCATCTAGAAGCTAACAATAATATGATCACCGACCCAAAGGACATTTTAGATACCTTAGGCGAAACATTTGAACATAACTCATCTTCCGAAAACTATAGCCTCGAGTTTAGACGTTATAAAGAAACAGAAGAAACTAATCCTCTTAACTTCTATTCTGACAACAGCGAAGCGTATAATGAGCACTTTTCTCTTAATGAATTGAGAAAGGCCATAGGTAGTTCCCATGATTCAGCAGCAGGACCAGATGACATACATTATCAGATGCTTAGACATTTGCCAGACCATACCCTAAAGATCCTTTTAGAATTGTTAAATCATACCTGGAATTCCGACACTTTTCCAGAAATATGGAAGGAAGCCACAATAATACCAATACCAAAGTCAAACAAAGATCCACGAAATCCTCAGAATTACAGACCAATTTCCTTGACAAGTGCCCTGTGCAAAACATTTGAGCGAATGGTAGCTGAAAGATTAAAATGGTACCTGGAAAGAAACAACTTGCTTGCCGACATACAGAGTGGCTTTAGGAAACAAAGGAGCACTCTGGACCATCTTGTAAGATTAGAATCTTTTGTGAAAGAAGCTTTCAATAACAAGGAACATGTTGTTACCGTTTTCTTCGACTTGGAAAAAGCTTATGACACAGCATGGAAACACGGAGTACTAAAGGATCTTTTTGATTTCGGCCTCCGAGGCCGTCTGCCCCAGTTTATAAAAGGATTCCTGGACGACCGTCGATTCAGGGTTCGCCTTGGTACAATATTCTCAGAATACTTTGAACAAGAGGAAGGCTTCCCGCAAGGATGCATCCTTTCAATTCTACTTTTCCTGATAAAAATCAACAATATAAAAGATACACTGAGACAGGGGATAGATAGCTCACTCTTCGTGGATGATTTTGCCATGTCGTGTAGAGGCAAAAGTATGAATTTAATACAGCGTCGTCTTCAGCAGAGTATTTATTCTCTCCAAGTTTGGGCGAATAAGAATGGTTTTAAATTCTCACAAACCAAAACGGTTTGTATACACTTTTGTAAAAAACGAAAACAGCACGACGATCCAGTTTTACACATCTCTAACGTGCAAATCCCTGTTGTCAAGGAAAACAAATTTTTAGGTTTAATTTTTGATAGCCAACTTAGTTTTATCCCACATATCAAACACCTCCGAAGAAAGTGTCAGAAGGCCTTAAATTTACTGAGAGTCATCTCCTCCCACGATTGGGGAGCAGATCGGGATACTAAACTCATGTTGTATAGAGCTCTAATTAGATCGCGACTGGACTATGGCAGTATAGTTTATGGCTCAACTAGACCATCATATCTCAAGATGCTAGAACCGATACAGAATCAAGGCTTAAGAATATGTTTAAATGCCTTTAGAACATCCCCAGCCGACAGTTTACACGTTGAGGCAAATGAACAACCTCTCAATATACGGCGGTTAAAACTTGCCATGCAGTATTGTATAAAACTTTACGCCAATAGAATTAACCCTACTCATCAGATTGTTTTCGGATCACATTATGCGTATAGAGGTACCAATGCTATTCCCCCCCCCCCCCTTGGAAGTAGGATTATACCACACCTGCAAGAAGCAGGTATAATCGTTGAATCTGTTGCAAATTACAAAATACCTAACCAACCCCCTTGGAAGTTAACGAAACCTGTGGTCTTGAAGACTCTTTCTGAGTCCACAAAAGAACGAACTAACCCGTGTGTATTTCAGTCAAAATTTGCAGAATTAAAGGATAATTATAATGACTACCATTTCATATATACCGATGGTTCCAAACTTGAGGACAAGGCTGCAGCAGCTATTGTCACAGAAAATAATACATTTAGAACCAGGCTCCCTGATGGGTCTTCTATTTTCTCTGCAGAAGTTAGAGCCCTGCAGCTAGCTATGCAAATTGTCAAGATTAGCCGCTACAAAAAATTCATATTGTGCGTGGACTCCATGTCAGTGCTTGAGTCACTAGAAAACTTACAGGTATCCAACCCAATAATTTTGGACTTGATAGAAAAACACGACGAAGTGGTAAAAGCTGGCAAAGAGATAATATTTTGTTGGGTACCGAGCCACGTTGGAATCCCGGGCAACGAGGCAGCCGACAAAGGCGCCAAAGAAGCGTTAAACCAAGACTGCTCAGATTACCTTATACCGTCATCAGATTTTAAGTGCCATATTTCTAGATATGTCAAAAATCTATGGCAACAATATTGGGATGAACAAACCAACAATAAGCTATACCAAATTAACCCTGTGGTAGGGCGCAAATTGCCCTCCCTAAATGGCCTTCGCGACGATATGGTAATTCACAGATTAAGAATAGGACATTCTTACACTACTCACAAACACCTCTTAAGAGGTGAACCACAACCCGAATGTGTAAGTTGTCAGGAACGGTATACAGTAAAACACATCTTGATAGATTGTATAGACTTCAATCACATTCGTCCCCGTTATTATAGAGTTGATTCCATGAGAGAGCTCTTTGAGAAGGTAAATTCCAACAAGGTCCTAGAATTTTTAAAAGAGATTAATATGTATTCCTATGTGTAGACCACCATTAAGTCTATTTTTAGTATATTTTTTAGTATATTTGAGACTTTATTTTATAATCATTTTTAATCAATAAAGTATAAATTCGACAAAGTTACCAGGAATGACACAATATGACCTGCAACAGGTTGGCGGTGTCGTTAAACCAATCAAATAACTAACTAACTAACTAACTCAACACCAGTTGGTTAATTAACTTCTTTTTCACTTTTATTATTCTAGTATATCATTTCTCGTACTTACCATTCGGTGATGCTGAAAAGAACCAGTCTTTTGATATATTGTGGTCGTTGACGACATTGGCATACATCGTTCGAAAATGAGATGGCGTTGCGGGACTTGTCCCTCTCCTGATACGCACATCACGGCAGTGACATGATCTAGCGATGTCACCAAATTTATATTACCGACGGAAAGTGAAATACTTGAAGCTGTTTAATATTTACAAATTATTATTACATTTAATATGCAGATAGCTTTGCCCTGCCATTTTGAACCTCATTTTGAACCGTAAGAGTTCCTCGCATTCCTATCACCTTTTCTGTGTTTGTCGAATCCTTCTTTCCAAAACCCGTTTCAGCCATGTTAACTATTTGGTTTGGTTTGCCTGCCAAACCGTGTTCCTTAAGAACGGATTCAGAAATTGCAGGGCTTTATAAAGTCCCATGTAGCAATATTATTTTAAAAAACCCTACTCTGGCTGCAAAGTGTGAAATAGTTAGTATTAACAGTTGTGCAGCTGAGTGATGCCAAAACTGAATTACTGATTTGATACTGATTGTACCAGTTAGCATTTTTAGCATTACTTACTGGAGCTGCAAAAAGTTTTGATGCAAACAGTTGCTATGAAAGTGTGATTGATTATGCTAAAAGTACTCTGTATCGATTAGTCATTAAGAAACCTCATCATATAGGGTGAAGTGTTGATCCAAGACCATTTCATTCGACATTCTTGCTCTGGCGCTGCTTCTGCCAGCAGGATTGGTCTGTTTCAGGAACGGGTACCGCTTAAAGAAATTACGAAACCATTGATCGGATGGTCCATTGTCTAAGGTAAATGTGATACTTTTCCTCGTCGTTTTAACGAGAACCTGTTAAGGAGAACAACACGGCATTTTATTTAAGCAACACCTCACCGTCTGAGTCCACAAAAGAACGAACTAATCCGTGTGTATTTCGGTCAAAATTTGCAGAACTAAAGCTTCATTATAATGAATACCATTTCAGACATACCGATGGCTCCAAACTTGAGGACAAGGCTGCAGCAGCTATTGTCACAGAAAATAATACTTTGTAAACCAGGCTCCCTAATGGGTCTTCTATTTTCTCTGCAGAAGTTAGAGCCCTGCAGCTAGCTATGCAAATTGTCACGATTAGCCGTTACAAAAAAATCATATTGTGTGTGGACTCCATGTCAGTGCTTGAATCACTAGAAAACCTATAGATATCCAGCCCATTAATTTTGGACTTGATAGAAAAACACGACGAAGTGGTAAAAGCTGGCAAAGAGATAATATTCTGTTGGGTACCGAGCCAATTTGGAATCACGGGCAACGAGGCAGCGGACAAAGGCGTCAAAGAAGCTTTAAACCAAGATTGCTCGGATTTCCTTATACCGTCATCAAATTTTAAGTGCCGTATTTCTAGATATGTCAGAAAACCATGGCAACAACATTGGGATGAACAAACCAACAATAAGCTATACCAAATTAACCCTGTGGTAGGGCGCAAATTACCCTCCCTAAATGGTCTTCGCGACGATCTGGTAATACACAGATTAAGAATAGGACATTCTTACACTAATCACAAACACCTCTTAAGAGGTGAACCACAACCCGAATGTATAAGTTGTCAGGAACGGTATACAGTGAAACACATCTTGATAGATTGTATAGACTTTAATCACATTCGTCCCCATTATTATAGAGTTGACTATATGAGAGAGCTCTTTGAAAAAGTAAATTCCAACAAGGTCTTAGAATTTTTAAAAGAGATTAACCTGTATACTTATGTGTAGATCACCATGAAGTCTAGCTTTTTAGTATTTTTAAGATTTTATCTTATACTGACTTTTAATCAGTAAAGTATAAATGCGACAAAGTTACCAGGAATGACACAATATGACCTGCAATAGGTTGGCGGTGTCGTTAAACCAATCAAATAATTAACTAACTTCAGCACATCAATAGCTTTTTATGTCTTTTAATAGAAAATGCATGGTGCATAACATGCTGTAATATGTTGTCCCTTCACATACAACGTCCATGCATGCCGCATGTAAGATAGAGAAATATACTTCTACCATTACAGTTCCCTCACCCTCATGTGAACCCTAATATCTTTTCTCCGAAGCGGTCTTCCCATCTTTGCCAGATTTTGGCAATATTCCATAACCACAAGCTCTTCATCTAGTGTCAATTCCCCATTATTTGTACGCTGCTTCTTTCCAACTTTGGGGTTGTCAACATGACGTCGAATAAGGAACATGGAACTCGCGCGACGCCTACCCCAAGCTGAATGTACGCCATCGAACTACAGACACGACCTCTTCCAGTTGAGTCTGGGAGTACGCGCCATACTTCCAACCTGCAACAACATATAAGCCGTTTTGTTTGCTTTATATTTCCTATATTTATCTATATTTGGCAACAGATTTATAACGACTATGAGGAGGCATGTCTGTATTCACGTCATCTCTTTTACTATTTCCTCATTCTTCCTTTTTTTCCCTCTTATTTCTTTAGCCAGTGCGTCCTAATATACTAATCCTGGTTGGTGAAGGGGACGTTGAACACCATACAAACAAACAATCAAATCAGTCCCATACAAACTTTGTCAGTACATTTCCTGCCATTACCTACCTTTTGTCTCCTAGTGTTGCACTTTGCCTGTTGTTTTAGAAATGGTTATATCACCTGCCTTTCAGAAATATATATATATATATATATATATATATATATATATATATATATATATATATATATATATATATATATATATTAATCTTCAACCAAGGGCCTTGGCCATGGTGGCCGGCCATGGCAGTGAACGGCTGGTCGTCTAGGTAAACCATAATGCGGCTTAAGAGCAAGTTTCAACATGTACAAATGTTGTTGCTATCCCAAGTGTACTAGTCCCAGTGGGAGACAGCCGCTTCCAAGTATGGTGGTCAGAGTAAAGCCTGTACAGGCAGGCTTGCGAGAAAAATTCAAATAGATACATATGGAGAATAAACCCATCAACACAAAGATTAACACCACAAGGCGCTAACAAGCGTCCGCACTTAGACATTAAGTCTCTTCCTACTGCCTACTTTGAGTATATCGTTGTTTCGCCACAACAAGGTTCTTTCAAAGTTTCACCATGTGCGATTCAAAATGGTGTATGTTCTGCCATCGGTTCTCAACAGCCTATCAAAGGACTCCGCTCAGGCGATATTTTAATACAAGTATCTTCAGCTCAACAGAGTTAAAATCTTCTGGAAATGTTGGCCAAAATTTTAGCCAAAAACGGTCAAGCTGCAAAAAATCGCCGAGTGCTCCAAGTAAAGGGTCCGTCCCTTTAAGTTTTAAAGGAGCCCCTTGACCCAAAGGGAGGCCGGAGTCGATATTCCGACCCTCCTCGGGGTATCAGTGTTACTGGGTTTGCCTCAGTTCTACTGGTATCTCACCCCCCACCTTACCCCACCTTACTTATAATATATACCTTCTCACTAACTTAACTTAATGGCACAATATGACCTGCAATAGGTTGGCGGTGTCGTTAAACCAATCAAATAACTCAACACTCAAGTTCTTGTTTCTTCAGCAGTCGCCTAACGAATGGCTTGATGGGGCAAGCGGTTTTAATCTTCGGACTGATAATCATGCGGTTGTGAGTTCAAGTCCTGCCGAAGACGAATACTTTCGTTGTTTCTGTTTATCAGTCTTACGGGAAATATTTACAATTCCGTCTCACAAAGAAGCAGTGATTTGCGTTGTAGCCTGCGAAGCAAGAGGCTAGCAGTTCAACTTCCGCTCTAGGCGTAACTTTATCATTGTCTACTTTCATAGGTTTTTCATTGCATATTTATAGTTTCGTCTGTCACAGAAGCCCATTTTTCATGGCATAAAGCTACACCACATAAAACTGGCCAAATACACTTTAAGAGAAAGACTAAAAAAAGTGCTATTCGCCCTACAGATCCTGTCCGAGTACTTTTGATAGCAGTGTTGCCCATGAGGCCTTTTACCAAATCTAAATGTTGTCAGAACTGGTTGGTTGCTCCTTTCGCCTTTGCACTGTCTTCGTTTTTAAGGCTGGGCACAATGTACAAGGGCATTCATGTTTGTGTATAAGTCTACAATTTATTCCCATTTTTTAAGCAATAACGCTTACTCGTTTATATAACTACCTATGAATAATTGCGAAGATCTGTGGTTATTTCCATGTTCTTTTTATAACCAGCTGTGAATTATTGCGGAAGATTTGTGGTTATTTCCATATTCTTTTTAAAAGAAAGAATAACACAGAAGTTGTATATCATTGCCGTAGTATTTCGAGGGCCTTTAGCAAACTCAACTGAAGCCTTGTAATTCGTGTAATCTTCCATAATATCGCCACATCAGTGCCTCAACGCGAGTGAAATTGGCTTGTATGAGCATGTTAATGCGAGGAACTGAAGCGCTTGGCCGATCCTCCAGCAGCTTGTTTTATTAAGCATAATTTGATTCGATTTGATTGGTCAAGCTCCACATTGTCAATCAAGACAGAACACTGGTCTTGCAGTTTGGGACGAACTACGTCTATGCCAGATTTAGCCAGTGTTTCCATACATTAGAATACAGTACAATCAGATTCCTTTTGTAGCGCCTTTGACGAATTGTCATAAAAGTGCTTTTCAATGACATAACGTTGAAAGTTATTTAAATACAATTTAAAATGCAATTTCAAAATGCCGCGACTTGAGTTACTTTTAAAAGATGTTAAGATCCAGTTTTCTTTAACACCGGTTCCAGATCTTGGGAGCAGCTCTCGAAAAAAGCTATTCTCAGGTTCGTTTTGTGTTCGACTGGATTACATTCACTTGCTTTAGCGGATGGATCTTTGAGGGATATAAACTTCAAGTTTATCCTTGAGGTGTTGTGGAGTATCATCATATTTAATTTTATAGACCATACAGGCGGATTTACTTGATGTATTGGGTTTGGGAGTGGAGGCTGGTGGTGGTTGGGAGGTGGGGGGGGGGGGGGGGGGGGTAGGGAGGCGATGGGGGTAGGCATGTTACTTTTTTACGACACAAAACAATGCTCTTTGCGGTCATTTTGTAGATATTTCTTGAATCCCGAATCGGTGAGTCGTCACCTGTATTGTTCCATTTGCCAGGAGGTGTTCACGGAGCCACAGCGGGCGCCCTGCGGCCACAGCTACTGTAAAACCGTGAGTCACCGGCTTCTGGGTAACAACCTCCCCCCCCCCCCCCGGTAACCGCCCCCCCCCCCCCCACCCCCGGTAAAAAGCCCCCACTTTGTTCCATTTGCCGGGAGGTGTTCACGGAACCACAGCGGGCGCCCTGCGGCCACAGCTACTGTAAAACCGTGAGTCACCGGCTTCTGGGTAACAACCTCCCCCCCTCCCTCCTCCGGAACCGCCCCACCCCCACCCCCGGAGAAACCCCCACTTTGTTCCAGGAGGTGTTCACGGAGCCTCAGCGGGCGCCCTGCGGCCACAGCTACTGTAAAACCGTGAGTCACCGACTTCTGGGTAACAACCTCCACAGCCCCCCCCCCCCCCCCATCCCCGGTAAAAAGCCCCCACTTTGTTCCATTTGCCGGGAGGTGTTCAGGGGGCCTCAGCGGGCGTCCTGCGGCCACAGCTACTGTAATACCATGAGTCACCGACTTCTGGGTAACAACCTCCACAGCCCCCCCCCCCCTCGGTAACCGCCCCCCCCCCCCACCCCCGGTAAAAAGCCCCCACTTTGTTCCATTTGCGGGGAGGTGTTCACGGAGCCACAGTGTGCGTCCTGCGTCCACATTTACTGTAAAACCGTCGCCGGCTTCTGGATAGCAAGCTCCCACCCCCTTTTTGTATACCCAGTAACCTCCCCCCTTCCACTTCTTTCTGTGCCAAGTCTTTTCTTGTATGTTCCAAAGATGGTAGTGTTGTGTAATATAGATTGGAAGTCTGAGTACTGAGTACACGGTCTACTGTAAAACTGCGAGTAACCGGCAGAACTTAACTATTCTATAATTAACTATATTAATTATATATATATACAATCTATATAGGCCAGTTCTGCAGTCCTATGAATGGATGTCGAATTCGTACACTCCAGTATATTAGTTGATCCGAATGAGGGAAAGGTTTGAAATTTCACCCCGTTTCCTCCGGGCTTTTCATCGAAATACAAAAACATGTTTCGATTTTTTTTCGAGCAGTCTTGACCATATCGTTATAATTAGGTTGCACTGTACTTGTCTGTGTTACGCATTCCGCGGTGAATTACAGTGACTGTTTTCCATTGGCTTTTAAATGTGTCGTATTGATTTTTTTATTTCAGTGCATCCACCAATGGTTGAAGACAAGCAAGACGTGCCCTGAAGACAGGTACTAGGGTTAGGGTTAGGTACTGTGCCCCTACAATTCAGTGCGACTTGCAAACACAGTTCCTATGTTTGAAATCACATGCGTTAGCTGTTTTGAGGTGGGGTTTTCAATAGTTATAAAGAATAAAACATTAAAAATATACCGGAAAAGTCAATGAGATTAAAGTATATGTGTGCATTGTTTTATTGACATTGTTTTATTGACAGAATTACTGTGTCGTATGCAATGATTACAGATTACCGGTAAAACCGTCGGATTTACATCATGACTTTATTCTTGAAAACATCATCGGAGATCAAATGGTTGGTAAAATCTGCTCGTAATTTTAAATAACGATATAGAAAGTAGTGTAAAAGGTGGGAAAAAAAGGTGAAAACTTGCAAAAAAAAAAGAAGAAAAAGAAAGAAAGAAAGAAAAAAAAGTGAGTGATTATAAAAAAAACAAGAAAGATAAAAAAAACACACACACCCGTAACTGTAGTCTTGTCAAAGGCGGTGGTTTTTAGGGGGAAAACTACCTCTGTACTAATTTTAAAAGCCGACATTTGGATAATGTTTTCTTTCACCTCCTTTTCAGGTTATTTCGTAGAAAGGGAGTTAAGAGAACATGTTGAGACATTTCATTGGTCAGCCTTTGTCACGTGACTGTTGCAGGTAGCCTGTCCTTACAGGGGCAACGGCTGCAGCTTCATAGACCAGCTGCAGCTGCTGGCTTCTCACAAGAAGAAGTGCACGTATAATCCGCAAAATTTACCGGACTTCATAAAGAAAGACTTGACAGAAGATAAAATGCGAAAGACATCGGTGAAAAATGAGCTTTCCGTGGACACAGACTTGTCAGGTGAGTGTGCGCCGT
This sequence comes from Protula sp. h YS-2021, assembly GCA_949752745.1. Taxonomy (NCBI): domain Eukaryota; kingdom Metazoa; phylum Annelida; class Polychaeta; order Sabellida; family Serpulidae; genus Protula; species Protula sp. h YS-2021. The sequence goes on from OX457028.1 coordinate 79,883,352, forward strand.
GACGTCATTATGAGCCGGTTACGTAATTAAGGGTGGGTAAAAGGTAGCCGTGCTGGGGGCTGACTGAGGGTGACTATTCATCTGAATGAAGTTATGGAGTGAAATGATTGATAAGGCAAGCCTCATTGGAGCTATCCAATTTCTTAACTGAAATTTGTCGCGCTGTCGAAGTCTGCTGTATTGGGTATACCTTGGTTAGTTATATGTTTTTTTAACGACACGGCCAACCACAACGGTCATGTTGTGTCTTCACAGGTTCATAGCGGATAAAACGTTAAAAGTGTGCGTTGGATATTACAGTGTACAATGCAAAAGCCTGTCTATACAATAAAAGCAGATGATATAATTACTAAAAATACTGATACAGGTTTGCTTCTTTTAGAAACTCTATTATTTTACACGGTTGTATTTTATCGAATAACAAATGACGAAAGCTCTGTATCCCATTCACGTCGGAAAAAAAACACGCATGCAAATGTTTTATTATTAACACTTGGCAAGTCGAAGATTTCGCAAAGTGTATATTGTTATCGTACGGGGCCAATGTTTTAGACCTTTTTTCTCGCTTCACTGGTCCGTCATTTTATCTTTACTACTCTGCTGACCATACTACTCCGCTAGGACTCCCAAATTTCACTCATAAGGGGTATTTGATCTGAAGTTGTTCACGTCGTTTTTTGTTTGTGCAAGGGATAAGGGCTGCAGCAGCATTTGCACAAGCCTATTGCCTGTGCTACGCAGTGCATTATGTGTATACACTAAATACGCAGGACATTGTGACATGCTTGTGTTGTTTTTATAAGAACAACGCGTGGATGCCAAAATCTTACCTGATCATTTTAAATGCTCTGAATGTAAATGACCAGTTACGCACAATTTTTTGTGAGGGTCGGGAACGAGGGGTAGGGGATGGTTTGGGGGGGGGGGGGGGGGGGGGGGGGGGGGGGGGGGTTGAGGGAAGCGGTTTCATAGAGTAAGTAACTAAGCTGTTGTTTTCTGGAACAGTTTCGAATTGGCAAAAAAAGTTTCTTAAAAAGATTTCGGAATCTAAAAAAAAAGAAACCTGAAAAAAGCGACTTGTTGACGTCAGAATAATGTGTTTTTGACGTCACGATGACGTGTTTTTGGCGTCGCGATGACTTGTTTTATTGCGTCATGATGAGGTTTTTTTTGACGTCACGATGACGTGTTTTTGATGTCACGGTGACGTGTTTTTGCGTCATGATGAGGGGTTTTTCTTTTGACGTCACGATGGCGTGTTTTTGATGTCACGATGACGTGTTTTTGCGTCATGATGAGGTTTTTTTTGACGTCACGATGACGTGTTTTTGATGTCACGGTGACGTGTTTTTGCGTCATGATGAGGTTTTTTTTTTTACGTCAAGATGGCGTGTTTTTGATGTCACGATGACGTGCTTTTGCGTCATGATGAGGTTTTTTTGACGTCACGATGACGTGTTTTTGATGTCACGGTGACGTGTATTTGCGTCATGATGAGGTTTTTTGACGTCACGATGACGTGTTTTTGATGTCACGGTGACGTGTTTTTGTGACCTCACGATGCCTTTTTATTGCGTCGTGATGAGTTTGTTTTTTTTTGACGTCTTGATGAGGTTTTTGACGTCACGGTGACGTGTTTTTTGCGTCTTGAAGAGGTTTTTTGACGTCACGATGACGTGTTGCAGGCGAGGAGTCAGAGGGGCACCTGCCGGAGCTGCACACGCCGCCGCTCAAGCTTCGCCTCTTCCAGGCCGGCGGCGGCAAACGCCAGCTGCTCTGTGCCATGTTCGACGGCGGCGACGCCAGCGCCGGGGGCGCGTCCTCCTCAAAGTCGTGACGTCATGCTGGCACAGGCCGTGGCATCACCCAGATGGCATCGTGATGTCATGATGTCATGTTAGCGCAAGATCCATGAGATGTAATGCTGGACCAGACGTGATGCCATGCTGATAAAGGCGTGATATCGTGCCAAGGGAAGTGACGTCATTCTGGTGATCCTGGTGAAATCAAGTCGTGATGACAGAACCCGGTCACTGCATCGTTCGCCAGAATGACAAAGAGAAACTGGATCTTTTTTGGTGAAATCACGTCACTACGTCAAAAAAAAGTCAGGAGGCTGAAAGAAAGAAATAAGCACATACCAAAACAAAAAGTCATTGGAAAGATTTCGGCTGAAAAAATCGGAGACATTTGACTGCAGCAAGAAAACTGTGTATGTGAAATTAACACAAGTTTCTCTGAGACGTGTATGTTTCGAACACTGGACCTCCTGGGCGTCGACACTATCCCCTGTCTGTGCACTTCGGAAGTATTTCTCCCTCCCTCCCTCCCTCCGTCCCTCCCTCCCTCCCTCCCTCCGTCCCTCCCTCCCTCCCTCCCTCCCTCCCTCCCTCCCTCCCTCCCTCCCTCCCTCCCTCCCTCCCTCCCTCCCTCCCTCCCTCCCTCCCTCCCTCCCTCCCTCCCTCCTTTCTCTCTCTCTCTCTCTCTCTCTCTGTCTCTCTCTCTGTCTCTCCCTCTCTGCCCCTCTCCGCCCTTTCTCTCCCTCCCTCCCTCCCTCCCTCCCTCCCTCTTTTTTTTTTTTTTTTTTTTTTTTGCAGTAAAAATTGAAAGAAGAATTTCGTAACAGGGAACTTCTGATCTCTGAAAATTAATTTTAGATATCATAAATCATTTTTGATATCAATAAATATTTTTGTCATCTTTGAATATTTATCGATGTGAAGAATTATTTTGTTTTTGAGATAAAGAATATATTTAGAGATAGCAAAAATATAATTACAGATGACAAAAATTCTTGATATAAAAAACAACGAATTTTTGAAATCATATATTAATACTTGATATCAGAAATGAAGTTTGAAATCAAATATTAATTTGTGAAATTTATAATAATTGCCTGATGAATGTGAAAATTCATTCCGTACGTATACATTATGTTCTTCTTTTATAGGTCTGATTGCTGTTCATACCACGAATGTCTTTCATGTATTAGCATTTGAACGATGTTGAAAAAAGTGAAATATATATGAAACAAAATAAAATACAATTAAAATAATTGTATGAAAATAAGTAAATAAGTTAGAGAGAAGACATATGAGGAACCTAGTGGTGTTCCTTACAATGAGGAACGTAGTGGTGTTCCTTACATATGAGGAACGTAGTGGTGTTTCTTACATATGAGGAACGTAGTGGTGTTCCTTACGTATGAGGAACCTAGTGGTGTTCCTTACATATGAGGAACCTAGTGGTGTTCCTTACATATGAGGAACCTAGTGGTGTTCCTTGTCGTGCTATTAGCCACAGGCGTTATTGGCAGAAAATTGTGTACTGTAAATTACCTTCTTTGATGTCGTCGCTTGTTTTTTCTCATTAAAAAAAAACTGTTATGAAGTAACGAGAAAACAGAGCTTGGGATTGTATTATTTATGTGACATACACAGGCCGGGTACTGTGCATGTGTGAATATGTTTGTGTACAGTGCGCATGCGGGTACTGTACATTTATGTGTATGTTTGTTGACAGTGCGCATGTGGGTACTGTGCATTTATGTGTATGTTTGTTTACAGTGCGCATGCAGGTACTGTGCATTTATGTGTATGTTTGTGTACAGTGCGCATGCGGGTACTGTGCATTTAGAAGTATGTTTATGTACAGTGCGCATGCGGGTACTGTGCATGTGTGAGTATTTTTGTGTACAGTGCGCATGCGGGTACTGTGCATGTGTGAGTATTTTTGTGTACAGTGCGCATGCGGGTGCTGTGCATGTATGAGTATGTTTGTGTACAGTGCGCATGCGGGTACTGTGCATTTAGAAGTATGTTTATGTACAGTGCGCATGCGGGTACTGTGCATGTGTGAGTATTTTTGTGTACAGTGCGCATGCGGGTACTGTGCATTTATGTGTATGTTTGTTTACAGTGCGCATGCGGGTGCTGTGCATTTATGTGTACGTTTGTTTACAGTGCGCATGTGGGTACTGTGCATTTATGTGTATGTTTGTTTACAGTGCGCATGTGGGTACTGTGCATTTATAAATATGTTTGTATACAGTTCGCATGCGGGTACTGTGCATTTATAAGTAATTTGTATACAGTGTGCATGCCGGTACTGTGCATTTGGAGTATTATGTTTATACTATATTACACAAGAGCAGTTAGTTGTGCGTAATCTGTGCATTTATTCATGTAATACATGGCCGCATTTTTAACAGGTATACTTAATGCCCAAATCCCAACTTTCAGATCCGTGTTGAAACGCATGCGGCATACTGTGCAGTTGTATTATACATTATGTGTGTGTATATATATATCATATATTATGTTACACAGGAGCTGTTATTTCTTCGTTTTCTGTACGTTTGTTCACATAATTGACGACCCCATTTTTGTTGATGGGTGCGGGGGGGGGGGGGGAGGGGCAGGAGGGACTGAGAGAGTGCCCAAGTCCCAAACTTTCAGAACCCTCTCGGAATTCACACGTCGTATTTTCTTTGGTCTGTATGATCCTACCACTCACAGCAGCACTGGTAGTTCTGAAATCAATCCACACACCATGATTTTTTGCAGGTCCACAATGGAGCATAGCTCCGTAATGCCAAAAGGTTTCAAAAGCACAATCGAATACGCACCAGAGATGAGCGTGATGAACCTGTGTGCATTTCGTATTTACCACAGGTCACATATGCATGTCTATTGTTCATCATGTATTGTATATATCAATCAAAAACCAAAGCCACTTCGAATTGAATGGAAGCACGATGTAAGAAAGATGCCTCACTGCTCTTTTTTTTCGTCGGGGTTTAGGACGTGTACCTAGGCACACCCCCTTGATAGTCGTTGCGGGTCGGACGGAAACGATGTGGGCGATAAAAGGGACGCTATCTCACCTGCGAAGAACACGGTCGTAATGGGCGTGGCTCCATTGGGAGGTCTGGCTCTGTACCATGTTCTTTTGGCGAATGGTTACTTTTTGTTGTCATTGGCGCTGCTTGGGACATTCTGCCCTTGATATATGACGTTTATGAAGTTAAAAAGTGATTACGTGTTGGGTTATGTGGGATGGTTGGATATGTGAGAGTAAAAACAATTCTGGGCATATCTTCCACCACCCCCGCCCCGCCCACCCCTGCTCGCAACCCTTCTCCCTCCCCCCCTCCTCCACTCACCCACACAATTCCATTATGAGCGGAATGTGCCTCAGGGGTTCTGATGAAAGATCCAACCGAAAACATATGTGCCACCAGTCACCCCCTTCCCTTTCCGCGCCCCAACCCTTCGCCCCTCACCCTCCGCCCACCCCACATAATGACTGGAATGTATCTCAGGGGCACAGAGAGAAGATCCACCCGAAAACCTCGGTGATACTGCGAATTTTGTTGTAGAATGATTCGGAATTTTTGATTGTGTCTAGCCCCTCCCCCCCTCCCCTCCCCCCCTCCACCCTCCAAGTTAATTTTTGTGCTAAGTTCGTTGATATTTAACTCAGGATCTGTACAGTTGCCGTATATCAATATAGATTTGTCTTATTAATTTTCATATTATTATCATTTTGAATGTCAACCTTCAGCCTCTTGCTTTCACAATATCGGTCTGGTCACCGAAATTATAGAAAGCTACAGCAACTCTACGGTATGAAGTCGATAATTCGAACCTCTTTGGTCCGTCGTAAGCTGCCCCGGGTATCTAATCATTCAAGTTATCGAATAGAAAATACAGGTAAACGTAAGGATTGTGCTTGGGACCAAGGAAAACATTCGAGTTGAAGAGGATTTCGACTCATCGAATGTTGAGTTATCGGGTAATTCGACGTATGGAGTTTCGAGTTATCGGATATCTACTATATTGTGAAATCTACAGTTCGTTCTAACAAGTGGCGTTGTGCAAATGAAGAAATAAAACTATAAACAAAACGTAACGAGTGTTTCTCAGTGCACCGCATACCGGGACGATGTCGATAGCTTAGTTACGTGTAGCCCTTTTGTCAAGCAGACCGACCTTCGCGATACGGGTTCTGAAAACCGGCTGGGTGTGTGGTGGAGGATGGGGGGGGGGGGGGGAGAGGCGGGTGGGGGGGGGGGCTTCGTACCAAGGGCATCTCGTCATCAAACGAGTGATGACGTTCTTTGTCTGCGGTATTAAGCGGAGATTTATTAAGCAAAAAAAAAAAAAAAAGATGATGCGTTTGCACCTGAAGGCATATGACGTCTCCAAACTTTTAACCCGGACGCCAGTCGGGGACAAAGTGTTGTCCTGCTCTTTTTGAGCCGATAGCAAGGGAAGTCCGTCGGGGGGGGGGGGGAGAATACAAATGGTTAAGTTTCCATAGACTGCCATTGTGTGTGTGTGTGTTTTTTTTTCGCAGAGAACGCAATTTTAACACAATTTAAGATTTAATCACGCGAAGCACACTACTCACGGAAGCTTAAAAAAAGTCAGTCGTTGAATATTATGAAGTACATTTATAGAAAAATAAGAGTTCTTAATCTGTTTGCTATGCTATATGTCGGTGTGTTTTCTGTCGGACAGATACTTTTTAATGTTTGGGATGTCTGCTATCCGTTTGATGAGGCCACAAATGGCGGTGTTCCCGTCGATGATGGCGCCGAATCCTGCAAACTTGAATACTTCTGCCACGTGGAAAACTTGTAAATCCGCCCAGCTTAACTGAAACGAAAACAATCGCTATCACAAATATGACAAAAATCTCAAACAATGTTATTTGTTGATATCAGAATATAAATTCTCATATTAAAAAGTCACTTTTCCATATCGATAATGCATTTTTTGTTCAATTTTTGATCTCACACTTATTTCGGGATATAAAATCCTACGAATAAAGTAAAAAAAATCTTGAGGGTGGGGGGGGGGTGTTGTTTGAAAATATTCAGAGGTTGTCATTTAGTGTAAAAGTATTTAGACTGCCCACGTTAAGGATGAAACATGATTCCGTATTATTATTATTATTATTATTGTTATTGTTATTATTATTATTATTTTGCAGTCGGAACAAAATACGCACCTTTGAGCCACCAAAAAAGTCGTCATTTCCCAAACTCTTCTCCAGGTGGCTGAGGAGAGTGCTCAGCTTTACTTCTATTTCTTTTCCTTTCTCTTCCTGCCAATCAAATTGAAGCTTTTTTGTTTATTTTTATGAAGAGAACAAGAAGAAGGATATAAACAAAAACAAAGCTAACACTTTTGACATGCCCTATAACTGATCCCATAAATTTTTTTTCATATATGTATATATATAGTTTTAACTTCTGTACATATATTTATTTTAATCGGTATGAGCTCTATGTAGTTGCAGGAATCTAAAAATAGATTTCATGTGAACGCTGCCACAGTTCTTAAGAACTAACATACAGTATGCCACGGGTCATTTCAAGTACTCAGAACAAAGGCCATCCTTCAAAGTATCCGAAATCCAGATAAATCGAAGTCATTTGAACAGAAAATTTACGCCACGCCAGGCATGAAAGCGACGCTTCAGTATCATCCAAATTTCAAATTAAAAGTCACCTGCTGTATATAATAATCTTTAAAAATAGCTTTTAACACATTGCTTATGTACCGTAAAACCCCATATTTAGTTTCAGGTTTTAACAACCCACCTTCTGTTTTTCATCCTTTTCAAAAGCCCACTGGAACCATTTTTCAAAGACGTCTTGGCAGGCGTCGACGACGGAGTCGTATCTTGCCTGTTCTATGGCCGTTGTGCCGTAAATGCCCGTCAGCTTGGCCACGTACCGAGCTATGGCTATGCTCTGTCCTATCATCTCGTCATCGACTTCTAGCACTGGTACTTGGCCCCAAGGCACTTCTGTTCATACATATACATAGGATGTTGAGATGAAAGGATTGCTTTTTTTTTTCAAAGACAATTAAGTTAGGGACATCTTTATAGTCAAAGAAATCCTGCAAAAACATCAGTGTTCAAAATTGGGAGTTTTGGGGAGCCAGGAGGGGGCGGGGACTAGAAGGGGGGGAGTTAGAAAAAAATTGGGCCTGTCAATCTGGGATGAGGAGGTGGACACTTAATATGCCTGCAAAAAAAAAAAAGACCCAGGAAAAGGGGCGGAATTTTGAAATCAGACGCGGTCCGCGAGTTCTTTGAGAACTGCGCCGCGCGTTTAATTATAAAGCTTATCACTCCGCGTTTAGAGGTCGCTGACACGTATGGTAATCATGCTGTTCATTGGTGCCCCCTTCTCCCCGAATGAGGGGGGGGGGGGGGGGGGGAGCGGCGGTGGGAGGGCAGCTGTCGATCTATTCCTCGACATTTTTTTTTTTTTTTTTTTGCACCCTTACTTGTCTTGTATCTCATTTCCATGCGAATGGAAATAATAGACCACAAAGCATTTCAACGAATTGCTGTCAATTTGTTCAGTGGCTCGATAAACATAAGAACTGAAATGATTGATGTTGTTTATGTTATACCTGAATCGGTTTTCTTGCCCATAATTACACGAGTCACGAAGTGGAAACTTTTTTAGTAGTAATATTATGCCGCGGTCGAACCCGAAATAGAACCAGACTATAAATTAGCACGTCTTAGAACAGGTATGGCGGTTAACGTTTGTTTGTTGGTTTGTGTTTATTGTGTTCGTTGGTAATTTTATTGCGCCTTAAATTATTGCTTGGAAACCTTGAAGTACAGCAAAGATCTAGCTTTGGCGGGAACAGACTGTAGTTGATTATGCAGCAGACGTGATTCAAACTGCTTTTTTATGAGGCTTAGATGTCTGCTTTCCGCGCATGCACACGCTCTCGTGTGTGTGTCCGTGTGTGTACTTGATTCAGTTCAAGCTATATTTTTTATAAAAGCGATCTTACAAATTAAACGGTTTTGCGGCTATAAGCCCTAACAGTTCCCAGATCGAATACCTGCTCCCCCCCCCCCTTCCCTGGGGAGGAGGCGGTAGTATTCTGACAAATGTTGACTTTTGACATCAGACTGAATCACTTATGAATTGTCCCCACACTTATATTCTCTCCTTCAATTCGTCTCCCACCCGAAAAAAGAATAATAATGAAACAAAATTTTAAAAAAAATAACGCTGTTATGATGAAGGTTGTACTTACTTGGTTTTACTTCTGGCCACGTTGTCCCCTCCACGAAGGGCAGCTTCATCCTAACATCCTCATACTTCACCCCAGCATACGCCAGATTCACGCGGATGGCCTCAGCCCTGGCCCTTGCATCAAAATACACTAATTTCAGCTTTTGTGGCTTCTCCATTTTTGAGCTCATGCAAATCCTGGTTTTTAGCTTGGAAATAAAAGAATGTCAATTCTTCGACGTTTATGATTCAGGAAGCTGCATATTTGAGGAGCCGACTCAATTTATATACTTTTAGCGGATGCCTGGTTGACATATCTGACCTAAATTTTTGCAAGTCATCGTTACACATCAAAATATTGGAAATTAATTTTTTTGTACTTTTATAGAGTTATGGCTTCTTGGAGGGTACCTTGTCGTAAACAGTCATTTGTTATATGCTGAATATCTAATAAACAAATAAAAACACTAGAGCAGTATACCGACTAAAATCCGGCATGTTGAGTTGTGCTGAAAGGATAAAATTTAGAGGAAAATGCTAGTCCCGATGACACCACCATTACCTCCAGCACCAGCACCACAACCGCCTCCAACTCTATCGCAGCCATCACCTGCACCACCGCCGCCATCATCACCAGCACCACCGCCGCCATCATCACCACCACTACCTCCACCACCACTTCATCCAGCACCCCCAACTCCACCACAACCATCATCTTCACAACCGCCATCACAACCATCTCCTCCACCACCATCACCACCACCACTACCTCCTCTACATCTCCTTCAGCACCTCCACCACGACTACCTCCTCCATTACCTTCAGCACAGCCATCACGACCTTCACAACCAACACCACCACTTCTGCCACCACCTCCTCCAGCACCACCGCCGCCATCACGCCATCACACACAACTCCACCACAACTATCATCTCCACAACCACCACCATCACCACTACCTCCTCCATCACCAACATCACCACCTCCACAAAAACCACCACCACTACAACCACCACCTCCACAAACACCACCACCACCGCAGCCATCATCACAATCATCACCACCACTTACTCCAGCCCTACCGCCAGCATCACCACCTCCTGCATCACCTCCAGCACCACCACCACCACCTCTACAAGCGCCACCGCCGCCATCATCACCACCACTACCTCCACCACCACTTCTTCCAGTCCCACCTTCTACATCATCTCCAGCACCACCACTTCCGTTATCACCACAACCTCCACAAGCATCACCAGCACTACTACCACCACTCCAACAACTCCTCCGCCACCACCTCCTCCATCACCATCATCACCATCTCCAGCACCACAACTATTAACACCATCTCCTCCACCACCTTCTCCACCATTTTCATTACCTCCAACTCCACCACAACCACCCGAAAAATTTTAAATATTATACTTGCAAAATACGTGGACAAAATGGGCAAGTTAGGTGTAGTATACGTGTATTTTGGCCATTTTGCTCATCGATAATGCGTATAAAATACGAATATTTTCCCACGTAAAAATTTATACGCATTTTACACGTAATTCCCACCAATTATTCTAACGTTTTATTTCGTAAAACGAGCTTTTACGAGTAAAAGCGCAATTCGCATTCTCCACTTTTAATGGGTTCCCTTCCGGTTATATTTACCACGCAACTATAAAAAAGAACTTTTGAGTTGCAGTTCGAAAGCACCTATCTCGCCATTAATCCCTCGACCAATCAGAATGACTGAGACATCGTCTGCTAGTCTTTTGTGTATAGCCATTCCTTTTTAGCCCTAAACGACGGTACAACATGTCCAGGCTAGTTGAGGAAGGATGGGACGGGAGAAATTAAGCTAAAAGTGGAGAACGCGAATTGCGCTTTTGCTCGTAAAAGCTCGTTTTACGGAATAAAACTTTAGTTTTACTTCGCAAAAGCTTCGAATTCGTTTATCTCCACTTAAATCCGGAGCAGGGGAGCCTGCCATTCTTTTGAACTGCCCAGAAAGGTCGCGAATTACACTATGGCTTGAAAAGATAGTTATTTAAATAAAGAAGTGCAGGGCACTTGATGCACAAGAAAAAATAAAACTTGTCAGTTATGTTTCAAATCTTTTAATGATTTTTCACAGAAAGTCCGGAAGAGTACCATCCCGGGCTTGTAACATAAGATAAAATCGGAAACAAATGTAAAATATCACAGCAACTGTAAGCCGAGATGAGAAAGACTTCCAGCCATGACTTAATGTTTGAGAACTGTTGCCGTCCCCCTCCAACCGCCCACAGGATGGAGCCCTACCTCGGGTTCTCACTATTCACTTGCTATGTATTCTTATGCAATTATGTTTATTAGCAATTCTACAATAGGATCGTAAATCCATAGAATTTAGCAAATTAAAACCCTTTGGTACTTCGAGCAACGAGATTGAAGTACCTTTACAAGATATGCTGCTAATACTTGGATGAAGAGACTCTGTTGTATAAACTTTCTTTCACCAAGAAATTCTCTGAATTTACCATGTTTATTCGAAATAAACTTGTAAATAAGATTGACTAGATAGCTCTAAGACTACTGAGAATCGTAGAAAATGAAATACAGACAATTTTCAGCTGATCTGTAACTGTTTCCTTATATGGGGCCACTATGGTCCGATGGGTCCATTATGACATCATGGTACCCTGTATCATGATTAAGAGACCGGTCTTTCGGTCTTCCAGACACATACGGGTATATGGTCACTGCAGAGCGTTTGGGACCGTAATGTCACCCCTTTCTTTCTGAAACACTTTTAAGATAGGAGTTCAGTATTAATAAAATACCCGAGTAGCCGTAAGACCGAAAACTGGGCTGCATAAATTACACACAATACAATAAATACCTCGGAATATATAGAAAGCTTAATTAAGTAATAAGCGTTCCGCGTTTGCCCGCAGCTTAATATAAGCACGGGACAAAAACGGTCCAATAGGACCCAAGCGAAAAGCGAAATGTCCAGAATATGAAGGGGAAATCCTTCTGGCGGGTTGTTACTTTCATGGCTTCTTGTTGTTGTGCCCGATGCGGCCCTTGGAGAAGTTGCCCTTCTGCTTGCTCTTGTTTTTGAACTTGGGGGACGCAGATCTACAACAGAAACCACCAGCCTGTAATGGTCGTTTCTGATGCTACGAACGGTCCCAATGAGTAGAGACCGGACAATTGATCCTGAGAAAAATCTTTCAGATAATATTTCACAAAAAGAGTTGGGGAAGACCAACAATCTGTTTTTAATATATCTGAAAGAGACACATTGCGTACGGCCCTCAGGGGGTTAGCAGGCAGCAGGGAGGGGGATTATCAAAGGGATGCCTTCATAGAGTGGCATTAGATCTTGGAAGTCTGGATATAGAGCGATAGTGACTTTTTGGGATTCTACCCACTCCACAAAGCAACATCAGAGAAAACTTTGTATCTAAACTTTGACTCTCATTTTAAAGGTAAAAGGTCACGTGACCTGTGTTATCTCGGAAACCGCTACAGAAAGAGCCAAGTTTATCTCATGCTTTGATTTCACCCCATCTACACAGGGAGTAGCTTCATGATCTGAAATTTGACCTACACTTTCAAGGTCAAAGTGCATGTGACCTGAGTCATGTGGAAACCGTTTGATCTCGTTTATGGACTCGATCCCTTCTGTGATAGCAGTTTTCGGTTTATACGGTTGATATAATGAGTCGCCCCGGTTATCTTGGAAGAAGTTAAAGAGTGATCTTAGTTCGTCTTATTTTTGAGTTACATAAATAAAAAAAGTCGTTTAATTAAAAAGTTATTTGCAGTGCTGGTTTCTATAGTTACCATTAGCTTTAAATGATTAAATTTATAGTAGTCACGTGCAGGTTTCTGTTCTAGTTCTTTTTCGTTATCAGTTCTTCTATCTATTGCGCACCATTTTAGCGATTGTTATGCGAAAAGATTTCGAAAAAGGAATAGGGTTAATTCTCCTTCAATCCATAGTGTTTCGCATAAAAGGGGCTTCTTTCGTCAATGCACTCCGCGTTTGGTTAAAAGGTGCGTATTATGTCAAACATAGCTTTCCGCGTTTATTGATTAATTTATAATTCATGAACATACATGGTAACCAGTCTGTACGTGAGTGCCCTCCCCCACCCCACCCCAGCAGGTAAAACTTGCAGAGATTTGTAGCAATAAATAAAAAAACTGTATTTTTGAAGGTGCAGTAAGATTAACCACGTTAAAATACAATATGTAGTGATGCACAAAGTATAATACGAAGAAAAATATAAGAGTAAAACATCGAAATTTAAAATTAAAACACGTTTATTTAAGTGCTATATAGACGATTAGGAAACAAAAATTTACGTTTAGCATAATCGTTACTATTGCAATTATCGATCTGCAGGTCAGTTAACATTAAATTGTTTCTGAAATTGAAACTAGTCCCAAGGAATTGGTTTAGATTTGTTAACAGCTTTATAGTAGCTCTATGCAAAATCTGCGATGCCATTCAATAAATAGAATGGAATAGGCATAGCCACAGGCCTTAATCACATCCCTCGCTGCGTACTAATAACCTACTTCATAATTTCGTCCGGGCTCGAAACTAAGATTTAGGACCGAATTTTTGAGGAATGGAGCTAGAAAACTGTCGAAATCATTTCTTATGAAGTACATAGTCACATTTTACTTTGAAAGGCGTTTAAATAATTGTACGCAAAATCATTAAAAGCTAAACTAACAAAACGAAATAGTAAATTTAGGTAAAATTAAATTTTAAAATATGCAATAGACCCGTTTTTGTCCATCATCCAGCTTCTTAGGTATGCCGCACGATTCTGGTAGTTTTACTGTCTAGGCAGGCCGTCGTGAAATTCTATCTGCTTGGACGCGAGCGATTTTAGTTGAAACTGAATTATATTTATACTACAATTTACTTTATAATACCTGTTTTTATGTCTCCCGATTGTTCTAAGAAATCGAACGTTCTCACTAAAAATATTCGCTTTATTCTGTACATGTTTCTTTGGAGTCATTCCATGTAGGTCGTAGAATGTCTTACGAAGATGTACAAATGTTTCAAATAGTTGACTTTTTCATTGATTTAAAGGCTGACGTTTTTAATTGATTGTGTCTTTATTAAATGTACAAAATTTCGCGGTAAGTAGAGCTCTGCCCAGCGGCACTAACAGCACTGATCACACAATAAACATTTGAGGGCGATTTCAGCCGAGATGAGTGAATCACGACTTCGGTTTCCTTGGTGTCAAGCCCTATGACATAATCAGCTGATCCTTTTCCACTTCCAATATACACCAGATAGTTGACTTCTCCATTCACAGAATTGTTGTCAAATATTCGGGACCAGTTGATTTCAAGCGTTGATCCTGACAGAGACCAATCCAGATGAGCTTCTGCAATGACCAAAATATACATAATTAACAATGACTGTTCTGATGCTGTTGAACAGCAATAACCCCATCACTATTATGCTCTGGATTTTTTGGAAATCTAACACAAGGGGCATGCCGAGACACAGCTTCTAATATTTTCCAAAAAACACTACAGCCGCTGCTAGTGTCTCAGATGTCATGCTTAAGTCACCATAGCACTGCTACCTGTACAACAGTTACCGCAATTTACACGTCCCCGCCCCTCTCTCCCCTTGTTGCCATATCACTGCTACCTGTACCGTGCAAATACCGCCAATCACGCTGTCACTACACGTCCCCGTCCCCATCCCCCCTTGTTGCCATAGCACTGCTGCCTGTGCCACAGTTGTTAGCGCAATTCACGCTGTCCGTACACGTTTCCGCCCCTATCTCCCCTTGTTGCCATAGCACTGTTACCTGTACCGTGCAAATACTGCCAACCACGCTGTCACTACACGTCCCCATCCCCTTATTACTATAGTACTGCTACCTGTAACTAGGGGAGACCTGCCATCCACGTACACGCTATCAGTCACCGCTTCACTCATACTATTACGGTTGTCGACGGAGCGCACGAATACTTCCATGGCCTGCTGGTCCTCCACTCCCAGCCCCCAAAGCAGCAGGTAGTCCTGATATAGACAGTCGGTACATACATACGTTGAAACAGATCAACAATCAAGGAATAGAAATAAGGAATTTTTAAATTTTTAAAGTGTCAAAATGTTCACACTCAGTTGCTTTATAAAGTCTTGTCAAAATATGGAAATAGCTGGAAACAAACTTTTGTGTGGTGTACTGCAGTACTGTTCAGTTTGTAAAAAATGTACATTTGAAAAATATATTCATATTGCATACTTCCGTAACCAATCAAAAGTAAGGGCTAATATCAAGTAAACTTCGTCACATTTTTCAAAAGTATTACCATTTTAGCTACACTGATCCATTCAGTACTTGTATCTCGAGTCTGCAGCATATATTGGTAATATTGCAGGGAATTCTTATCGCCAAATCCTCCAAAAGTAAAACTTAGATCCATCCCACTCTTCTGTGTGGAATCTCGTGGTGTGTAATAAGTGTACTGATGAGGATAAATCTTGACCTTTGCTGTTTCAGATGACGGCGGCATGGACAGTACCACAGTGGGTATTACAGTGGTTTTAGCTTCAAAATTTAAGCGGTTTTTACATGCTATTTCGATGTAAATACCATCCGTATTTCCGTAAGTTATATTCTCTGATACAGCGAAAGAAGTGTTGTGGGTAGGAGTCATCGGAAGCAGGTCATCCTCCCCAAAGACGCTACCTGAAAGTATATAAAGCCGATTATTTCGAAATGTTTCCCATGTAAAGAGTCAACTCTATCAAGCTGGTCTCTGGTAATAAGAGTGATTTATCCGCATGTGCGTCAGTAGTACTGTACGTGTGTGATGCCTTTTTACCGCTAACCAACTTTTAAAAAAAGTCGTTCTTATCGTTCGATAGCCGGGCCGTTTCTGTTTTCGATCAGCTCATGACAGGCTGAAATGTGAGAGAAAACTATTTTAAGGCTCCTCTTTCCTTAGTTTTGGCACTTTTGGTCTGAACAATGCGTAATGTGTAATGTGTGTTTCTTGTGGATAAATCGATTTAGATCTTCAGCAGTTCTTACATAGCCTTTTCAAAATGCCATTTACTGGTGTGTTTTTGTCAGAATATTATAAAAATAATAAGTATGTGCATTGTTCGATCGACTATAGAAACTTGAAAACCCATACAGTGGATGTATAAATAGCCTTGACCTGCCTAATTTCGACCTCTTTGCCATTTGTCCTTGAACCATACACATAAGAATGCTCTAAGAAGTTGGAACTTTCTTAAGAAGTCTTACCTTGTAAGCAATTAAGACTTTGAATAATTTCTCCACTGATTTTTCATTTTGTATTTAATAGCTATGCAATGATGCAAGAGGGCGAAATTTCGAGGCTTTTATGGGGGTTTGGATAAATTATTGGTGTTAGCCAACAGTTTTATGATGATGGCCTGTTAGGGTCATCGTTATTGTCCATTTCGTATAAATGTAGCTTTATTATTCGCATGGGCTCTTCCAGAACTAATCACATTCTTGGCATTCGTAATTATAGCTTTTTATAAATAATAATGTGCTTGTGGTTCACATGTTTTTTTTTGAGTGCACATGTACCTGGTGGGTCTGTAACACGTGTAACCACGTGCTGCAACAAGTGTTATGTTATATTTTAATACATACTAGAAGGTATTCTTTTTGGGGGTTTTTCCATGTCAGGGCTGGAAGTTTTGCTTGTCAGCAAGTCGTGTTTTGTCAGTCACACGTAGGGATTTCATGGCCTAACTTCGGTTTGTATTTGAATATTGGCATAGCAGATAATCCGTTACTCGTAGTGTTCATGGAACAGCCTTACATATTGTTTTATTATAACTGTTAGGACGTTCAATGTCACAGTTGTTATTAGTGAATCTTTGTAACAGTTCTATCAGTTCCAAGCGAGCTGTTCCACATTAAATGAGTGAGTCATGTAAAGTGAAAATGCTTTGCTGCTTTACATTCTTTATTCTGTTATAACTGTTGATTTAAATATTATTTTGCTGTGTCTTTTCACAGTTTTACCACACTACATATGTCGGAGAGAGAATAAATGCGTAAAACATAAGCCATGTTGACTCCGTCGTATTTACCTGTCCGTCCCTCTGTCAGCACCCCGAGTCCGCCACAGTATGTTTAAGCTATATTCTATCACAGTATTTTTTTCTCAGTAACCTATGATAAATGTACGCAATTTTCAGGACACAATGTGATAATGACCTACGCTCCCATTCAGGAATTTTTATCAGTTGACTGCTAATTAATAAATTATATGCACAAATAACACATAAATTGATGTTTTCCATCTCTTTTTTTTATTGCCTTCCGTATTATATTAGTCGAAGACGAGTCATTTTAATATCGGATGTGTCACTTCCATGTATTAAATGATTTCGGCGCCCATCAAGAAAGAGAATCGAATACCCTGCCAATCATTTGCTGTATGGATCTCAGATTTTATGGAATTTTAAAGATACTAAGTTCAAGTATTTACCTATTGACCAGAAGCATCCGGTAACAAGCGACTCCTCATCTTGAGCAATCCACTGCGCAACTACAGATATCAAACCTCCCTCCTTCATCGTCACGTAGGACGTTACGTTAACTATGAACGGCGGCGTCCAGTCTACCAGAAGCGGCTCGGCAAATGATGTAGTTTGTAAACCCCCTCCGTTGGTGGCGACACAAGTGACATATACAACCATTCTATGCTGTAACGCCACCTGAAAAAAACTGGCGCTAAGAGTGGCTACATCTTGTAGGTACCGTAATTGGTAACCACCTTCAGCTGTGCCGAGACCAATTTGGATAGACGACAATCTGCTCTCGGGGTCATAAGCCAGGTGTTGGATGCGTATTCCAAAGTAGCCTGCTTGCATTGCCACAGTACCTTCGATAGGTGCCGATTCTGTAGTCACACATTCGTACACTGTTATATCGTATGCTTCTTGACCGATTTCAGCAAAAATAAATGGAGATACTAACGATGTTTCCACCGCATTGAACAATGCTTCGAATTCATACAAATTCCCCGTTACGTGATTGAAAACAACCCAATCCGTGAACGGTCCGATTTCGAGGCGAGATTTGGAAAATCCTGGATCCTTGTTTGTGAATAACTTCACCTTATACATGACATCACGTTTAACTTGAAACGTTTCATTCGTGGAACAGTGTGAATAACCAGCCCGACTATTCTCAGTGATTGTCTGATCTATGCAGTGGACTTGTGCCTCGAAGATTCTTGTGGATGCATCGCATCCTGCGAATGTCGGAGGAGTTAGGTCAACTATCACTGGGTTTGAAACTGACGAATTTGAGATATGACCAGCCGCATCTATGGCTTTGACGTGTATATAGTACTCGCTGCCGTGAGCGTAATCCAACAACATTTCTTCAAAGCTGTTCTTAAAGCCAACGGATGTATACACTGGTTCATCCCCAAGTACTGCTACGGCGTACAGATACTCGCAAATATACGAATGCTGATCGGCAAATCCAACCCACGAGGCGCTCATGGTGTACGAATGGTGGGTTTTGTCCGCAAAATGGCTCGACGTATAGACTGAGCCGGCGACGGGGGAATCAGTATCAACCACGAATCCGTCTGAAGTGTCGAAGACCGCCATGAAAAGCCCGTTGAAAGCATAGACAGTTGTGTAGTAATGATACCCGGGAATGAGGGCTACATCGGTGAGGCTGATACTGGTTTGAATCCCAATGTCTTCAGGACCGAAGATCTCATTTCCTAAATATGAATATTGTGATGTAATATTATAATGGACAGCTGTACTTGAATCTGTCGAACTGGTAATGTTGAAAAGTTAAGGTATGTCATCCAGGGCATATAGAAAAGAATCAATGTTTTTAATTCTGTTGTTTTCTTTCAAACTTTTGTTTAGTCTCTGCAACTTAAAGTTAGTCTGCTGAATTACTTTAGATATTACTAATTGTATTATATTATCGACAAGTTATTTTGTTGTACCTACCTCCAGAGGTGTATCCAATAGCAACCGAGTAGCGTACAATGCCGGTTTCAGTATCAGAGAAGACCCCCTCCCATTCCGAGTAAATGCCATAAAGCCGTGATGTAAAATCAACGTCCTCCTCTTCTCCGGGCTCCAAGTCACGCACGTGCTTTCCCGTCATGACGGTTGGGGGTGTGGTGTCGATAAGCACTCCGTGGGAGCTGAAGAGCGTGAAGGCGCTATAGCTATGCCAGGCACGTGTGTAGAAGACGTACTCCTCATCGTGCAACAGGTTCTGCAGAGCAGGCATGCAGTACACACCCCTGTCATAGAGCTCTACATCAAACCAGATCTTGTCTTCAATAATGTCAAAGATGCCGAAGCCCGGTTCATATCCCTTCATCCCGACCGACCACTCGTAACGGGTCACCTCATCGGGACCGTAGTCACTCGACCAGTATCCTGGGAGACATACGGCCGATGCCGACATATTAACCTTCAAGAAAATGAACAGTTACACCGTTAATAGAAGTAATGAGTACTAAAAGATGCCATGCTAGAACTAAAGTTTTTTTCAGTAAAGCGATAAAACAACCTACGTATAGATCAAAGAATGAGCAAGAATCTAACAGAAACTAGCTTTCTGCCTGTATAGAAGGAAAAATCACTTACGTCTGAGCCAAAAACTCCATCGAACACAGTGACGGTGTCGTCAGTGACGTTTGCCTGGGGTACGTCACACGGCAGCGTGTCGTACGCGACACATTTCTCGTTGACGACCGCGCAACTGCAGTCATTGTTACAGTAGTGGATATCGCACGAGTGTTTCTCAATGATCAGGCGACCCCTTCCCGTGGCCTGCTCAAGCACAAGCACTGACACCTGAAATTAACGGGCAATCTATAAAATGCATGAAGTTCACAAGCAAGTCTTTCTATACATATCAACACCAGTACAGAGACATATAAATAAAGCCATTCCTAAAGTACATGCTCAAGTAATAAGTGGTCAGTTAAATAAAGCATGCAACAGTTCATTTTTTCCGGTACAAATAATGTATAGTCACTTTGAAGGTCTTGACTTAAGCAACAGAAATTAAATCGTTATGATTATGATAATTCCATATACGCTGCACCTCAGTCTGCAAGGGTAGCAATAATTCTATCATACCTTTGCTGCATCGCTGGTTATTCCTACTCCATTTTCTGCCCAGATACTCAAGTACACCTTGGAATCAGTTACTAATTGCACTCCAGGCAAATTGATGTTATTCCTCTGTGTAAACGATTCATTATCATGTAGTACTTTAATAATTCCCTCAGACAGATCAAAACCATTGTAGCTTGAACTGACCATGAGAAAATAGTACTTAATATCTGAATGTGGATCTACAAATGCCTCCCACGCCAGATGAAGAGTCGTCCCGCTTGGGTCAGAATTCCAGCTCATGGGTTCGACAAATCCACCAAGCAGAGGTGGCGAGGAATCGACCAAGAAGTCTGCCGAAACGGACAAAGTGCACAGATATGCAGCGTTACAGCCAAGAATCTTTGCTTGGTACAAAGTACCGTCTTTCAGCTGCTGGTTCTGATGGAGTGTTACTGTGGTGGTGTTGATATCGCCCAGTACCAGATTCTCTATGGGTATAATACCGTCATGGTGTGATTCTAATGAGAGTACATAATGCAGCATTGGGCTGACGTCATCATGGATGCACCATGCTAGGGAGATGTAAGCTCTGTCGAACTGTGTATTGGGCAACAGCGACGAGTATGTGGTCAGGTGTACTGGGATATCAACGTCAGGTGGGGTAGTGTCCACTACAAATGGGCTAGATCGACGTGTGACGCAAAGATGCACATTGTTACATGTAGTGACCATTGCAAGATATGTTATGCCATGCGTTAGGGCAAGCTCAGTTAGAACGACATCATTGCCGTCGGGGATGCGCCTAGTGGATGTTACTACACACTCAGTGCTGTTGTACGTCACGCAGACGTCGGTGTATGCAATCTCTGACTGCATGTCGTAAAAGCCAATCCACTGTACCTTCAGTGATCGCCTGCACCAGAAAAGATCACCAATAAACTCATTGACAAAATGGCTGTGTTTTTAATATTCTTCAAATATACACAATTATGGTGAGCATAAAAAGAGAAACATTTTGAAATGTCTATGAACTTCAAACCTTCAAGGACAAATTGTAGCAGCAACAATTCCGGGTTTATTTTGATTTTTTAACACATATGTAAAAAAGGAACATGCACAATTAGTAACAACAATCTCTTAGCTATTTATAAGTTGAAATATTTAGAAAACGAAAAGCTTGAGGGAAAAGTGACTGAATATGAATAGGCATTGTTAATAGCAGCAGCAGTAGTAGAAGTAGTAGTAAAAGTACCAGTAGAAGTAGTACTAGTAAAGGAGCAGCAGAGGTAGTAGTGGAAGCTGCAGTAGAAGAAGTAGTAGAAATAGGAACAAAGGAAGTAGTAGCAGAAGTCGTAGAAGTAGTAGTAATAGCAATAGAAGGGTAACACGAACAAGCAGTAACTTGAGCTTAAAATGACTTAAATTTTGTGACAGTATTCTTATAACGTTTTCAGTATAAATGATAGATTTTGTGACACGCACACGTTTGACTGGTAGTATTCGTGATCGTCGTTGAAGCCTACGCTGACTTTTCCTGCCACAGGGGGTGAATCGTCTGCTATCAGAGCATGTGATACAGCACGTGAGCACAGCAGCACACTGTTACATGCCTCGACTGTAGCGTAATAACGTTTTCCACACACCAGATTATAGGTCATAATGATCTCTGTGGAGACAGGCAAGAAAAGAATGGTGTTGTTTGCTTAAGAGATGAATTTCTGAGCGTAGGACTGGACCCGCTTTTTTATCACGGAACTTAGTTCTGACATACCTCAACAAAACACACCTCCAGAAAATTATCTAATTGTCATAAAAGCAAACAGGCTTTATTCAAGCTTTAAAACTTTATTATTTTTCAGATCTCCTGAACAAGGTTTTAGGAAACAAATTGTATTGATAGCATCCTTCCGATTCCCTTCACCCTTAGCTTTTCTCAAAATATAAATATAACAGCCACACCAATCTCTAGATCGGGCTGATAAAACACCTGTTCGTAGCCCCACATTGGTCCACTGTAAAATGTTGGTTAAGAAGGGTTCGGTTCCCACCGCAACTCTGTATAAAATGATACCGCTGTGTGGGTCTAGGAACCCTCCCCAATGTATTTTGAATGATTCCGTATTGGTAGTGAATGTATTCGAATCCTGCAATAAAATGATTTGTCAACAGCAAAAAACAAATGATCTCTTTATTCTGATACCAGTATATGTTAACGGTGTACATTGAAATAAAGTAAATTCATTTTAAATTTATTTCAAACGGGTACTTTACATGTATTACAGTGTACATATTAGGGTTTGCTATCGAGCCTCACCGAACACCGAATACATCGAACCCCAAACCCAAACCGGGTTTGTTTTTCCATTCGCCCTTTCCTCAAGAAAAGAACATGACATGCTCAGCAACAACATGCGCCTTGGCTGTACTTATTATTCTCTTATTCATTCGCTGAGATAAAGCAAACCCCATTGCTTTTCAGAGTAATTATCTTCTCAAACACGAATGTTTCTGCGTGTGCTGTTGGCTGGTATTGCAAGGGATTATGGGGGTTAGGGGTAGAATGGGGAGAGAGAAACTGTACTTTGGCAGCCGACTTTGCATTGTTTTGATCTTTGGTTGATCATTTTGTATTCCTTTTACATTATTATTATCAGTGACTATGCACCGAAAAGGCTTGCAAATAAAGACACCTCATTAGTTGAAAAGGTGCCACTCAGTGAGGTGAAATTCAATTCGGAGTTTAAGAGACAACATGGGCTTTCTTTAAAAACACTGTAAGAAAAGTAGAAATTCGTGTACTGCGACAGAAAGAAAAATGAACATCCAAGCGCAGAACATTGCAAAGGAAGGGGAGAAGCTAACCAGGTGGGGAGGGGTGCGGTAGGCAGGACATACTGTTACATCGAGGGTAGAGGTCCAAAAGGGACACTTAGCTTGCAAAGCCAGAACCGAAAGTTTCGGCAAAATTACGAATACTACATATTGTTCAGTTTCATGCAACTGGTTACTTGATCATTTGAATTTCCAGTATTTACTTATGGGGCATCAAGTTTAGACCAAGGACAAATGACATTTAAATCATTGTTGTTTTCGCAGAGGGGTAGGCGTTTGGACTTAAAATACGTAAAGGCTCACCACATCTTCACTTTTAAATCTTACATATCCGGTCTCGGGAGGAGAAGCGTCGTAAAAAAATGGATCTGATGACGTCAGTGTAAACAATCCAGCAGGATTCACGGCCTAAAAATATAAATCATATATCTTGTTAATAAATGCAAATGCTGAGTGAAGACAAATACCATTCAGGAGAGCACAGATACGGCGCATCTGTTTTCTTAGCAAATCACTCAACACTTAACACTTAAATCATTTAACACTTAGCAAATCAGTTTAGACTTAGCAAATCACTTAACACTTGGCAAATCATTTAACACTTAGCAAATCATTTAACACTTAGCAAATCACTTAACACTTAGCAAATCATTTAACACTTAGCAAATCATTTAACACTTAGCAAATCACTTTACACTTGGCAAATCACTTAACACTTAGCAAATCACTTAACATTTAACATATGCAACGATATGTTACAAAAATATACAATTTTTATGTAATATCAGTTGTATCCTAAAAATACTGCTTTTATCTAGAATTGCTTTTTAGTGATAAGCTAATAATTAAAGACATTGCATAAGTAAAATCAAATAAAAGGCCAGGGCAAAAGTAACTTGTTTGACAACCCCTTCCCGGATAATTGATTGCATCAAAAATGAGAATGGAATTAAAATTTTGAATTATCACTAAAAAATAGTTGCCCTTAATTCAAAATGAAATCACCAAGTGTTTTGATTATCATCATGTAAAGACCCAAACTAAAACATTATTATTAAGTAAATAGCAAATATTAAGTATTGAAGTACTTGCAGTAAGTATTAAATTCTCCCTTTGTTTGAACGATGTGCACGTAATTCATTGCACCTACCTTAACTTGTACATAGTACAACACTCCATCAGATAAGATATCCGATGACTGTACCACAAACGTATCGCTATTAATAGCACTCAGCGATAAGATATCGTCACTTCCCTCTGTCGTACCGATCCCCACAAAGCTCTCCATAATACCACTGTCTGGATCTTCAAATCCAGTCAGTCTAGTTAAAACATTGAAAAACAACATATGAATAAAAAGGAAAAACAGTTGTTTCTTTTTCAATCTCGCAAGCATTTACGTCCCCTGAATTAAGATACGCTTGACCACCTGTTTCATCATACAGCAAATGCTCTATCGATTAGATAAATGGATGGATATTTGCCTGAACTGTTAACTGCAGTTGGTTGAAAAAAGTTTTATTTCAATTACATTGCATCGAATATGCATCAAATACCCGTTGGGGAACTCTTGTATAAAGTGGTTACCTTGCATTGCCATCACAACGACCCCAAAACGCGGAGTGTTAAGTTTGAAATAATATCTCCTTTTCAAAAAATTTAGAATGTAATTCCGAAATAACTTCGTTTTGTAGAAAAGACGTAGTAACGAATGAAAAATTCATTCGCTTGAAAAATAGGACTCAAAATTGCCCCACCCTTATTCCCTTTCTCCGCATATGATACCGAGTAGCCCCCAAAACGCGATCAAATGTCTTTGCAAAATGGGATATACAAATAGACCAGTCTTGCTACTATGTGACCATACATACATTTGGAAATGCTCAATTACTGTTCTGAAGACTAAAATTAAAATAAGTACCACAGGAAACATTCTAAAATTAATGACCGCCTCGATTCATGTTGATTGAAGTTATGCTCAATTTTACGCAAATGTATTGTAGTTTGAAGACTTTACTCTTACAAAACAGGTGAAAATTGGCAACTCGCCAAAACAACACCAGAAGCATGTCCCCTCCGAGATTAAGTTATATGTCTACGCAGTTTAATTGTGAACCAGTAAAACTTCACAGACGGACGAACAAACGACAATATCATACCATGAATTTAGCTTGTGTGGTGAAGACTACATGTCTAAATCGCGAAAATCATGGTAAATACATCCACTTCAATTTTAAGCCTTGTTTTTCGTCGCAAATGTTAGGGAAGGCTAGGACATTTTAAAAATAAATTCTATGTCTCGTTTTGATCCAAGAAGTCTTGTGAACACACTGGGTAAAATTCTTACATTGAAACAGTCCATAAATAAAATAATGGCAAGACGGCGTTTGTTTCATATCATAGCTTAAAGGGTAAGCCACGGTGATCAGCATTGCAAATATGTCGTATTTTGTTCCAAAGATGTAGGTGTTTTTGGACATTTTAAAAGATTTCTTAGTATCATAAGACGTTGATGAGGACATCATTGGTCAATATTTTTCCGGATCCATATCCATAAGCCACTACATATCTGCCAGGTTAAAATCCTAGCCTTGGGCGCCTGGGAGGGATTGGCTTGAAGTCAGTAGGTCAAAACACAAAAAAATCAAGAAGATAAAGAACAAGATATGTATGTAAATTAAGAGAAACGTTAGAGAAACTTTGGCCTTGCCTGGCAACACAACGACTTTTTTGGAACTTTCAGTCTCAAGTGTAAATCAATCTTCGATGTATTAAGAAAACATACTTTACTATGACCTCCCCTTGCGAGACCCCAAAAACACCGTCCTTGCCGATATTGACGTCAATGCGACCGGAACTGGGAGGTGTCGTGTCAATAACGAATGCTACGGAGCTAGCTGTCACACAATGATTGACGTGGTCGCAGCCTGCAACGACATTAATCTATCAGTAAAAAGTGACAGCTAAAAATCAGATGCACATGATTATTGATGATAGATCTAAATTATAGTCTGTGGAAAACTCATATGCTTAAAACAATTGTATAAATCTATGATTATTTCATTTTTATTTTGCTTTTTTGCATTTTTTGCGACATACACGAACATGAAATCCCAACCCATCCCTCAATCACGTGCAAATTAGCCACCAAGCCTGGCCATGGCATTTTAAAACAGCCCATGAACACGAATTACCAGATGCAATAGTATTCCATTTTTAAACCAAACTTGGGTTGATAATTTTAATAATCATTGCTTTTCACCAAATTATTACAAATGAGTAGATAGAAGCAAGAACGAGCTTTACTTTTGTCACAGAACGAACTCTGAACTGAGTATTGTTTAGTTTGAAGAATCTTTCAAAGGTGTGGGACACTTACCAAAAAAACGGGTGGCACATATACAATCAATTTCCCAACCGCCCCGGGACAATAACAAATGAAACATTAGAACATGAACTTCTCACGAACATTTCCCAGACTGTATTTTCAGCCACGTACCTTTTACGGTAGCAAAGAGCTGTCGTCCCGCAAATGCCTCCAGGTTACTCAGTAGCGTGTGATTAGTCATACCCACAGCGTGATACGTCACAACATCTTCACCGCCTAATGCGGATCCTGTTGTCGTTGTTGATGAATTGTTTCCGTTGTTAGGCAAAGAAAAACACATACACCCCCACATAGACCAGAATGAATTGTGAAAGTTTTCTACCACATCCAACTACATTTCAAATTTGAATTGAATGCTAATGATTTTCTACAAAGTACGAAAAAGTATTTATCGTCTTGAGACCACATGGCCAGTAATTCTTTCATTCCAAAGCTGCTCTATTTTGTTTGTCAGTCTTCATGATTTTTTTAAATTTGGGCGGCAATTAAAGGGTTAAAATCGAATATCCCTGTGCTTCGTAGTGAAAACGCAAACGATTAATGCCATAACATGAAACACACCACTGAAACTAACCTATGGTTTATGAAATTGTATAGTTTGGCGCATTAATAACGGGAAATTTTTTTAAATGTTAACAGCACCTCTTTACTAAATATAATCCCATCACGCTATTTTTCATACTAGAAAGCTAGATATAACCACAAATACATCTTCACCGCGCATTTTAACCCTTATGTTTTCGCAACTGAAATCGAAGTATCACATGTAGCAATCGTGGAATTTATTAGATTTGAGCAATCATTATGCAAGCTTAAAAAGTAGTCACATCCCATGCATTTGATTGCTTGAACTATATGAAAGCATTTGCAACGAATTTCTGGTCAATTTCAACAATGAAACAATGCTAAATATCTTTAAAATATTTATTTTCGCGGAAATATTGACAACGGTAGCTGATTTGCTAACGTTCAGCACCATTTTTAATATCTATTCTTATTTTACAAAGTATTTTGCAGTATTTTGTTCATTTCAAACGTGCTACAACTTGAACAATGGATATTTTCACAAAACAATAGTTCAGATAGTGAATGATACATTTTCGAAGAACTTTCTCGGCTATTATTCATGTAGTCAGTGATTAGGAAATAACTGGGTCCGTCCCGTTACCTATGGCGATGTAATAAGCAGCGATTCCCTCGGTGTAACCAGGAACTGGCCAAAAGTACAGTAGCGGTATGTCCAAGAAATCCGCCCATCTGACTAACACATGGTTGTCCTTTAAGTAGACTTGCGACGCGTCCTTGTGAAATCCTGAAACACACTTAACAAAGTTTGAGTTCATAATAGTATTTATTGTTCAGCTGTCAGATCACGTCACTAGAAACAAGGCCAAGAAGTAATCGAAAGGTTAACGAAACTTCCTTTGATAACATGCTATAACATAAATATTGTCCCGTAAAATATTCGGTGGTATTTTCATGTCTTGTTCTATCTTTTAATTTTATTTTAATATAAAATTTAAATCTAAATAGAATGTATATTATTCTTATGAAAAAATTTACTCTTCAATTTGTTTAATTGTTTATTAACCAATGTTTCAGTGACACTCGGAGTAGGTGGAGAGTCAACACACTGACTTTCTCTAGCACTTTAAATAACTATAGCATTGATCTTTTCGCCTTTGATTGCTAGTACGATAAGTTTTTTTCAGAACCTGATTCTATTACTTTTTGTCACTTAGCAGCGTTTTTTGCGGACTTGACTCGCGATGAGTCAGATAAAGAGTTCTTTGTCGGTGTTGCGCCAGTCAGCAGAAAATAAGGCTGTTTTGGTTCAGAGGCTTCGGTCAACAAAACGTTGTAATTGTAAGGGTGGCTCGAAATACTGGTTGTCTGTATAGGATTCAGACAAGA
Source organism: Protula sp. h YS-2021 (assembly GCA_949752745.1). Classification (NCBI taxonomy): domain Eukaryota; kingdom Metazoa; phylum Annelida; class Polychaeta; order Sabellida; family Serpulidae; genus Protula; species Protula sp. h YS-2021. The sequence goes on from OX457028.1 coordinate 79,911,684, forward strand.
ACAAATAGCCTGTGAACCAAACACGGCATACAAGTATCCGAATCCAATACAAAGCAAACCAACTGCATGGCCTATCACTATTATAACGCAATACACATAGTCGTGCCTTCGATAGCCAAATAGTAGATAACCCTAATTTTCGCTTTTAGATACTTTAGTGTACTGCGATTCCGCTTGTGTGTTGCATGGTACATTACATAAAAAATGGATTTTGTCAGCGTCGCTTTGATTACATTTGTGCCTCCCAAAAGTGCATTGTCGCTTGGGCGTGTTGCAGTCACGAATGAAAAAACATTGGAAAATGTTTACATTGCTCATGATCACGTGGTGCGTATGCATGGTGGGATCATATTATTTTGTAGTTTTTTAACAAAGTGATGAATGGAACTTCTGTTTTGCATGCAATAGGTCACGACAATATGCTGCATAATGTGTTACATTTTCTAAACAAAATGACTTCACTGGAAAAAAAACACAAGCAGCATAGTACTTGTATTACTTTCTCACCCACAAACACTTTGCCAGCCTTTGGTTTGTCGACATCCACAATAAAACCATTACTGCAGCCACGCAGAGCAGGACATTGTTCATCACTGGTTTTCACACACACGAAGTACTTCCGAGCAGGTGTCAAGGTCAGCCTCGTAAACTTCACGGTGTTTGTTATGGACCTCTTTGTGGACAAACACCTCTCGTGGCCCTCTGAACTAAAGCAGTCGCTTTCCGTATCCAGCTGAGGCATAGAGAAACAACGAGATAAGTTCTTTATGTGTTAGACACAATTTTCAATTGCAGAAATTAGGCTTTTGTATTGACACACTTGATACCCTTCATTGTATGAAAACAGAAGTGCGAAGTATGCACGTCGAGGCATCATTGATCTGATTCCAAAGGCAAGAAGTTAGTAAAAATGACATAATCTCAGTTACAAATGAAAGATGTTGAATTGTCAATCGTCTTGAAATGTTGATGGACGCAAGGCCTCGTAGTAATAACTAAATTCACATCATCCAGTGAAAAATTCCAAAATAAACTGGCCATTTAAACCTTACTAGTACCAAAACTTATCAGCTGTGGTATTACAAACATCATAAAATAAAAGCAATGATGGTATCGGTGAACCTATCAGACGTAATGATAGATCATGTAAAAATTACGCAGGAGTTGATACATGTATTTCGTTGTTATCACTAATAAAAATTCAACATAACAATAAAACAAATAAGACAACATTTACTTGCACTGCCCATTCAAACTGATTGCAAATTATGCCAGCGATAGCTGAAGCTATTCCGCTGGTATCACCACTGAAGTCCACATCGAGATCGTGCAATCCTTTAGTCGTGTTTCCAAGGTTTGCTGCATACAGGTATTCATTGAACACGTGCAGGTTGTAGCCAAGTGGCAGATCGTAGACCTCAATCCCAGCAATTGGTTCTAGGTCGTGTAAGGTCAGTTCGTGGCTAGTCAAGGTAACTTGACCTGCAGAGTTTGAACACCGGATGAGAAAGTACATTGTGGCGTATTTATGGAGTGGAAGTGTTACACTCTGCTCAACCTACAACAAAAATAAAATTAAACTAAATTGTACGAATCTGTAATAATCTCACATAATGTGCTAGAACGTTTTACATCATCAAATTTTTATTTTATTGACATCTTTAAAGACAAATTCACAAATAGTTTCGCTAAACAACTGAACAAATCTATGAGACTAAATACATTTTCAAAGCTTACAATTTGCCTTTTTACTGTTGCTTATTGGTGGGAAGAAAACTAATTGCTACCTTGAGCAACGCATCGTATTGTCCAGCCAAAAGTCTCGTCCACGGCAATAGTATGCGACTTCCATCAGCATCCCTGCTAATGCTGTAGTCGTATGCATGTATAAACCCTCCCGGCTCAGGTAGAGTAAACGCCTCCCAGTCAGCCTTTAGGATGTACGTATCAGTGTCAGCCAGTCTTCCTTCAGGATCCTTATGCAAGGCGGCGTGGATTGCATTAGATGACGGAGGGTGGCCCCTTGCAAATCTTGCTGATGTTATGTGGTCAATGCAGGTCATTGAAAAACATGGCCGAACGGAAACATATTGAAGTGTGTTTGTGGTTGTCGAAAGGGCTATGCTTAATTCAGTATTATTGCCAACTGGTGAAAACTGAGGAACTGTTGTTGTTGTTTCGGATATGGCAATATCGTAGTGCGTTATGTACGAATTAGAATAGGAATTGAAAGAAAATCTAAGCGGAAGCCGAGTGGAAACAACTGGAGTTTGCACAGTTTCCACGCATTCTTCGACAGCAATTTCACTGACTGATGATTCCTCTAGATGTATAACTACTCTGACTTTTTCACTCTGGTGGGCGAACGTGTAAAACAAACGAATATCACTTACACCAAAAGACCAAGTGGTTAGGTTAACTTCGGAATCATTGACAAAAACTGAAATATCCGAAGCTTTTTCGAAGTCCGTTTCATCTACAACCACTCTTAATGTTCTCTCATAAATGCTTGTTAGTGGTAGCATCAAATCAAACTCAAAAGAAAGAAATGCATCTTCCAATGACTGATAGCTGTTGTTTAGTGTATCAGATGCATTTGAATAAAGAATATAGTCAAATTCACACGGGCATCCGTCACCTATATTTATAGTTGCATTTTCCAGGATACGTTCTATGCTTCCAACAAATATACCATGTGATGAGGCCAGACTGTGGCCTTGAGTGTTAGAGGCTTTAACGGTGACAAAATATCTACGAAACGGAGTCAATGCTAAACCGGAAATACAGTGATTATTTAACTCTGACGTGTTCTGAAAACCACTGACGTCATCAAAATAAGGTTCCGTTCCAATGGCCATGGTAAAATGTAAAGTCTCTCGGTGATGTGCAAATCCAAACCAAAACGCACAAAGTTCATTTATATTCTCTTGGAAACCAATAGGATCGGAAGAGGTGATATTCGAAACATGGTACACTGTGCCTGAGGACGGAAGATGTTTCGAATGGATTTGAAAAGGTGCCGATTCCAGACTTACAAACAGCCCTGCCCGGTTGTAGGTATGAAGGGTGAAGACATACGCATTTCCGGTATCTTGATCATGGTGTTGAACAAGAGACGTATTTACAGCGACTTCAAAGTAGGACAAGTTTGCTACATGACTGTGGGGTACTTTGTAGTCCGTCCAGATTTGAATCTGCGTTTTGTGATTGCTCGTACCTGGAAGTAAAAAGTTGAGAAAATATTATTCAGCTGCGTTAGTACAATTAATCAAGGCAAGAATAAATAGAACAGCTTAACAGTCAACAAGTCTCATTTGTGATATAGCAATTCAGTCTAAATAAGACTGATCATATTTATCAGATGACTAATTCTACTTCTTTATTCTGCATCATTTGTGATGTCAATTTATGGTTTAATGGCATTGGCTCACAATGAACACAAGAAAGAAATTTCAGTTCAGTTTTGTATATTAGTAAGTATATTACGTCAAAGAAACCCATTTCTGTTTCTTTTTTGGTTAAATAAATTTTCGCTGATAAAGTTCTTACCCAGAGCCCACATGTAATCTGTGAGAGGTCTCCAATCTTCGCTGTCGCTACAACAGAGCTTAGGCCATTGGAAACGTATAAAATCCTCAGCGATTTCTATCTGAATATCACAAGTACACATAGGAGGAGTGACGTCGATGATTACTGGCCCAAAAATAAAGTAGTCCTCTAAGTTTGCTTTGTTGATGCCTTTGATGTTACCATAGACCACATCAGCCTGGCTGAGATCACAGTGGTGGCATTTATAGCGAGTACGGTTATGCGATGATCGAAAGCCGGAAATGTCCGGCTCACCGATCTTTTGTCCGGTCGAGGACAAGCCGACATAATAATCCAGCATCTGACTTTCCGGTTCAATGAAATTCCAATGCAGGTCAATATTGTCGTTTGGGAGATATACAGGAGAGTCGCTATCGTAGGCCATAAACTGCGTACAGAAAATCTTCGATTCGTCCTCGTTGAAAGGATCATAGTACGAGCCATTCGCTAAAGTGGCACCCTTGAAGCGTGTTATGTCATCTACCGAGGACTCATTGCTGCAGACATCCAGGCACTCGACAGTCCATGCCAGCTGCCTTAGCAGCCCCTCAGCGCTCAGCGCGTAGAGTGTGCCGTTGCTGACGTCACAAAGAACACTCTCAGTGAAGAGCGCGCCTGCCAACGTCACGTTGGTCAGACGTGGTGCGGTGACGTCACGAACCACTCCCGTGGAGCAGACAACTTCTGACGGCTCCATTGCCCCGTTGAAGGCGATGACGGAAATTCGATGAAGACCAAGATGCTCGGTATCTAAGCTCGAAAAGGTCTCAACAGTTTCTCCTAGTGCAAAGGCATCGACTGGGATGGTTTCGTTTTGTGTCAAAAACTGTAGTTGATCCTTAGTATAGCATTCCCGTCCTTCAGCAAAAACATAAAACAACGTTTAATAACATAAACAAATTCCATTTATAAATTGTGACTGCAATATTCGCTTTGAACAAATTATGTTAGCTTATAGAAAATGTGTTGATACCTCTTTCTATCGTTATGCTTTGTGAAAACCTCAACCCTAGAAACGAATCTCCTGTAGCAATGAGAATCCCAAGAAGCAAAAGGAGTGCAAACCTTGCAACCTATGTTTAGTGAACGAAAACACCACATCCTCCCCCACAGCTGGATTTAATGTATATGAGGAAATCCTAAAAATATCAACGGTGGAAATTACGCCTCCTGGTTTAATTATTTTCAATTACAATTAACACCATTGCAAAAGAAATATTGATTTTAACGATGAACTTAAAAGCCATTTCCCCCATGAATCTCATGTTGTACACTAGTCGGTAAAGTATAACTCGTACAACTTCCAGTCCGATTGCATATTGGGTCAACTGTGCCTCCATTTCCTGATCATGTACGTGTGCGGAAGTAGGTGACCTGCATTAGCTTTCACACACGCACTATGGAGTAATCTTAACAATACTCAAGACGAAAAGGCGGAATACAAATATGTATAAAAGTTGTGAAAGTTAACTCCCTTTCGAACACAACAGCGACAATTTTTACTGACTTCAAACCACATATAAATGACAGTTACAAACGCATATCAAATTAAGCAACGTATAAATATTGTAAGTGAATGACACTTGAATAACCATCGACATCTATAAATCATTACAAGTAGCAAACAAGTGGTCCAGCTAATTTGACAACAGCTGCTTGGCACCAACTAACACAAATGGTTGCTTATCACATAATGGCGACTTAATCCTTGAACTGATGCTGATAGCAATTGGTAGCAGTAATCGTAGTCCTTGCATGACAGATTTCATGTTACAAATTAAAGTCGTCATTCTGTCTGCCTCATTTAAGTTTTAACAGGTCGATAGGGTCAAATTTTTTGCCAAAGTCTTTATGTATAATCCAGAAGCTCTACCGTTCACGGGGATCTCGTTTTAATTGAATATATTATCAGGAAATAAGAATTTTGATAGTTTGTTAAAACTGGTGCAAGATAAATAAGTTGGCCTATTCTGTAGCAGACTATTAATTCTCAGTCTCACTGAAATATATCGAATATTAAAGACAGTCACTTATTTCGGAAAAGCTTAGTATTGTCTATTATGTCTGAATTCTTGTGAGTTAAAAATGTCATGATAAAAATGTGAAGTTATCCGATACAGAATTAAGCAAAGAAGATAGTTCTTCAATGGATAAATCAGGGGTAAAATGTATCTGATGCAGAACTGACCAGAGAAAATTTTGCTAAATAGGGAAATCAGCGGTAAACTTTATCCGATACAGAAGTTATCCGATACAGAATTAAGAAAGAAGATAGTTATTCAATGGGTAAATCAGTGGTACAATGTATCTGATACAGAACTGACCAGGGAAGAGTTTTGTTAAATAGAGAAATCAGGGATTAAATTGTATCCGAACCAGAACTGAACACAGAAGATTTTTGTTAAATAGGGAAATCAGCGGTAAACTTTATCGGATACAGAAGTAGCCAGAGAAGAATCTTGTTTGATAGGAAAATCAGGGGTAACCTGTATCGGATACAGAACTGATCAGAGAAGAGTCTTGCTAAAAAGGGAAGTCAGATGCAAGTTCAAACCGAGAAAGTTTGACATAAAAACACTTCAGTATTATTATATACTTATTATTAGAATAATTATATAAACGTAGAAAAATGAATCATCGCGCATTTACTTCTTGTACTAAAAGTGCCCCAAAGTACGCAGTATAACAAATGATAAGACCAATACCGACCTATACCGAAGTGGTACTTTGTGATGCCGCTCTCGTGGTCGTAAAAGCCGATCCAATGCCACTCTATCATGGATTCGCTTTGATAATCGCGGTCCGGGCTGCCTGCGGGACCATCGAATGCGTGACCAGTTTCGGGAGGAGAGTCGTCCACTAAGATGACAACCTGCCATAAATACGAGAAAGTGACTACTAAAAAAAGGTTTTAGTCACCTTTGATCAGTTATTTGCAATGACATCAAGACAATTCTGTCAGCGCTTCTTTTATTTCTTTTCATCGAGACAGTACGCGATATGATGAAATCCCATTGGAACACTTGGACCTCTTAAGTCCATTTTTGGTGATTTTAAGGCGCAATGTAAAAACATTTTGTGAGTATGTTGTGATATTGTTCGTATTGTTTCGTATATTGAAACATGCTTATTTGGTTTATTTTTTTATAAATTGCTATGGTTATTCCAGTTTATGCATACGTCACTGTACAAGCAACTAGGAAAAACATTTCACGCACCTGTTCTACTGTTATTAGATGCGCCTCGTTCATGACTTCAAATGTGAAGTGGTATTCGCGGTTATGAGTACCCTCGTGAGTATCGTTAGCAACGAGCCCCTCTAGTGGTATACTGTAGTTGTAGTACTCACACAGGCCAATCAGTGGGCAATAACACGGTTCTTCTTCCGGACAGGTCTTCTAAACGTAACAAACAATATTTTGAACGTAGCAGGTTTAGTTATTTTAGCTATTTCGTAGAACTTAATCTATTTGTCTATCTATTTGGATAATTCGCTTCTTCGTTCTATTCATACCAGTATGCTGTCTGATATTGAATATGTTATATCTTTATATTGCAAACAGATCAAAAGTAGTAAAATGAGACAACATTGAATCTATGGAAAAGCTTGCAACCCAAAGCTTGATTATTTCGTAAAAACGCCTGTACCGGGGATACTTTTGAAGGAAAAGAAAGGTCGATTGGAGTGTTCATTGTGACTTTTTATAGGTTGTACATTAATTCATAATGGAATTCAGACTTATTAATTAAATTATTTTTTACTCACATTTTCTGCAAGTCTGACAATCGGGAGTGCTCCTCGCCCAATGTCGTCCGTCCCTTGGTCGTAGCCTAGCCACCATAACACTCGCTGGTTACCACTGACAAAAGTTCAATTTCCTGAGTCTTTACATTACTGTGCACAATTTGACATTTTCATAATAAAATTTATAAATTTCATTTATTGTATATTTTGGCCTCCAAGTTACATTTTGCTCTTATTATTAAGTGATAAGTAGTTTTATTATTCTGTTTGGTTGTTTTACATTTGTTTATAGTCTCACCTGTGCGGATCATAAGAGTTAAAGGTCATGTCCATCTGGGAGAGGTCCGTGGAGTTATGCACAAATATATACCGATAACCGTCCTTTACAAGGTAAATCTCCTCGATATGGCATGGCGTCGAGTCTATATGGAGTGTGATAGAATCCTCCAACGTGTTATTCATAATATCTATGGCCTTGAGGGTGATTTCCAACGTATCTCCGTCGACAACTGCTGTGTCATTGAGGACCATCTTCTGAGACAGAGGATCTGGGACGTCCTTGAAATTAATCTCTTCATTGCCTTCCACTGAGATCTTGGAGTACTTATATTTGAAGTTGACTAGTCCGTCGACGTTAGGAGTGCCTGAAACTGGTAGTTCTCCTGTTTCTTGCTCAAATATACCCTCGATTGGTTGGCTAGAGTTGGAATCGCTCCGAATTGGTTGCAACAAATTTGTGTGTACGTGCCAGTTGTTATAAAAATGACTTGTCCAATCCAGCGTTACAAACACAAGCTCTACTTGCCATTCATAATCCGAATCCGGGAATGCCGAATCTGGAAGGATAGGGTGGAACTTGGAAATCTCTACAAATGATGTATTGTCGATGAGAACAAAACGCCTAGCTATCCGATAATTGCTACTCTCCTGTGTGTTGTCCAGAGCCCACACGTACAAAGCAAACATGTGCGGCTGCCCTCTGTCGGGCAGCGTGACGCTGATGTCAGTTCCGGCTTGGGTTATGTTGCTAATAAAGCTTCTCCAATCAGCATACAGCTCTATTGGGGTGTAGATGACGTCACGTGCCTCCAGTTCGTACTCTTTCATGCCTGTATATAATGCCAGCAGGGGTCGAAATTTGAAGAAACGTCGCAAATAAACGGTACTTTTATGCCATACAAATTTATGTTTCAGCGGTACAACGAACCAAACACCCCTCAAAATTAGTTAATGTTTGATAATTACACAAATATGTGTGATGTCAAAAAGCATTCTAAAATCCAAAAATTACTTATATTTTAGTATAAATGAAACCACTATAAGTGTTATTCTGCATAGTATAAGAATAGTCAATTCTCCCTGGGTTGGTAAGGTCATACCCTAACTTTCCCAAGCCACACCAGTGTCCTATCAGGGTCACACAGCTAGAAAAGGAGAACACAAAAAGGCAGCGCGAACGAACCTGAGGCACCAGCAACTACGCTATCCGGTTCTGGATCGAACCAACCACCAAAGTTAACCGTCAAATCCAAGCCCCGGCGTATACGGTATCCAAAGTTCAAGACGTCCTGCTCACAGCTAGTGTTGAAGTTAAGACAGTGATCTGGTGAGGTGAAATCGGCTATGAAACACCTTTCTTCTTGATACAGGGTGTCCCCATATTCGTCGTGCCTGAAGAGCACATTCTCATATCAAACGTATTTAAATAAGAACAGAATATAGTCATGTTAGCAACGACACATATTGTTAAAATTCTTTACATACAAATATTACTCGAACGGAATCAAGACCTTTACCGTGGCGGAAGTTGTAATTTTCGTTACTCTGCAATCGATCCAAAAACATACAGCAATTTTTAAATCTTATCGAAACTGATTGCTGACTAACGGACTAATTGCGGGTTCTCACCTGACTTCTGGTGTGTTGTGGTAAATATCCTTTATAAAAACATGACCACTGCCGTGTGCTGTGTATTTGTGACATATTCTGCAATACAATTTAAAGTTTTCTGAAAAATATTAATAATAAATTCAAGAATCTGACTTTAGCAATTCTTAAAATAGAATAGACAATGAAACATTAAAACAACTATCATATACTATAGGGACTACGATCAACAAGAAAGAATGGCAACAAACTTCTCTATAATGATGAAAGTTTTAAAGCCAGTCTTACTTTTCTCCATCAAGTAGGTCAGCAAATGACTGTGAATACTGGTGCTGATCATCGCAACTCACAATCTGACCAGGGGCTGGGTTTTCTCTGCTAAAAGGAACGCTGCAGTTGTATTGGGTCATATTGTGGTTTTCTATTTCAGTTGTTTCACCTAGAAAAGAACGATTTGTCTTGGTCAAATGAGGTCAGTTCCTACTGACACAGATAATATCACAGTAAAGCAAATTCAATACAATACTTCTGTGAAAAGAAATTTGCGATCGCATCTCACCAAGGAAGAAAAATTCAAAAACTTCATGGCCTCAGCGACACAGCTTTAAGTGTTGAACAAAGCCAAAAATATGAGTTATTGTGCACTGATGCTCATACAACACTGTGTTTATCTCACCCAAGCATAGAAATTAAATATGATCGATTTCTGTTAGAGAACTATATTGTAAAATGAAACACAAAAACCTGAACAGGTATATGTTATATTGCTTTCTTTTTGGTTGTCAGCTTGCACTAGAAAAAGTAGGCCTCCCGCCAGAGAGTTAACGTAGACAGTCTGATATTAGGCGCTAAAATCCGTAATTGTGCGTAATATATAATGTATAATTATAAATAATAATAATTATAATACATATCATATTAATATATTTATTATAAAGCCATTACCTGACGTGTGATATCTGATAACAGTTATATCAGCTGCAATGATACCAAATACTTCTTTGGTAGCATATGCATTATAGGAATCTTCTTCAGGAATACTGGCTGGAAGCAAGAACTGAAAATGGAATTGAAAATAGGCACCGACTGGAGGAAAATTTATATATCCATCAATCGTCGTGTTACAGGCCGTAGATCCATCTATAAACGGCGTAGTGGCCAACTCCCCATACTCAGAAGCCACTCGAAGGCGACAGGTGTGAATGTCTGGTATGTGGACCACTGTGTAATGACAGAATAAAAACAATGTTGAAATGCATTCATTCTCAAAGATATGGCGAGATAATGTTATTGTATGAAATTAAAACAATCATTTCGCACTGTACTTAAAGAGATGAAATAAAATATAAATCGATCAATCAGTAAGCAAAAACTATCTAGTTTTGACAACATTTATATTATATTAATTAATTATACATAAACTTGATGACTTATACAAAAACAATGTACATTTGCATTTTGTTGTTTCTGCATTTGGCACATAAAGTTCAAATCCTTCGATGCAAGTACATGTTTCCTTGAGGTATCCTGAGGTGACGTCACATGCGCCTGGCCAGCACCAATGTCCCAACCAGTTACACCTTGCTGGAGTGTTGAAATGTACAAATAAATCATCTGATCGATTGGTTATGGCATTAGTTTCTGAATATAGTGTATTGCAAAAGCGTTCACCGATCTTAAATTCATTTTATTTTATACAAGTATGGCGATAGAAATTGTGACAAGAGGGACTTGGCTTATAAGGTATTGGTATGTGACAATATTAATCAGACGAAAGTCTCCCTGAAAAATTAGGTATCGTTTATTCTCTACTGACGTGATATAGCCAAGATTAGGAAGTAAGGAAATACGTTATTTTTGCGGATCAAGGATTTCTCTAGCTCGTTCAAAACAACTAAGCATAACATCACCCACGATTAATGGACTACTTAAGTAAAGCTCTAGCATCAAAATCTGAGATCAAATTGACCCAAACTCCAAAAATTTTATAACAGGTTTTAAAGTTGTTATAAAAATATTTGAAAAATTTTTTTTGTGACTTGAAAGAAAATTTCTTTAAGAAAAAATCTGAGGAACATCCATACAATCCCCGCACAAGGATGTGAAAGAAGTTTTTGAAAAATGTAGATGCCACCAGTAAATTTTAGAGATTACCACCTAGGAAACGTTCATGCTTAATCTAAATATGGTCCAGTCAAAACTCCACAAGTACAAGCCTTTGAAACATAATATTGTGGCGGATTCATATGGCTGTATGCAGGGTATATTTATGCCATACTTGAAGCAAGCAAATTAAAAAATGTTAAAAACATAACATTAGAACAAGACAGATCATTGTATTACACTTAAAAACGTTGCTTGCTGGAGCGTGGAAAGCAAGCTTATCAGTGTGGCTTGGTAGGGGTGCAACCTACCCCAGAAATTCGAAAAGATAGACAGTTAAACTTCTTGCTATTTAAATTAAAACGTACACCTGTTACTGTTTTAAGGCTGTCATAGAAATTAATGCTTTTGAAAAAAGTAAAGTCAAGGCTCTTACGATAACATCTGGCATCGTCAAGGTAATAAGCTTTCACACAAGATGGGTCTTGACAAGTTGTAGAGTTGTGACACTTGGTACAGTAGGAAGGGGGCTCAGGGTCACACCACCACTTTTCACAAAATTCCGGTATTGGACAGTCTGGAAAGCACAAACAATTTTTTCATTTGATTATGACAAGAGTACTTCAAGAAATCATGGCTTCATTTATCTACTTTAAATCATTCCAAGCAAAGTTACTTTGAAGAATATTCCAGTAGCGTTTAGTGATCATTTTGTTTGAGTGACAATATGGAGACGGTTTGTGGCTTGTGTTTGTGATTTAAATCGATTCTATGTTCTTGAAGCGATATACACTCAGTTTTATTCTCATCTTCTGCTCAGTTCTTCTGTTAAACCTGTGGAGCAATAAATTTTGGACCACGAAACATATTTCAGATAGAGAGCGAAAAAAAGTCGCCAGGAAGTATATCTATCTTTATGTTAAACAAAATATTTATGTCTAATTCTAAGTAGAATATTAATAAATAAAATTATATAAACCAAATAAAGAAATTCTACCTGCTTGGTGTATTTGGTTCATTCTTTTGAAGTTAAATCAGTAGCCATATGAATATATTATCTGATTTTGTTCATTATCTAATCAATCTTCCACATTAAGTAGGTATTACATAATCCCTTTAGCATGCAGGAGCTGTTGAGGAGTTGTTTTAAACAATAAAAGCGACAGATATCTCGAACACTTTACAATCCACTGTGTCACATTAAGTCCTCATTTCAATTGCTGCCGAACTATCACATAAATAAATCAACGCTCCAAATACTTTATTTGCATTAAATACCACTATGGTTGAAATATTACCTGATATCTATGTCAAGTATAACAAAAAAACTTTCGTTGGTTATTTAATATGAAGAATTATACCAGTATAAATATGATAAATTCCCGGGGGATAAATTCACAGAGTCACACTGTGGTATTCTTGACAACTGAAAACAAATGCCACTTTGGCGAATCAGGTCCAAGAAAGTCATTATAAAAGGCTTTTGTATTAAGTGAATTGGTTATTCGACAGAAACACGAGACATGTAAAGTTATGTGAAGGTTGTAAATATAAACTCTTGTGAAGAAGATAGCAGGTATTTTTGCCTTCTGTGTTGATTTATCTAGCTAGTGTCTGGTTATAGAATGTAAACAAAACATAGGGCAACTCGTGATTTGTCAAGGCAATTCGTTTAAAATAGTTTCTTCGCTAAGCCATTTAGCTTGACGAAATTCCCATTATGACATGTAATTTTGTGAGTCTTGAGACATGAATGCCTCGCATGGTTTTAAAGGCACATCGTGAACACACTATCTTCAAAAACTGTCCGAGAATATTGGTTGGGCTTTCGATGTATGGGATGTTTCGAATGGATTTCTGTGAAAGGTCCTGTCGTTGTAACCGTTGTTATTTTCTTTTTGAATACCCATATATTGAAATGCTATTTGAATGGTAACAGTGAGGCAAATGTATATTTGTAGCACCTGGCCGTGTTTTTGGTAGCCGTGGAGCCAATGCGGTGGGAGTCTTGATGTGGTTTTCTGGTCTGGACGTCCGTCCACCCGTTCGTGATGATACGTAAGTCGCATTGAAGCAGTCGCAACGTGTCGCATATCGCAATGCGCTATCGGTTTTGAACAGTCGCTGCCCAAGAGGAGTGATCGTTACACGTTAGCGTGCTACGAGTCTGCGTGTCAAGGTACTGTGCGTGTCCGGGACGCTGTGTGCGTTCTTCTCAGGTGAATCAGCATTTCACGGTACTGTAAGCATTTGGGCGCTTTGTCTTTGTCACCGTGAAGTTTAGTATCAAAGTACTGTTCGTTTAAGTGGACGGATTCTGACATATTTACTTGTGTTTATATTATAAATAAAATTCTCGTTGTTTGAATGCCTGCCTTTCCACTGTTTCTTTGACTACCAGATATTTATTTGCTTATCTGGCCCAAAATAAAAATCACATCCGTGACAATCTATATAGTGGTATTAACCGACCACATTAGCAAAAGTAAGATAAATTTGAAAGGAATTAAAATTGTAAGCATTCTTTGCTCAAATAAATGCTTGCCATAACATAACATGTCATAAAAATAAGGACAACCCAGGACGTTCGAAATACAGTTTTTCATTGCTCAGATTTTTGTTCAAATTTTAGATAGCCTATTACAATGATGGGAATGATGGGTAAAAGGTAATAAAATTTATTTTCCGGTGAACGTCTGCTCATGTGTGTCGTCTTCATTCCGAAAATAGACTTAACGGTAGTTAAGATATCAACAACATAGCTTGCCTGTTAACTTAATATATATCAGAAAGATAAATAAATAAAATGAACTTTTCCATTTCTTGCTGTGTATTATTAAAGTCCGATATTTTGTGCACATACATTTTTATTGTCCTTTATACCAGAGATTTAAAAGAATTTAGAACTCGGTTATTTGTAGTACCATTAGTACAGCAGTCGCCATAGTGTTCATCTTGACAGGCACAGAACATTGCATCTGGATCGTACGAGGCGGTGTTATCCGGATGGCAGTCTCTACCACAAGGATCAGCATCATACGGCTCCTCCGGGTAGGTTTCGCATGCCCTACATTGTCCAATGCCCAATCCTTCGTCATGCTCGCAACATTCAGCCCTGGAACATACCAGATAAGTTTATTACCGGACCTCTAATGAGCGCATGCAAGCCTCTCGTCTATCTAACTGGTACAAAGGAAGCAAGACGAAATTGAACAATGCATACAAATTGATTAATACTCAATATTTCCCTTCTCGTATGAGCATGGTCTTTCCTATGTAGTTGCTTGATCAGGTTATTGAAAGAAGCCATAACACTAAACTGAAATACCTTTTAGAGCTACAATTTCGGTTCATAATTTTAATTTCCTGTTCAATTGTTTCTCACTTCCTCTAAAACGTATGGCTTTCTGATGAAGGCATGATTGCATTGACATTTTTTAAGGGCAGTTAATCAAATTTAATGCTAGGAAATATCTGATTCATCCCTGTGAAGAACAGAACAGGATATTCACTCATAATACATACTGAATATATGACCCATTTTCTCTGATGAAGGATTCAAGTTTAATAGTCATTTTATAAACGGAATTATTTTACTTTGTTAAAATTTTAATTCACGCGATAATAAATGTGAAACATTTTAGCATTATTGTTTGAAGCTCTTACCTGCATCTGAAACGAGTTCTGTCATAATAGCAGCTGTCTGTAGAAGAACATTCTGCCCATTGTGTCCACGATCCCCATGAGTGGTAGATGGGAGGACCATCACACGGTCCAGTGCAATAATCATCTTCACCATAACACTTTTAATCAAACAAATTACATGCACTTTGCATGAGCTGCAAGTAACAACTTTCAGTGTCTTCCAATTGCCTCAGTTAAATTACCGCTTATTCGGTCTTTCGACTTTCTTTAAAAAACTTTCAAAGCTTATTTCGTCAGCGATAAGTGAGGCAGGCTGCTAAGATGTTTATTCAGATATCTAATCTTGGTTATCACAAATCAACACCTTCCACAACACTTGCGCTATGCCTTTGTTTGATTCCTGATAAAACTCTTAAAATGCAACAAGAAACTTTGAATCCTGTCTTCAGTGATATCAGTCAAATTTTTAAGCTATTCTGATTTGCGGACATTGTAGATTTCTTAATCATAGACACCAAAAATATTCAGGATGTGTTTTAATTAAAGCGAAATGTTTGGAGCTGTTGAAAACAGATCTATCAAATCGGAGATGAACAAAAACACTACGAGAAGTAGTACATGTAATATTTGGTGATGTTTTCTCAAATCTTGCAGCAGTTAATATTTTAATATGTAAAAGTTTAATTCAATAAAAACATGAATTACTTTATATTGCATTCCGTCGGGTCAAAAGTGCATTTAATTGAAAGCTATACTTTAAACTGAGCGATCTAGGGGGAGGGTTTATTATAAAATTGCTCCGTGTTAATGAAATGTCAACATATTACCGAACCTTCAAAATAAACAGACACTGTGTGTTATGTTATGTTATTTTATATTATGTTATGTTATATTATATCATGGTATGTTATATCTTGTTCCATCTGTTAATCTGAAAATATAATAAAGCCTTTACTTATCTATCTCCAAAGGTTAGTAATGGCGTGTTATTTTAGTGTCTAAATCGCCTTTAACATTGCAAAATGTCACAATCCAACAGACACGGTACGTAATTGTATAACTACCATTTAATGTAAATGGTGATTACAAAAATACGGGTTGACAAAATGTTCCAAATAATGCTAACCTAGCACCTAGTTTCAATGTAAAATGCTTTTTAAAAATACTGCGTTAACACGCGTGGGTTTCGAAAAGGTTTATACCTAATAATTAAATGATCACTGTCACATATTTATTGCATAAATGAGCTTGCGTTATAGAAAAATTAACATTGGATACTTACATAAACACACCTTTATAATGATTGCATAAATGGTATGCGTTTTGGTAAAGTTTGATACTTACGTAGGCACAATTAACCTTATCGCTTGGATCACAGTCCCAGGGATAGTACAGATTTTTCCATGTATCGCGAGCGTCTGGGACATAGTCACTGTGGAAGGAACCTATATGAATACGAACAGCTACAGTAAAACACAACAATAGGAACAGACACATATTCTCACTCATTAAAAGACACCCCAGTTCGTAATCAGTGGAGAGCACTTGTATGGGCATCTGCATGCAGGTATTGCAGTAATAGTAACACTATTAGTTATGTGTTAGAGAGCAATTGATATTTCTAAGTTATAAGAAAACTTGATGTTTGATAAGTGCAACATTATACAAAGACGAAGTGTGACAGCATCTTTAACTAATACAAAAGCATTGACACTTAGTAATGGGTGAAATATTTAATATCTCATTTTGAAGGTCTTGATCAAAGATACTATCCTAATAGATGCTCTGTGAGATATTTTACCAAACATGGCTATAAGATTTTGATGTTTGAAGCACAGGAATAATATTACGTAGTACATATAACATGAACTGCAACAAACTGCATAGACCGAATTTCTCTACACGCAGCGAAATGTCACCCCCTTGCAAAGGCCAGAGACACAACATATCTTGTCAAAAACATAGTCTGTTTCCAGATAATTATCAGCTTCCGGATTCTGATCTTGAACAAGAAGGCAATCTAAATGCGTATAATGCAACCGCTAGGCACAAAAGATCAAAATCAGTTTTATGGCCAAAGGATCGAAACTAACCGTTTTCGAGACAATGATCAACTTCCAGTATGTGAAATTGCCAATGACCGAGGAGTTCAAGGTCACTTATGTAACTGTTTCAGGCGAAAAAAGTCGAAAATAAGATCAAACTCGTTCTATCTCTACTGTTTTCAAGAAAATGGTCAACTTCCGATTTTTGACCCTGGCCATCAAAGAGAAGATCAAGGTTACCGGGGTCAAGTGGACAGGTTTATCTCTTATGTAACGCTTTTAGGCCAAAGGGGTAAAAATAAATGAGCTCAGACTCGCTCTGTCTTTGTTTTAAACCTTATCGGTGACCCTGAACGAGGAGTTGTAGGTCACCGAGACACCTTTTATATAACGTTTGTTAGACACATAGGGTCGCAAATGAGCTCAAAGCCGCTCTATCTCTAACCGTTTTTGAGATAATAGTCGGCTTCCGCTTTTTGGCCTTGACTATAACACAGAAGGTCAAGGTCACCGCAATACCTCTAATGCAGCGTCTTTTAGGTCCAAAAGGATGAAAATGAGCTCAAAATCGCTTTATCTCTAACAGTTTTCGAGATAATGGTCAATACCGGTTTTTGAATCTGACTATGACAGAGGAGGTCGAGATCGGAGGGCTACCTCTTATATAACGTCTTTTATTCCCAAATGATGGAGAATTAGCTGAAAACGCGCTGTCTCTAACAGTTTTCGAGATAATGCTCAATTTTTGCATTTTGACTTGACCATGACACAGGAGGTCAAGGTCACCATGGCTCTTTTTACATAACGTCTTTTAGACCCATAGGGTGGAAAATCAGTTCAAAAACGCTCTCGATCTAACAGTTTTCGAGGTAATCATTAACTTCCGGTTTTTTACCCAGGAGGTTCAGGTCATCAAAGCACCTCGTTTTTAACGTCTTTTAGATCGAAATGACCAAAAAAGCTTAAAATCTCTAACCATTTTCGCGATAATGGTCAGCTTCCCGTTTCTAATTATGATTATGAAGGAGGAGGTAAATGTCACCATGATACCTCTTCTGTTGCGTCTTTTAGGCCCAAAGTGTCGACACTAAGGTGAAAATTGTTCTGTAACCGTTTCTGAGATAATGGTTAAATTCCGGTTTTTTACCAATACCATGATCGAGGAGGTTACAATCAACGAGATACCCCTTACATAACGTCTTGTAGACCCAAAAGGTAGAAACTAAGCTCAAAATCTCTATCTCTAACCGCTTTTAAGATAATGGTTAACTTGCGGTTTTTCACCTTGACCATGACTAGAGAGGTCAAGGTCACAGGGATATCTAATACATCAATGTTGTTTACACCCAACGGTCGAAAATAAGCTCATAATTGCTCTATCTCTAATCATTTTCGAGATAATGGTCAACTTCAGATATTTGTCCTTGACCATGACCGAGAAGTTCAAGGTCACATGGGTACCTCATATATAATGTCTTTTAGGACCAAGGAGTCGAAAATAGTTCAAAATCGCTTTAACTCTAACCGCTTCTTAGATAATGGTCAACTTCTGGCTTTTGACCTTGAGCATGACCCAGGAAGTCAAGGTCACCGAGACATCTCTTATGTAACGTCTTTTATGCCCAAAGGGTCGAAAATAACTTCAAAATCGCTGTATTTCTAACCGTTTTCAAGGCCATGATCATCTTTCGTCTTTTACCTTGACCATATTCGAGGGATCAAGGTTACAGAGATATCTTTTATGCAACGTCTTTTATGCCCAAAAGGTAGGGTTGGGTATCGTGGCGAATTCTGTATCGCGATATTGGTAATATATCGCGATACATATCGCGATATTTTAAATTATTTTAAAGTAAAAATGTAACTATTTCATGGCTTTCTTTACACATTTCAACACTTACATAGTCCATTGATCAGATGTGTATAAATGGGGTTATAACAGAATACGAAAAGCATCTTGGCAATTACTTTTTAGCCGCGCGGATCGGGGTCTTATCTGTTTGTCCGTTCGTCAACAATTTTGAAAATTTTCTATTTTCACTGCTACTTGGGGAATCAAACGAAATCTTGAAAACTATGTGATGAAATTGTGTACCTGGGTACAGGTGTATCGAACGGCGAAAAATGTGCCCGTCAAAAATGACAATTAAAAAAAACAACACTGACTTAGCTATTCCATGCTCGATCCCCCATACTAGCGGAAGATCTCAACTGAGTCCTTGCACAGTGGAAGAATAGTTTTGGGGTTTTGCATCTGGGTATCGGTTTTATCAAGCCGCGAAAAATGTCTCCGAAAGACTTGCTCGAAAATCACCATTTCTTAAAAATGTGACTTAGCTATTCCGCGCTAGACATACCGTACCACTTGGTGCAGTCTTATGAAACCTTGTACAATGGAAAAATATATATTGAAAAATTGTACATCTGGGCATCTGTTTTATCGAGCAGCGAATAGGAGAGGGCTTCAAGTGAGGTCTCAGTGATCTACAATGCCTAGGATTGCTACACAGCTGGAAACTTAGTCAATTTCATTGGCATACTTGTTAATTATGGCTTCGACTGTGATCACTGACAATAATTCCATTGCAGATATATTATATGTTACTTAAAAAGTGTATGTAAATATATATCGTGAAAACATCAAATCAAACGAAAATCAAAAGAATAATGTGTCAAATGACGAACAGCAGCATAAAAGGTATCACACGCTAGCAGTTGACTGGAAATTCTTACATATCTTGAATTAAAAACGCAGTAGAAAATATCGAAAAATATCGATATTTCCAAATTGCATCGCGATACGTATCGTGAAAAAAAGTATCGCGATATATCGCTGTATCGATAAATATCGCCACCCCTACCAAAAGGTCGAAAATAAGTTCAAAATTACTCTATCTCTAACCGTTTTCGAGACAATGGTCAAGTTCCGGTTTTTACCTTGACCATGAGCAAGGAGGTCAGATCACCTCGTTACCTCATATGTAAGGTCTTTTAGGCCCAAAGGGTGGAAACTGGGCTCAAAATCCCTCAAAATTTCTCACCCATTCCGGTTTTCTGCCTTAACCATGACCGAGGAGGTCAAGGCCATCGAGGTACCTATTATATAACGTCCCTTTGATCCAAACGGTCGAAAATAAGCTCAAAATCGCTCTATCTCTAACCCGTTTTCGCGGTAATGGTAAATTGCCAGTTCACAGGGATACCTCTTATGTAATGTCTCTTATGCTCAAAGAGTCGAAAATAAGATCAAAATCGCTCAGTTTCTGACCGTTTTCGAAATAATAGCCAGCTTCTGGTTTTTGACCTTGACCATGACCGAGGAGGTAAAGGTCACCGAGGTGCCTCCTATATATTGTCTTTAGGGTCAAAGGCTCAACAACAAGCTTAAAATTGCTTTAACCGAGGTTTTTCTGAGGCTCTTCGACATGCAAAAAGTAATATGATCTTAACCCTGAACCTGAATATCGAGATTCAGATCGCGAGGTTTCTCCCTAAAACACCATGCACGTGCTCAAACAAGGGTTGCAGCGCTATTTCTATCCATTTTTGTGAAAAATTTTATGAAACTCAAGGTAAACAATTTTTACCTTTCTACTTCAAACCTTGTAGGAGTGGTTTTCTGGAAACCCCCTTTGGGGTCAAAAATACTTTGACCTCAATTTGACCTTGACTTTGAAGGTCAAGATTTGAAAAAATTGCCGATTTCACGACACCTCGTCATCCTCTATCGGTGTGCCAAATGTCATCGTCCAGTGTCAAACAGCTTAGGAGGAGTTTTCTGAAAACCTCCAAGATGAAGAAAAAAACAGAAATAAAAAAGAAGCGAAAAAAGGTTGAATAAACTGTCAGAATTCTTAGCAAAACGCAACCATTTGCAAATTTTGTTAGCAAGTGGGAAGTAAAGTTAATTTGTTTTTATTTGAACAGCGACTAGAGAGCAACGCCTTTTGAATAACATCACAGGTATTACTCATCCAATCTAATTTATATTTAGTTAATGATTGAAAGCTATTTTCAAAGAGTAAATAGTTACCTTGCAGTACATCGCCATTTTGGTATCCGTTTGCATTCCAGTTAAAAGCAAACAATTGAAAAACTACCAGATACAACTTTTTGAATTCTTTTAAAGTAACCATTTTAGAAATTATATTAAGAAATCTTCTAATGAACCCAAAGCAGTTTATTTCATAGCACCATGTTTAACAATTAATTATTTTGAAATATAATAAAACAACACATGTTTATAAATGTCCAATTTGTTTGTTACCATTCCCTCTGTTATCGTAAACATAGAATTTAAGTTATAAAATGCATTTGTTTAGAAGCTGAGCAGATAAATAGTGTGGTTAGCTAACTTGATAAAAGCATATATAAACGCGTAGAAATAGAGTCAAGTACAATAACGATATCATCCATAGATAAAATAAATCAGCTGATATGTGAATGAATAAGAAGATTAATCGTTAAAAGCTTCAAACTTTTATTTGAACAATAAGTTTGAGATAACAGGGATAAGATGTTTCTTTGCTGAATCACGGGTCCCTTTCATTCCTAAACGCTGAACAACTATTTGATAAGGTGTGTTACAATTGTGAAATTTTAATTTTTTACAATAATATTGCACTTTTATGGCTACGAAATGTAAATACGACGCACCAGGTTTGAATGCTTTAGAAGTCGACAAAATACACGGTTGCAATTTAAGCGAAGTCAGCAAAAAACGATGTCAACACAAAAGTCAACACAAAGATTGATTTGGCACCTAAAGCTTAAGTGCTATGATATTTATTTGTTTACTTAGTTAATTAGGGAGTTTTTGAATCAGGTAGAAATATTTTTAAACTGAGAACTATAATTGAAAATATCAATTCATAATTTTATTTTCAGGAAAACAACGGCCACAAAACATGCAATATATACAATTTTAACATGATTTAAAATCATCGTGAACCTTTGGATTACAGCGACAAGTTAACAAGCCTACCCAAGCGAAAGGTCACATAACTGATCATATCATATCTCGGTCGTCCCATGAAATAGCTGTGAAACACATTGAAATTTTGACTTTATTTCGGATCATAATCTGGTAAAATGTAAAATCGGAATGAATTGTCCTAATCCTGAAAATAGAGTTGTCAAAACAAGAAAATTCGAAAATATCTGCATTGAAAATTTTCAGAAAGATCCCCAAACGTCTTCACTCTGAACACAATACAAGACCTTTGACTTAGACTCTATTGTCCATAAATACGATCAAAACTTACGAACTATGCTAGATGCACATGTGCATTTAGTCGAAAGAGTCAGAACTCTGAAAAGCAGGGAGCCATGGCAAAACGATGAAATTTAGGATCACGGCGACGTGCTTTTCGCAAAAGTAAAACCGACAGCAATAAAGCAAGTTATGAAATCTACCGCGATGCATACAAATCAAAACTAAAGAAGTCTAAAAATAATTTCTGTGCGAAGTAGTTGAGGACAATGCCTATTATCAAAAGCAACTGTTCATGTCCTGTAATAAGATATTGCATCGAGAACGGCTTAATCCAATGCTACAACATTATTCACCAAAGTAGTTAGCAACTGAATTTCAAACGTTTTTCGAGTCAAAAGTTTTCTAATGAAAATAAGTTTTCAAATGAAACGGACCTAGCTTTTGAATATGACACCATGCGCAGTCGCGGTGGCAGTTTGCTCACACCATTTGAAGAATTGACAGTAGCAGAAGTCTACAAAATAATTATGAGCTCAAATACTATATCCCGTGAACCAGAACCTATTCCCACCTTTCTACTGAATTAGTGTGTGCCTGAGCTACTACTAATTATCACGCGAAATATTAACCTGTCAGTTCAAAATGCGAGAATGCCTGATGTTTACAAAAAAGCCATTATTCGTCCACTCTTAAAGAAGCCCAATCTGGACAATATTTTGTCAAATTAGCCACCAGTTCTCAATCTATCATATGTATCTATACTATATCAACATTGAAATCAATAAACACCTTCATACGAATAGATTAGTAGAGGAACTGCAATCCACATATAAAGCATTCCATAGTACGGAGACTGCCTTAGTCAAAGTATTTGCTGAAATTCTTCAGGAACTTGATCGTGGAAACGCAGTCCTCATGGCATTGCTCAACGTGTCGGCCGCTTTCGATGCGGTTGACCATGGCATTCTTCTCAATCGTCTTCACAACTCAATGATGATTGCTGGTGCTGCCTTTGAGTTAATTCAATCATACCTAACGGAGAGCACTGTCTGCATATGTGTAAATGGTGAATATTCGGATACGGCTAGTGTTGATTGCTCAATGTCGCAGGGGTCCATACTTCGACCCGGTCAGTACAGTATATACACCACCCCAGTGGGAAACGTAATTTGGATACTGTTACTACTTTTTCACTTTCATGCAGACGACTCTCAGTTGTGAAAATCAGTGAATCCTCGGTCTCCTGAAAATAAAATAGATATTGCAAGACATATGGAACATGGAATAAGCCGAATAGCTGAGTGGATATATAACAACAAACTCCAACTCAGTCAAGACAAAACCGAATTCCTCGTAATAGCCAGTTCTCGCAATTTAAACTGCATCAGTGTGGATGCGTTAAATTTGTATAATGAAAGCGTTATGCCGCAAGTGCCGTTAGAAATCTCGGTGCAAAAATGGAAACAGACAAGAAAATCTGGCTTTTATTACCTAAACTGGCTACGCAAGATTCGACCTCACCTCACGTTAGTGTCTGCTAAATGTATAGTTCATGCACTAGTTATTAGCAAAATAGACTACTACAGTAGTCTCTTAGTCAATTTGCCAGACTCTGCTATAGGTTCCCTGCAAAACCTTATGAATGCCGCCTCTCGAGTTGTGACCTTAAAACCCCGTCGTGAACATATTATTCCAGCGCTTAAAGCTCTCTATTGGTTACCAGTGCGTCAGCAAATCCACTTCAGAGTGCTAACTATGACATACAAAGCCCTCCATGGAAGCATTCCACTGTACATTTCAGACCTTCTCCATGATTATAGGCCTGGGAGAAATCTTCGCTCAGTAGGGAAGAAACGAGAGTCCGAGCACAGGAAGTGACGTAACAAGGTGTGCTCGGACTCTCATGAGAGTCCGAGCACAGTGACGTCATAATGACGTCATAGGGTGTTCTGGAACAGATGTTAAAGCGCGCGCCCGTGTCAATGACGTCATCATGACGTCATTAGTCACGTGACCTGTCAATCATGTGTCACATGACCTGTCAATCATGTGTCACATGACCTGTCAATCATGTATATGAGGAAAATTTTCCCGATCATAAACCTTCTGGCCTGAATGGCTCAGTTGGTAGAGCGCAGGGCCCGTAAGCGGAACCATGATCTGAAGGTCAATGGATCGAACCCGCCCTCGGGCATCACTTTCATATCATGGGGACCCCCTCTGGTGAAGAATCATATACCATGGGGGACCCCCCCCCGGTGAAGAATCATACCATGGGGGACCCCCCGCTGGTGAAGAATCATATCATACCATGGGGGACCCCCCCCCTGGTGAACAATTATATCATACCATTGGGACCCCCCCCCGGTGAAGAATTATATCATATCATGGGAACCCCCCCCCCCCCCCCAGGATGTGATTCAACACTCCTATAAGAGCACATTGTGTGTGCACATATGCATCATTCATGCTCTGACTGCCGTTGGATACACATGGAAAAAAGTGAAAACAGTTGCTCTTACCTGTTGTGTTGTGCTGTGCTGTTGCAGAACAAGTGAAGGATTGACTGGAATACACATAGGAGACGAAGTGAAACATTAGTTATTCTTTGGAAAAGGAAAGTGAAAGATTGGTTATTCTTTGGAAAGGAAGTGAAAGATTGGAGACGAATTGGCAAAACAGTCGTGGTAAGTTGTTTTTTTTACACTATGTAACATGTAACATTATGTAACTCAAAAAATTTTTGGGGGTAACATAATGTAACACTGTTACACTATGTAACATTATGTGAAACTATGTAACACTGTTACACTATGTAACATTATGTGACACTATGTAACACTGTTACACTATGTAACATTATGTGACACTATGTATCACTGTTACACTATGTAAAACTATGTGACACTGTGTAACATAATGTAACACTATGTGACACTATGTGACTATGTAACATCATATAGCTATATGACTATGTAATTGCTATGTGAACATAATTAGTCTAACATATGTATGTCATTATCAGATCGTTCAACAGACAAGCCATGATAGCTCACTTGGTAGCGCATACGGCTAGCAACCCGAGAGTTGCGGGATCGATCCCACCTCGGTGCAAACTTTTTTTTTTGTTTTTGGTTTTTGTTCACTTTTATGACTCTGTGACATTATGTGACAACATGTGACTGTGACATCATGTGACTCTGTGACATTATGTGACTCTGTGACTTTTTTATTTTTTATTTTTTTATTATTATTATTATTATGATAATATTTAATTAGTCATATTTCAATGGTTTCCCATTACAGTAACCACACACACACACAGCATAAGTACATGTGTACAGAGTGTGGGGGGAAAACCGACTGAGAAATTTTAGAGTGCACTCGTACAGAGTGTGGGGGAAAACCGATCAATAATTTCGGAGTGCACTCGTACAGAGTGTGAGGGAAAACCGATCGATAATTTTAGAGTGCACTCGTTCAGACCGTGGGAACGATCGATAAATTTGAAAACATCAAAGGCCTAGATCGTGGGAACGATCAATAAATTTCAGAGTGCACTCGTTCAGAGCGTGGGAACAATCAATAAATTTGAGAAGGAATGGAATTTTCCCTACGTTAAGTCCAATGTTATGTTTTAAGTTATAGTAGTTGGAAAATGACACTTCTAAAACACATTTAACAAATATAGTTTTTAACACCATATAATATATAAAATAACTTTGAACATTTTAGCATGCTACTTATTTGAATGTTCTAAAGTTATAGTAGTGGAAAAATGGTGATTCTAGACCAACCTTAACAAAATTAGTTTTTAACACCATATGATATATAAAATAAGTTTGAACATTTTGGCACGCTACTTATTTGAATATTCTAAAGTCATAGTAGAGGAAAAATGGTGGTTCTAGACCAATTTTAACAAATTTTGTCTTTTGACAAAATATGATGTATAAAATAAGTTTGAACATTTTACAATGGTGTAGTAGGGTAAAAATGAGGGTTCTAGACCAACTTTAACAAATTTTGTTTTTTGACAACATATGATGTATAAAATAAGTTTGAACATTTTACCATGGTGTAGTAAGGTAAAAATCAGGGTTCTAAACCAACTTTAACAAATTTAGTTTTTTGCACGTTTCAGACGATTCTACCACTTGGTTGATTGGTTGATTGTTGAAAAATGAAAAGTGAAAATGTGGATAGTCATGTAGGAAAACTGCGCCCATTCAAAAGACGTGTTCGAATGGCAAGCCCATTTTAAAGACGTGTTCGAATGGCAAGCCCATTTTAAAGACGTGTTCGAATGGCAAGCCCATTCAAAATACGTGTTCGAATAATTTTTGAAAGATATTACGTCGTGGTATTGTTCAACAAATTGTTCAACATGTTCAACAAGTTCAACATGTTCAACGTGTTCAACATGTTCAACAAGTTGTTGTTCAACAAGTTGTTGAACATGTTAAACAAGTTGTATATAAAGCTATGTTTAAAGACTTTCTCATCATTTGAAAAGTGTAGGTTGAACCGAAAGGATGTATAAAAGCAACATTTGTTCAAAATCTTACAATTGGCCGCAACATGTTCAACATGTTCAACTTGTTCAACATGTTCAACATGTTCAACATGTTCAACATGTTCAACATGTGTAACATGTTCAACAAGTTGTTCAACATGTTCAACAAGTTGTTGTTCAACATGTTGTTGAACATGTTAAACAAGTTGTATATAAAGCTATGTTTAAAGACTTTCTCATCATTTGAATAGTGTAGGTTGAACCGAAAGGATGTATAAATGCAACATTTGTTCGAAATCTTACAATTGGCTGCAAAGTCGCATATGGTAAAGTTATTTCTAAACATTTTAGGACATAGTGTGTCCAACCTCGAGTGTGACAGCTCCCTATAGAGCATAAAAGGTACCTACCCTCAGACATAACGCACATTCTGTATCAAGATACTGAAGAGTGAACATGTCTGCAGTGAGTGAACAACAACTACCATCTATGGCAATGCCTGCAGAAAATTTTATAGCAAAGCCTGAGACAATACCTACAGCAAAGTCTAAGGCAATGCCCATGGTAAAGTCTAAGGCGAAGTCACGTCAGCAGCGTCAAAAGCGACCACATCTTAGAAAGATAAAAAGAGATGAGTTACCTGCTCTGACGCCGCCGTGTAAAATGCGAAAAATTACGACAGAGCCTAATATGAAGCGAGAACCGGAGCGTAAAGCTGATACCACTATGAAGAAGATGTGTGTAGACGATTCACCGGTTATGATACCCATTAATGGAGAAACATATATTAAATTGGTGAATTATCAACAGAAAGTGATGGTTAACATTCGTAAATATATTACGAATCATGCATCTGGGAGGTTATATCCTACCAAGAAGGGAATTTTGTTGTCATTGAAAGACTGGCACATGTTGAAGAAGCAAATGACGTCAGTGGATCTCATGCTTCAGCAAATGGATCTGTATAAATGCAGTGACTGTCAGAAGATGGTTGAGTAGACAGCGAGATGACTGTATACAGTTTTAACAGCATGACGAGCTTAGTAAATGCTTTGATTTCATCACAGTGCAGAAGATTGGACCGAAGGTTTTGAAGCTTGACAAGAACTTAGCTTTGACTCATATGAACATGTACATTTAATATGTAGTTCAAATTAAATTGTCTTCATATGTAGACTATGAAATTAACATTATCTATGTTCATGTGAAGTCAGTTGTTATAAAATTTTAAGTTAAGTTCTTCTGCACATGTACTAACATAATATGTATTTGAAATAGTTTTGTTTTTGTCATAATTGTACATAGTTGTAATGTTCAATAAAAACACATATGATGCTTTTCAACTTTTTATTTTTCTCATACAATACTTGGATATAATACATAATAAAACCATACTTGGATATAATACATAATAAAACAATACTTGGATATAATACATAATAAAACAATACTTGAATATAACTATAATACCCAATATATGATATATGGTTTAAGGGTCAATTAAAACCATGTCAGGAACCTTACGACTTTATATGTTGCAAGGCAAGACATATATTACACAACGTTTAAGTTAATAAAATATTACAACATTTATAAAGTCTTTATTATAAAGTTTAGTCAAATAAGTCTATTTTACTGCATCTGTTTCACTCTGTTCACTGTCCATGCCACTTTCTTCGTCACTGCTACCATCCTCCTCCTCCTCCATATCTAGTAGCTCTTCAAAGAATGCATTGTTTTTCCTTATAGCCGCCTTTAATGCCTTTGAATACTTATAATGTTTTTTCATCAACAAAGTAATTAAAGTATTCTAAAATCTTTTGATAATGTTTGCTTTGTTGTAGACGCTGGGTATAGGTGAACAGTCTCATTAACAGTTGTTTTAGTCCATGCTTATAAATGGGTCGAAGGTCATAACTTGCTATTTCACGCGCATCTTCAAGTCCTTGTTCTTCATATTCTGAAACCTTTTCTTGAAATATGTTATCATAGTCATCGTAGACGTCTTGAACCATATCATACCAAACAGAGTCTATTTCTGACTCACTTTCAGAGTCTGTTTCTGACTCACTTTCAGAACTCCTGTCATCAGCATCCTCACCACACTGCTCCATATGTTTGAGCAAAGCTTCTTCGCTGTTGTACAATGCACCACATTCTGCACAAGCATGTGCATTCTTTTCAGCTATGTTGACGCTTTCACTTTCCATAGAAGACTCATCTAAAGTTTCCGTGAAAGGTAGTTTTACAGGGTTTTCCATATCCGATTCTTCATCCACTTCTTAAGCGTGAGCAACCTTTAAGTGTCTTTTAAGACTTTGCGGCCAATTGTAAGATTTTGAACAAATGTTGCATTTATACATCCTTTCGGTTCAACCTACACTATTCAAATGATGAGAAAGTCTTTAAACATAGCTTTATATACAACTTGTTTAACATGTTCAACAACTTGTTGAACAACAACTTGTTGAACATGTTGAACAACTTGATGAACATGTTGAACATGTTGAACATGTTGAACAAGTTAAACATGTTGAACATGTTGAACATGTTGAACTTGTTGAACATGTTGAACAATTTGTTGAACAATACCACGACGTAATATCTTTCAAAAAATTTTCGAACACGTGTTTTGAATGGGCTTGCCATTCGAACACTTCTTT
The DNA here is from genome assembly GCA_949752745.1 of Protula sp. h YS-2021. Classification (NCBI taxonomy): domain Eukaryota; kingdom Metazoa; phylum Annelida; class Polychaeta; order Sabellida; family Serpulidae; genus Protula; species Protula sp. h YS-2021. The sequence goes on from OX457028.1 coordinate 79,941,091, forward strand.
AAAATGGGCTTGCCATTCGAACACGTCTTTAAAATGGGCTTGCCATTCGAACACGTCTTTTGAATGGGCGCAGTTTTCCTACATGACTATCCACATTTTCACTTTTCATTTTCCAACAATCAACCAATCAACCAAGTGGTAGAATCGTCTGAAACGTGTAAAAAACTAAATTTGCTAAAGTTGGTTTAGAACCCTGATTTTTACCTTACTACACCATGGTAAAATGTTCAAACTTATTTTATACATCATATGTTGTCAAAAAACAAAATTTGTTAAAGTTGGTCTAGAACCCTTATTTTTACCTTACTACACCATGGTAAAATGTTCAAACTTATTTTATACATCATATGTTATCAAAAAACAAAATTTGTTCAAGTTGGTCTAGAACCCTTATTTTTATCCTACTACACCATGGTAAAATGTTCAAACTTATTTTATACATCATATTTTGTCAAAAAACAAAATTTGTTAAAATTGGTCTAGAACCACCATTTTTCCACTACTATGACTTTAGAATATTCAAATAAGTAGCGTGCTAAAATGTTCAAACTTATTTTATATATCATATGGTGTTAAAAACTAAATTTGTTAAAGTTGGTCTAGAACCACCATTTTTCCACTACTATAACTTTGGAACATTCAAATAAGTAGCATGCTAAAATGGTCAAACTTATTTATATATTATATGGTGTTAAAAACTACATTTGTTAAATGTGTTTTAGAAGTGTCATTTTCCAACTACTATAACTTAAAACATAACATTGGACTTAACGTAGGAAAATCCCATTCCTTCTCAAATTTATTGATTGTTCCCACGCTCTGAACGAGTGCACTCTGAAATTTATTGATCGTTCCCACGGTCTAGGCCTTTGATGTTTTCAAATTTATCGATCGTTCTCACAGTCTGAACGAGTGCACTCTGAAATTATCGATCGGTTTTCCCCCACACTCTGTACGAGTGCACTCTAAAATTTCTCAGTCGTTTTTCCCCCCACACTCTGTACACATGTACTTATGCTGTGTGTGTGTGGTTACTGTAATGGGAAACCATTGAAATATGACTAATTAAATATTATCATAATAATAATTATAAAAAAAATAAAAAAATAAAAAGTCACAGAGTCACATAATGTCACAGAGTCACATGATGTCACAGTCACATGTTGTCACATAATGTCACAGAGTCATAAAAGTGAACAAAAAACAAAAAACCAAAAAAAAGTTTTGCCCTGATGGGGGATCGATCCCGGGACTCTCAGGTTGCTAGCCATTTGCTCTGCCAAGTGAGCTATCGCGGCTTGTCTGTTGAACGATCTGATAATGACATACATACGCTAGACTAACTATGTTCACATAGCAATTACATAGTCATATAGCTATATGATGTTACATAGTCACATAGTGTCACATAGTGTTACATTATGTTACACAGTGTCACATAGTGTTACATAGTGTAACAGTGTTACATAGTGTCACATAATGTTACATAGTGTAACAGTGTTACATAGTGTCACATAATGTTACATAGTGTAACAGTGTTACATAGTGTCACATAGTGTTACAAAGTGTAACAAAAAAAAAAACTTACCACGACTGTTTTGCCAATTCGTCTCCAATCTTTCACTTCCTTTCCAAAGAATAACCAATCTTTCAATTTCCTTTTCCAAAGAATAACTAATGTTTCACTTCGTCTCCTATGTGTATTCCAGTCAATCCTTCACTTGTTCTTCAACAGCACAGCACAACACAACAGGTAAGAGCAACTGTTTTCACTTTTTTCCATGTGTATCCAACGGCAGTCAGAGCATGAATGATGCATATGTGCACACACAATGTGCTCTTATAGGAGTGTTGAATCACATCCTAGGGGGGTTCCCATGATATGATATAATTCTTCACCAGGGGGGTCCCCCATGGTATATGATTCTTCACCAGGGGGGTCCCCCATGATATATGATTCTTCACCAGGGGGGGTCCCCCATGGTATGATATGATTCTTCACCAGGGGGGGTCCCATGGTATATGATTCTTCACCAGGGGGGAGTCCCCATGATATGAAAGTGATGCACGAGGGCGGGTTCGATCCACCGACCTTCAGATCATGGGTCCGCTTACGGGCCCTGCGCTCTACCAACTGAGCCATTCAGGCCAGAAGGTTTATGATCGGGAAAATTTTCCTCATATACATGATTGACAGGTCATGTGACACATGATTGACAGGTCATGTGACACATGATTGACAGGTCACGTGACTAATGACGTCATGATGACGTCATTGACACGGGCGCGCGCTTTAACATCTGTTCCAGAACACCCTATGACGTCATTATGACGTCACTGTGCTCGGACTCTCATGAGAGTCCGAGCACACCTTGTTACGTCACTTCCTGTGCTCAGACTCTCGTTTCTTCCCTACTTCGCTCTGTGTCAAACTTTCAATTAATTGTGCCAAATGTTCGACTAAAATATGGAGAACTACGTTTCAGTTTTGCTGCTCCATCTCTATTGAACTTACTGCCCCTCCATGCCAGTGATGTCAGTTCCCTGCCAATGTTCAAGAAAAGTTTAAAAACCTATCTATTTGATGTGGAATTTGACTAGACTTTTCTGTACTGTGCTCAGTGGCCTAGCTAAATGGGCGCAAATACTTGCAAAGATGTTTGTGCGTTGCTGAAGTTAACAATTATTATACTAAGAACAATCCATGACAATCAACATCAGATATTACTCTTAAGCTTATTCATCCTCCACGTTGCAGGAAATGAGGCAATTCCTAAGAAATTTTTTTAATAAAGAAGTATTTGTTAAAATGTTGACATGACCTGTGATGCATTCCACAACTGTACACGCTTCAGTCTTAAACAATATTATTTCAATGTAGTTCAGTAGTAAACATGTTTCAGATTCCCTTGTTCTCTTGTATTCTTTCATTATTTATCAAGAAAAAATTACGCTGGTCCTTACAAGTAGTAGGGAAATGGGCGTTCTCGAACACCCCCCTCCCCCCCAGAGGTCGACTGTCAGAGGTGAGACCCCCCCTAGGGGTCGACTGTCACCGGTAAGAAAATCTGAGGACCCCCCCCCCCCCTAGGGCTAAGAAAATTTTGCGATTTCAGCATAGTTATCCTTTTCAGACGATTCTAAGCAACTTTGGTTTTCATGACCCGCCCCCCTCTTACTTAAAATTGCGAGAACTTTCGTTATAATTGACCGATTTGTATCAAAATTTCACTGTTTCATTCAGTTTTATGTAAACTTTTGTTATAAAGTAATCATGGGCTAGTTGCGGAGCTGACTGTATGCATATTTGTAGCATGCCGCCATTTCAACTTAAAACTGGGATAACTTTTGTTATACTTGACCGATTTACCTGGAAATTTCGCTGTTTGATTCAGTTTTCTATCTAGTTTTGACATAGTCATAGGCTATTTGCACAGCTGGCTGTATGCATATTTAGTACATGCCGCCATTTTAACTTAAAAGTGAGATAACTTTCGTTATACTTGACCGATTTGAATGAAAATTTCACCATTTGATTCAGTTTACAGTGGTTCTGTGTTATTTGGTGGATGAATACCATTTGGCGTATGAATACCATCGTCAAGCTTCACCGCTAGATGTCTCTGCTGTGCATCAATTTTGAACGAGTTTTGGTAAGTGACACATCATATACCATCAAAGTGGTATAAATGAGCAATAAATTCTGCTAAGTCAGCAATTTTAACGAGTTTGAACAAGTTACACACCATATTTTGATTACATGTAAGTAGCATAAAAGCATGAGTGAAACATACATTTCAACCAGTGATAAATTCTGCTGAGTCAGCAATTTTAACAAGTTTGAACAAGTTACACATCATATTTTCGTTGCATCGAAGTAGTATAAAAGCAAACCTTTTTGTTCTGCTTGGAAAAACTTGGACAAACTTTTTGTTTTTGGTTTTTATGACTCTGTGACATTATGTGACAACATGCGACTGTGACATTATGTGACTTTATGTAATCTATGACATTATGTGACTCTCTGTGACTTTTTTTTAACATAATAGCCATATTTCTATGTCTATTTCCACTATTATTATTATGATCATATTTATTTAGTCATATTTCAATGCTTTTATTACAATAACCACACGCACACACGGCATAGGAATAAGTACATGAAAGGTCTCAGAGTGTGGGGAAACCGATCAATAAATTTCAGAGTGCACTCGTTCAGAGCGTGGGAACGATCAATAATTTGAGAAGGAATGGGATTTTCCCTACGTTGAGTCCAATGTTATGTTTTATGTTATAGTAGTTGGAAAATGGTGCAAACTTTAGCAAATGTAGTTTTTGACAACATATGATATATAAAATAAGTTTTATTATTTTACCATGCTACTTATTCAAATATTCTAAAGTTATAGTGATGCAGAAATGGTGGTTCTAGACCACCTTTAACAAATTTAGTTTTTCACGTTTCAAACAATTCTACCACTTGGTTAGTTGGTTGATTGTTGGAAAAATGGGAATTGAAAATGTGGATAGTTATGTAGGAAAACTGCGCCCATTCAAACATGTGTTCGAATGGCAAGCCCATTTAAAAGATGTGTTCGAATGGCAAGCCCATTCAAAACACGTGTTTGAATAATTTTTGGAAGATATTAGGTCGTGGTATTGTTCAACAAATTGTTCAACATGTTCAACATGTTCAACTTGTTCAACATGTTCGACATGTTCAACATGTTCGACATGTTCAACATGTTCAACAAATTGTTCAACATGTTCAACATGTTCAACATGTTCAACATGTTCAACATGTTCAACAAGTTGTTCAACATGTTGTTGTTCAACAAGTTGTTGTATATAAAGCTATGTTTAAAGACTTTCTCATCATTTGAATTGTGTAGGTTGAACCGAAAGGATGTATAAATGCAACATTTGTTCAAAATCTTACAATTGGCCACAAAGTCTTAAAAGACACTTAAAGGTTGCTCACACGTCAGAAGTGGATGAAGAATCGGATATGGAAAACCCTGTAAAACTACCTTTCACGGAAACTTTCGATGAGTCTTCTATGGAAAGTGAAAGCGTTAACATGGCTGAAAAGAATGCACATGCTTGTACAGAATGTGGTGCATTATACAACAGCGAAGAAGCTTTGCTCAAACATATGGAGCAGTGTGGTGAGGATGCTGATGACAGGAGTTCTGAAAGTGAGTCAGAAACAGACTCTGAAAGTGAGTCAGAAATAGACTCTGTTTGGTATGATATGGTTCAAGAAGTCTACGATGACTATGATGACAAATTTCAAGAAAAGGTTTTGGAATATGAAGAACAAGGACTTGAAGATCCGCGTGAAATAGCAAGTTATGACCTTCGACCCATTTATAAACATGGACTTAAACAACTGTTTATAAGACTATTCAAATATACCCAGCGTCTAGAACAAAGCCAACATTATCAAAAGATCTTAAAGGACTTTAAATACTTTGTGGATGAAAAACATTACAAGTATTCAAAGGTACTAAAGGCGGCTATAAGGAAAAACAATCTTTGAAGAGCTACTAGATAAGGAAGAGGAGGATGACAGCAGTGATGAAGAAAGTGACATGGAGAGTGAACAGAGTGAAACAGATGAAGAAAAATAGACTTATTTGACTAAACTTTATGATAAAGACTTTATAAATGTTGTAATATTTTATTAACTTAAGCGTTGTGTATTAATATATGTCTTGCTTTGCAATATATAAAGTCGCAAGGTTCCTGACGTGGTTTTAACTGACCCGTAAACCATATATCATATATTAGGTATTATTATGTATTATATTCAAGAATTGTATTATTATGTATTATATTCAAGTATTGTATGAGAAAAATAAAAAGTTGAAAAGCATCATATATGTTTTATTGAATATCACAAATATGTACAATTATGATACAAACAAAACTATTTCAAATACATATTATGTTAATACATGTGCAGATTCACAAAAACTTAACATTTTATAACAACTGACTTCACATGAACATAGATCATGTTAATTTCATAACCTACATATGAAGACAATTTGATTTGAACTACATATCAAATGTATATGTCCATATGAGTCAAAGCTAAGTTTCAAGTTCTTGTCAAGCTTCAAAACCTTCGCTCCAATCTTCTGCACTGAGGGTGATGAAATCATAGCATTCACTAAGCTCGCCATGTAGTTAAAACTGTATACAGTCATCTCGCTGTCTACTCAACCATCTTCTGACAGTCACTGCATTTATACAAATCCATTTGCTGAAGCATGAGATCCACTGACGTCATTTGCTTCTTCAGCATGTGCCAATCGTTCAATGACAACAAAATTCCCTTCTTGGTAGGATATAACCTCCCAGATGTATGATCCGTAATATATTCACGAATGTTAACCATCACTTTCTGTTGATATTTCGCCAATTTAATATATATTTCTCCATTAATAGGTATCATAACCGGTAAATCGTCTACACTCATCTTCTTCATTGTGGTAGCAGCTTTACACTCTGGTTCTCGCTTCATTTTAGGCTCTGTCTTAATTTTTCGATTTTTACACGGCGGCGTCATAGCTGGTAACTCATCTCTTTTTATCTTTCTATGATGTGGTCGCTTTTGACGCTGCTGACATGACTTCGCCTTAGACTTTACCATGGGCATTGCCTTAGACTTTGCTGTAGGTATTGTCTCAGGCTTTACCATAAAATTTTCTGCAGACATTGTCTCAGACCTTTCTACAGGCATTGTCATAGATGGCAGTTGTTGCTCGCTCACTGCAGACATGTTCACACTTCAGTATTTTGATACAGAATGTGTGCTAGGTCTGAGGGCGGCTGCCTTTTATACTTTATAGTGGGTTGACTTAATATGTTTAGAAATAACTTTACCACGTTTGCCTTTGTGGCCAATTGTAAGATTTTGAACAAATGTTGCATTTATCCATCCTTTCGGTTCAACCTACAAAATTCAAATGATGAGAAAGTCTTTAAACATAGCTTTATATACAACAACTGGTTGAACAACAACATGTTGAACAACTTGTTGAACATGTTGAACATGTTGAACATGTTGAACAATTTGTTGAACATGTTGAACATGTTGAACATGTCGAACATGTTGAACATGTTGAACATGTTGAACATGTTGAACAATTTGTTGAACAATACCACGACCTAATATCTTCCAAAACATATTCAAATACGTGTTTTGAATGGGCTTGCCATTCGAACACATCTTATAAATGGGCTTGCCATTCGAACACATGTTTGAATGGGCGCAGTTTTCCTACATAACTATCCACATTTTCAATTCCCATTTTTCCAACAATCAACCAACTAACCAAGTGGTAGAATTGTTTGAAACGTGAAAAACTAAATTTGTTAAAGGTGGTCTAGAACCACCATTTCTGCATCACTATAACTTTAGAATATTTGAATAAGTAGCATGGTAAAATAATAAAACTTATTTTATATATCATATGTTGTCAAAAGCTACATTTGCTAAAGTTTGCACCATTTTCCAACTACTATAACATAAAACATAACATTGGACTCAACGTAGGGAAAATCCCATTCCTTCTCAAATTATTGATCGTTCCCACGCTCTGAACGAGTGCACTCTGAAATTTATTGATCGGTTTCCCCACACTCTGAGACCTTTCATGTACTTATTCCTATGCCGTGTGTGCGTGTGGTTATTGTAATAAAAGCATTGAAATATGACTAAGTAAATATGATCATAATAATAATAGTGGAAATAGACATAGAAATATGGCTATTATGTTAAAAAAAGTCACAGAGAGTCACATAATGTCATAGATTACATAAAGTCACATAATGTCACAGTCGCATGTTGTCACATAATGTCACAGAGTCATAAAAACCAAAAACAAAAAGTTTGTCCAAGTTTTTCCAAGCAGAACAAAAAGGTTTGCTTTTATACTACTTCGATGCAATGAAAATATGATGTGTAACTTGTTCAAACTTGTTAAAATTGCTGACTCAGCAGAATTTATCACTGGTTGAAATGTATGTTTCACTCATGCTTTTATGCTACTTACATGTAATCAAAATATGGTGTGTAACTTGTTCAAACTCGTTAAAATTGCTGACTTAGCAGAATTTATTGCTCATTTATACCACTTTGATGGTATATGATGTGTCACTTACCAAAACTCGTTCAAAATTGATGCACAGCAGAGACATCTAGCGGTGAAGCTTGACGATGGTATTCATACGCCAAATGGTATTCATCCACCAAATAACACAGAACCACTGTAAACTGAATCAAATGGTGAAATTTTCATTCAAATCGGTCAAGTATAACGAAAGTTATCTCACTTTTAAGTTAAAATGGCGGCATGTACTAAATATGCATACAGCCAGCTGTGCAAATAGCCTATGACTATGTCAAAACTAGATAGAAAACTGAATCAAACAGCGAAATTTCCAGGTAAATCGGTCAAGTATAACAAAAGTTATCCCAGTTTTAAGTTGAAATGGCGGCATGCTACAAATATGCATACAGTCAGCTGCGCAACTAGCCCATGATTACTTTATAACAAAAATTTTCATAAAACTGAATGAAACAGTGAAATTTTGATACAAATCGGTCAACTATAACGAAAGTTATCGCAATTTTAAGTAAGAGGGGGGGGGGGGTCATGAAAACCAAAGTTGCTTAGAATCGTCTGAAAAGGATTACTATGCTGAAATCGCAAAATTTTCTTAGCCCTGGGGGGGGGGGGGTCCTCAAAACCGAAGTTGTTCAGAATCGTCTGAAACGGATAACTATGCTGAAATCGCAAAATTTTGCGAAGGGGGGGGGTCCTCAGATTTTCTTACCGTTGACAGTCGACCCCTAGGGGGGGTCTCACCTCTGACAGTCGACCTCTGGGGGGAGGGGGTGTTCCAGAACGCCCATTTCCCTACTACTCTTACATACCAGGGAATATTCTTTTCCTTTGAATATTATTAGTAAAGTTTAAGTTTTATATTGACATGAAATTTTGGCATACGAGATTCAGCTTATAAAACACTTAAATGTTCATACCTTCCAACATCTTTAGAAACTCGACTTGGTCTTGTTTACTTTACATTTGATATATAAGTGTAATCCATATTTTCACACAGGAAGACATATATGGCAGGAACAGTGACTAGTGAAAAATGAGTAGAATAACCGAACAAAATTTATACATACATGTTTTAATTTAGATCGCTCTATATTAATATATTTCTTCCAGTTAATTTTTTTTAGTTGATACATGAAATCTTTTCGTCACAGACAAGTATTTCTAAACTGCTGTTGTAAAACTTATAGAGGACAGATACCATTTTTTCGAACATCTAATATGGGATGTTTTGAGTTAAACCACCTATTTAATGTTGACAGTTATTTAGTGACCATTGCACACATTCTAAAAATATTGTTTCCTCAAAAAATATTGGTTTAGTCCGCAAAAAAGAAGAAATTAAGTAATTATGATGCATTTTCAATATCATTCATATACAATATCAGTTGATCCAGATATATTACGCAAAGCTAGTTTATTGGCAAAAATATTTAAATGAAATTAATTTTGTAAGTTTTCTTAACTAAACAGGTGTAACAAATATCGTGTCATGCATAGGTTAACACCGTATATTAGAGGGATTATAAAATTCTACTAAAAACGTTTAAGCACCAAAAAAATTGCCCACTTATATAACATATCTTCTTGTCGAACTAATCTGTGGCAGTATTCACAAAAGTTAAGTTACAGTTATTTGATTTCGTTGACTGTTCTAGCAACAGCTGAAAATAAATTAATAAATTTAATCTAGTTGCCAATAAAAAACCCAACTAAAACTGTTTACCTGATACAACTAGATCAACCGATTTCGGGAGTTCAGTAGGCACAGCAAATATTTTTTAATATCTAGATTTTATATTCTTGTTTGTCTATCGGGCAAAGAAAAAATATTCTACGTTGTACATATAATTTTCTTAATATTTTTTAATATAAAATGAAAAAAGAGAGGAACTCCTGTTTAAAATAAATTCAACGTCCACCCTGTAAGGCGATTCGATCAGACAGATCTCATCATTCTTATAAAACAGCTGACCTCTGATGAGATTAACCGAACCGTCGTAGAGGTCAAATATTGGACAACAACGAAATCTCACAAGAGGTTATCCGTGTATTCTTTTTGGAGTTACATTTCGGCCGAACCAGAAAAATCAAAACATCCGGTTCTGATTTTAGTTCGCTCGTAAAAGAACAGGTTTACCCGACCAAAAAAAATGTAAACAATTAAAATGGAAGGCGGAATAATGGATAGACTGAAAATTTTTGTTCAAGCACTTGAAACTTCCAACGCCATATTATTATCCATATTTGTTTATAAGGCGCTCTTGATGAAGTAACATAAATAGCTCAATAACCAAAAATAAACAAAGAAAACAAAAAAAGAAAATCTTACAGTTTGGCAGCCATTTTGACATTATCATGTGATATTACTCGAGGTTACGATCTTAACCAGGGCCACATTCTCTTGGACCGTCTCGAAAAATCAAGAGGCTCTCGGAAAATCGATAGGTGTTCTCTTGGAGAAGTTCTCGTTATCTAGAGACAGTTTTTGTCTCGGAAAACTTCTCTCTCGAGGTCAGATACAAGATGGCGGAAATGTAAACAAAGGCAATTCTACAACTTATTTGCAAAAGTGCATGTGAAATATAGATATTTAAGAGTAGAAATTTAGGTCAAGGAAGATTTTAGACGTAATTGCACTAAGTATAGTGAAATACAAGAGGACCCAAAGGTTTAACCTCAATTACTATAGGTTGAGGTCTAATCTGTGACAACGTTGGTACTGCTGAAGTGGTAGGGATGTTATTAGGTAAAACAGATCACATTTAAACCAATGCCCCAACAAACGATTGTCACATGATATATTTCTGGGCATATGAATTACATATTTATCTGAAATAAGCACAAAATAGCTAGATTTGTGTTTTTTATTTCTCGATTTTTTTAGACGTGTTCTTAGGGACGGTGTCTCTGGAGCTTCTCTGGTCTGTTTGGAGAGTGGATTCTCAGTTTTCTGAGAGGTCCAAAAGAATGTGGCCCAGAAGTAACTTTGGGTACGGACCGTTATAACTGGTTCCAGTTAAATCTAACAAGAACAGGTAGTTCTGGAACCAGTTATTAGACCGGTAAATAGATATGTCCAAAAGAATGGACGCACACAGCGGTGACTAACCTTACATTCTTTTGGACCGTCTCGAGAAAAAAAGACAGTCTCGGTAAACCGAGACACCTTTCCGTGGACAGTTTCTCGGTTTCTCGAGATTTTCTTTGTCTCGAAAGTTACTTCCGGGATAAGATCAGATAAATCACGTGACAAAATGGCTGAAGCAAGGTAGTTCCGCATGGCACTGAACTCTTTTTTGCTCAATTTTTATATTACTGTCAAGTATTTTTCTCTTGTTTGTAGAAATTATGATGTAACGTTGCAAGAATGAAATAAATAATAGCACTTTGCATTGTAAAGTTTCCTGCATGTTGATATACCGCTTTCTAAATTGAAAATCCCGCCAATGAGATTAGAAAGTCTTTTTTGAACTATAGATCAATCTGGAAAATCTGTTTGAAAATCCAAGAATACAGCAAAAATATATTCACTTTGTTAATTTACAGTAAGATTGCAGTAGCAGTGCAGATATTTAGAGCATAACATACATAAGAAATTCGATTTCAGTGTGGAGATGTATGAACTTCGTTGGCCCGACAATTTCATGATGTATATCTCGCTATCGGGCGATACAGTAAAAGCGATAATAAATGGTAATCCTGCTACTTAAGAAATGTTTATTGTTAAGATTTCTGATTGATGTTTGGTTGAAGCTTGACACGCCATATACCATATAACACTTATATCAAGCATCCCATAATTCCTTAAAAAATTGTTCAGTCAAGTTCACAACCGCAATTTGACCGGACAAGCCCTAAAAAACCATCGACCGCGACATTTTGACCCGTAACATTGTACCCAAAATTGTTTAGCCGTCAAATTGACACCGACATTTTAACCCGTCAAGTGGACCCCCTTCGGTTTTTTTTACCTGTCACACTGACTCCCCATTTTGACCCGTCACATTGACCCCGCATTCTAACCCGTCAAGTCGTCCCCGATATTTTGACTCGTCACAATGACCCCGTCAATTTGACAGGCCATATTGACCGTACAATTTTGACCCGTCAAACTGTCTTAAAAATCACCCGTCATTTTTTCGTATTTGAATATTACCCCAAGAAAAAGAAATTCTCCTTTTTTTGGTAGAGTTCGAGCGAATACAAAACTAGCACAACTGCTCTCTAAACAAAATTGCAGTGACAAATTCCTTGCTGGGTGTTCTCAATCGCGAAAGACTAGAACAGTACTCTGAGATTTTCGGTGTTTAGAACCTTTATTTTTGTAGTAAGGAGAGAGGGGGACTTATGCAAACATTTTTTTCTCAGATCAACACGAAAATTATAATGTTTATAATGAGTGTAGTATAACTGCAGCAGGTAAATCAAATCCGTGTAATACTTGCTGAGAAATTAAATATCAAAGATGGCCAATTAGAGGCAGAAAAAAATAATTAAGAAAAAAACTTGACTGTATGGCCTTTTGGTTGTAATATGTGTGGGTGGGTAAAGGTAAGATGCATCTGTAGATACCAAAATATTAAATCTATCTTGTGTCTTTTAAAAGTTATAGGCTATCTCGCTTAATATTCATCGTAGAGACAAACGGATAGCACCATAGGAGTCTATATTTTGGTCATAAAAAGACGAATTTTCGCCAGAAGGAATATGCAAATCAACTTATTTCCGGTATGTATGTGGTACTCTAGGAGGCACCTACCCAATGGTATAATATGAATTGGAAATTCAAAAAAAAAATTCTTGAGTACCAAGGGGGGGGGGGGCCTGGTACACACGAAATTTTATTCCCTCCGATCTGCATGAAACATTAAAATGTTGTTGCCTGGTGCGAGTGTAGTATAGCTGTAGCATAGAAATTTAATCCGTGTAGTACAGGCTGAGAAATTGAATTTCGAGGATTGCTAATTTTAGGCAGAAAAAAAATAATTTAAAAGAAAACTTGGCTAGACAGCCATTTGCTTCTCGCATGTGTGGGTGGGTTAAGGCAAGATGCATCTGTAGATACCAAAATATTAAATCTATCTTGTGTCTTTTAAAAGTTATAGGCTATCTCGCTTAATATTCATCGTAGAGACAAACGGATAGCACCATAGGAGTCTATATTTTGGTCATAAAAAGACGAATTTTCGCTAGAAAGAATATGCAAATCAACTTATTTCCGGTATGTATGTGGTACTCTGGGAAGCACCTACCCAATGGTATAATATGAATTGGAAATTCAAAAAAAAAAATTCTTGAGTACCAAGGGGGGGGGGGGTTGGACGCGAAACATTTTTCTCAGATCTACACGAACCTTTTTTTGTTGTGGCTTAGTGTGAGTGTTGTGTGACGGTGGCATAAAATTGAAATTCTTGCAATACGAGCTGAGAAATTGAATTTTAAAGAAGGCAAATTGAGACAACAAAAATACACGGTTCTTTAATTTTTCTCCAGGTAGCAATAGCCTGTAAAGAACAACAAAACTATTTCATATTTATGTATTAATCTTTTCTTTAAGATGACTTATTGATAACTGAGTAAATTATTCAACAGTGAACTACTAGATTATTGCTGCAACTGTACGCAATGATTTTTTTACAGAGAGACATGTAATCCTTGTACAAGGGGGAGTCCCATCTGAAGGTGGCTCAAGCTTTGCCAGGAGTGACGAGAAGGGTGGAAAGTGTGCGTCCGATGGTGGGAAAGAACAGTCAAATGATACAAGTAAGATTCGTTCTGCCACTCCATTACTTGATTTTTAGCCAAGCCATTCCACACACGAAATTCTTGAGTTTTATTTGATGCAATACCTTAAAGTAAAGATCTTACAGTATAAAAAGCCGGCTGTGAAAAATCAAAATTATAAAAAAATAGATTAGGGGGAAAGAGTAAACATCTTTCGTGTGTATATTTCAGGATCTGATGTGTTTTGGTCGAAACCGGCAACACTGCAGTTGATAGAGATCTGCACGGAATTTCAGCATGAGCTGAACGATCCGAAAATCAAGAAGATCTCCACATGGGGAACTATTGCCGGGAGACTTTCTTTTCCCGCCACACCGTCCAAGGTATACACAATTTATACTATTGTTTTCCCTTTTTGACCTTTACGGTTCGCAGTGTAATTACGGTTTCTTTGCTTTGCTATAAATTGTGCGAAAAGCATGACCCGGTATAGCCTTGTTGTAACTGTCGTAATCATTCATTGCGAGAAGCTTTTGAAAATACACGTTTCTTTGTTACTTTCAGTGTGAGAGCAAGTGGAAATATCTGATAAAGAAGTATAAAGAGTTCATAGCGAATAGAAATCAGACGGGCAGCAGCAGGAAAACATTCGAATTTGCAGAGGAGATGTCAGCGGCATTGAGTAATCGTCCAGACATCTACCCCCCACTTACTGTCGGAAATAACGCTGGCAGTGGCGGAACTGTGAGGCGGAAATCAACAGAAGAAAAAGAACAAGATAATTGCAACCCCCCAAAAAAGTGTCGAGTTTCAAAACCCGCTACAGAAGATGTTATAAGTAAGTGTTTGAGCATGATAGAGAGCATGGCAAAACAACAGCAAGAAAACGAAAATAGGAGGCTTAATATTCTGGAGAAAATAGCCCATGGTATTGAAAACATAAAGTGAAGGGCTCGTGGCAGATGTGCCCATTGTAAAAAGTAATCGTAGCAAAAATACAAAACAACTGAACTTTCATTTTGTAAAGATAAGGCAGTGTGTATTACGCGGACATGAATGTTATCATGTGCAGGGATTGTCCTTGTGTCGCTGGGTTGTTTGGAGTAGCCAGATAAAGAAAAAGATAAAGCAAAATTTAAAACATGCTATCCTTTCACTTGATTTTCGCGCGTTTCAGACTACGTTTTTCCAAACACCGCCCCCCCCCCACCGCCCTCCCTTGATTTTCATGCGTTTCTTTAAATTTTTGTTAAGCATAAAAGAGCAAGCGTGCACTCGGACGGCCTCTGCATGTGTACAAGATTAAAAAAGGGTGATGCGTTTTTTTCTGCTCCTTATTTATATTGTCAAAGGTGTTGCAGTCAAAACGGAAGAAAATTCCGAAGAACATTCAGTCCTGATATTTTTAATTTAATTTAACCCAGATAGTTAGGAATTTTTATGTATGGGATAGCCAGAAAAAACAGGCGTTCTGATTGAACGATTTTTTTTCAAGAGGCAAAAATTTACTCGTGTCTTGATCTTCTTTGAAATTAAAACAAGTGTTTAGTTCTATCAATTTTCTTTATCGTAAAGATTGCCTTATTTTTTTCAGATCTTCTGTCACTTCCGAACGAAGTGTTGCTGGACATTATTTTGAAGTCCGGAAACAAAAAAGTGTCATTAGTTTGTAAACGCCTTCAGGCTGTAATTTATTTACTGAAAGACAAAGTAATATTTTATCCTGGAATGTTTTCACCAGAATGTGGCCTGAGGTTAATGACCAGTGTTCAAGAGCTTACGATTTATGTTAATGGCCGTAATCAGTTAAACGAAGTATGTAAATATTTCTCCGACTGCACGTTCCCTAATTTAAAGTTCTTGATGGTAAAGGGGTTGACATCTTCAAATGAAGCATTTCAAGTAGCAACAACCGCTCCACGCTTTCCCCTACGAGCACTTGAATTCCCAGAATTACGAGTAGCATTTGCAGACTTAAAGGCGATATTAAATATACTTCCAAACTTGCGCTATTTTATTTTAGACGTGCATTTAAAAGAAATAAGAATCAACCCATAAGAAATAGCTCATTTTATTAATGAGCGTGTTGGGAAAGTTAATTTCAGTCTGGGGATATTATCACTGTTGCCACCACGCCTCTTAAAGTATCACTGGGATGCGTATAGAATGGTCTAGAATGTATTTGTGTTTTCTTATGGAAGAAGACACTTTAAACTTTTAGCGCAGAAAAAGAATTGTTTTTATAAAGCTGCTTGCACACCGATCTTTTCCCTTGTATTACAAGTCGTCAGGAAAAGTTAAATTCGCCAACAGTTTAAAGGCATTTTTGTATCGTTTAATGAAATTAAACAAGTCTTTGCATGATCGCATTGCGCCGCATTATTCCCCTTTCTCTCGCATCGTTATTGAAAATGCCTGGTGGGAGAACAGAAACTGGAACAGTGTTGTCGTTTTCGAAGTAGTCACCAACATCGTCTTGCATTATACATATGTTGTGCAGGCAACATGCGGCTGCTGTGGTAAAACACATAGTTTCGGCGGTGTGCTGATCAATGAACTTCAGTCTTCGGAATCTTCCTGGAATTTCACAAATTACATTGAAAAGTCAAATATCTTTGCATTTTTGGGAAGTGATTTTGACGAATTTCTTTGTTATTATGTGTTGTTTGATTAGAGCCTGAATAGCGCAATTAGCAGTGATTTGTTCTCTCGCTTAACCGCACACTTTTATTTTCTGTCATTTTTAAGATAATCAGTTAATCTGGATTTGTAACCCTTTTTTAGTTGTAGTATTTTCACTTTTGGATATTTACCGATATAACTGAATGGTACCTTTCAGCAAAGGCTCTTTCAACAGTTGTGCGAATACTGGAATGTGTCCTGTTGTAGCGTATCATGTTAGGTGTCAGTTGTTGTGTTTCTCGGTAAGGAGTCAAAAGCCACCCCAGATTGGGATATGCTGAATCTCCCAAAAGCAAGTAGATTCCGCACATCTGGGCTCCGTGCAAAAACAAGGGGGATGCGTCGAAAACACGGGCGTCGTGTACGCGCCCTGGAAATCCAATGAAGACATCCACAAAGCGCATATCTTCTCGGCATACTGCTGTAAATACAATAGAATGTTTTTAAATAGTTTGTTTGTCGTTCAAATGAATAAACAGTTTTATACATGAATTATATTTGAATCGAATCATGCCCGACATACGCTAAAGTAATTAGTATTTACCAGGTTGTTTTTGGTGATAACTTTTTTTAGTTGTCGAATAAAGAAATAAAAATTACATCTATTTTCTTTTATTTGCATGCATCCTTTCATTAATAAAAAAATGTTACCTTGCAAAATTATTGAGTGGAAATCTTTCCGGTTGTAGTAATGCACTCCTCCCTCGGTGGGCCTTTTAATCGGTATATGGCAACCATCAATCATACCGATAACATTTGGGAATCCTCTACTCTCCTCGATGGCGGATGATGTTTCAACCTTTTCATTCTCTGTTGGCCATCTTATTACTTTCGGCAGGAGGTGCTCCGTAAACACTTTTGATATTCTGTGCACAATGTTGCAGCATGAAGATTCGGCAATGTTGAATAAATTTGCTATTTCTCTATAAGTGTTCCCGTTAATCATGAACCAGAGAAACACCAACAGCTTCTCATCAAGATTAATCTCAATGCATAAAAATGAAGTCAGTACATGAAATCACCTCACAAATTTGTTAACTCTGTATATTTTTAAATATAACCTTAAACAGCCTTAAGAAAGTGCTTTACATATTTTCACTCTCCAAGTAGTAATCTTCTTACGATGGTTTAGTTTTTGAACAAAAATATCGTTATTTTTTATCTATTTACGCCTTTATGTCCATTAAAAGCCAAAAAAACCTGTTGGTTTCCGCCTCCATGAGACCTCTCAGTTAAGCTCGTCGTGTGGTAAGTGAGTATAATGTCTGATATATCTTGATATATAGCTTCCACTGTCACTCTAGACATTCGGAAATGTAACCGGAACTAGTCGAGGTTATATCTAGGAATTACATCGTTTACAAATCCTGTAATACGGTTCCGTGACATTCTTGTGGATTTCCTAAAATATAAGAAATATAAATAGAAAAGTTTTGAAAATTAGCAACTTATGACATATATTTATTTTTATACTTCGTTCAGGAAAAGTGGAACGAGACAAGAGATAATATTCTCTAGGTAGGAACATTGCTGTGGGACAGCTTGATAGAAGGGTGAAGGGTGGGGTGGGGGCGGAGAGAAGAAAGATAAAAAAAGTAACAAGAAAAAAAAAAAGAAAAATGCTAAGATATAAGGCAATATACGTAGGAATAGTGCTGAATAGTGGCACTAGCATGGAATTGGGACTCTTGATAGGGGGGGGGGGTGGAGAAAGAAAATAAGAACGGCTAGGAAAAAGTGTGCATAGGAGAGAGACCGACTAGATGTGTTGTAACACGGAAACATCCCGCCCCCTCCTGGCTGGACTATTAGTTTGGATTTTTTTTTCTTTTTTTTTCTTCTTTTGGCGTGGACTAATGATTGAGGGAGGGAACATCGAGTTGTACGCCTAATATATCCATTGCGATTATATTGTAAACCGCAGAGAAAGGGGACCGCAGGTAAGTGGGTCCGTACCAAGGTGAAAGACGGATAATCAGGTGCCAACAAGTAATCGTGGTTTGCACGGCTGTTGATTTATGTGAAAAGTCTAATAAACCAAATGCTAAGGACAACACATAACAATAATTCGTACTTTCACTTTTGCCGAAAAGTTTTTGCTTTTCGGCTGAATTAAGTTGGGATAAGGATATGGAGAAATAATTGAAAAAAACTGGCAAAATTCAACTAATTTCCATTTTGCCATAAAACTATTCCCATATTGGCTATTAAAGGGCTGAATAATATGTAAAAACAGTTTTTTAAAGCTCATGTTAGGTTTATAAATTTAAAAGTGTGCATGTTGAAAGAAAATTAGAATTGTGATGTTTTTCCTTATCATTTCTTTATAATTTATCCTAACAAAAATTTGCAATCGAAACAACACTTTCACCGGAAAGACCAGAAAGTTCAGTTCGAATTGGTTTACCCGTTTTCTACAAACGCCTAGACTTGTGTATGCACAGCCCAACCATAAAAAACCCTCAAATGTTGCTTACGTTGCGCAGAGAAGTAGCTGAACTAATAGCATGAATATCATTACACCTTCTGTCGACGAACTTGATATAAGTCTTAAGAGAAGAGCCTTTTTCTTATTTTCATCCATGCCTGTGGTTATATAGTGGTTGTATAGCGTATTGTTTACATCTCGTTTTTCCGAGACACATTCTCGTGGAAGCTGTCTCTGACCCGTTTCTCGTCTGTTTGCAGATTGCATTATTTTTTTTTCCGACACGTCCAAAAGAATGCACGGTAAAACAGCAAATCAAAGATTGTTTTACAAAACAAAAACACAAAAAGCGTTGTTATAAAACAGATGACCTCCGAAAATCCATCTGCTTTATTATTGTATAAATAAAAAAAGGTAAATATTTTTAAAAGTAGCCCCTCACATTATGAGTATTATTTTGCGAATCCCTAGTGGATCTGCGGAGTACAAAGCTGTGAACAACAGACTAAATTGCGGTAGAGGTTGGGTGTTATACCACAACGCGCTGAAAGGAGTTTTCGTTTTCAGTTTTCGTTTATGAGTAAGTCACGGGCGCCAAATATACACATGGAAGCATAGCAGCTTGCGCAAGTGACCCATTGTTTTTGATTGTGGTTAGGTAGATGAGAACGGATGTTTGACAGTTCTAATAACCTCACGTACAAGGCCCAGATCGTAGTATGGGACGGGTGGTAGAATGGGACACTTAGTCCCAAATTAGTCCCAGCGGACCCTTTCTATCTTCCGAGGATAGAAAGGGTCACAGTTCCTGCAATAGAAATGGCCATTGATCTCAATTTTCGAGGCTCTGTATCTTTCGGCGCACGTTCAAGGACACTGAGGCTCGAACTGGCAGGCTTTTTCTTTAAAAGCACACTGAGAAGTACCCTGGCGCATTAATTTCGACCTTAGCGAAACTCCCAGACGAGAGTAAAGCGTGGTTTTGCAACTGCGGATTCACTGTTGTTGTGGGCGATAATGAGGGATTCGATATCCTGACCACAAGAAAACACATATTTTTCTCAGTAAAAAATTGTTACCTGACCATAGAACTTGTGCGCCATAATTTATAATTGGGCCATTTATGTGATGCACCCTTTCTAAAATAACGCCGTTCGCCCCAGTCGTGCGCCGAGATTTGAAAATTGACATCAATGACATTTCCTATTACAGGAACTATGACTCTTGCTGTCATAGGAAGACCGCAAGAGTCATCTAGGACTATCAGAAAATAAGGCCTACAAGAAGTGAAACAAAATTGAACAGCACATCCTAATTGGCATAACTGAAAATATGTTCGTTTAATGTGAAAGCAGCATTTTCACCGCTTAATTATTCCAGCCTTATCTACAAACTAGGCGTCCCGATACTCACCATGTGATACTTACTATACCGGTAAGTTACGATAATCTTCTGCAGCTAACAGACCACTTTGCATTTTAACCAATAACGATGTGCTGTTCAATTTGAATGTTCTTTGCCTCGTATCAGAAAATAAGAATTTCGTGAATAATTCGCGGAAGTCTGGACTTCGCGGGACTGGTAAGGTGACACGCTTCAATTTTCGTTGCATTAGTAGCTTATTTTCTGATAGCTTCAGTTTTCCCATTAATTAAAATTATCATTTGTTGTTCAAGAGAAAAGTTAATAAGATTAGCCAGATTGATCAGCTGTTTTTTTTGTTGACGTCGCTATCTTGGTTCTGTGACATCGTTTGTAACACTGTTGGTGATTGGTTGGCGTTCAGGCCGACATTTTATTTCCCAAACTTGTGTATTCTATTGTTTGCCTTAGAAACGCAATTTATGCTTTTGTGTATTTTATTGTCCGTACATAGGGAGTTGCTGTGTTTTGTATCAGCAATGTTAGGTTTGACCTCCTCTGTCAGTGGTATATATTTGTTCCGTGTAATTTGAGGGATATTTCCCTAAATCATTAAAAACACATAATTTTTTCCCAATTACTGTCCCTTCCTTGTACGCGTAGGAGATATAAAATCGAAAAGGACCCCAAAAATATTATGTACTACAACATCGCAGGGCGCTTCATGACCCGGCGCTGTTCCACAAGATTCGAGCAGGACTCATAAACATGTCTTTTCCAAAGTTGGTACAACCCTCTCCCCGCCACCCAGCAAGTTATCTCCAAATACAGTCGTTGAACTCAGAGTGGCATACAAATAAGCCAATTCGCACTTTCGGGTTCTTTCCGGTGGAGGTGTTCTTTCGACTGCAAATTTTTTGGAATAAATTATAAAGAAATGATAAGGGAAAACATCAAAATTCTAATTTTCTGTCAACATGCACACTTTCCAATTTTTAAAGCCATTATATGATCTTTTGAAAACTATTTTACATATTATTCAGTCCCTTTAATAACCAGCATGTGAATATGTTTCTAGCAAAATTAAATTTTGTTGATTTTACCGTTTTTTTCTATCATTTCTTTATATTCTTACCCCAGCTGATTTCAGCCGAAACGCAAAAACTTTTCGGCAAAAGTCAAAGTGCGAATTGGCTTATACCATTTCTACCCAAGAACAGTGCGCCTGTGGAATACCTTACCTATAAGTATTCAAGAAGCGGCATCCCTGTCGGTCTTTAGTAGTCGTATCTCGTTGTGGATAGCACCCAAAACCTGGCATAGAACTCAAAATACCTGGAGCCTGATGTGAACGGAGAAGTTTTTAGTCGTATGCACCAGCACGTTTTTATCCAGTCTGTGAACGTTATTCCTTTTACCGTACTGGGAGTGATGCACCCGATTCCAGTCCAGGACGGTTAATAGCCTTTAGGACTTAGCCCAACGAAGAACGTATGACAGTTGTATTATGACAGTAAAGCTAGACGTACAGTCACTGTACATATAAGGTACTGAAGTGCACAACACGTAAAGCTTTTTTCGGCCAATCAGAAACCGTTTTACATATACAGTTACGCAGTCACATTATTCTAAACCGGGAACATTGACTGTACGTATAGTGGACAAAGTCACGTTATACGTATAGTCATTTCTATTTTGTAAAGGATTTTTTTTTTTTTTTTCTCGGCCATGGATAAATCATAAAGCATCCAATTATTGCTCATAAATAAGAGCAGGTCTGTTTTGTTATTAATTATATACTAGTTTTTGAAAATAAAGTTTCCTAACTTCAAATTGATTGTACGTATAGTGGACAAAGTTTTCTTATACGTGCAGCGACTGTACGTGTAATAGGCTCTTTGTTGCTATACGTGCAGCGACTGTACGTGTAATGGGCTCTTTGTTGCTATGCGTACAGCGACTGTACGTGTAATGGGCTCTTTGTTGCTATGCGTACAGCGACTGTACGTGTAATGGGCTCTTTGTTGCTCTACGTACAGCGACTGTACGTGTAATGGGCTCTTCGTTGCTATGCGTACAGCGACTGTACGTGTAATGGGCTCTTTGTTGCCATGCGTACAGCGACTGTACGTGTAATGGGCTCTTTGTTGCTATACGTACAGCGACTGTACGTGTAATGGGCTCTTTGTTGCTATGCGAACAGCGACTGTACGTGTAATGGGCTCTTTGTTGCTATGCGTACAGCGACTGTACGTGTAATGGGCTCTTTGTTGCTATGCGTACAGCGACTGTACGTGTAATGGGCTCTTTGTTGCTATGCGAACAGCGACTGTACGTGTAATGGGCTCTTTGTTGCTATGCGTACAGCGACTGTACGTGTAATGGGCTCTTTGTTGCTATGTGCATAGCGACTGTACGTATAGGCACGGCCAAAATATGAGGAAGAGGAGACAGTACTGGTTACAGCACTCGTAGATGCCAATTGGTGGCAATGCATTGTTCAATAGTCTAACTAAAATTAAATAACCAGATGCCAGCCATTTCGACTGAAATAGTCATTATTTTGCGTTTTGCGAGACTGTACAAGTAAAAAAAAGGAAGAGTTTTCTGTCTTGGAAGATGTACCTTCTAATTTCATCAGTTTAGATTTACTATGGCCATTTGTTCTCCTCGTCTTCTTACATTTCAACTTTCGGACTAATCTTTCGACTCACTGAAATCAATAAAAGCAAGAGTTTCATTAAAAGTGGACCTTGAAGTTAAATCTGATGAAGTAAGGCGTAGAATCCTGTTCAGGCATAATATCCGCCGTGTGAGGAGGAGGAGGTGCTCGCTGACTTCTCGTAACATTAATTGGGTCACTTTACTATCAAAAAAATATCCAAAGTCTTTGCTTGGACTATATCTTTGTCCAATGCATTCCAGATTGAAACAGTGTTTGCGAAGAAAGAATTTTATATTGTGGTGCGATACAGGGGTTTCCGACCATACCTCCCGGTAAAATACCCCCCCCCCTCCCGGATACCCCCCACCCAGACCATACCCCCCGTGCCAATACCGCCTCCCCCCCCCCTAACCAAAATATTTCCAGTTTTCAACGTTACACGAAAATGAAAAGAAAAAGTACAGCGACATGTTTTATTTCTCTCCAACACTATGTTTAATCTTTACATCGATATATCGAGTCTGCGTCTCATTCACAGTAAAACCTGCAAGTTCATAGTCCACATCTTTCAGAATGAATGTTGTTTCCACTGTTCCTAATTTTGTGACTCCCTATAGGTCAACCAATAAATTTTATGACTCAGGCTTAGCACAATTTGCAACAACTCCGTTGGGCAGTAGTTAATTGCAATCAGTTGGATTAAATTGCATTTGGTATGTTTTTTACAGTTTACCGAAAAATAATGAAAAGATTGGCGCATTAAACTCTTGACTGACACCAGTAACAGAACCTTACTGTCTTGAAAATTAGGTTAAAGGTTAAGCTTATGTGTAATAAATCTTGACATCAGTATTCGTGAGCTGGAGCATTGTCCACGGACAGTCTTGCTTAGAAATGGGAGGGCGGCATTAGGGAATATTATAGAGAAAAAATACCACAGTGCACTCTTCCTTAACCAGGATAGTTTATAGACAAACGGGACATCCATTTTATTTATTTCCCACGGGTGGGGGGGGGGGCGATATGTGCGATCGACCGTGTGTCGGTCTGTCATCAACAGCTTGTTAACACGATAACTTAAAAACTGCTGTAGGGATTATAATGAAACTTGGTATGTAGTTTCTGTGGGAACAAGCACAGATCGGTATTATAAGTGGGCCAGCTTCGTCCAAGGAAAATGCACTAGCTGGACTTGAAAAATTTCAGCTCCATGATGGCCGTGTTTAACTGATGGGGTGGGGGGGGGGGGGGAGGGGGGCCTGTGGGGAATATGTGGGCTATGCACACTGCTCTAGTCAATTGTTAATAAGCGAGGGCTTAAGTTGAGTACCTTACATGAAAGAAGTTTTTGTTAAGAAGCGGTTTGATAGCGGCACAAAACGGTCTGGTGAAAATGGTCAGCGCACGAAACGACCCATCATCCTTTGGTTCTTCTGTGTAGGTCATTATGCTATCATATATATATATATATATATATATATATATATATATATATATATATATATATATATATATATATTAATACTAATATATATATACTATTATACTGTTCAGGTTATTCGCAATGGATGGAGATTGGGAAGACGTTGAATGGGAGGTTTCCAGTGGCGATGAAACGGGATCCCTCACCGATTATGACGCCGACATGGAGCATGACGTCACGGCCGATGATGCAGCACCAGGTGACGTCAGAGCCAGCTATCCGGATGATAAGGAGTCCACTGGATATGGTAGACAATACTCGGAGGAGTTCACGTGCGGGGTGTGTTACGAGCTGATGGTCGAGCCGACGACGCTACAGTGCGGACACAGCTTCTGCAGGCATTGCTTGGCCGAGTGGTTCCTCACACACAACAAGCAGGAGTGCCCCTCGTGTCGTCAGGCCTTCCTGGGGCTGCCCAAAGTCAGCTACGCCTTGAGGTGAGAACCCCTTCCGCCCTCCCCCTCTCTCCCCTCCCCCCCCCCCTCACACCCGACAAGATAGCTTGGCAGAGCGCGTCCCTCATACACAGGCCCTTTACTTTACAAAGAACACAGATGCGTAGTTAAAATTTTGAACGATGCGCATAAACTTGTAATCAAATTATAATAAGTGAAAACTAGATAGTACATAAAATGTTGCAGTGGAGAAATCGTGACTAAGTCAATGAAACTTCTACTGTTAGCTTCGAGTAATATATGGTGCAATAATGCGGAAATTAACATAAAGTGTGTATAGATTTCGGCTTACATAATCTATTTATTTCATACTTTGGCATGTGAAATGAATTTCGTATGATAAACTAAAAGCTTATGAAACATAATGTTAGATAAAAAAGTGCAAAAGTTATACCAACTTCATGAAGGTTTTTTTTTTGTGTAAAAATTTCTGAGAAGCGTACGGTTATGAAGAACGATTCGGTGGAAGGGTGGGGGGAGGGTGAATGCTGTCGGGCCCGCGCGACTTCCCCCCCCCCGGCTGGGTCCGCCCCTAAAGAAACCTGAAAGAAATGATTGCGTGAATTTCTGACTGCAGGTCTACAATGGAGAGGTTAATGGGCGAGCGGTATGAGGAACGGAAGCGCTCCGCCCTGACCCCGCACGCCCGGGAGAGGATCCGGGCTTTTGAGGGTCGCTTCTCTGCCTCCAGGCTAGGCCAGCAGGTCATGCAGGGCGCGCGGGTGCTGAACGCCGTCGGCAATAACCGCCCCGCCCCCAACTGGAGGGACAAGGATGTGTGGATAGGCCTGGCCATCATAACTGTGGCTGTCGTCATTGTAAGCGGGAAGGGGGGGGGGGAGGGGGGTAGGCCTGGCCATCATAACTGTGGCTGTCGTCATTGTAAGCGGGAAGGGGGGGGGAGGGGGGTAGGCCTGGCCATCATAACTGTGGCTGTCGTCATTGTAAGCGGGAAGGGGGGGGGGGGGAGGGGGGTAGGCCTGGCGATCATAACTGTGGCTGTCGTCATTGTAAGCGGGAAGTGGGGGGGAGGGGGGTAGGCCTGGCGATCATAACTGTGGCTGTCGGCATTGTAAGCGGGAAGGGGGGGGGGAGGGGGGTAGGCCTGGCGATCATAACTGTGGCTGTCGTCATTGTAAGCGGGAAGGGGGGGGGAGGGCCTGGCGATCATAACTGTGGCTGTCGTCATTGTAAGCGGGAAGTGGGGGGAGGGGGGTAGGCCTGGCGATCATAACTGTGGCTGTCGGCATTGTAAGCGGGAAGTGGGGGGAGGGGGGTAGGCCTGGCCATCATAACTGTGGCTGTCGTCATTGTAAGCGGGAAGGGGGGGGGGGGAGGGGGGTAGGCCTGGCGATCATAACTGTGGCTGCCGTCATTGTAAGCGGGAAGTGGGGGGAGGGGGGTAGGCCTGGCGATCATAACTGTGGCTGTCGGCATTGTAAGCGGGAAGTGGGGGGAGGGGGGTAGGCCTGGCGATCATAACTGTGGCTGTCGTCATTGTAAGCGGGAAGTGGGGGGAGGGGGGTAGGCCTGGCGATCATAACTGTGGCTGTCGTCATTGTAAGCAGGAAGTGGGGGGAGGGGGGTAGGCCTGGCGATCATAACTGTGGCTGTCGTCATTGTAAGGGGGAAGGGAGGGGGGAGAGGGGTTAGGCCAGGCCTGGCGATCATAACTGTGGCTGTTGTCATTGTAAGCGGGAGGGGGGGCGGGGGGGGGGGGGTATGCCAGGCCTGGCGATCATAACTGTGGCTGTCGTCATTGTAAGGGGGAAGTGGGGGAGGGGGGAGAGGGCTTAGGCCAGGCCTGGCGATCATAACTGTGGCTGTTGTCATTGTAAGCGGGAGGGGGGGGGGGGCGGGGGGGGTAGGCCAGGCCTGGCGATCATAACTGTGGCTGTCGTCATTGTAAGGGGGAAGTGGGGGGGGTGGTAGGCCAGGCAAGGCGATCATAACTGTGGCTGTTATCATTGTAAGGGGCAAGTGGGGGGGGGGGGGGGGAGGTAGCACTGTACGATCATAACTGTGGCTGCCGTCATTGTAAGCGGGAAGGGGGGGGTAGCACTGACGATCATAACCGTGGCTGTCGTCATTGTAAGCGGGAAGGGGGGGGGGAGGGGGGTAGGCCTGGCGATCATAACTGTAGCTGTCGTCATTGTAAGCGGGATGGGGCGGGGGGAGGGGAGAGGGGTTAGGCCAGGCCTGGCGATCATAACTGTGGCTGTCGTCATTGTAAGCAGGAAGTGGTGTGGGGGGGGTGGTAGGACTGAAGATCATAACTGTGGCTGTCGTCATTGTAAGCAGGAAGTGGGGGGGGGGGGGGTAGGACTGACGGTCATAACTGTCACTGTCCTTACTGTAGGGGGTGTGAGGAGGGGGTATAGGACAGACCAGCATAACTGTGGCTGCAGTCACTGTAGGGGATGGATGGGGATGGTGTAGAGCTGACCGTCAGAGCTGTAGCTGTCCTCACTGTAGGGAGCGCTGGTGAGGGGGGTAGGACTGACCAGCATAACTGTAGTTGTCCTCACTGTAAGGGTGAAGTGTGGGGGGGGGGGGGAAGGGCTGACCAACATAGCTGTCACTGCAAGGGAGGAGATAGGTGTGGGGCTGACCGTCGGAGCTGTGGTTGTAGTCACTGTAAGGGGTAGATAGGGAGACGGGGGGGGAGGAGTGTATTGCTGACCGTTGGAGCTAAGGTAGTCAGTGTGAGGGACGGATGGGAGGGCGTGTAGAGCTGACCGCCACAGCTGTGGTTGTAGTCACTGTAAGGGGTGGCTGGGAAAGGGGATGGGGTACGGCTGACCGTTGTAGCTATAGTCAATCTAAGGGGTGGAGTGATGGATGGAGCGTAAATTACTTTAATTTGGTGTAGTATAGTCCTGCATAAAAATAACAGATCCCGGCATTTCAAGGCTGAAATAGAAAATAATTCGGTTGATGAAAAAGTTTGAAGCACTTTATGTGATGTGTAAGGCCACCAATCAACATGTTCGATTCATTATAGAATTTCATTTGAACCGAATTTCCCCATCTTTTATAATTCAGAAAAAAATTGAGTTTTCATTTGGCAGGTGTGGACGTTCCTAGGTTGGTTGCTAGGCAGCAGCAGCTCTGAGCCGATGACAACCAAGCCGATGGCCCGGTGGACGGAGGAGGACACACGGCGCTGGTTGGCTGATGTCGGCGCGTGGGCCGAGGCGGCGCTCAGGCAGAACTTCACGGATATGCATATCGGTGGGTGGGGGCAGGGGAGCTGAGAGGTGTGGGCGGAGGGGGCGGGGGAGGACACGCGGTGCTGGTTGGTTGATGTCGGTGTGTGGGCCGAGGCGGCGCTCAGACAGAACTTCACGGATATGCATATCGGTGGTTGGGGGCAGGGGAGCTGAGAGGTGGGGTGGAGGAGGGGGGGGCGGGGGAGGACACGCGGTGCTGGTTGGTTGATGTCGGCACGTGGGCCGAGGCGGCGCTCAGGCAGAACTTCACGGATATGCATATCGGTGGGTGGAGGCAGGGGAGAGGAGAGATGGGGGGGGGGGGGGGAGGACACACGGTGCTGGTTGGTTGATGTCGGTGTGTGGGCCGAGGCGACGCTCAGGCAGAACTTCACGGATATGCATATCGGTGGGTCGGGGCAGGGGAGCTGAGAGGTGGGGGGGGGGGAGGACACGCGGCGCTGGCTGGCCGATGTCGGCGCGTGGGCCTAGGCGGCGCTCAGGCGGAACGTCACCTATTTGCATTTCGGCGAGCGAGAGGCGGTAGGTCGCGAAATTGGGAAGAGGCTTGTTTTTGTTTGCATATGATGTGTACTGTGCATGTGTGTGTCGATGTGTTTGCATGTGGTGTGTACTGTGTTTGTGTGTGTTTGTGATTGTGTTTGCATGTGGTATCAGATATTGTGTATTATACCAATATGCTAGACTCTGCTGAAGCTCTATAGATCTTCCGTTATCGCGCTGCAGCAGCGCCAACTAGAGTGCACTAACCTGCTATTGCACCGTTCAGTGTTTACAGTTTTTCGTTGTCGCGAATAAGCATTTTGCTTCATAGGAAATTTTTGTTTTCAAGCAATGAAGCAAGCATACTTAAACTAGTTTTATTATACCACAGTATATCCTTTTTTGAAGCAACCCGCGTGTTTTATTTATCGACAAACAACCATTCTGTATATGTGGCGTTTATTTTCCTGGAGTATGATATTTTAAGCTTCAAGTACATTTCAACACGAGAATGCTGAAGAACAAGCCGCCGCAAAAGCATAGAGCTTAGATAACATTTAAGTTCTCTCATCCAAGTTACGAAAAAAGTAGATCCAAGCTTTGCCTAATAAAAGCATTACTGCAGTAAAACTGACTGCATGTACAAACGCGGCAGTGAATATTGCACCACTCGCGCTGTTCGGGATTGTCTGTAAACAAGAGACCTTGGCATCCCACTGGAGTCAAATTACAGAAACAGTTTTCGTTACAACCCTTCATTCACACCTATTTGCAAAAACATCAAACAAAAAAAAAAAAAAAATAACCACTCACAAAATTTTCATCTATTTACATTGTATAAGTACAGCAATAACGTCCTTGTTTCTCTTGTTTTAATTTGCACAGCAACAACTTAATTTGCGATAAATAAACATAGAAATATGCCTTATATTTTGTTTAATAATTAACTGTGTTAACCATTTACACTTCAGTTTCCTGCTTTTTCTCCCATCACTGCTCTCCAAGTTTCTGTTGTTCAGTTTCAAGGTGAAATGAAGTCGCATCGTAACAAATAAATTGATTGTGAGATCTTGTGAGGAACACGTGTTATCGGAACAGCTGAGATCTGACATAAGACCAAATTTATTTAGCTGCGTCACTTATTTTCGACGAACCTTATCTTGATGCACTGCATCGTAAATAATATCACAGAACTTGTTTTCCATAGCGGCTAATACAGATAGGAACATATCACTAGGAACAATGAGAGATCCGCTTTTATACATTTTTGATTTAACAAATACATGGGTGTGGTTACACTCGTCGAACACTCCAGTCATTTTTTTCTGCGCACCGTTTGCAGGCTTTCTCGTGAGTCTTTCGAATGAGATAGCCTCCAATATATGCAAGAATATGTCTCTTACGTCCTTTCATTTCAGTTGTAGCCCTTCTTTAATTGCCATTGCGTCCAGTACCAACACGCAGAGTTTTGAACTGTTTGACATTCGTTGTGTTTTTAAGTGTAAAGAACTTAAAACATGTTCATTAAAACCAGGATAAATTCTAATACTATGCATTTCTTTTCGAAGTGTTTCTACGGAAGGTAACTTTAGCAGTCTTTGCAACAGCCTGTATGTTTTTGGACTAGAATGCAAAAGCGACAGGGCTAAGGCCTTTTCTGAAGAAGTCCATCGTCGCCCTTTTGCTTTTTTGTTTCCCTCTCTGACTTTGCACATAACAAGATCAAGTGTAGGACCTGAAAGAAATTTTGACAAATCATATTTCAATTTCACAATTGTTTGTGTTCGACTAACTTTCGGCTTGGTTCGAATTTTGGTGATGTTTGACAAAAGATTAAGTTTATGGCGTGCCCTGCATTTGAACATTCTCAGGTTTTGTACTTCCTACTTGAACCGTACTTTACTTGGAGCGGCAGCATTTGGAGTTGGACTTTCATTATCCCTTGAAACTGTCTTCTGTACTAGCAACAGATTCTTTATTTACTGGTGTCTTTTGAAGGAGAGTTCTTTTCTTTGGAGCTGGTCTTGAACTTTCTGTGGTGGATTTGGAACAGTCGGAAACTTTGTTGGTACTGCGGTCCAAACTAACTTGTTTCTTGTAGCCGCGTTCATAAATTGCCCATATTCAAAGTGCAGCGAGCATAGCCTGCATGTTTTGCTCAAACAATTTGCATCTTTGTCATCCATATATTTTCTTCTGTAGTTCACCACCCATTGTCGACATCTGTGAGAATATAAAGACTCTTGTTGTTGCAATGAATAAAGCTACAGAACAAGAAAGAGAAAGAGTAAAGATAGTGGTGTGAATGCAGTCTTTTTGTGAAATGTCAGCATCACGAGATCATGAGATCCGGCTTTATTTGTGTGTAACTCTTGGAAAGAACTGTTTGATAACTGGCATGTTCTGGAAGTGCGTGTACGGTTTTCTGTGCACTGATGCGTCTTAAAAATTTTAATATTAATATTGAACTCTCTTTTAGCAATTATGTGCTATAATGGAATATGAAAGCTCCTCCGTTTGTTGAGAGTTGCCTGTGATGCACTGTTTTTTCAATCTGAGATGGTGCCATTTCCTGCATTCTTCCTACATAACAAATAGTCTTTTCTATTCTTGTTTGCATTCTGAATGTACTTTATTTATTTTAGGACAGTGTGGGAAATGAGTGAACAATGAAGTAAAAATGTAATTTTTGTGCTTTTCATGAAGGATAGTATGAATGATACTTCTACAATTGAAATAATAAAGGTGAGTAAAATCTTTGATTATCGCTAACTTTTTCCTTCCGCATAGGCAGGCGACTTTTCAGAATTGAAATACGGTAATAAAAACGCTAAATTTACCTCTTTGGCCGTCCCGGGCATGACGTTAAACTGTCTCACTTGGGTCCGTCCCTTTATTTTTAAAGGAGTCCATTGACCCAAAGGGAGGCCGGAGTCGATATTCCAACCCCCTTCGGGGTACAGGTCTTACTAGGTTTACCTCAGTTCTACTGGTATCTCGCCTCCCACCTTGCCTATAATATATACCCTGTCAATAACATATACCTTTAATAAATACTTAAATAATTAATTTTCTCTTCAGCAATAAACTACTTTCTACCATCTTGATATTCGAACTACCTTCCAGACACAGTATAACCCTGAAGGGTTTATAGGTGTCGAACAATCTAATACTTCAGTACCTGGACAAAAATAGTATTAAACTGGAATCCGACATGACAAAAAGAACACCGACAATACGGCGACATATCGAAATTGAATCGCCCCCCGCGCCCTTCTAGAGTATATCATCGTTTCACCTCGGGACGGACACCTTAAGCTCTCTCCACTCGCAATTGAAAAGGGGCTTAATGGGATAGTCGGAACGCGGTACACTGTTAAACGACTAAGATCAGGTTCCTTACTTGTTCATGTTACTGAGCGTAGACACAGCGCTGCACTACTACAGTTAGAAAACTTCGTCGGCGTACCCGTGAGAGCAACTGCCCATAGAACACTTAACACATCTAAAGAAGTTGGTCTCCCACCCAGAGCTGAAATTCTGCTCTGTGGAGGAAATCAAGGCAAGACTGAAAAACAAAGCTCAAGTCGTTACGCAGAGACAACAACTGAACCAAAGAAACAGGGAATCTGAAAACAGATTTGCTGCACTAATGGAGGTTGATGAAGTTGGCGCCTCGCTACATCCCTCTCCAAAAATATTTTCAGCAGAGGATCGTAAGATCTCCCTTCAGACCCTCCCTGTCCATCCCAAGCCACCACGAGTGGCAGTCAGCAGACCTAGAGTCAACAGTACCGAATGACAATAGTTCACTGGAACATTAGAGGTTTTTGGACCAACCAGATAGATCTATTAACTCTGAGCCAGCAGTATAACCTGTCCATTTCCAAGAAACATACGGTACTGATATTTTCCCACCAAATTTAACCGGTTACACTTCCTATTACAAAAATGCCAATAACGACCGCGCCTCTGGCGGAATCACTACCTTAATCCGAACTTGCAGGCAACTGCAGTTCGTGTTACGATGAAGAAAACTTTTTCCATTTGCAACATATACCTACCACCACCCTCCAAACCCAAACCAGAAGAACTTAACGACTTGATTAACCAAATACCAAAACCTATTCTATTTTTAGGTGACTTCAATGCACATAGCGCTCTATGGGGTAATACAAGCACCGACCACAAAGGTAAACTAATTGAAAACCTAATAATTTCCATAATCTCTCACTTTAATAACGATAACGATAAATCTCCTACATACCTACACCCTGGCACTGGTTCAAAAACCTCAATCGACTTTACATGGCATCTAGTAATTTGTTTTTAGATTTTAAATGGGAAGTCTTAGACGATAACTACGGCAGCGACCACTTCCCTGTTTTATTAAAACCACTAGATCCACAGCAACAGAAAGGAGTACCAAGGTGGAAATTCCACAAAGCAAACTGGTCAGTGTTCCAGGAACTATGCCTAAAGGCCATAAAAACCAACTACTTTACACATGATGACGACGCGATTTTACTTTTTACTGCTCTAATCCAGGCAATCATG
Source organism: Protula sp. h YS-2021 (assembly GCA_949752745.1). Taxonomy (NCBI): domain Eukaryota; kingdom Metazoa; phylum Annelida; class Polychaeta; order Sabellida; family Serpulidae; genus Protula; species Protula sp. h YS-2021. The sequence goes on from OX457028.1 coordinate 79,974,304, forward strand.
GAAAAACCCATACCCAAAACCTCCGGAAACAATAAAAAGCCACAGAAACCTTGGTTTAACGACGACTGCAAAAAAGCAATAGCTTTGCGGAGAACAGCTTTTCGCCAATTTTATATCAGCCCGGACAACACGATAAAACTTGAATACAAACGGCTGCGTGCCGCAGCACGCAGAACCATCAAAGCAAGCAAAAAGCAAACCTGGGAGGAATATATCTCCACATTAAACAAAAACAATTTAACTAAAAAAGTATGGGAGATAATTCGGAAAATATCTGGCAAAACATCTCAAAACCTATAAACCACCTCACCACAAACAAGCAAGCTATCACAAAACCCGATGAAATAGCAAATACCTTTGGCAGAACCTTTCACTTCAACTCTTCATGTGACAACTACTCCCAAGCTTTTCGTCAAATAAAAGAAGCAAAAGAACAAATACCAATGGACTTCACCTCAAATAACTTGGAACAGTACAATAGCACTTTTACCCTGGCGGAGTTGAAAGACGCCATGCAAAACTCACATGACTCAGCTGCCGGACCAGACGACCAGGTTCTAAAACACCTACCCGAGGAAATACTTGAAGTCCTCCTAGAATTACTCAACCAAGTTTAAACTACAGGAAACTTTCCTGAAATATTGAAAGAAGCCACTATCATACCAATTCCAAAACCCAATAAGGATCCTACCAATCCCCAAAATTACCGCCCAATATCTCTGACAAGTTCGTTGTGCAAAACACAATAGCCGCAAGACTAATTTGGTATTTAGAGAAAAATTATCTGATTACTGACATCCAAAGTGGCTTCAGAAAAGAAAGAAGTACCATAGATAACCTGGTTAGACTCGAATCATTTGTAAGAGAAGGTTTTATCAATAACGAATATGTCACTGTTTTCTTCGATTTAGAAAAAGCCTACGACACGGCTTGGAAACACAGGGTCATGCAAGACCTCTACAACCTTGGCGTACGAGGTCGTCTCCCAGAATTCATTGAAGCGTTTTTTAAATGACAGGCGGTTTAAAGTCCGTCTCGGTTCTGTTTTCTCGGACTATTTTGAGCAAGAAGAGGGCTATCCTCCAAGGCTATATTCTATCAATTCTCTTGTTTCTGATCAAAATCAATAGTATCAAAGGCGCAACTAAACAGGGAATAGACTGCTCACTGTTTGTAGACGATTTTGCTATGTCTGCAAAGGGTAAGAATATGAATCTCATAGCAAAATATTAACTCTCTTCAAAAATGGACTGACCAAAATGGTTTCAAATTTTCGCAAACCTAAAACAGTCTGCATGCACTTTTGCAGCAAGCGAAAGCCAACGATGATCCTATTTTATACTTATCAAACACTCAGATACCTGTAGTAAAGGAAAACAAATTCCTTGGTCTAATTCTGGACTCGAAGCTTAATTTTATTCCCCACATAAAAGACGTGAAGAGGAAATGTCAAAAGGCACTCAACCTGCTACGAGTCGTCTCCGCCCAAGACTGGGGAGCAGATACCAGTACTAAATTAAAACTGTATAGATCATTAATAAGATCTAGAATAGATTATGGTAGCATCGTCTACGGATCGGCAAGGCCCTCGTACTTAAAGATGCTGAACCCAATACAAAAACAAGGCCTTAGCCTCTGCCTTAACGCTTTCAGAACCTCACCTGCGAAAAGCCTTCAGGTTGAATAAAATGAACATCCATTAGATATCCAACGAATCAAACTCTCAATGCGATATGGAGTTAAACTATACGCAAATAAAGAAAACCCCACCCATAAGGCAGTGTTCGAAAAAGACCATTCAGAAATCCTAAACACACGCCCTAGGGTTAACGTACCCTTTGGCACTAGAATTCGTAACCACATTAATAATGCTGGAATCAAAGTCGAGCAAATTGCAAACTTAAAAGTTTCGAAATACCCAACATGGAAAATACTAAGGCCAACCATAAACAAAGCTCTGGCACACTTTTCCAAGGACGCAATAAATGCTGAGGAGTTCAAAGTTAGGTTTGCTGAGATAAAGGAAACCTAACTTCACCATCATTTCATATACACGGGCGGATCTAAACTCGATAACAAAGTTCCTGCCTCAATAGTTACAAAATCAAATACCCTGAAAACAAGATTACCAAACGGCTCCTCCATCTTTTCCGCGGAGGTTCGGGCGCTCCAACTAGCCATGGAAATTGTCAAGATTAGTAGGTACAAAAATTTGTTATCTCTGTCGATTCCTTATCGGTCTTACAATCACTAGAAAATCTGCAAGTGTCGAACACAATGATTTTAGACCTAATATAAAAGGGCAGTCAAACAAGGCAAATCCCTAGTGTTTTGCTGGATGCCAAGCCACGTGGGCATACCGGGTAATGAAGCTGCGGACCAGGCAGCAAAAGAAGCGCTAAACTACAACATATCCGAACTTTTCATACCATACTCCGACTTTAAACCCCCTATTTCAAGTTATGTAAAAAGCCTTTGGCGACAAAAGTGGAACGAACAAAGAAATAACTAACTCTTTCAAATCCAACCAACAGTTGGACAAAAGCACCTAGCTCTTGGCAATATTCGCGACTCAACGGTTACGCATAGAGTTCGAATCGGGCATACATACATCACCCACAGATATCTTTTGAGAGGCGATGTGCCTCCAGAATGTATTGGTTGTCAAAAACGTCTGACTGTAAAACATATTCTACTCAATTGCGTAGATTTTCAGAACATTCGTTCATGCTACTACAGTGTGAACTCCATGAAAGGTCTTTTTGCAAAGGTAGTACCAAGCAAACTTATTTCTTTCTTGAAAGAAATACACTTGTACAGAAAGTTTTAGATTGAATTTAGTTGGTTTTAGATGTATATACTACTTGTTTTGTTTATTTTAGTTGATTTTAGTTTCAACTGAGTCTTCCTATAGCAACAGAACCGACACAATATGATCTTAACGGGTTGCGGGTTCGTTAAACCAATCAATCAATCAAATCAAACTCTTCGGCTCCTTTGTGAATCAAAAAAAGGACAAATCTTTCCTTGTTTTGGGGGTTATAATTGCACCCAAATAAAGCGCATAAAATTCCTTTTCCGGACAGTGTCCCAGATTCGAATGGGATGGGCGCAACCTTCATCACGATAACAATGGAGAGGGCTGGAGTTTGGCATATTGGTATAATATAGCATATTTGGTGGTATGTACTTTGTTTGTGTCTGTCTGTGGGTGTGTTTGCATGTGATGTGTATTGTGCATGTGTCTGTCTATGGGTGTGTGGTGTGTACTGCGTTTGTGAAAATAACATGTTTCGAAAGTGTTACTGTGATATCATCGGCATGCCATTAAAGAAACCCAAAGAGTAGTGAAGGTGAAAAAAAGAGATAAAATAAAACCGATTTTTACTATTGCCTGCGTACTTAAAATCAAGTTGATTCAATTCAAATATATGTAAAAAGAAAGCGGGTGTGGCTGCCCCCGGATGACCGTGAAAATCAGGGTAAATAAGTAAACAGATTTGTATGCAGCTTGTCAAGGTCATTGAGTACAGTGTCTCTATATTATGTAAAACACTTCAGGACTCATAAATGCACTTCATTCGGTAATATTTATGTTATAGATAAACCATGAAAAGGAGTGGGTTCGTGAAATATAGTACATCGAGGGTGGCATAGCCACCCGAAATGTATTATGTTTCACGAATCAACGATTTTGAATGGTTTATCGGACTCAAACCACCCCATCCCATTCGAATAGAGTGTGAAATAAAATTTTTTTTTCTGGCGTTGTTGTCAGACGGCTCGCTGCTGATGGCGATGACGGAGGAGGACCTTGACGTCATCTGCGGTGACGTGGACGCCTTACACAAGCGCGCCTTACTCGTGGCCCGCGACGCCGCCCTCCAGCACGGCTCCAAGCTGCCAGCCGACTTCTGGGAGTACAAGGTATGCGGTACCATCATTGGGTGAAGCTACACAGCTGTACAACACAGGAAGGACAGGAGCGGATACGGACGGGGAGGGAGGGAGGGAGGGGTCGGGGGGGGGGTGTCGCGAGGATCCGACTCTTCCCCTCCCCTTTTAAACACTGATAAAGATAACGTAATCCTTATTTCACAACGTTTTTTAAAGGATATAAAAGACAAAACCTTGGCGATGTAAGACTATATGAAAGGACGCCATTTTTTTATGGTTCTGCGTAATTTTGAATATGGCTGACACTTCTATATTTATATAACCCACGTGATGAGTGATACAGAAATGTTATCTATGGGATGTGTACACCGCAACAACACAGACTCACTCATGCACAGTGTCGAGACAATTTTTACATCAGGGATGGGAGCTGCTGGTCTTATCATAGTAGTGCATCATTGAGGGGGGGGGGGGGGGAATTGGTCGTCAGTATGTACGTATATCAGCTGCGGGGGAGGGGGGGGGGGAGGTTGGGGGTTAGTAAAAAAAAGAAATAGTAGCCAATTATCAAAATGCTTCTCCATCAATATTGATAGGATTTCTTTCCAATTTTGTACTGATGTCTGCTGGATGAACATGGAAAAATTACTTTTTTGCGCGCGATCCGCCAAAAGTTGACCAAATAGCGATTTTCCAAAAAGTTGGCGGCATGTTAAATCTTTATGTTTTGCAAAATGTATTATCTGCTGTAGTTTGATTGGATTTGTTCGAAATTTTAGAACATTGCTCTTCATGAGATGGGTTTTTTTTTCAATGTTTTTTTTTTTTAAATAGTCTCATGCCGCCGTTTGAAAGTTTGAGGGATCAGGTTTTTCAAAATAGTCCTTCTGCAAGTAATTTTAGTCAGGTTGCTTTCATTTGTAGGCGTAGTCCAAAGTTATGGCGTCTTTGAAATTTACTTTTCTGAGATCCATGCGAGTTTAAGCAGATGAAAAATGTCAGTAACCGGTTTTTAAGATGCTGCTACCAAGTTTTGGTGACACTTCAGCCGATTGATATTTGATTCAGTAGATTGCGGCTGGTCATACTGTCCTTGGACATTCTTGTTTTTAGATTGTAAAAGTATTATAATATAATATTTATTGACTTGTTGTTTGATTGACTTGTTGATTTATTGCTTTGTTGATTTGCAGGAGCTTCATTTATTCAAAGTGGCGTGGGCGGTGGTGGCGTTTCAGAATTACCCCCGCCTGGCCATCTTCTTCCTGTGGCTGTTCGACTACGAGGGAGGATTCCTGCCCATGCTACACTCCACCTGCCCCGTGATGGACATGTCGCTGATCCACTTGTACACACACAGGGTGAGGCAAGCAGGAGCTGTGGAGGGGAAGGGGGGAGGCGGGGTTCTTCACTCCACCCTCCACCTGCCCTGTGATAAACATGTCCCTCATCCAGTGAGACACACACAGGCTGAGATCAGCAGGAGGTGTGGGCAGATCAGGTCGCAGTATGAAATAGTGTGGAATGAGTTGGCAGTAGGGTGGACTGCCTCCCTCCTTTAGCCTGCACTGGGCATCCGCTACGCCCCGGCAGAAAAGGTCAAAATAAGGAAGGTGATGCGCAACAGAAGAAAGGATATTTATTCCCAAGCCGTCTGTGATTATCAGTGAACTTGCTGTTCCTTTCCTTGGATCAAAAGAGTTTCGATCCTGTAGAAGGGTTTTCCTTACCTTTACGTTTCCAAGAATTGGGGTCTAAAAATAGAAATATCCCCTATATGGCACCTTTGTTGTCATAGGCTTACGTCATAATAGGATCATAATACGTCATAATAGGAGTAAGTCGTCAATTGGTTGTTCTGTAGCTGCGGATAGAGAGACCTGCACCCGTCGTTATCGGCCACCCGCGAGTTCTCTAATCAGCGCCACAATACTCCAGTTGGTGATCTATTTATAGAAAGATTTATCCGTAAAATTCGCTACAAAACCCGCCATTCCTTTAATCTTCGTTTCATTGTGTCAAGTGAATGGTAGAATTGTTGATGTTTGTAGTTTGAAAGCCCGACGTTCGGTCAGTGGCTGGATTTTGCCTTCCGCTGGTTGATGTTGCCACAGCTGAGTATATTTGGTGACTTCGCGTGGAAGAACTTGTGGCAGACGAACGTCTGGATCTGCCTGTGGATCCTGATTAGCTGTCTGCTCCTGTCCGTGCTCGAGTTCCTCAAGCTGGTCACTTTCCTCATGCAGATAAAGCCGTGAGTATTGTGAGGGTGGGGGAGGGGGCGGGGAGGGGGGAGATGGGGCGGTTGTCCTGAAGATTGGGGTGGGGGGGAGGGCGCTAGTTGAGGAGTTGAGGGACGGAGGTGCCATGTGTAAATAGAAACAAAAAAAAAAAAAAAAGACTCGTATTTATGTAAGGTGTCGGATGGGTGGGGGTGCAGCTGGGGTGTTTGTGTCACGCTGTCGGAGGGAGGGAGCGGGTGGTTAACTGAAGTGATGGGTATTTGTGTGAGACTGTCGGAGGAAGTGGGGGGGGGGGAGCTAGCTGACGAGATGGGTGTTGATGTCATGTTGTTGGGGGGGGGAATGGCTGAGGAGACGGGTATTTGTGTCAGGTTGATGGAGGGTGGAAGGCGGGGGGCGGGTGGGGCTAGCTGAGGAGAATGGTGTTTGTTTCTGGCAACAGTGAATAAGATTTTGCACTATTTCGTACTCTCACAGATGTTAATCTTGCGCTTTACATATGGTTAATGTTTCTCTTTACAAAGTTGTTCTTTTTTTCAGAATACAGCGCAACATTGTGAAAGGCTATTGGACGTCGATCTTCAATTCGTCGGTATTTTACTTGACTGGCTACATTCTTTGGAACTTTATACCTGGTATTGTGATCAATCTGTGGTTTTATTTTAACTTTATCTTCAGTACCATTGGCGGGGTGTCCCTGTTACGAGAAAATATCGCTTTGATACGGATACTGAACCGGCAGCGCAACGTGATTCGCTGAAAGTACAAGCCAATCGCAGCAACGTTGACAGCATATTCGATCGATACAAATCACGTTGAATTAAACTATCAAAGCTGCTGATAAAATGCGCTTATATTCTTGACATTTTTTTTGATAGTTTTTGTTTATTTATTTACTCTGTTGTTTATCCGAGGAATGTCAAATCTTTGTTTTTTTCCTTTCTTTGCTTACGATGTACAGGCCACAAATTTTTCATTGGGTGTTGCAGTTAACTGACCGGTGATACAGTTATTTTAATCCCGTTACTTCATACAGCTGTTGTTTGTTTGTTTTTTTTTTTTGTTGGGTTTTTTGTTGTTTTTTTTTTTTTCAATTTTGTCTTGTGTAAATTTCTGATATTTCAACTTGATGTTATACATCGGGGTTTCCACGGCCTCATGAAAACTTGGAGGTCTGAAAAATTAAGAAAAAAAACAACCTGGAAAAATCATGTAAATTTTATTGAAGAAATCTGTGGGAATCCCGTGGAGAGATATGACATGGATATGACGTAAACAGGAGTTAGGGATCTCGTTAAGTAACAATTTTGTGAGAACTCTTTTAATTGGTTGTTGCTTGCGAACATATGATTGGGCAATTTGATGAATGTGGGCGGGATTTTATTTCTACTTCAGTACAACTTTTATTGTTTTATTCATTTAGTTTTTACGTATTTATTATTGTTATTATTTTTGGTGTAGTTTTCTTCCTGCTGAAGGTGCACGGCAAGTCATGGGCTCGTGAAGGTCAAAATCGTTGTAATCTTCCAAACCAAGGGGGAGTGCGTCACGTCAATGCTCAAATGTTTTCCATATTAAATTGCGCTATTTTTCTGCAAGCCTTGCTGGCCGATTCAAAGATCTGCATAAAATTCCTTCTTTCTTTTGAACCGAAGAAATAATTATATGCTGCATAATATCCACGGTTTTGCAATAACATCAAAGAAACTTCTATCGTTAATACGCAAACACATCCGTCCTCATTCAGCCAGTTATGTAACCAAGAGGGGGATTTTGTCTGTGGTTACATCCACGCCCGGCCACGCATGCACACACACGCCAACCATTTACAGTTAAGAAACATTGTGGGAGTATTAGAAATCCCCATCCCTCCCCATCCGATCCCGCCCCCCCCCCAAAAAAAAAATAAGAAAAAAGAAAAATAACGTTTTCTTGAAACTTGTGATACAAGCGTTTATGTGATACTATTCAAAGTTAGCGTACTTGTGTGTGGTTATACCGGAGAACAATGCCGATACTTGTGTGTGGTTGTACCGGGGAACAATGCCGATACTTGTGTGGTTGTATCGGGGAATAATGACGATACTTGTGTGTGGTTGTACCGGGAAACAATGACGATACTTGTGTGGTTGTATCGGGGAATAATGACGATACTTGTGTGTGCTTGTACCGGAGAACAATGCCGATACTTGTGTGTGGTTGTACCGGGGAACAATGCCGATACTTGTGTGGTTGTATCGGGGAATAATGACGATACTTGTGTGTGGTTATACCGGGAAACAATGACGATACTTGTGTGGTTGTACCGTGAAACAATGACGATACTTGTATGTAATCAAGGTCTTTTAGCTCTTTTTGGTGTGTTGTTTTTATTTACTTTCTGCAGTCTATTATAATGTATTGTGAAGAATGAAAGTAATTGAAAAAAAAAAGAAAACATGTTAGTGGTCAGCTAGTGTTGAAGAGTTTTGCGTAGAAAGTAGAAAGTAAGGTTTCTGGGAAGCCATCTCTTGTTATGTAGCTCTTTCAAGCCATGATTACGACTACCCCGCCCCCACCTTCCTCTCTCTCGCCCACCCTCTTCACCCCTATGTCAGTCGATGTAACGCTGATGATAAGTGGGTTTAGATGTTAATGTGTGGGATTGCCAAGAATGCCGTGAGCTGTCGCTGAATCAACCGGGCTTTAACTCCGGTGCCATTTATGTTTACATGTGGTGAATTTAACTGTCGGTCAGGGTCAGATTAGCAAAGGTTTCAAAATGCGAGGGGTTTGGGAGTGGAGGGGGTGGCGGTATCGAACCCCAAAGTGTATATAATAAAGCATTGGAAAATGAGCGGATAAAAGTGACGCGTATACATGGCGGTTGTTGTGCTAAATGTGTTGTATTTCTTCAAGCCGTTGCGTGGTGATGTCACAATTGTATGATGATGTCACAGTTGTGTGCTGATGCCACAGTTGTGTGCTGATGTCATCATTGTGTGCTGATGTGGTTTCTGGACGTTTCGGCCCAAAACCAGTTCGGCCCAGCCGGTTCGGCCCAACGTGAAAGACGATTCGGCCCAGCTTTGGACGTTTCGACCCATGGTTTTGGACGGTTCGGCCCATTGTTTCCGATGACATAAATGTTAAATGAAACTTAAAATGAAGGCTGTTCCGGTTCAAAAAACGAGGAGAAAAGGAGATAAAACTTAATCGCAAAGCATCCTTGTCCAGATTTACATATCTAAAAAACTAAGGAGGACGTTTTTAAAGAATTACTTATAGTTTAATTACAAACTCTTATTATCGCTCTACGAGGGTGTCCCTTCATTTTGTTTTGACTTTTCGTCAGTGTCTGACTTTTTACATGCTTTCTTGGCTAGTGTCTAGCTAGTTTTTTACTTTTGTGTTTTAACGAGCCAGTGTCTGGCAATTTTGACACTTACAAGCCAGTGTCTGGCTATATTGATTTTCCTAAGCCAGTGTCTGGCGTATATTACCATGGGTCGTGGAAGATCACGCGAAAGATCCCAGCACAAAAGTAAAAGAAAAAGGGATCGATCTCTTTCGAGAGATACCGGTAAAACAAAGCACAAGAAAAAGTCGAAACATCGCTCGCGAGCGCGATCGTTGGAAAAACGACATAGTTCTGTGATTCGTGAGAGTTCACGAACTCGTGATAATTTAAGAGACAAATCTGTCGAGAGTTACAAAGAATCAAATAATTCACGAGATGATCTTGAAAGATCTTTTGTTAAAAATTCAAATGATGTTATTGTCTCGGGAAATTTGAACAGGGTACCTCAGACTCTCTCAAAATCTTTCTCAGCTACTGCTGAAGATAGGGAAATCCTGGAATCCACGGGAGCAGACCGTGATAAAAATAATAACTCTAGAGATTGCTTTTCCTTCGGAAACATATCCTACATTGCAAGGGATACTCAGTTCCAAGAGCCTGAGAAAACGAATTACAATATTCATGATTTGTCATCTTGCTCCTTTTTACCGAATGCTGATAGAAAGCAAACAGAGCAACAATCCAACTTTGACTTGGATGAGATTTTAAACGAAGGTGTACAAAAGGACATGAAAGGTCCTCCGCTTGATTTAAAATCAAAAGAGTTAGTGGACAACTGGTTTAGCCAGGACTGTGACTCTGAATACATCAAAAAATTAAAAGAAAGATACGCCGAACCTGGTAATACAGACAAACTATCTGGCAAGGACATGAACGCTGAAATTTATCGTAACCTTCCAGAATACATGAAACAGAGAGATTTTTGGCTTAAAGCCGTTCAGCAAAATATTTGTGCTAGCGCAGTTGCTAATTTTAGAACACTAGATGTTCTGTTGCAAAATCAAAAAGACATTAAGCCGGAAATATTATCCGTTCTCTGCAAACATCTATCTGCATCTACAAAATTTGCTGCAAAAGCGTCATCAGATATCACTGTTATAAGAAAACAGCAAATAAAGTATAATATACATCCCAAGTACAGACCTCTTTGCTCAAAGCGCACTTATGACAAACAGCTTTTTGGTGACAATTTGGCTGCAGTCTTGAAAGACACAGATGAGGCACACAAAATAGTATCATCGATCAAAAAAGACCAGCGCTTTCAACCATTCCAAAACAACCAAAAGACAAGGTCTTTTTTGTACCAGAGGGGCAGGGGGTCGCACACAAATCGAGGCCGAGGATCCTACCGACCCAGCTACCAAAATCCAAACCAACAACAGAACTACCAAGGGCCGAAGAAGCACAACAAAAACAAAAACATTCCACTAAGATAGACAGGTATGAAAATTCTTTCGCAACTCTTGAAACGCTTGAGGATATATGCAAAAGAAACCAGGAAAATTTCCAAGCGGGCCAATTGAAAAATCATGCACAATTTTGGAGTACATTCACGAAAGATCCTTGGGTTTTAAACTCGGTGTTTGGTTTCAAAATAGTATTAAAGGATGAGGTTCATCAAAATTTCCTTCCAAGGGAAATAAGATTCAATACTACGGAAGAAAAACTGATAGAATTGGAATTACAAAAATTGATCAAAAAGGGTGTTATTATCCCTATTGATGATAACTCGGGAGAAAATGAGTTTATTTCTAATATTTTCATAAGACCCAAGAAAAATGGCGGCATTCGCCTCATTCTGAATCTGAAATCGTTTAACGAACACGTAGAAACAAAACATTTCAAGTTGCAAAGTCTGCAAACGGCTATAGATCTTATGGTTCACGGCGCTTTTATGGCTTCCGTAGATTTTTCGGATGCTTATTACTCCGTACCGATACGGGAATGTGACCAGAAATTTCTTAGATTTTATTTCAAAGGCCAGAAATATCAATTCCGAGTTTTACCCAACGGTCTTTCGTCAGGGCCTCGCGATTTTACGAAAATTACCAAAACTTTATTTGGTTTTTTAAGAGAACGAGGTTTTCAGAATTCATACTATATAGATGATAGCTTCTTGACTGAAAGCACCTTTGATAAATGTTTTGAAAACGTGCTTATGACTGTGGAAAATAGTATGAATGCTGGGTTTGTGGTAAACTATGAAAAGTCAGTTCTCTGGCCCACTCAAATACTAACATATCTTGGCTTTATCTTAGATACTATAAACATGACAGTCAGGCCAACAAAGGAAAAAATCATAAAAATTAAGGCACTAATAACTGAATGTTTGGGAAAAGAAAACCACACTATTCAAAACATAGCAGAGCTTATAGGGAAATTGGTTTCGCTTTTTCCTGGAGTACAGAATGCAAAACTCTTTTATAGACAGTTAGACATTGAAAAATCCCATGCCTTAAAGGTCAATCGGGGAAACTTTGAAGCATATATGCAAATATCTCAGGTGGCCAGGGACGATTTGCAATGGTTTTTAAACAACCTTGATGACTCTTTTGTTGACGTAACGGTAAAAAATCCGGATTTTGTTTTGAAAACTGATGCGTCCAACTCTGGTTGGGGTGGTGTTCTAATGCTACCGGAGTCTAAAACTATTGTTTCACAAACCAGGGGCCAATGGAATTCCAATGAGACTGACTCTCATATTAACCTGAAGGAATTGTGGGCTGTGTATTACTCCTTATTGAGCTTGTGCTCGGACAGGAACAAAGTGGTCTTGAAAATTTGCTCCGACAATTCAACCACTGTTTCCTATTTGAAAAATCAAGGAGGAAAAATCCTAAAATGTCATCAAATTTCAAAAAGTATTTGGTTATGGGCAATTCAGAGAAAAATTTATCTAATTTCTTCCTTCATCCCAGGTGTGAAGAACATAGAAGCCGATAAATTGTCTCGCACACTAACTCCTAACACAGAATGGACGTTGATCGACTCCCAATTTTACAAAGTCAGGAAATTGTACCCTAATATCAATTTCGATCTTTTTGCTTCAAGACTCAACAATAAATTGGAAAAATATGCTTCATGGTACCCCGATCCTATGGCCTCTGTTTGTGACGCGTTCAGTCTTAACTGGAATAGCATAAACGCTTATGCATTTCCGCCTTTTTCAATTATTGGAAGAGTTTTGCAAAAGGTGCAACAGGATAGATGTGATTTGGTTTTGGTTGTTCCTTTCTGGTCCAGGGAATATTGGTTTTCTAAACTGATCAACATGCTTATAGCTTTTCCATATTCTTTCTCGAAAGGAAAGGCGGTACACAATCCAGTGGCGGCTCACACCGAGAATATCAGAGCAAGATTCCTCCTAACGCAGATATCAGGTTCAACTTACAAAACCCGTTCATTTCAAGTAAGACTCGGAAAATTATCATGCACTCTTGGAGGAAATCTACAAGAGAACAATACAGGACATATCTCTATAGATGGGAAAGTTATTGTGAGAGACGGCATAAAGATTCCCTTAATACCAATATAGGGACTGTTTTAGATTTCTTGTATTTATTACATAAGCAAGGGTTTAGTTATAGTTGTCTTAACACGGCAAGAAGTGCCATCAGCACTATTTTATCGATTGATGGGGTTGCCGCAGGCAATCACCCTCTTGTTTGTAGATTCATGAAAGGCATTTTCAATTTAAAACCATGTCTGCCGAGATATACTTTTGTTTGGGACGTTAATGACGTGTTGAACAAATTGAGCAAATACCATCCTGCAGATGCTTTATCTTTAAAGCAACTTACTTTGAAAACAGTTTTATTAACCGCTATTCTGTCGGGTCAGAGGGTTCAAAGTTTACAGATGTTAAGATTAGACTTTATGTCCATGGATGAGGACTCTGTACAATTTTTGTTTACTGAGCTACTTAAAACGTCAAAACCTGGTAAACACCAGGAACCGATAATGTTTTTTGCGTTTCTAGATAAGTCAATTTGTGTTGTACATTATTTGGAGGAATATATACGCAGGACTAAGTTGTTAAGGGGAAATGAATCCAAATTATTTATTTCCTATAGAAAACCTCACAGGTCTGTTTCGAGAGCTACAATAGCTTCGTGGATTAAGACAGAGTTATGTATATGTGGTGTAGATATTAAACGTTTCAAAGCCCATAGTACGAGAGGTGCGTCTACATCTGCAGCATCTAGGTGTGTAGATATCAAAACGATCATGAAATCAGCAGGCTGGAGAAATGCAACTACTTTTTCGAGGTTTTATAATAAGCCGGTTTTATCCGGAAACAACTTTGCAACCTGCTTGCAAACTGCGGCAAAACAAAAGGGGGGGGAGGGATTGTAAGACATAGCTAGACACCGGGTATCAAAGAAATTGATCTCTTTGGTCTGTCAGTATTAGCTGTCATACAGTCAGTATTGTGACTATATTTTACAGTGTGAACAATATGGAGTCCTTTTTTCTTGTATACACAGTGACATCACTATTGTGTTCATACCAATAAAATTGGAAATGTTTATGCATGTTTCTATTGTGTTGATAATCTCGCATGCGTTAAAGTCTCATGGCGATACTCCCGAAATAGGAACTTCCATAATAGAATTAACGAATTAAACGAATACTTACTTAAGTATGAAGTTTGATTTGGGTTCTGTTATGGAAGTTCCATGAGGGAGTGGGAGACATGCCCACCCTCTGTGAGGATGCAATCCCGTCCCTAATGGAGGATTATTATTATCATGATCGGTATGTCTCCCACTCCCTGGGCATTTGAGCTTATCAACGTTGAAGAATGACTACGGAAAACTAAACACTCTCTCTCTCATGTCTCCCACTCCCTCATGGAACTTCCATAACAGAACCCAAATCAAACTTCATACTTAAGTAAGTATTCGTTTAATTCGTTAATTGTATTAGAACTTGATGTTGTCAATCGACAGACATTTTAACTCTACAGTTTTACACACCACAATACTGTTTATATGTAAAACGTTATAACCACAGGTAAACTTTGGTCCCTGGCATGATTTACTCAGGGATGAAATACTCCGCAACATTTAATTGCCTCCTCCCCCCAAAACCAATGACAATACAAATTAAGTTCTCCGGCTTTAGGCAGCGGGACGGCTTTCCTTAAAAAGATTAATAACAAGCCACAAATGCACCTAATTGCCTCCTCCCCCCAAAACCAATGACAATACAAATTACGTTCTCCGGCTTTAGGCAGCGGGACGGCTTTCCTTAAAAAGATTAATAATAAGCCACAAATGCAATCAACAATTACACACCGGAGATTTATATGAGGTATTTAACTTCAACTCAGTGAATGGCATATGAAAAGGGAGCGAGGTTGTGTTTCTTTGGTTTTTAATTACATATCAATCGGAACACTTAATTACACTGACCTGTTAGGTCAGTTGCACTTCATATACCGGAGAAATGTTAAAACAATTGAAATGAGTTCTTTCATAATATAACAAAAGGGTAACAGAATAAAGGATGGGTTAATGATATCTGTGTGGATCACTAGCTGAGACTTAAGTAATTGTTGAAAGAATTTTTTCATGTACATTTATAATAGCAGTACATTCTTGTTTATATCTCTTTTCTACACGCACAAATTATGGTGTGTGAAAAAGTGACGTGCAACTCACATTGAACTCAATTCACTGGAAGTCAAAAAACTTTTATGAAGATCTCTCTGAAAACATTGGGCCGAACTGGTTTTGGGCCGAACCGGTTTTGGGCCGAATCGACCAAATCCCGCTGATGTCACAGTTGTGTGGGGATGTCACAGTTGTGTGGTGATGTCACAGTTGTGTGGTGGTATCACAGTTGTGTGGTGATATCACAGTTGTATGGTGATATTACAGTTGATTTTACATGATTGCAGTGCCCTTGTTGAACCTTAATGTGAAAATAAGTGTCTTTCAGTGTTTTTTTTTTAATATTAAAAGGTAGTGCCTTTCAGTGTGTATACGCACAAGACTTGTAGGAGTAGAGCTTATGTATGGGATACGCCAAAATCAATGCGTAGATATCAGAATTGTTCTTGCCCTGTCCGTGCGTGGGTGAAGTCCTGTGCCAAACCACGCGTTGATCCATTCGTTTTTTTTTTTTTTTTTTTTTTTTTTACACGCTACAAGGCTACAACTTACGTTAGAACAAGAAAAGAGAGAACCCGTTATTCAAGTGCTTCTGCTTAAGCCATTTTACACCAGACTCCCCTCCCCCCCCCCAAAAAAAAAGAAAAAATGTCAAAAATGAACAGGTTTCTAAGGGAAAAATCACTGCTGCACAGGGTTAAATTTCTCAGAAATTAAGATGCGAAACGAGTATATTTCTTTTTGGCCTCATTGGTTGCCAGTGTCTTTCCATTAGCAGCCTCCCACGGTCTTTTTCGCAGAATCTGACACCCTCCTGTTAATTCTACGTGCTCCGAGGCGGACAGTTGTAGTTAACAAAAATTTATTACGCTGTATTGAAGGTTGAAGAACAATATGCTTAGCCATACACATATTAGTGCACTCTAGTCTTGTACAAAGGATCTTGTTACTGATTTTGAAAAGAAGCGGTTCCACTGAAATGTTTTTGTTTTATTATCTTTCCCACCGTGGATGGCAAATATTTTGTTTTTGTGTGTTCTGTGTGTGTTTGTGTGTGTGTGTGTGTCTGTTTTAGACACGTGATTTTGTTAACATGATAGCTGTCGAACGAAACATCGGATCAGCTTCAACCTTGGGGAGAGTATGCCTTGGGCTGTTCGCCAGTTGTGATTGTCCTTGATGTATAATACGCAACGTATGACGTCATTTGAGGTCATTACTTAATTTGGGCAGTAGATTTTATTAACAGGGTGCCCCCGGAACAATAAGTTGGACCAGCTTCAAACTTGGTGGGATTATGTCTTGGGTGGGTCCGCCGTTTGCTATTCTTTTTATGCATATTGGACAACCTGACGTCATAAGACGTCAAAACGTAAAATAAATACGTCATAACTGTAAATTCAGAACGAAACATTGACTCAGCTTCAAAGTTGGTGGGATAAGGCCAATAATAGGGTGGGTCCGAGAACTTATGTTGTATTTGGCATGCATTTTGTGTTGTGGACACTGGACTCTGTTGACAGGATAACTGTCGACCGACAAGTTGGATCACCTTCAAATTTGGTGGGATTATGCCTTGGGTGGGTCCGCCAACTGCCATTGTATTTGACGCATATTGGAAAACGCGTGACGCCATATGACGTCAAAACGTGAAAAACACGTCATCACTGTAACCGCAGAACGAAATATCGGCTCAGCTTCAAACTTGGTAGAATTATGCCCTGCGTGTGTCCCAACGGTTCCTGTCGTGTTTGGGCATACAGCGCGACACATGACGTCATCTGTCAACGTGCTGTAGACACTTGACTTTGTAACTCGAGAACAAGTCGGATCGGCTTTGAACTTGATGGGATTACGCCTTGGTTGGGTGTACCAGTTGCTGTTGTAGGTGATGCATATTTAGCAACGCTTGACACCATATGGCATCAAAACATGTTCTAGTGTGAATTTTAAGGAAGGGATTTTCGATAGCACCCAAATCGACGTGCGGGGAAAAGGGGGGGGGCAAACCGATGCATTTAGACACCAAAATGTCCCCCCCCCCCACCGAGGTGAGTCACCTATTGTACAGTTATGAAGCTGCCTTTGTAGTGCCTTTTTCTGAAGAGAATGTGCGAAGACAAAGTATATATAATGGATGTAAGTGCACTTTGAAAACAGCCCCATACCGTGAAAGGGTAATGGTTGCGGTGAGAATAGGAGAGGTTGACGGTAAGCAAAAAATCACCAGTGAAGTAGGGAACTGGCGATGTAACGACGTGTAATAAAACGTAAAAGTAAAACCTGTCTGTCAATGGCCACCTCAAAGATCCGAATAAATAATACAGTAAAACCTGTTTGCAGCGACCGCATTCTAGGCTCAGATAAAAAGGACGCAGACTCAGATTATAATCCCAGTTTATAGTGACCACACTCCACATTGCTACACCTGCAGCTGGACCTTTATGGAAATTGAGGATTAAGATAACCACAACTCAGGCTGTGTACCTTTCCCTTTCAGAAATAGGATAAAGGTATTACGCAGTACAATTCTGAGCACGCCAGATATATTTTCACATATATTTTTATGAGTTCTGAAATAGTACAGAATTGTCAAACTGAAACTATGTTAAAAGAAGAAGGGATTAGCTATGGAAAAGGAGGGGGAGGTAGTGGGGCTGTCGGGGGGAAATTTGTTTTGTTTGCAAAAACAAAATGGCAGTGGGTTGCTGATAAAAATGTTTGACGTGTTCCGGTACACTGAGGTAATGCACCAGCCGCTGCAGTGTCGTGTGATTCTATATCTTTTTATGTGGACATTTAAAAACATGTATTAAACACACACAACATTCGACGCAATAAGCATTTGAAGACGAATGCAGCAGAGCAGAACGAAGTACAATCTTTGAACTGAGGGACTACGCCAGGCTGGTTCACTGCTAGCAGAAAGGGGGTTTATAAGACGCTTTTGTTGACCTGCTCAAGATCGGAAATGAAATCAGGCTTCCCATTATTATTCATTGTCGAGACGAATTGGGTTCGCGTCGTGCGAGCGAAGATTGTCTCAAATTGGTGAGACAACATCTATCTCCCTTCGCGCCCACTCATAGGCATTGCTTCAACTGCGGTTTAGATGAGTTAAAGGAATGGTTGAGATACTTCCTAAACACCTTCTTTGGTATTACCGGACTCACTAAGAGCCTGAAGCATCCTGAGTCAACAGAAGTCATTCGGGAATTACGAAATATGTCTCGACTTGTTCTGGAAACGGATGCACCTTATTTGAGACCGGAAGGAGCAGATAATCGGCTGATGAACTCGCCGTACAACATTCTTATTATTGCTGAGCAGATACCAGAAATCTGCCATTGCACAAGGACGCAGATTCTTCAAGAAACCGTAAAATCTGCGAGGATGTTGTATCAGATCTCTCCGCTGGATTGATCATCGATGATCAATCGCTTGCAGAATGGTGTGTGGACTGAATAAGGATGTTCAGTCTTTGGATGACAAAACGGACAACTTAGACGAAGCCTATGCTGAATAAAGATGGTCAGTTATGAGGTTCAAACATAATAGAAGGCCCACTTTTTGTAAAATGGGGAAGAGTGTTGTGCCTGTTGAGTGGATCGCGCGGCCGCCTTGATTGACAGTTTGAAAACCAGAAGTCATGTGCTTCCAATAGTGTGTACCTTGCAGTCTTCCAGAGCGGACACCTTGCCCTAACGTACGCAGTACACGTCAGTTCACTTCACAACCTTCAAGGAGAAAGCCACTAAATAGACTCTGTCTTGTGGATGTACGGTTCAGCTCTGCATCGACCGCATGTAACTCTGTCCGTCATGGGACCGACGCTGTCGACTCGGTGCAGTTGCGTCTTGTACCATGATCAGTTTTAGACAGTGCGGTTTCGGTATAACACGACACTGTGACGTTTCGGCACATATGATCTTTTATTTCTGCCTTTCCGACACAATGTCTTGTAGCGTGTCAACCAGTTCGTATGTATTTGGTGTTCAATTCCCACCACCAGTTTGAGTCTTGTATAGTGATGGCTTCGTAATCTACAAGCCGATATTTTCGAAATTAAACTGAAGTATTTAATTTCTTTATACTCATTTTGTATGAGTAAAATATCTTGTAGACGTAGAAGCCATCATTCGAATTACACCCACCCATTTCCCCATCAATTGGAATCGTGGTGTCCGATAAGTGGCGTACGGTTCGATCACATGACTGGAACTCCACCGACGTTGATTGGTTGATTATATTGACCATAACATGACAGTCCTAGGATTCTTTCATGTTTTTACCTCTAGGCATCTTTAATTTGTTGGGGAGATTTATCCAATGAGCCATCTAATGTAATATTAAGGTCTCCGCCCATTGTAAATTTGTTTTCACTTGTTTTCCTCAATTATGTTACAGGTCAGACTTTATTGTGCTTATTAATATCCTATGTTGGATGCATATATATTCAATACAGCATATAATTTATTTTTAAATTTTAGGTCTATGCTGACATGTCTGCCTTCGCTATCAGTTTTACATCAGTTATTTAATACATAGGTATTTTGCACTATAACAAGTACACATTTACCAGCTAGAGCGCCATAATTATTGTTTCTTTTCTTAATATTTTCCATTTCTGTTCCAATTTCTTAGTTTTTTCTAGCACAGGGGTGAGTTTTCTTTTCTATCTCCATGACCCCGACAAAAGCTTAAATCTGTCATGTTTATAGAACTCACATAAAGACATTTGCATTTTATAGCATTTTTTTAATTAGTTCAAACTAAGCAAGAATTATAGATTGGAGTAGTGCAGATACATTTTAAAACATTTAACATGCAGCTTATAGACAGACAAACAGATAGGCAGAAGTGTCGACTTGAAAGCTATCGCTTCCCTGGTTGGCCAAGGGGTGTAAAAACCGCAATTTGATTTGAACTGGGAGTACCTTGGGATCACAGCATTCACCACTGAGCCATTAGTCGTTCACGGCGATTATGCAATTTGCTGACCTGCCTATAATATTGTTGGAGTCATTTTTTTTTCGCTTTTCTGTATATTTGAAGAATTTAAAAAATATTTAAAGCTAAGCATTTTTTCAGTGTGTTATGGAGTGATGATTTGAAGTTAAGAGGGATGATGTGAATCCGGTATATGCCATTCTTATCTTATCTTGAAAAAAATGTACCTTTTTCCCTTTGCTACCTCCCCAAACTGTTATATTTATATGAATGATCTGTTCCTTGTGTTTGCTAACTAAATGACAAACATACTATATAGACGATTTGTTCTTGTGGAATCTATTCCTATTGCTAGTTAGCTGGAATTTCTTGAAACAATAAATATTTAAGGAAAGAGATCTTTGGGTGCAATGTTTAGCAGCGTTGCTATTTTACAGCCAGGCTCTTCCGCGATTTCCAGAGGCCAGCTGTTATTTAGAAACGGCAACTATGGACGTTACGAGGAAAAGTTTGTAGCTTTATAGTTTATACTCAGAGCAGCGATATATGTACAGATTTAGCTGTTTAGTAAATTTTAGTTAGCTTTGCAGGTTAAACTTTAAGATTCTGCACCGGAAATTTTTCATTAGCTGTTTTTATTATATTATCGCCCAGTCCGCAAGTTGCTCGTTGGTTTTTTTCCCAGCCTCCCTCCTCTGTGACTGACATCTTATGCGGATTTCAAGTATGCCATAATGTCTAGGGCATGATCTAAAGTTGTTTTAACACATAGAATGGGAAACTTTTTTCCCAGATCAGCGAGGTAAAATCGGCCGAAGGATAAATTTGGGCGATACAACCCAGTGTGATTCTTTCTCATACATTGACGTCACAAGAGGGGATCAACAAATTTTTATCTCTGTTTGCAAACAAATTTTTATCTCTGTTCTTAAGTGAGCATGGGGCATAAGGAAAGGTAATAAAAGTTTGCAAAGTATTTGTTGTGTGTTTTTGTCCAATACAAGGAGAGAAACATAAAATTGAACAGCACATCGTAACTGGCAAAACTGAAAATGTGTTCTTTTAATGCGACAACAGCGTTTGCGGCGGTTGTTCCATGTTTATTTACAAACTTTAAGCCATGCCATTCACTATTTCATTCTTATTATGGGTCATAATAATTTTCATCAGCCAACAGACAAGTTTGTAAAATAACCAATTACGATGTGCTGGTCAAACTGAATGTTCCTTGCCTTGTATATGGCATAAATTTTTGCGGGAATTAATTTTCGCGAATTCTTATCAAAGGAATTAAAGCGTCTTTTTCTGTCCAAAGATGTCAAAAATGAAGTACTGCGCTTCAAGTCCAATCAGTCGGCGCAGTTGTCAAAATTCACTTTCGGTTTACCGTAGTTGTTATGTTTTTGGTTTTTCAACCCATTTTTGTTATTACAAAATTGATAGAGGTTGTGCAATGCATTGTGGCAATGCATTGTGGGTAACTGAGGGCGTAATGAGCGATATTGGAGTTTATTGCACTGTTTTATACCAAGACAAATTCTTCGATATTTAAGCTAAGTAATAAATTTTTTCTAAACGGTAAAAACCATTTAAAGAACTAACGTCCTGGCATGTGACAAATAGGCCAAAGTGTATGCAATCGGCCCAGAACAAGAAAAATACCCTGTTATATTTTTATAAAAGAGTGAGAAAATATGTTTTTTGCACTGACGCAGGCACTGGTACTTTTTGATCACGTGATGAAAATTTTAATTCTCATTGGTGGATGTAAGGTTGTGACGTGAACTTGTCTGCAAGAATGAACTGGTCCGTCCGTCTGTGTGCCTGCAAACAGTACTAAGTTTTGTCCGGCCAACGTCTCATAGAAAGGTATGTCATAGGAACCTGAAACCTTGCATGATGAAATATATATAATGAAGATGTGCAGCGTGGCATTATTGTAAAAATTGACGTTATGGGATATTATCAAAAATGGTGAATTTTTGGCTTGAACTTAACCGTGAGACGATGTTTTGTCCGGCCGATTTCTCACAGAACTGATTGTCATAGGAACCTGAAATCTTGCCTGGACAAAATATATATATTGAAGATGTGCAACGTGGCATTATTGTCAAAATCTGCCAAAAATTGACGGCGTGGGAAATTGTCAAAAATGGTGAATTTTTGGCTTGAGCTTAACCGTGAGACGATGTTTTACCCGGCCGGCTTCTCATAGAAGTGATTGTCATTGGAACCTGAAACCTTGCATGGTGATATTATATATTGAAGACGTTCAACGTGGCATTATTGTCAAAATCTGCCAAAAATTCAGGTGAGGAAAGTTGTCAAAAATTGTTAATTTTTACCTGTAACTTTTTCATGCACTTTACTTTTACTGCTTCACGGGGGATCCCGTCTTACTGAGGCTCTAGTTAGGTAAGGGGTATAGATGTATTTACCTGTTCTGTTATATTTTGTTCGGTAAAGTTGCGAGGTAAGGGTTATAGATGTATTTACGTGTTCTTTTATATTTTGTTCGGTAAAGTTGCGCTGCGGCATACACACACACACTCAAAACACACTTAGAAAACGAAAACTGTAAACCGTTGCCCAAACAACCTCTGCCAACTCGTAATCAGTTATTGGTGGCTCTGAGCCGATTCACGGACAGTTTCGTAGACGACTACTAGTTAGATACACTAGATGTCTTCATAGGCTCAATCGGGGCCCGGTAACAAAAATTTCCAATAAGAAAAGGGACTTAGGGTCATCCAAATGCAATGCATATGAACAAAAAAAAACAAAAAAAATCTCAAAAATATTACAATCTACAGTAGACACGGGTAGTCCCAGCCAACCTGAGACAAAGGGTCATACATCCATCAACTGAAATAACCATAGACCTAAACATTCCAGGCTATGAATCTTTTGGCTCATCGTCTAGGGCACCGGGGTTAGCACACTGAGAAGAATCGTGGCCATTGTTTTCGACTTCGACGGCGCACTGGTCCTAGATGACTCTTGCGGTCTTCCTATGACAGCAAGAGTCATTGCTCCTATAATGGAAATTGTCTTTGATGTCGGTTATACTAATCTTCTCATAGACACGAGCAAATGGCAATTGGATGTAAAGTAAAAGTCAGACAGTTATAACGTTCTTAGTATAAATCAAAATACCTCCATCGGTTTTCTGCGGTAAGGGACTGGGAGAATGGTTTTCTACGTTAAGGGGCTGGGAGAATGGTTTTCTACGTTAATTGACTGGGAGAATGGTTTTCTACGGTAAGGGACTGGGAGAATGGTTTTCTACGTTAATTGACTGGGAGAATGGTTTTCTACGGTAGGGGACTGGGAGAATGGTTTTCTACG
The DNA here is from genome assembly GCA_949752745.1 of Protula sp. h YS-2021. Lineage (NCBI taxonomy): Eukaryota > Metazoa > Annelida > Polychaeta > Sabellida > Serpulidae > Protula > Protula sp. h YS-2021. Next base: position 79,997,700 of record OX457028.1, read on the forward strand.
TTAATTGACTGGGAGAATGGTTTTCTACGTTAAGGGGCTGGGAGAATGGTTTTCTACGTTAATTGACTGGGAGAATGGTTTTCTACGGTAAGGGACTGGGAGAATGGTTTTCTACGTTAATTGACTGGGAGAATGGTTTTCTACGTTAATTGACTGGGAGAATGGTTTTCTACGTTAAGGGGCTGGGAGAATGGTTTTCTACGTTAATTGACTGGGAGAATGGTTTTCTACGGTAAGGGACTGGGAGAATGGTTTTCTACGTTAATTGACTGGGAGAATGGTTTTCTACGTTAAGGGGCTGGGAGAATGGTTTTCTACGGTAAGAGTTTCTGGTAACCCATTTCTCAACCATTCACAGAAGCAGTAACACAGGTGAATGTGCAGTTTAACCATTTAAACTATTTAATCATTGAACCAACTGATCAATTGGGATGTTGCCCGCCTCATAGCGAGCACCGTGGTATTATATGGAAATAATGTAGTTCAATTAGTAATGGCTAAGATTTTCTATTTTTAGATTTCAGGGAGCTTCTGCCCGCCATTTCCACCGCCATTAACGAAGCGTCTTTCGTTGCTATTGACGGCGAGTTCACAGGTAGGGCAGTCTTAATCTGTCTATACTGTTATTTTGAGTGGTTGGATACCTACCGTTCCATTGGTATCTTCAGTACATTTTCGTGCTGATTATTGTTGTTTTTTATGTGTATATCAAATCATTTTGGTTGGTTAAATTGGTACGCATTGACGACCATCTAGCCATCTGCTGTCATCTAAATTAGAAAATAAATATTTTACCTTGCTATTCAAACACTTCCCTTCCTGCCTTAAGATCTGAGGTACCGCTTGCGTGTATTGTAAGCCTAAAGAAAAACAAAACCCACTTTCCATTGTCCACTAACAGCGTTCTTTTCGTTTTTTTAACTAGGTTTGAGCCTTCAAGGTAACACTATTCATGGATTAGATCTGCCTGGGGAAAGATACGACAAACTGAGAAAGGTGACCGTGAAATTCCTTCTTCTTCCATTGAGTCTTTTTTTTCCTACATATTTTTTGTTCTTTCGAAAAAGAAGTACTAATTATAACTACATTTATTTTTTTTTAAAATTGGGTATTACATTTGATTGTAAGGAGATGGCAGGTTACTTGCTTGCAGGTTGTTGTTTTATGTTTTCTTGTAGAGTGTGGGCGAGTTCTTGTTGATCCAGTTTGGAATGTGCACATTCGCGTGGGACGAGGAAAACGCTAAGTAAATTTCCCTGCCCCCCCCCCTCCTCCGCCCCCTGCCCCCCCTCTTCCCTCGCCTTACTCTCATTTGTTACAACTAGAATTAGAATTACAAAATAGTAAATAATGAAATAGCAAAATATAATTCCGTATCAGGCAAAACTTCATGGACTGGAAGAATGGTTTTCTACGGTAAGGGACTGAGAGAATGGTTTTCTACGATAAGGGACTGGGAGAATAGTTTTCTACGGTTAGGGACTGGGAGAATGGTTTTCTACGGTAAGGGACTGTGAGAATGGTTTTCTACGGTAAGCGCTTCTGGTAAGCCATTTCCCAACCATTCACAGTAGCAGTAACACATAAGCAATTGTGATAATAACGTGAACCCTCCAGTGATCCCTTTTCTCTCCCCCTTTCTTTTAAAAGCGGAATGGATACTTATCTATGAAAAATCAAAGGGTGTGTAAACTTTTTTTCTGTTTTTTTTCAGGTATATAAGCAGGGCATTTAATTTCTACATTTGCCCGAAGCCCTTCAGTCGTCAGGCGACGGACAGACGCTTCTCATGTCAGGTACGTCACGTAGCCCTTCAGTCGCCAGGCGACGGACAGACGCTTCTCATGTCAGATTTGTCACGTAACAAAAGTCGGAACAAACGTCGGAATCGTACTTTGAAATTTGCCGAAAAGCTTTGCGTTTCGACCGTAGTAAGTTTGATGTATAAAGAAATGAAAGAAAAATCATGAAAAATGTGTTTTCATTAGTAAGCCATAAAGGAGGCAGAATAATATGTAAAATGGGTTGTAAAAACTAAAAATGATAGCCTGTTATTATGAACTCGGTATGTTAAATGCAGTTAGATTTTTTATGTTTTTAGCCCTCAACCGGGGCTTTATACCCCGGAGGGGGGCTTATGGATTGGGTTCTACCCGTCTGTTCGTCCGTTAATCCGTTACCACTCATTCCTCTTAGATGTGTAGGTCATTTGGTCTGATAGTGTACATTTCGCCTCCATGGTCGTAGCTTGATGCACGCCAATTTTTTTGGCGGTTCGTTAAAAATTGGAATTTTGGCGAATTTTTTAAATTATTGTAAAGCATGAAGTTTTTCTTATGAGTACAATACTTCAAATTCAGTTGGACGGATTTCAACCAAACTTGGTAGTGACTTGTGTGGATAAGGGTCGTGACCTGATTTCCTTAGAGTGATCTTGGGTCAAAGGTAAAGGTCGCTGTGAGACTTTGATATTTTACACATCTGTTGCTTTTGGACACCATATCTCAAGGTCGGCTATGGTTTAAGTTGCCGTCCCGATTGAGGTCCCCGTCAGGTTGAGCTGTAACAAATCGTTTTATATTATTCAAAGTGTCACAGTCGGATCGTACATTAATTTTAAACCGACTCATCGCCGTTTCCGGTTGGGGGCTGTGCTCTCGATGATAGCTTGTTCCTTCTCATTTTAACTCAATGAATTTACAGTCGAAACGCCACCTGTATCGGGTAAATGTGTGTTTATGTCCTCATACAGAGTAGCAGCTTAGAATTTCTGGCGTTGCAAGGTTTTGACTTCAACAAAGTATTCCGCCAAGGTGGGTGTGTACTAAACCATTAATTATTATTATTATTTAATACATTTGTTTAGCACTTTATCTAATAATAAGCTCCAAGTGCTGAACAAAGTATACAATTATAAGTTAAAAAGATACACGTGAACAATAATACAATTATAATATTGTTACAAATTAGTTGACAAAATAAGCATTATTAAAAAGGTGTGTTTAAGAGTTCTTGCAAGAGAGCGTGCAAGAGAGCTGCAACATTATTTATAGATCTAAAATGAATAGGCAACGAGTTCCATAGTTTAGGAGCAAAATTCACGAATGCTCTATCACCGTATCTGTTGTTGGTTGTGTGTTCCACCAATAATCCTTGGCTGCCCTATCGGAGCGAGCGACAGTTCCGGTACGGTGTTATTAAATCCACTAGATACTGAGGTGCGCGTCCATGGATACAGTTAAAAACAATGACTAGAATTTTGAATACTATCCGCCGTTCAACCGGCAGCCAGTACAGTTCGATGAGTAGGGGCGTTGCATAGTTAAATCTGTTCACTTTGAAGATGAGACGAGCTGCCGAGTTTTGCACGACTTGAAGCTTACGAATTAATGATTTTTTAACACCATAGAGTAGAGACTTGGAGTAGTCCAAGCGAGATATAACATATGCGTGAACTAACAACTTAGTGGCCTGAGGAGTTAAAAATCGTCGAATTCTAGCTATGTTTCGTAGGTAAAACAATGCAGAAAATTTATCCATGGTTAGCGAATTATCCAACATAGCACCCAGATTTTTCACTGTAGGTGCGGTGAAATAACTGTAGATTCAATATTGATTTCAATACCCACAAGTCGCGAGAAATTACATTTTGAGCCAAATAAAATCAGTTCAGTCTTGTCATCGTTGAACTTAACAAAATTGGCACAAATACATTTCTTGAAAGCCAGGATACATTCTTCAATCGTGTTGATAGCCTTGGCAGTGTCCTTTTTGTGATCAAAAGTAATATAAATTTGAGAATCATCAGAAATGATATTTAACGATATATTAATTAGCTATATCCACCAGCGGAGAAACATAAACGGTGAATAAAATAGGGCCTAATTCAGATCCCTGGGGCACGCCATGACTGAGGGTGGCAGTTGATGAGGTAAAACCATTCGCGATCACAGTCTGAGTTCGGTACGGAAGTAGGACTTAAACCATGCTAAAGCATGATCGCTTACTCCAAAGCGGTGATATAGACGTGTGAACAGCGTATCGTCAGCAGGGCTTCACATTAACGACTGCCCCACCTGCCAGGGCAGGTAGACTCGCCCGGTTAGCTGCCCCACCTGGCAGGTAGATCCGACGCAATACCTTAACAACATACTTGACAAGTAGGCGACTGTAGTCATTGATCGGTGTCCGCTAGCTGCACTTGACGTGCATACTAGCCACTGGCAAGTTTCCAGTTACTTTGTGGGTACTGGACTGTGTCTGGACATGCACCAATTATAGCGTCGCGTCACTTGTGATACAATAATTGAAGAACAATATGTAAAATTTTCAAAATCAAAAGCTTAAAACTGTCCTACAGAGGAGACAAAAGGTGGGGCAGGTAAGAGTGCTGGTGGGGCAGGTAGATTTGAAATCTGCTTGCCCCACCGGGGAGGTGCCGAAAAAAGTTAACGTAAAGCCCTGCCGTCGTGGTCAATGGTATCGAAAGATCTAACATCGCTAGTGCAACCATAGACTTCCTGTCAAGAGCGTCCATGACATCACTCTGAACTCGTAAGAGTGCAGTTTCGGTGGAACAGAACATGCGATAGGCTGATTGATATTTATCCAAAAGATTGTGTATGATAAGATGTTGATTCAACCGAGCTGCTACTACACGTCCAACGATTTTGGAAACATAGCTTAGATTCGAAACAGGACGGTAGTTTTTTCAAAATATCTGGATCCAGACTGGCTTTCTTGAGAAGAGGTACGACGAGGGCACACTTTAGATTTTCAGACACTTCAGCGTTGTTGATTGATAAATTCACAATGCTCGTGCGAATATCCAAAAATTCATTGCTACACACTTTCAGCAACCATGACGGAAGGGGATCAAGCGAGCAGGTAGCCGGGGATGACTTTTCAATAATACGTTTTAGTTCTACTTTGGTAACAGGTCTAAATTCAGACAGTTTTGAGTTACAGAATGAACCATTGCGTTCACGAAATTCTTCAAAAATTTTTGAGCGATCTTTACTAGAAATATCATTTCTAATTTTAATAATTTTATCCAAGAAAAACTCGCAGAATATGTTAGACATGACTTCCTGTTCAATATTTGTTGGGAGTGTGCTAGACTTAGACCAACCTAGAACCTCCTTTGTGACGTTAAATAGTCGTTTTTTATCATATTGTGAGTCGAGAACTTTAACTGAATAAAATTCCGATTTGGCTTCATTACACAAATGAACTCACCAGTTTATACTGATTTCGGTAAAGTTGTTTATCCTTTTTGAGGCCGGATTTGGCATACCGCCTTTCAAGTCGGCGTTTGATGACTTTGGCATTGCGTATATTGGCGTTATACCACTGCCTATTGGGGCGTATTGTGACAATTTTTTCTAGTTTGGGGGCGTGCCTGTCAGCGACAGACTTGACCACTGATTGTAGACATTAGAATAAGAAAACTATAAGCCTGTGATGTGGGGAACGTGTCATGAGTGGTTTTTTGTTATTATTTAAACAATAAATTTTTTGTGGAGGGGAGGAGTGGTTTGGGTTTTCGCGTCTATCTGTCAATGTTCTTTATGCAATACTGTTGAAAGGTGGGGAATGGGGAGTGAGAGATTGACCGCCCGACAAGTAGGGGCGTCGAGATTCTCGTATCTGTACGTGGGTTGATGTACAGGCAGAATGTTCATCATGATGGTGATGGTGGTGTGGAGAATCCTTTGCGTGTGCGCTGGAGGGGGGAGCGGAAGCGTTCGTATATCTTTCGTGCACAGGAATAGCGTACATCTTTCGTGTATAGGCATAGCGTACATCCTTCGTGTACAGGCATAGCGTACATTTTTCGTGTACAGGCATAGCGTACATCCTTCGTGTACAGGCATAGCGTATATTTTTCGTGTACAGGCATAGCATACGCTTTCGTGTACAGGCATAGCATACGCTTTCGTGTACAGGCATAGCGTAGCTTTCGTGTACAGGCATAGCGTACATCTTTCGTGTACAGGCATAGCGTACATCTTTCGCATACAGGCATAGCGTACATCTTTCGCATACAGGCATAGCGTACATATTTCGTGTGCAGCCATAGCGCACATCTTCGTGTACAGGCATAGCGTACATCTTTCGTATACAGGCGTGGCGTACATCTTTCTTGTACAGGCATAGCGTATATCACCCCGGCTGAGGAGGAGCGGCTTCGCACTCTGCTGGAGGAAAAGCACCGCTGCATAGATGAGCAGGGTTTTCCTTCCTTCACGAGCCCCGCGACGGATCTTGACACATCTATCGGCAAGGGACCACCCATCGTGCCGGAGGAACACAAGCAGTTCCTCGACTCAATCTGGTCAGTGGCTTTCTTCACCCATGTTTTCTTACCTTTGCTTTGTTTAAATCTAGCATTCCCTTCTTTGATCGTCTATTTGAGTTCATTGATCGGATATTTGAGGTGGTCTCTGGACAACTCGGAACCTGTCAAACTCGGCACCTACAAAGTCGGCATTTTTTAGACAACTCGGCACCTAAAATTTTGGACAACTCGGCACCTCATTTTTTAAACTCGGCACTTTTTTTTTATTTATAATTTTTATTTTTTTATTTTTATAGTCTTAATGCTTCAACAACAGTTTATTTTTTTTTATTAAAGTGGCTCATTTTTATACTTTTTGTTTTTAGATTTATCCCTTATGGCTTGAACAAAGTGTTTCATCTCACAATTCCAGAGCACTGTGATTGCAGTCACCACAATTCATTGCAATCACCATGAAAAGGTGCCTTTTGTGTTCAGTGTACTCTGAAACCTTTTATGTATTTATTATTGTTTTGTTCCCTATGATTTTGTGCTCAAAGAGACTTTCATTTAACATCACTTACTATTGCTGGGAACTCTGGACACCACAATTAACTTCAATCGCCAGAGCAAAGAGCCTTTCATGTCAGGGTACTCTGAAACCTTTTATGTATTTATTGTTGTTTTGTTCCCTGTGATTTTGTGATCATAGGTTGGATTGCACTTGCTAATTGCAGTTGTTGTGCTCAGTGTTTCGAAGTATCATAAATTAGTACCACAGTGCGAAAGCACGGAGCACTGTATTACTTAATGGAAATTATGAAACTATGCTTGGGCGAATTGCGTGGTTGCTTTAATTTTATTTGTCCAAGGAGGCGCCTAACCGAACAGTCACCTCGTTCTGATCTCTGGAAGAAAACTGAATATAAAATTGAAATCAAATCACCCCCACAAATTAAATAAAAAAGGAAACGAATCATAAACAAGAGCAGGAAATAAAGAGCAGGAATTCCACCAGGAAAAAAAGAGGTAACTTTTACATTTTGGTGTCGTGGCACGTAAAATGCCATTATACAGTTGAGTACATGCAGTGAGTGATGTGAAATGAAAGGCTCTAAGCGCAAAATCACAGAGAACAAAACAATAATAAATACATAAAAGGTTTCAGAGTACACTGACACGAAAGGCTCCTGGTGATTACAATGAATTGTGGTGCTCAGAGTGCTCTGGATTTGTGAGCTGAAACACTTTGTTCGAGCCATAAGGGATAAATCTAAAAAGAAAAGTATAAAAATGAGCTACTTTAATAAAAAATAAACTGTTCTTGAAGCATTAAGACTATAAAAATTAAAAAAAATAGGTGCCGAGTTGTCCAAAAAGTGGTTAGTTGGAAAATAAGGTGCCGAGTTATTTAAAAAGTGCCGACTTTGTAGGTGCCGAGATGTCCAATCCCTTTTGAGGTCATTGATCCGGTATTTCAGGTCATTGATCGGGTATTTGAGCTCACTGGTCTGGTATTCCAGCTATGAACAGAATGCTATCATTTCGCTTGTGCTTTACATATGTATTTTTTTTTAGGTGGGGGTGTAGGGGTCATCTTGAAATTCATGACCTGAATGTCTCAAATAAAAAGAGATCGCATCTCTGTTGTAACTATATCTTAAAGAAGGAAATAAAAGAACATTGGGAAATTCCACCACTCTAGGAGCTTTTCTAGTCAGAAAATTGCGGGATTTTGAAATTATGAAAATAAATAACGTATTTATATGTTACAGGGAATCTGTGTAATTAGGGAATGCACGTATTCCCTGAAATTTTCAGGGATTACACTATTCCCTGAAAAACTCGGCTAGGAATAAACGTATTCCCTGAAATTGCTTGCACAATGAATACTAACGATAAAAAATTTTCCAGCACTTTATTTATTCTCCTTGACACAAAAGATTTAATCCAAGTACAATCTGGATACTATTACACTGTAAGTGGCCTTCTGTATGAACTGAATAAAACAGTTTCTTGTCCTAAGAATAGTATTTAATTGCAATTCCACATTCCACACATTTTATTTATTCTTTATAACATAAAAGTTCTCTTCCAAATACCATAAAGATAAAATGTGAACACTATTCACATTCCCCAAAATGTAAATACAGTCGGACCCACTTAATATGAACACGGTTAATATGAAGTTCGCGTAATATGAAGTGATTTGCTTGGTCCCAATGTAAATGTCTTGGTTTGTATGAACAGAAATTCACATAACATGAACACGTCTAATATGAAGTTCACGTAATATGAAGTCCAGCATAAGGTCCCATGGGCCACATTCACTGCATAATCTGTTGGCGTAATATGAACTGCACAAAATAATAATCACCCAGTGATTTTTCTGCGGTTCACGTAATAAAACTGCACAAAAGGCCAAGAACAAAACACAAAGAACACAAGTACACAAAAGACTGAGTAGGTGTCAACATTGAATGCTACTGTTTATAAAAGGTATTATTTTGGGGAGATCACAAAAGGGCCGCAGTTGCACTTTGAGAGTCTTTAAGTTGATAAAACAGTCGTTTGATTCAAAGCTACCAATGCCGTAATCAAACACTCGGGTATTGCAGATTGCATTGCATTCGAGGGATTTTGCATCTTACTCCGGCCATTGATCTGTTAATTGTGTTCGGGAGTAATGGTTAATTGCACTTCGTTTGATTCAAAGCTATTGTGTTTCAATGCTGTAATAAATATTCAGGGAACTGATGTAGTAATGCATTCTAGCGAGTTTTATATCATACTCCGGTTATTGATCTATTAATTGCATTCCGGAGTAATGGTTAATTGCGCGTACGAAACCCTATAAAAGGTGCAAAAAAATTGCTCATCAATTATAAATCATGGAGGAAACTGCTACAACTACCGAGCTTACTCCAAACAATCGAAAATAAACACACTAATCGTTCAAAAAATAAGCAATAAATCTATGCCTATTGATTGTATGGGTGATTGAAAGTGTGATGTATAAAAGTTCGTGTAATATGAAGTTCGCGTAATATGAAGTATTTGGCTCGGTCCCGGCGACTTCATATTACGCGGGTCCGACTGTTCTCGGCGAATGATGGAGTATTTATTCCTCACAGGGGTGGAGGGATATATTCGATCTACCGCATGTGGGTTTGTCATCAACAGCTTGTTAACACGATAACTTAAAAACTGCTGCAAGGATTTTAATGAAACTTGGTATATAGCTTCTATGGGAACAAACACAGATCGGTATTGTAAATGGGCCAGGTTCGTGCAAGGAAAATGGACTAGCTGGACTTTGAAAATTTCAGCTCTTGATTGACTATTGATGGCCGTGTTTAACTGGGGAAGGGGACGGAGGGGCTGTGGGGAATATGTGGGCTATGCACACTGCTCTAGTTCCTTTAGTAATTTGAACGATTAATTACGTCAAGTCTGATTGCATTTCAATAGCAGTAAATTTAGACTAAGCACTAAAGTGACATGTTTTTCTCATTCCATGAGATGAGTCAGGTAATCAGTGTAATAAGGTTCCTAATTTTTCAGGAATTTCAAAACAGATGATTGTATGTTGACATTTTTCATTACACGAATTCCCTAAAAGGCTTTAGGAAATCAGTGTGATGAGACACCTATAATTTCAGGGAATACGTGTTATCCTTGAAAAGTTTAGGGGATACACCTATGCCCAGACGGTCGCAGGGAATTCACGTATTCCCTAGACATTTCAGGGAATACCTGTATTCCCTGATTACACATATTCCCTGTAACATATATATCTGTGACGAGCATGTCGTAAAAGGCGACCAGAGGCCACTTCCTGTAATCTCTTCTTTGTTTGCTATCTCTAAAGTTGCCTATATGGTCTCGCACCGATCCCGCAGTCTGATTGAGAATCCATGGCTTCAGTGAACCAGGTGCGGGATTGTCCGCATTTGCATTTTCACGGTTTTGCAGAAACAGTCCTGCGGTGGGACATCTTACCAGTCTTAAAGGCGTTCCTTGGACAGGGGCTTTACGGTACCTTACAGTTTTGAAATTTATCTTGATATTGTTATCCACAGTGATAAAATAGACGAATTCCTGAAAACGGAGGAGAAAGAGTTGGCACTGCTGCCAGTGAATGGATACCTGAGGAAGCTCATCTACCAAGTGACCAAGACCAGGTGATGGGGGGGGGGGGGGGGGGGTTGAGGCGAGCGGGGGAGGGGGGTGCCTGAGGAAACTCATCTACCAACTGACCAAGACCAGGTGATGGGGGGGGGGTGAGGGAGGGGTACCTGAGGAAGCTCATCTACCAAGTGACGAAGACCAGGTGATGGGGGGGGGGGTCGGGGCGAGCGGGGGGGGGGGGGGGTACCTGAGGAAGCTCATCTACCAAGTGACCAAGACCAGGTGGAGTGGGGTTGGGGGGGGTGAGGGGGGCTACCTGAGGAAGCTCATCTACCAAGTGACCAAGACCAGGTGATGGGGGGGGGGGGCTCGGGATGAGAGGGGGGTACCTGAGGAAGCACATCTACCAAGTGACCAAGACCAGGTGATGGGGGGGGATGGGTCGGGCGAGCGGGGGGGATACCTGAGGAAGCTCAGCTACCAAGTGACCAAGACCAGGTGGAGTGGAATTGGGGGGTGAGGGGGGGGGGGGTACCTGAGGAAGCTCATCTACCAAGTGACCAAGACCAGGTGATGGAGGGGGGGGGGTCGGGGCGAGGGGGGGGGTTACCTGAGGAAGCTCATCTACCAAGTGACCAAGACCAGGTGATGGGGGTGGGGGTCGGGGCGGGGGAGGGAAGATGATAGATCATCTACCAAGTAACCAAGCCCGAGTGATGATGGACGGGAGGTTTCAGTGGGGAGAAGGGGGGGAGGAGGGTGAGGGGGGGGGGGGGCAAATGACATTGATAATAGAATCCGCGATAACAGACGACATTCGATAAATTTCAAGGTCGGCCTTGGAGGTGAGATCTAGAAAGGAAGATTCATTTTTACGTCGTATTCTTTCATGATGTGTTTACAAATAAATAAAAAGAGAACTAAATAAAAAAATCAGTAAATAACAATAGGTTGATAAATAATAGTTACACCTTAATTAAAAAGTGTCTTTGTTTTGTAGGTTTCCAGAAGAAATACTTATTGAAACGCGCACAAATGAGAAGAAGATTCGCTACCAGGTTGTGACGCGGGTGTGCGGGGAGGAGGAGATGAAGCTACAACTGCAGAAAAAACGCCAGAAGGAATATGTAAGCTCGAGGGGAGGGGAGGAGGGGAGGGGATGGCTACCAGGTCGTGACGCGGGTGTGCGGTGGAGGAGGGGATGAGGGTATAACTGCAGAAAAAACGCCTGAAGGAATATGTAAGCTCGAGGGGAGGGGAGGGCTACCAGGTCGTCACGCGGGTGTGCGGGGAGGAGGAGATGAAGCTACAACTGCAGAAAAAACGACAGAAGGAATATGTAAGCCTTAGGGGAGGGGAGGGGAGGGCTACCAGGTCGTGACGCGGGTGTGCGGGGAGGAGGAGATGAAGCTACAACTGCAGAAAAAACGACAGAAGGAATATGTAGGCTGGAGGGGAGGGAAAGAGGGGAGGGGAAGAGGGGAGGGGAAAGGAGGGCTACCAGGTCGTGACGCGGATGTGCGGGGAGGAGGAGATGGAGCTACAACTGCAGAAAAAACGACTGAAGGAATATGTAAGCTTTAGGGGAGGGGAGGGCTACCAGGTCGTGACGCGGGTGTGCGGGGAGGAGGAGATGAGGGTACAACTGTAGAAAAAACGACAGAAGGAATATGTAGGCTCGAGGGGAGGGGAGGAGGGGAGGGGAAGGGAGGGCTACCAGGTCGTGACGCGGGTGTGCGGGGAGGAGGAGATGAGGGTACTAACTGTAGAAAAAACGACAGAAGGAATATGTAGGCTCGAGGGGAGGGGAGGAGGGGAGGGGAAGGGAGGGCTACCAGGTCGTGACGCGGGTGTGCGGGGAGGAGGAGATGAGGGTACTAACTGTAGAAAAAACGACAGAAGGAATATGTAGGCTCGAGGGGAGGGGAGGAGGGGAGGGGAAGGGAGGGCTACCAGGTCGTGACGCGGGTGTGCGGGGAGGAGGAGATGAGGGTACAACTGTAGAAAAAACGACAGAAGGAATATGTAGGCTCGAGGGGAGGGGAGGAGGGGAGGGGAAGGGAGGGCTACCAGGTCGTGACGCGGGTGTGCGGGGAGGAGGAGATGAGGGTACTAACTGTAGAAAAAACGACAGAAGGAATATGTATGCTTGAGGGGAGGGGAGGAGGGGAGGGCTACCAGGTCGTGACGCGGGTGTGCGGGGGAGGAGGAGATGAGGGTGCAACTGTAGAAAAAACGACAGAAGGAATATGTAGGCTCGAGGGGAGGGGAGGAGGGGAGGGGAAGGGAGGGCTACCAGGTCGTGTTGCGGGTGTGTGGGGAGGAGATGAAGATACAACTGCAGAAAAAACGCCAAGGCAATTGCAGACAGTCGTCCGTATTTCATATATATACAGCAGTCTCCCTCAGCTGCTGTCAAGATCGTTAAAACAAGCACAGCTCAGTGTGCTTGTGAATCGCTTTTTGCATGTGGTATCGGTGGTTGTAGATGGAGCCGTGTTTCTGTGACGACGTGTTTGATTGATAGCTTTGGTATCGGTGATTGTTGATGGAGGCGTAGCGATGTGTTTGATTGACAGCTGTGGTGTCAGTGGTTGTTGATAGAACGGTGTTTCCGTGGCAACATGTTTGACAGCTTGTTTTTTTTTTTTTTTTGTTTTTTTTTTTTACTTGTCTAGGCCGAGCTTGAGGATGCCGTTGGATTCACGAAAGTCATCAAAATGTTGTCGCAAAGTGTAAGTCTTGACACCGTTTCTGGCGGTGCTTGGTCGATTTGACCCTTTGTGAAAGTCGATTCGGCACCAACTTGAATGATTCGGCCCTTGACGTTTGGGTACCAAATTATCAACCACATTTTAACTTTTTCTTCTTTAGGTTAGAATTCACGTGGCTTGTTTTAGCATATAGAATTTCATAAAAAGTGATTGTTATACAGTAAATCGAACTAAAAGAAATAACGCACAAGAGTCACGTCTTTTTATTCTTTCTTTTTTGTTTATATCTCATAACACACTACATTTTACACACCACATATCTGACTACTGCAAGATACATATAAACATCTGATGTTAGGTTAACATAAAATGCAATAAAATGTCCTGTAGTCTAATATTACCGCTTGGAACGGGGATTCACCACATTTTGCACACCACAACTCTTAAAATAGGTTAATTTTTTGTACTCTGCTCAAGTAATGCATGCTTTTCCTAAGCTCTTGATCAAAAGTAATTTGTAACTTTGATAAAATATAAACTAAAACATAAATTAAAATTAAGCCAAAATTACCGTAATTCACGGCATATAGGACGCCCCGCACATAGGACGCAGCGATGGGGGGGGGGGGGGGGGGCAATATCGCCAGTATTGAAAGTAAAACGGCATATAGGACGCCACGGCATACATAGGACGCACCTCAATTTAGAGAAAATGTACGGTCACATTGTGGTATAATATAACTATGATTGTGTATGTTCTGGGGATTAAGACTATGCTCTGTCCTGCACTATCTATAGTTCTGCCCCTCTCACAAACAAAAGCAAGCCTGGCAACATATACTCCGGTGGCTGAGGCCGCCCTTGCTCAAAAAAGTAAAACGGTATATAGGACGCCACGGCATATAGGACGCAGAAGTCCATTTTGAACGACAAAACGCCATACATTCCGCGTCCTATATGCCGTGAATTACAGTATCATTTTTCCCGTAAGTAATCTGCTCGTTTACTCAGCAATTATTGATTTGGACGCCAAACAGCCTTGAGAGGTTTAGAACTAACTCCAATCGTAATTCTGCACATTGGAAATTGCATTTCACAGCCGGAGATGTAATAAGCCGTTTGTTGTGATTTTGCACATCAGTCGAAACACTTAATTTCAATTTAAGGCTGATTGCATTTGAAGGCAGACTCATTGTCTTTTATTTACCGGAGATCCCACATTTATATATATGAATTGTTCAGCTGTACCTTTCATCACAACATAAAAGCCCTTATCTGGCCTCTTTTATCAACAGAATAGACTAAAGTTCATTTTTACCCCAACCTTCTCCCCCTCAAAAAAAAAAAAGAATAATGATAATAAAACGAATCAACCAAAAAGGGCCGAATGGGTAAGGGGCCGAACCAAGGATGTGGTGCCGAATCATCCAAAAAGAACCGAATCGGTTAAGGGCCGAATCATCCAAACCCCTTTCTGGCAAACAGAATGGTCGTAAAAACGGTGCACTTTGTCTAGCACTGTTCATAATTTACTGATCTTTAAAAAGATGCATTTTGATTGAAAATGTTACGGAAGACTGAATTTTTTTGTTAAAGATGTTTTATTCTTTCGCAGCTTTTTCCTGCGGTAATTTAATTTCAGAATGTTTTACCATACTCATTGTAGCGTTGCCGTGAATATATTTGACAGGGTAAGGTAATAGTCGGCCACAACATGCTGATGGACCTGTTGTACACCATCAGCCAATTCTTAAGCCCGTTACCAGAGGTATGTCATACGCCGTCAGCTAGCTCTTAAGCCTTTTGCTAGGGGCATGTCACACGCCGTCAGCTAGCTCTTATAAGCGCATTACCATGGGGTATGTCACACGGCGTCAGCTAGCTCTTAAGCCTTTTGCTAGGGGCATGTCACCCGCCGTCAGCTAGTTCTTAAGTGCATTACCAGGGGTTTGTCATACGCCGTCTATTAGTTCTTAAGCGAATGACCATGGGGTATGTCACCCGCCGTCAGCTAGCTCTTAAGTGCATTAACTGGGGTATGTCACATGCAGTCAGCTAGCTCTTAAGTGTATTACCATGGGGCATGTCACACGCCGTCAGCTAATTATATGTCTCCCCCAAAGGGAGACATATATAGCATTTGGTGTGTCCGTCCGTCCGTCCGTCGAGCCGTCCGTCCGTCTGTCCGCAGTGAGTTCTTATGAAATTAATGAGTCGATTTTTCTCAAAACATACATACATATTGGGGTACATGTCTAGATGATGCCCGTGGTATTTTTTTTTTCGTTTGCTCAAAAATTCTATTTTTGGCAAATTTTTTAACATAGGGGGAGTTTTCGTGCATTTTTTTCACTTTGGCAGGCTATATCGCCAAAACGGTTTGTTGGATTACGCTGAAACGTGGCAGAAAGAACACACATATAGTGCAAATGTTTACTGTGAAGTTTTACTTCATTTCCGCTGAAAATGTATTTTTGGCGAATTTTAAAATTTTTGATTTTGAACTTTTTTTGGCCATATTGTTGCGATATCTCCGAAACGGTTTGTTGGATTAGGCTGAAACTTGGCAAGAAGAACTCACAAAACGTGTTAATGTTTACTGCGAAGTTTTTCTTCATTTCCGTTGAAAATGTATTTTTGGCGAATTTTTGAATTTTTGATTTTTAATTTTTTTGACCATATTATTGCGATATCTCCGAAACAGTTTGTTGGATTAGGCTAAAAAGTGGCAAGAATAACCCACATATAGTGCAAATGTTTACTGCGAAGTTTCTTTTCATTTCCGTTGAAAATGTATTTTTGGCGAATTTTTCAATTTTTGATTTTAAACTTTTTTTGGCCATAATTGTTGCGATGTCTCCGAAACAGTTTTTTTTTCGATTAGGCTGAAACATGGCAAGAAGAACCCATATGTAGTGGAAATGTTTACTGCGAAGTTTTTCCGCGTGACTGATTGGGGGCGGGGGAGACATATCCGTTTTTGTTTTAACAAAAACACTGGCCAATCTAGTTCTTAAGCGCATTACCATGGGGTATGTCACACGCCGTCAGCTAATTCTTAAGCGCATTACCATGGGGTATGTTACACGCCGTCAGCTAGTTCTCTTACCCGTTACTACAGTGTCAGCATTTATGCCAGGCACCTAAAATTCTGTGCCCAGTTGGACGCAGGCCTTTCGCAGTGCCCTGTTCAGTTTGTAGATGGTTAAGAAAGTACGAAGTTTTATTGGTACCGGGGGTTTCCGAAAAAAAGCCCAGGGCTTCTATTTGGAAACTGCCCAATTTCAGGCGCTCATTTAGAAACCAAATAGAAGCCCCGGGGCTTCTATCAGGAAACAGTTTCCTAATTATTGGAAGAGAAAATTTACCATCAATCTCTCATTAAAGCAATACATGCTGCGGATATCCGCAAAAAATAACAAAACACAAAAACAACGGTAGTTAAAAAAATCGGTAAAGTGGGGGGGGGGGGGGGGTTGCCTTGTGCGAAGCACAAGATTAAGCAACGATGCAGAACGTGTCAAGGGGTTTGCTTCACATCAAAGGATTAAGTGCACCGTGTCTGCATTGAGAGTAAACACGAGTTCTAAAAAGACTTGCAGGGAAGGAGGGGCAACATCACGCCGCCCGTTTCAGTACTCAGCCCGTTATATTTCCAGTAGTACTCCGGAGTAAAGGTGGCAGTGGGGAGGGGGGTGTCTGTTTGCCTTATGCAAAGCACAGGATTAAGCAACGACGCAGAACGTTAACATGCCTAGTGGCTGCCTCATATCTAAGGATTAAGTGCACCGTGTCTGCATTGCGAGTAAACACGAGTTCTAAAAAGACTTGCAGGGCAGGAGGGGGCTTTTATTAGGAAACGATTTTTTATGGTCTTTATGTTAGCTCCAAATAGAAGCCCCGGGGCTTCTATTGGGAAACAGTTTCCTAATAAGAGCCCCGGGGCTTTTATATGGGGGGAGCTTCTTTTCGGAAACTCCCGGTAAATATAACATGAGGTGTGCAAATGAGCGCTGAGCTCTGAAATTCCGTGCTGCGGTATGCTGCAGTACCATCAGCAAGCGAGCCAAGTAACCCCGTTACTCAGTTAAGACTCCGTATGAATAAGTAAATAAATAAATCAATGATAGACAGAGCTTTCGCGTTGTTTGAAATGCCTTTTGTTGACTACTAACAGAGGTGCTGTATTGAATTGACACACGTGACTCATACCTTGTGCGTTCTGTTTTGCATATTTACAGGATTACGACGAATTCAAAATGCTAGTCCAATGCACGTTTCCAAGGTAAATATGATGGTTGGTTCAAGTATGAGCATCGCTGTAGCAGTTTATCCAATTCAGCGCACTCTTTGCAGACTGGAAAGTTCTTAAAAGATCTCTTGTCATTCGAGCTAAATATTGTTGTATAGTTTGGCGGTTGAAAATGATCTTTGTCGGGTGTTGATTTTGGCGAGGAGCGATAAAGATCTGTCTACAAAGTGCACAGGTACTTTAGGCGAACAGTGCACAGTGCTTAGAAAAGACCAGGTTGTTTTTTTTTTCCTTTCTATTAAATCCTTTTAGGACCCTTTAATATATTTCTGAGACTTCAAAAATGTAGAAATAGTCAGTAAAGTGTCCGATATTTCTCTCTTGATTTTATTAAATTCTTTAGGCCCAATGTCAAAAGCTGGGATGGGACAGATAGTGAAAATGCTAAATCCAATATGGCCGCGAATCGTCCATCTTTAATTTCAAAGATTCTGCCCAATCGGGTGTAGCTGTTGTTGATCGTTCTGTTCGTTCTGAGAAAAAAAAAGCTGTAGGCAAAAACGTGTTGTAGCTTTTAAAATTGTTCTTTTTTCTTTTATTTCAGGATAGTTGATACGAAATTAGTCTCTTCTTCCGAGCCATTTAAGGTGAGAGGCAGTAATAGGGTCAGTCACGTTTTTCCGGCTTAAAATTAGTGAATGTACACCCGGTTGTAATGCCACCACTTAATCGCCCAAGTGCTTTCCCCAAGTCACTGTGTTTTGCAAAGTTGTGTAACAGAGAAACGGACGTGAAGCAAGCGAACCGACGACCCTACAAATGTCTCTGAACCAGTTACTTTTCAATGTCACGCAAATTTTCAGTGACTTTGTAAAGTCAGTCATGTGACAGATTCACTGTAACGTTTCAGATGCATTGATGACGCAGTTCGCGTTCAGTAATGACATAGTTCACATGTATTGATGACGTATTCCACATATACTGATGACGTATTCTGCAAGCATTGATGACGTATTATTTTACATGTATTGACGACGTATTCCACATGTAATTATGACGTGTTTCACATGTTTTGCATGGGGCAGGACCTTATCATCAACACGGCACTCGGGGACCTACAGAAGCGGCTGGAGGAGGAGCCCTTTAAGGCGCATGCGCCGCCTGTAGGTAAGTGCACGTGCACTTTATGTAAACATCGCACTGATCTTCACACTCTGTCCCGACGCACCCGACATGAAAATGTCCCACCCACAACTGAAAGACTACGATAACTCGAACAAGAATGACCTCCAGAAAAGATAGTTGCAGGGATTGAGGAGGGGGCGGGGAGGGGGGTGGGGGATGGAAGGGTGCATGCATTTTTTGTTTAACAGTTATTTTTACCAGTAGGTTTTATGAGTTTTTGTCAACAAGTGCCATGACTTGCATGGCCGCTGACGATCGGATTAGCCAGAATTTGTTCTCTGTTTATATAGAGCATGCCGGGGGATTCCCCAGCTACAACACGAATAAGGAGAAGCTGCACGAGGCGGGCTATGACGCCTACATCACGGGCCTGGCCTACGCCACCATGCTGCGCTATAACCATGGTAACGCCCCTGTGTGTGTGATGTCACCATGCCGTACTATAACCATGGTAACGCCCCTGTGTGTGATGTCACCATGCTACGCTATAACCATGGTAACGCCCCTGTGTGTGTGATGTCACCATGCTGCGCTATAACCATGGTAACGCCCCTGTGTGTGTGTGATGTCACCATGCTGCGCTATAACCATGGTGACGCCCCTGTGTGTGATGTCACCATGCTGTACTATAACCATGGTAACGCCCCTGTGTGTGTGATGTCACCATGCTGCGCTATAACCATGGTAACGACCTTCTGTGTGTGTGATGTCACCATGCTGCGTTATAACCATGGTAACGACCTCCTGTGTGTGTGTGATGTTACCATGCTTCCCTATAACCATGGTAACGCCCCTGTGTGTGTGATGTTACCATGCTGCGCTATAACCATGGTAACGCCCCTGTGTGTGATGTCACCATGCTGCGCTATAACCATGGTAACGCCCCTGTGTGTGATGTCACCATGCTGCGCTATAACCATGGTAACGCCCCTGTGTGTGTGATGTCACCATGCTGCGCTATAACCATGGTAACGACCTTCTGTGTGTGTGATGTCACCATGCTGCGTTATAACCATGGTAACGACCTCCTGTGTGTGTGTGATGTTACCATGCTTCCCTATAACCATGGTAACGCCCCTGTGTGTGTGATGTCACCATGCTGCGCTATAACCATGGTAACGACCTTCTGTGTGTGTGATGTCACCATGCTGCCCTATAACCATGGTAACGACCTTCTGTGTTTGTGATGTTACCATGCTGCGCTATAACCATGGTAATGCCCCTGTGTGTGTGTGATGTCACCATGCTGCGCTTTAACCATGGTAACGACCTTCTGTGTGTGATGTCACCATGCTGTGCTACGACCATGGTAACGTCCCTGTGTGATGTCACCATGCTGCGCTATAACCATGGTAACGCCCCTGTGTGTGTGATATCACCATGCTGTGCTACGACCATGGTAACGGCTGTCTGTATGTAACGTTACCATGGTGCGCTATAACCATGGTAACGCCTGTCGGTATGTGATGTTACCGTGTTGCGTTATAACCGTGGTAACGCCACTCTATGTGTGATGTTAGCATGCTGTGATGCAACCATGGTAACGCCCCTGTATTTAAAATATCACCATGTTGCGCTATAAACATGGTAACCCGCCTCAGGAGATTCTGTCACCATGGTGAATTATGCCCATAGTAACACGCCATAGTATGCCTTATCACTATGCGTATTAACTACTTTGTTTTTCTGTTGCAGGAAGTTTGAGGAGCTTTGAAAATAAGTAAGTACAAATTTGCTGGCAAAAAGCATTCGTTAGTGAACACCTCTAATGTGTGAGCAATCTTTAGTAGGTGGACCATTTCTCCATCTGTCCTTCTAATCATGGAATCCCTCGTAGTGAGCACCTCTGTAGAGTGAATATTTAGCTTGATATAAAAATGGTGTTCTTTACAAAGGGGATTGGACTTTCCATAACTGGGCCTTATTACTGTACACTGAATGCAGTGACGTCATGACAAGATTAAGCACGTCATTTGTTGCTATAGCGACGCAGGTTTACTAACCAACTGTTTGTTTATCTAGGAGTATATATATATATATATATATATATATATATATATATATATATATATATATATATATAATAGTACTTTCTTATCAAATAAATAGTTCATACTTATGATGTTTTTACAAAGAAACCACCCAGATTGTCAATAGCACTGTTTGGTGTTGGCATATTTGGAGAGAAAACAAGGTTGAGTTTTTTTCTTCACAGATTGCATCTTATGAGGCTTTATGACGTTCCGTATATGAATCTGGCGGGTAAAGATGGTGAGAATTTCCTGTGCTCATCTTCCTTCTTGCATATAAATTTCAGACAAAAAAAAAAAACAAATTTTTTGCGACATTCTGTTTTGTAAATGATCTCTAGTTATGTATATAAGAAATATAACAAAACTAGTAAAATGCTACGCCTTAATATTTAATTTATTTGAATCACCATATTTGAAGAAAAAACAACAACATTAGTGTGACTAATTGTTCTCGTGTGTGTGTCTTTAGTGACACCAAACAGAGACCACGTGTTCCACGTGACCTTCCCGTCGTCATGGAAATACCAGGACTTGCTGCAGCTCTTCTCACCCCTCGGTAAGTGCGGGCCGCATTTGACTTGGGGGTGGGGGTGGGTTTGGGGGTGGGGCAGGGGGGTGGGGGAGGGAGGTGTAAACGTATGGCTCAGTTAGTTATATAGCTTAATAGTCTTAAAATGCCGAGAATCGAATGCGGCTAAGGGTGGTAAGCAGAGGAGTGACGTTCGCCGCTATCGCCTCAGCTATTCGAATGCAGCGTGTGCAACGGGTTAGATCACCTATCACGGAGTTCATAATTAACGTATACTGAGTTCTACGGCCATCCTACTTTTTTTAAAGAGCGATTTTGAGACGCATCAGTACAGCATGAATGCAGCACCCCGCTGTGTGGGATTAACGACAGGAGCAGAGGGAAAGCCTCAGCCGTGGTTTAGATAGGTATAGGCGAGCTGAGTGACGTCAGTGAAAAAATGCGCAAGGTTTCATACGGCCATTGTGGGTTTGAGAATAACCTCTCCTAGCCCTCACCTACTTCTCTCCATTCATATTGTGGACTGTATCAACGGTTCTGGATGTTGCAGGTAACATGTCCGTGAAGTCTTAAGTAACTTGTCCGTGATCTGAGGCAGGTAACGTATCCGTGAACTGTTGCAGGTAACGTGTCCGTGAACTGTTGCAGGTAACGTGTCCGTGAACTCTTAAGTAACTTGTCCGTGATCTCAGGCACGTAATATGTGCGTGAACTGTTGCAGGTAACGTGTCCGTGAACTGTTGCAGGTAACGTGTCCGTGAACTGGTTAGATGACACATCCGCCTTTGTGTCTCTCTTCAGGAAGGATTTAGCGCCGCAAGGTACAGTCAAATAACGTCATATTCATGTTATTGTGCTTGGGTAGGGGCCTGGACAACTCGGCCCATTACCAACTCGGCCCATTACTAACTCGGCACCATTTGGACGACTCGGCCCAACAAAAATTTTCCAACTCGGCCGAAAGTCCCAAGCGAAGCTCCTCTTGTTTGTGAAGTTACCAATGTTAATATTTTTACCGCCTCGTTTTGGTTTTTTCTCAGCACATTATGGTGTGCAGAATTCTCCAATAAAAATGAAATAAACTGAGGTCATATCGATTGTCTTGTCGAGTTTGTGTTTTATTAGGGGTAAATGATCTAATAACCGTTTGCTTGAAAATATATTGTATCAACTGTTTCGAAATATGGTGTGTAAAATGTGGTGTCAAAAGAACACATAAAATGCCAGCAAGACGTTGCTGCAAGACAAAAACGAATTCAGTTTGATTTACAACGTGTTCTTCTTTGGAAATTATGAAGGGTGAAAAGGGACCGAGTCATTAGTTTGGACCGAGTCGTCTTTCAGAAATGGGCCGAGTTGGGCCGAGTCGTCTTTCGTTTTGGGCCGAGTTGATGTGGGCCGAGTTGGTAATGGGCCGAGTCGTCCCGAGACCCTTGGGTGAAGAGATAGACCATAGGCCTGGAGTACCTTAAGGCACGTGAGGAAGAAGGGCTTTGGAGGAACCGCGCTTCTGTGTGTCCGGTGTATTCATTGGCTTCACACAAGTACCAGGATCTCAGTGCGACAGAACAGGATGTATCACTATTATAACCCTTTGGTGCAAAAATCATTTCTGTTCTACTGATGATTAAAAAAAGAGAAATTCCATGACTTTCACTTATGTCTGACAAATGTATTGTTGGAGGGGGGGGGGGGTGTTGATGTATTTATTATTGATTATTTTGGTGGGGTGGGAGTAGGCACCTCCCAATATATAGTGGTTATACTGGAACATGCGCTTCTACAGTTCTGCGGCAGATCAAATCCACCGAGGTGTACCGCATCGTTACCTACAAGCACTACCGCCAGATGTGCCACGGGGACCAGCCCGGGCCATCCGCCGGGGACCAGCAGGCCAGAACGGCCAGCCATCACGTGACTCCTACTCAACCAATGGCGGACAGGAAGAGGAAGATGCCCATCTCCGATGTAGAGCTCGATGTGCCCGAGAAAAGGCGATCACGTGACTTTGAGTAAGGCATTCTGGGATAGTCTTCACCCCAGCTCCATTGTTAGCCCCTCCCCCCACCCCCAACTATGGTTTTGGCCCGAGAGGTGGACTATAGGTTTGGGTGTTGTCCCTCCGCACATTGCCGGCTGTTACTCCCACCCTGGTAATCCGTTTCCTATGACATTTGGTATAAGATGAACTGTTATAGTGGGTAGGTGTGCGTTATTTTTATTGTGACCTTGACCGAATATAAAGGTCACAGTGGCTGTCATCTTTCAGTTCTGCTTAAGGGCTGTGCTCTCTACAATGGGCTTGTTCAAGTTGTGCTGTGTAAAATTTGGAAGTATTCATATAATAATTCAGTGCGGTGTAGTGATATTAAGTTTTGCCATAAAAGGGTCGGGGGAGGGGGGGGGGGGGGTAATGAAGGACATTCCAAAAAAACAGCATATCGAAATAATTTTGGTGTAAAGTGTTGCAGCTGATTCGCTTAAAAAAACACAAAAACACCGTAAGTTGAGCAATTTCTTAAGGAACGGAAGAGACTATATTTTCTTATACAACGGGAATGATTGTATTCGTGCGGTAATTGACAGTTATAACATGGCGTATGACTAACGTTGTTAAATGAGTAAATACTGTAATCTGATTGGTCAATTCCAAAGTCAATAATTTTTCTATGTTGACCGGAATGCAAGAGCCGATAATATTGCGATTCTTTACGGTTAAAGCATCAATTACAAAACAGTCGTTCATTTATTTCGAGTCAACATCAAGATATTGTGGACCAGTTATGAAACTGTTGACCATGTCTTTTTATGTGAATGACAGTTGACAAACGCAGTAAATGATTG
Source organism: Protula sp. h YS-2021 (assembly GCA_949752745.1). Taxonomy (NCBI): domain Eukaryota; kingdom Metazoa; phylum Annelida; class Polychaeta; order Sabellida; family Serpulidae; genus Protula; species Protula sp. h YS-2021. The sequence continues at coordinate 80,021,668 of OX457028.1, forward strand.
CCTTGTCCTATTTAATCAATGATTGACAGCTATAATATAATGAATGATTGACAGCTATAATGTAGTGAATTTTTGACAGTATAAGCCTGGGAGACTCGAGAAACTCCACCTTTGATACGATCCCCGAGGAAACAGAAGAAGTGAAGTACATTAAAAATGTACCCAAGCTCATACCGGATGAGGAAGATCTGGGTAAGTCACGCTGTATTGTAACGCCCCCCCCTCCGGAATCCCCTCCACCCTGCCCTACTCCGTTACGAAACATCACCGCCGCTACCTATTGTCGCTGAATACTTAACTGGACTAACGTATTCAGTACTGAGAAATGTTAAATATTGTTGTAAATAATAAGTATATATTTGAAGAAAAAGTAAATTTCAATGATTTCTGCGGCTCACAGACAGGCAAAGAAAGAAAAACACATTCAAAATGCAGCAGTCCCTTACACGTGACAATATCCCTGAAAAGGCAAAGTAGTTAGAGGTATAAGGTTGTTACGGGGTCACATTGTATGGGGACCATTTCTGTTGTATAGGCGTGCCCGTGAGCCCTAAACGCCAGAAGACGAAAGTAGGCGCAGGTAATTATCACGTGGTCATGTCACGTGGTCATGTCACATGATCAGGCACGTGATTATGTCACGTGAGCGTGTCACCTGATCATGCATTTGGTCAGGCTTTGGTTTTGAGAAAAAGTCCTAGAAAAAAGTATAAATATAGTGTAAAGAGTTTTACTTGGATTACCTTAAGCTTGACTGTAGAAAATAGATTAGATTATGGATAATATAATTATAGATTATGATTTTTAGGGGGGGGGTGTTTGATTTGCGTGCTTTATGAGTGTGTAAGTGAAGTGAGTTCGCGTCCTGTGGGATATGTTAGTGCGTATGCCTCCCTCTCCGCTACCCCCTCTCCACTGCCCCCTCTCCACTCCCCCCACCCCCCACCCCCCTTCCCTTGTGTGCAAGCGCATTGTAGTTGTAAGGTTGTGTTTTATGTCATTTTTTGTCCTTTCAGAAAATGAATTCGAAGTCCCCGATGCGTGGTGAATGAATTCAGCGTTGAGACACGGCAACCCGAAAGATGTTACCCCCAGGTCACAACACGGCGCTGTAAATAGTGCTGCTCGGGGGCGCGGTAGCATCACGTTTCATTTGACGGCACCGCACCCGCTGTTGGTGTTCGGGTTACTGTTGTGCCGTATAGCAATGTGATGATAAAACGTGTCTAACTACCGCGTCGGCGCATTAAATAGTGTCCTTTTAACAAAGTAGGTGCGTAATGTGAACACTGGTATTGTGTTTCTGTGACAGATTTGATATGTAAACTGTATTTCCCTGAGATCTATAAACTGTTTTCTTTTATCCAAGGCTAAAACAATTAATCGATTAATCACAAATTTGTGACTCAGTTATTAAAAGTTAACATTCTTTTTAAGGCAAGACAGCAAATGAAAAAAAAGTATCCAGACTGTGAATGAAGGTGATGCCTCGTGATCACTTCTTTCCGTGTCCTTAAACGATTAATGAAGGGAGTAAGGTCACGTGTACTTTGTGGAGTGGGTGTCACAGTGAGGTCACGTGTACTTTTTGTGGCTTTATGTCTCACGAAGAGCTGAAGTGTTATGAGTGTATTGCATCGCACCTGTCATCGCTTATTAAACGACAGGGGCCTTGCCTTAAGTGTTCTCACGCAACGGTAATCAGGATATTGGCAGTGTCCTGGAATAATATGCATTTATCTAGTGCTTGTTGAAATAAATGTAGAAACCAATGTGTCCAGAATGTTCTTTATTTTGCTCGTGTGGAATAATCCAGACCCGTGTCGGAAAACCTGTTTCAGTTTTTCTCAAGCTGAGTTATTTTATATATATATATATATACTAAATATATATATATATATATATATATATATATAGTATCCAAATCGACAACTCGCAGCTGGGACTTTTTTTTTTTTGCTGGGGCGGGGCGGGGCGGGGGGAGGGGGGTTTACGGATGGATTATTGTTTGTTTTTCGCAAATCCACAACGCATCTGATCTATTCAAATATTCTGGTGTCATTTTTGATGCACGGTTGGGACGGAGTCTACTGCAGTCATTCCTAAATGTGGTGAAAACTCAAGTAAATAAATAAGTGTGCCAATCCACATCTCGTTGGCCAATTATATAAGAAGCACCTGAAAGTTAATCCCAATTCAACGTGGAAAACCGAGATTATGCCTCGATGGCTTTATCTACGTGAACAATGGAACCTATAAAAATGGAGAAATCCATTGGAGAGGAAGTAGATCTACCAATTGCCCCGGGGGGGGGGGGGGTTGGGGGGAGGGGGGCTTTAAAGATACTACGGATATCTTGGAGCCCCGTAAAAGGACACCACCATGACCCGTGTCCAGACGAGATCTGTACCAAGCAGACCAAAGAGCGGACCCCTCAGCCATGATCGCCAGTGTAAGATCCGAACTACCGGATGATGCTGGAATCCTGACGACGATCCGCTGAAGAAGCGCCGCTAAGAAGCTCCACTCATTCCAGACTCGGTTCAAGAATTGGTCATCAACGGAGACTGGTGTGACACAGCCGGAGAAAATCCCCACCAGTTCCTGTTCTATGACAGTGGGGTCAAGAGACACATCGTCGAATTCTGATATTTGGCTCGGAAGCTGCCCTCAGAAACTTGGTTTATTGATGGCAGTTTCTCGATGGTACCCTCAACACAACTTAACGTCTTCCGCGTTCCACTAAGCAGCAACACCGTTCCCACGGCTTACGGACTGCTCCAGGGTCAGTCCCAGGCGACCTACGGTAGATTAAGTAGAAGAATGGTTAGAGGATCTCCGTGCCACTGTGCCAGGAGGAGCAAGCGACCTACTTGCCTATCTTCCCCAGACGTGCGTCGATGGAATCTTGCGACGCCGCCCTAACGCCCAAAATCACGTCATAAACGTTAGAAGGGTACCGCCAAGATTCATCCAAAAGTCTGGAAAATGATGCAACCCTAAAAGAAGAGGCGAGAACGAACAACTTGTTAGAGGGTTGGAATAACAGATTTTTCCACCTGTTGGGGCATAAACATTGGACAAGCACTCCTATTTGGGCCATCATCACGGCTCTCAAGTGGCTACCTTCATCGAGTGGGACGCGCGAGGAGATCCACCAAAGAAGCGCATTCGTCGTGGCGCTGCGAGATTGCAGAAGCGCCTGAGACAGCTATGTGTCGATTACACAGCCGGGCGCAAGACCATCGCGCAATTTCTTCGTGGAACTGGACACAACATAAGGTGACGAGCAGTGAATCGAGAAAATCACGGAGTGTGCTCCGGGGTGAAGACACAGGACCCATAGGTTGCCATCATGTGATCGGACCGGTTTGGTGGGGGATTAGCACCAGAGCAGGGGATAGCAGCCAAAGTTCTCCTCTGAAGAAAATCTGTTGAAAGTTGGTCGATTTTCAAGTGAATACAATCATCAGAATTTTGTGTGTATGTTACAGTCAATGTTGGAAACCCGCCATTTCACGAAATGGCAAACCGTGTTGGGTAAATTCGCGTAATGCCTAAAATCTTTTGCCGTTTCACGAAATAACCTAAAAGTTAGATTTAAAGTTTATAAAAGGAAAATCTTTTAAGTTTTAACCTACATTTGAGACAAAAACATGAACAAAAAATGCAGAATTTTAAAGACAGCCAGTCTTTTCTATCTTTTAAACTCGAGTTAAGAGTAATATTAAAGCTGTTGTATCCCAATAACGTTATACTCCAGTTTTATTTTAATAAACATTGAAATTTTCAAATATTATCCGATTTATAATCACCAAAATTTATCCGATTTATAATCACCAAAATTTATATATGAATAATAATAATTTCATACGTGGTTGAGAATATAATATTCACGCCTGCTTTTTGTGCGGTGTTCAAGTCGCATGCTTTTAATTAATCCACAATCGAGTAATATTGGTCTTTCGGCATAAAGACCGATTTGTGCTGTTCGAATATTTTGTACAGCTCCTGTTTGTATTTATCTTCATTTGATTCTCCCATTTTTAGGAATTTGATTAAAACGTCCCGATTTCAGGTAAATTTATATCAAAATATGAAGGAGGGCCATATGAAGAAAGGTTCCTTATTATAACCAATCCATGAAAACGGCTTAATTCCATCGTAGGTAAAAGCAGACATTATAGGATGTTCTTTTTCAGAGTAGGTTAACGGCAAATCGGTGACTAGTTCCTGAGTACATCATCTTTACCCAGTTCAGTGTGTTGTTCTGACATTTATCCTAATAGCAATTAAATCAATCAAAAAGAAACACAAACACTTGTGTGCATTACCATGAATTATGTCTCCCCGACCAAGGGGAGACATATAGTGTTTGTACGTTCTGTGTGTGTGTATGTGTGTATGTGTGGATGCGGCTTCGTCGGGAAACAAGACGAATTGGTGTGTATCACGTTGCAATGTTAAAGTGAAACGGACCGAATTTCGGTCCGTTTCGCATTTTGGTCGGGTCGTCCGTTTCGCAAATCTGTGTTAGGGGTTCATTTTGCGAAACAGGACGTGCTCTTTCACCTGAGACCACATGCCTATTTCGCAGAAATTTACAGAGACCATCAAATTTGCTGTGTAAAATAGTTCTCACACCAACATATAGGTGGCTACCCACCATGAACTCTGTGTGAGAAAAGCACGTGGAACGAGAGCCAATCAGAAGGCGTACACATCTTTCGATCTGTGTGAAATCTATTTTTATATCACATTTCCGCCAATCAGGTGCTAGCACATGTGTCAGGGGAGCGCGACCACGTGTTCGAATGGACCCGGCCCCGAGTGGTTGTCTACTTTTTGGCCGACATTTTAGTAGATTTTGGGGTGGCCTATCCAAATAATTGTATTTAAAACAAAAAGAATAATATCACAAAATACGTTTTAAAGTTATTTATTGTTTTGTTTGTAGCCTATAAATCTCAAAAATCAAAGTTAAAGTTGAGGGTAAACAAGGCAACACCCCTTTTGTTAGTGGACGATAATATCAGAAAGTTTCCACTTCGTTTTTTTAAGTACATATTTTTGCTTAACTGAAGCAAAGTGTCACATATTTTATTAAGCAATCGTTAAAGTTTGTTTATCTTCGTACATTCTTGTTTTTTTTTTAAACCAAGTCATTTGTTTGACATATTATTCTCGGTTTCTTTATATAAGCCGGTCTGTTTCGCAAGACACATGTATGCGTGTTGTGTGTGAATTGCAGTCACTGTAAACTCTCAGTGCACTTTATAACTTTTTATTGTGCGAACAGGCGTGTAACGTGTCCGTACAAGTCTTATTTACACTCAATTTTTCTGTAGTTATCGCTGAAATTGACTTAATCTCTCATTACTTGATGCCCTTAAACTTGAGTGTTGTGTTCACCAAATTCTTCCAAATTCGCCTGGTTTCACTGTGTAGAGGCAGGTTCTCGTGTGATGCCATTTATATTTTTGGGGTGTACAAGCGTGTGTCATGTGCATACATGTCTAACATACACGCAGTCTTTCCGTCAATATCACTTAAACTGAGTCTCGTTTCTCACTGCTTGGTGACCTTAATCTTAATTGTGCTGTCTTTTTTTCAAATTCGGCTTATTTCACTTCGACTGAATCTAATACTTCAAAAGTGCATTGTTGCATTAGCGCAAGTAGAGGGGTGCACCACCCCCACTCCCCCCTCCTCCTGTAATGTTAACACCGTTAAACTTAAAATTTTTGCAGGCGAACCCCCCCCCCCCCTCTCTAATACACAACCAGTGCGAAATTGATAGTTGATAAACGCATTAAAATCGGTTTATTTTGCTCATTGCAGGACTTCAAAAATATATTGCTCCATTAGTATAGCTAGTGAGGGACAATGACGTGCAACCCTCCCCCTAGCTTTATAAAAAATATCGCATTAACTGAGTTTCATATCTCACTACTTGTTGGCGTTAACTTGAGTGTGCTGTATTCGCAACATTTTCTCAAATTCGACTTGATCCGCCCAGTAGATGCAGTTATTACTCTGTGCCATTTGTATCTTCCTGTGGGGGGTTTACAAACCTGATTCTTGTGTTTCAAGTCAAATTTACCCCAGTCTATCTGTTAATATCGCTTTAACTTAGTTTAACTATCTCACTGTCCTTTATTTCGAGTGTGCTTTATTTAAAAAAAAAGCAGAGAGAGAGGGGGAGACAGAGAGAAAGCGATTCGTTTCACATTGACTTTGCGTTTTGACACACCAAAACGGCTTGTTTTTTCGAGCCAAAAATTGCAGTATTTGTACTGTTAAATTGGCACAACAACGGGGTGGGAGGGGGTTGGGGTTCATTCGGGGTAAACCCCTCCACCCTTTCCCCAAAAAGCGAAATGCACTGGTAAAGTCTAGAAGTGAAAAAAATGTATATTAACACCGTTAAACCTAGACATTTTTCTCACCAGAGCCTCCTCCCCCCCCCCCTCCCCTCTTCTCTTGCGCACGCCAACTGCGAAATTGGTAGTTGATAAACGTACTAAAAACGGTCTGTTTTATTGACTGACGGACGCAATCCTTCAAAAATGTTTTGCTCCATTGGTGTAGCTAGGAGGATACAATGACGGGCAACTCTTCCTCCCCTCGTCCGTTTTTCTCGGAAAAAAATGTTGCATTTTCTGAGTTTCATGTCTGTTCATGTCTGTTCATGTTACTTTCGCAAGCGACATGTATGCGTGCCGCGTGTGAGGTGCAGTTACTGTAAACTCTCAGTACCATTCATTTTAAACTTTTTTCTTGGCGTGTGCAAGCGTGTTTCATGTCCGCATATGTTTTATTTACACCCACTCTTTCTGTGGATATCGCTGAAATTGGCTTTCATTATGCCCCAACCCTTCGGATTGGGGCCTATAGGTTTGGGGTGTCCGTCCGTCTGTCCGTCATCGCTTTATACCCCTATGATTTTTTTTTGGGGGGGGGGCGGTTGGGGCCCGCTTGTGTTTCACAAATACTTGTTTCTCATTATTTGATGCCCTTAAACTTGAGTGTGCTGTGGCCACCAAATTCTCCCAAATTCGCTTGGTTACGCCGTGTAGAGGCAGGTTCTTGAGTGATGCCATTTTATATGTTTCTGGGGTGTACAAGCGTGTGTCATGTGCGTACAAGTCTAATATACACTAAGTCTTTCCGTCAATATCGCTTGAACTGAGTTTCGTTTTTTACTGCTTGGTGACCTTAATCTTAATTGTGCTGTCTTTTTTTTTTTTTTTTTTTTAAATTCGACTTATTTCACTTTGACTGAAACTAATACTTCAAAAGTGCATTTTTGTATTAGCGCAAATAGGGAGGGTGCGCGACCTTCCCCACTCCTCCCTCCGCCCACCCCCCTCCCCTCCCCTCCCCGTCCCAAGAGCAAAATGCAATGATAAAGCCTATTAGTCATAAAAAAATGTTTAACACCGTTAAGCGTAAGATATTTGCACACGAGAACTCCCTCCCCCTCTTAATACACAACCACTGCGAAATTGCGCATTAAAATGGGCTTATTTTATTCATTGCAGGACGCAATCCTTCAAAAATATATTGCTCTATTAGTGTAGCTAGTGGGAGACAATGACGTGCAAACCTCCCCCTCCCTTTTTAAAAAAAATATCGCTTTAACTGAATTTCACTATCTCACTGTCCTTAATCTTGAGTATGCTTTTTTTTTTGTTAAAAAAAAAAAAAAAAAAAAGAGAGAGAGAGAGAGAGAGAGAGAAATCGATTCGTTTCACGCTGGCTTAACGTTTTGGCACATCAAAACGGCTTTTTTTTTCGAGCCAAAAATTGTAGTATTTGTACTGTTAAATTGGTGCAACAACGGGGTTGGGGGCATTCCGGGTAAACCCCACCCTTTCCCCAAAAAGCGAAATGCACTGGTAAAGTCTGGAAGTGAAAAGAAATTTTGCCGGCCAGATCCACCTCACCCTTCCTCCTCCTCTCTTGTACACGCCAACTGCGAAATTGACATTGATAACACACCGAAACGGCTATTCGCAGTTGATTTGCTTGCATCTGTCAGCGGGCTAAAGCGAGAGATTCTCACGCACATGTGATAGGCTGTGTCTTTTATGTATTTTCGCTTTCGGAATTGAATGTAAAAAAAATCTACCGAGATTTTCATATACAACTTATGTCTGAAAAGTCCCTAATAACGAAGTCAGATTTTTGGCGTACATTTCGCGAGTTGGACAAGAAATCGCGATTCCTCGTTTGTTTCCCGACATACCTGTATATGTGTGATTGTGTATTATTGTGCGCTGTTTTATTTGTTTGAGCACTACTTTTATGATTGGCTTGCCTTGTTACTATTTACACGCGAAAACTGTCATATTTATCTTCCCATATATGCTTCCCAGATCCTCCCCCCTCTCCATCCACACCCCGCCCCCTTCACTGCGGAATAGCCAGTGCAAACACGTATCAGAAGCTCTAAGTCACAGTAGATTTGCTTTGATCTGTGAACGGGCTAAAAGCTCGAGATTCCCACGCTCATGACAGGCTGACTGTATATTATTGTGCGCTGTTTTAATTGTGTGAGCACTACTTTTATGATTGACTTGTCTTGTTACTATTTACACGCGAAAACTGTCATATTTTTCTTCCCATATATGCTTCCCAGATCCTCCCCCCTCTCCATCCACACCCCCGCCCCCCTTCACTGCGGAATAGCCAGTTCAAACACGTATCAGAAGCTCTAAGTCGCAGTAGATTTGCTTTGATCTGTGAACGGGCTAAAAGCTCGAGATTCCCACGCTCATGACAGGCTGACTGTATATTATTGTGCGCTGTTGTGTGAGCACTACTTTTATGATTGACTTGCCTTGTCACTGTTTACGCGCGAAATAATCCGTCATTTTGTAAAGGTTTTCTGCCATTAAAATGCTTGTTTAGCGATATTTTTTAGCTTGTGTTAGTTTATAAAAAAAATATGGTAAGGTTTGGAATGAAATTATCTGCGAAACACTACACTGTGTACATGAACTTGAATGTTTTTTTTTTTTTGACTCAGTATATGCAAATTAACCTGTCACGAGGTGTATGCGCGCGGCTTTGTTCTTGGTAGCATCACTTCAATGCAGAAAGCGTCCAGGTTACATGTGGATAATTTTTGAAAAACTTAAAAGTGGATAAAAAGTTAATGAGGATATGCCTGAAAGGTAAATACACACATGTTAAAAGCGCGGTTATTTTGTGAATCACGGGAAAATGTTTGTTTAGCGTATTTGGTGTGATTTGTGACATTTTTTTTTAAGAATGTGTAAGATGCTGCTGTATAAATACAGGCTTAATTGTCAGGGCGGCATTTTTTTGAGCTAGCATGCCTTGTCATTTTGCGGATTTAAATGTCGAGAAATGTTCACACAGAAACTTGTTGCTCAGTTTCGCTTGAAAATGCTGTCGATGTTGTCTGTTCATGGATTTCTTGGTGTACAATTTTTTGTAAGTAGCCACTGCTGGAAACTAACTTTTTTAGGCCCGGGTCCTTGGGACCCGTGTCTTTGAAAAAGGAGGATCCAAAGCTATTTAGGCAGGATCCGAACCGTGTTAAGATAAAATAGGGCGCAAGAAGACCTGATTTTTTGCGGCTCAGTCGGACTCTGGGTAGCCAAAAAGGAGGGTCTCGGACCCCCGCCAATTTCCATCCCTGTTAATACGTACACAGACTTTTGCCAATTTTAAACCTCTGCCCTGAACGCAGTCCGGATGCTTTGCCCCCCCCCCCCCCTTCACCTTGAACGCTTAAAAGAATAAGCCAATTCGCACTTAGATTTTTGCGTAAATTTTTTGCGTTTCGGCTGAATTCAGGTGGGATTAGGATGTAAATGATGGAAAAAAAGCGGCATGGATGGTATCTTAGAATGTAAAAAAAATCGGTCAATTTCGCGCAGTTATAGCTTATGCTGTCGGGTCATACCTAAGATTGGGATTTCTCCTTGTTACTCCGTGAGGGACTCCACATACAACGGTTAGAGAGATTTTGAATGCTTCATATCAGAATAATGTGGCAGGGGGCCCCGATATGGCCATAGCAGTAAAAACAGATAGAAAATCACAATGCTACACAAAATGTATCCGGTCACTTGTCGGTTAGTTTCGCTAAGATTTATGGATTGTGTTGTCGTTATGTCAAATTCCGAATATATTCAGCTAATGATATTTCTCTTATTGCTTTCACAGATGCCGCGGAAAAAAGGACGGATTAAAAAGACCAAGGTCCTAGAACAGGTCGTTGATCTGCAGCGCTACAGAACAGGTGACGTTGTGCTTCACGTTGTGTATAGAAGGAAGTGGTGGCGTGTACGTGTGGAAGGCCGGGACCCTGACGGAAGTATAGAAGTCTTATTTTGCGGTTTTGACTTTGCGTAAGTTCTTAAACATTTTTCTATTTCTTTCCTTTCCAGGTCGTGGACGTCCTGTAAAACCAGGTTGATTTAGATTCCCTTTTGTTTTTGCATGTTCTTGTGGAATGATGACGTCCTATTCGCAGAAATTATACTTTTGTAGAGTTGAAAGACCAGTGTATTGTAGCATTTTTTGTGCTCCTGTAATAACTGAAATAAAAACTTGACAAGGACAGAAGTGACGTCCTTACAGCAGCTGAGAGTGATGCATGATTTAAAAAAATTCTTTCATTTTTAGTCCGGAGAAAGTTTCCGATCCCAGGAAGCTCAAACCATTTCCTATGGCTGTATGAATTAGTAATATGTTATTAAGAAATGACAGATATTTTTCATTCCCTGTGATTGGGTTAAATGTCTGTTTTGCCGTTTTATGGTTTGCTAATCTCCGTTTGCGAGTTTTGCCTGATAGTGCTTCATAAGTTTGCAGGTTCGATTATCTAGCCGGAAGCATCAGACCCAAAAGAACTTGTCTTTTTCAGTATCTTAGATGAAGTGCTGAATCCCTCTATTGCCAGTTGCACGCTCTCATTGCTAAACGGACTGTAGATGCGAGATTTTACTTATTCGTATACCGCCTATTTTTTTTTAGATTTTCTCTTCGGTATCTGTTCTGTCTGTAACTTGCGTGGAAGGGAAATTGAAATGACCATTGTGTACGTGTAATTTTTGTGCTCACGCCTTGGAATGATAAGAAGGTATCGTTTTCCTTTACGCACAGTGTGTTTTCACATGGTTTTTGGGAATGATTTATGTGCGTATAAACTTGTATGGAGTGAAATATGGAATGATTCAGCATTCCGTCATTTTTTTCTGCAGACGAGGTGTGTAAAAACCCCGTTAAGGGTTACATCAAGGCCTGGGCAGAAGCCGCAAAGAGGGTGTGCGGCAGGGATCAGAGCCAATTGACCCATTTTGTGGGTGAAATTGTTAGGGGACCGGTTGAAGATAGTGATGACAGTTCGGATGTTAACCAAGCCTGTAGACAGATTAAGAAAGCAGCGGAAAATATCCCTGCGCCGATTTCAGGTAATTACAAGTGGACGAATATACAACATATATTTTGCTTGACGCGTATTTCTCGTTTCATTCGACATTTTTGTTTGTTTGTGTGAGTGTGATCCGAAGGGCAGTTTCGTTATTTTACTGAACCGGAACTTGTAAGACTGAAGCGAAACGGACTGTTGTCACAATTTTGAACGTGCATGTCCTGTGCGGCTAAGCTTTAAATTGTTCAAAGATGAAATAAGGACGTTATAGTTTATGACTCGGCTGTTACATTACAATGAAACATTGGCACAAGAAGAAAATTAACCACAGAGTTTAAATTAATTTTAAAAACATCTGTTCATTTCGCTTGCACAGATTAAATGGTTTACATTTTCATACAATATCCCCGTTGCAGCGATCGAAAGCCATGACAAGAAGTTACGGTCACCGTTGGGGAGGGGGTGGCGCAAACCGAAGAATGTAGTTCGGACAGCGATTGCGTCATTACGGGCGCCGATACCACGTCAAAAGAGCTTTGTGAGAGACCAGTGAAAAGGGAAGAGGGGGCTGCACACACACATTCATCGCAGGGCGAAAAAGACACAAAACTCTCAGCGAATGCGGAATCGGCTGTTGAAGGGGCATCTTCTGAGAAGTTGCTGGGTAAGTGATTCTTTTGCATTTATAAAGGGTAAGAATTGTTGCTGAGATGTGTCAGGAGGAGTATCGTGATATATGTAGCACTAATGCAGATTTGATCAAGCCAACCAGGTGCTGACGTTTTAAAGAATTCAAAACACTTTTCGTGCGTTGTGGTTGTCGGCGAAACGGACTGCTTATCGGTGCCCACTGCTAAGATTGCAAGAGTTTTGTACAGTTATGCTTTGAAATGTGAAGGTTATTCCTGGGCGCTTTATGTTCTCATCAAAGGTAGTTGCTATTTTGACTTGATGTGAAGTTGTCAATGTCTCTGTCGTACGAATTCACAGTGATTTAGCGTTTGTAATACCAGTGTTGTACTTTTTTAGAAAATGTCCCCGTTGCTGCAATCGGAAGCCGTGACACAGAAGTTACGGTCACCGTTGGGGAGGGGGTGGCGCAATCCGAAGAACGTAGCTCGGACAGCGATTGCGTCATTACAGGCGTTGATACCATGTCAAAAGAGCTTTGTGAGAGACCAGTGAAAAGGGAAGAAGAAGTGTTTGGGTTCGTACATTTCGCATGGTTGTGTGCGTTCGCGTATCAAGTTTCAGTGTGTTATTTGCATTTGATTTTTCTCGTATAAGGTGACTGACTGTAAATTTATGAAAGTGGCGATGATGGGTAGTACGGGCAAGTTTCATGTGACAGGGTCACAAAAGCTGTCAAGTTTGCCGATGTATTTAAAAAACAAATACTTGCGTCGTAGATTTCGCGTGGTTGCACTACATTTCGCATGGTTGTGTATGAGCGTACATTTCGCTTGTCAGTTCGAAAGTTCACTGTTCGGAGTGACCAATTTCAAAGTTTATGAACGTTGCGAGATTGGGTAGTACGAGCAAAAGGTATGTGACAGAGCCTCAAAACTTGGAAATTTTGCCGATGTTGCCGTGATTAAGAAAATTTTGGTGTTGGCACATTTCGCATGGTTGTGTACGTACATTTCGCATGTCAGTTTGAAAGTTTTAATTGTGTTATTTGCAGTTCGCTTTTCTTATACGAAGTCACCGACTTTAGTGCGTACACAACCATGCAAAATGTGCCAACACCAAAATGTGCTTATTTACAGAAATATCGGCAAAATTTTCAAAAGTTTGAGACCGTGGTTGTTATACGTTCATTTCGCATGATTGTGTATAAACGTGCATTTCGCTTGTCAGTTCGAAAGTTTTACCTGTTATTTGCAGTTCACTGTTCTTATACGAAGTAACCGACTTTAAATTTAAGAACGTCGCGAGAAGGGCGTACTCGCAAACGTGACAGGGTCTCAGAACTTGGAAATTTGCCGATGTTTCCGTGATTAAAAAATTTTGGTGTTCGCACATTTCGCATGGCTGTGTACGTACATTTCGCTTGTCAATTCGAAAGCTTTAACTGCGTGATTTGCAGTCCATTTTTCTCACACCAAGTGACCGAATTAAGTACGTACAAAACCATGCGAAATGTGCGAACACCAAAATGTTCTAATTCACAGAAACATCGGCAAAATTTTCGAAGTTTGAGACCCTGTCACATACATGGTTGTGGACGTACATTTCGCATGTGATATTTTAGGACACAGGGACAAAGTTCAGTTGCGGGCATACCTTTCAAATTTTTACAAGAAAAATAAAAAGGCGGATGAAGCTTCAGATCCGTTTAAAAAAAGAAACTGTTTTGGGGACATTTCGCTGTGATGTCATGTTTGTGGGATTCTGTTTTGGTTTACACAAGTGCGATGAGTTTTTTTGTATCAGTTTTTCCATACAGTTCACTGTTCTTATACGAAGTGACCGACTTTTAATTTATGAACGTCACGGGGCTGGGTAGTACGGGCAATTTTCATGTAACGGGGTCTCAAAACCTGCCAAATTTGCCGCGGTATTAAGAAGTGTTTGGGTTCGTACATTTCGCATGGTTGTGTGCGTTCGCGTATCAAGTTTCAGTGTGTTATTTGCATTTGATTTTTCTCGTATAAGGTGGCTGACTGTAAATTTATGAAAGTGGCGGTGATGGGTAGTACGGGCAAGTTTCATGTGACAGGGTCACAAAAGCTGTAAAGTTTGCCGATGTATTTAAAAAACAAATACTTGCGTCGTAGATTTCGCGTGGTTGCACTACATTTCGCATGGTTGTGTATGAGCGTACATTTCGCTTGTCAGTTCGAAAGTTCACTGTTCGGAGTGACCAATTTCAAAGTTTATGAACGTTGCAAGAGTGGGTAGTACGAGCAAAAGGTATGTGACAGAGCCTCAAAACTTGGAAATTTTGCCGATGTTGCCGTGATTAAGAAAATTTTGGTGTTGGCACATTTCGCATGGTTGTGTACGTACATTTCGCATGTCAGTTTGAAAGTTTTAATTGTGTTATTTGCAGTTCGCTTTTCTTATACGAAGTCACCGACTTTAGTACGTACACAACAATGCAAAATGTGCCAACACCAAAATGTGCTTATTTACAGAAATATCGGCAAAATTTTCAAAAGTTTGAGACCGTGTCACATACATGGTTGTTATACGTTCATTTCGCATGATTGTGTATAAACGTGCATTTCGCTTGTCAGTTCGAAAGTTTTACCTGTTATTTGCAGTTCACTGTTCTTATACGAAGTAACCGACTTTAAATTTAAGAACGTCGCGAGAAGGGCGTACTCGCAAACGTGACAGGGTCTCAGAACTTGGAAATTTGCCGATGTTTCCGTGATTAACAAATTTTGGTGTTCGCACATTTCGCATGGCTGTGTACGTACATTTCGCTTGTCAATTCGAAAGCTTTAACTGCGTTATTTGCAGTCCATTTTTCTCACACCAAGTGACCGAATTAAGTACGTACAAAACCATGCGAAATGTGCGAACACCAAAATGTTCTAATTCACAGAAACATCGGCAAAATTTTCGAAGTTTGAGACCCTGTCACATACATGGTTGTGGACGTACATTTCGCATGTGATATTTTAGGACACAGGGACAAAGTTCAGTTGCGGGCATACCTTTCAAATTTTTACAAGAAAAATAAAAAGGCGGATGAAGCTTCAGATCCGTTTAAAAAAAGAAACTGTTTTGGGGACATTTCGCTGTGATGTCATGTTTGTGGGATTCTGTTTTGGTTTACACAAGTGCGATGAGTTTTCTTTGAATCAGTTTTTCCATACAGTTCACTGTTCTTATACGAAGTGACCGACTTTTAATTTATGAACGTCACGGGGCTGGGTAGTACGGGCAATTTTCATGTAACGGGGTCTCAAAACCTGCCAAATTTGCCGCGGTATTAAGAAGTGTTTGGGTTCGTACATTTCGCATGGTTGTGTGCGTTCGCGTATCAAGTTTCAGTGTGTTATTTGCATTTGATTTTTCTCGTATAAGGTGGCTGACTGTAAATTTATGAAAGTGGCGGTGATGGGTAGTACGGGCAAGTTTCATGTGACAGGGTCACAAAAGCTGTAAAGTTTGCCGATGTATTTAAAAAACAAATACTTGCGTCGTAGATTTCGCGTGGTTGCACTACATTTCGCATGGTTGTGTATGAGCGTACATTTCGCTTGTCAGTTCGAAAGTTCACTGTTCGGAGTGACCAATTTCAAAGTTTATGAACGTTGCGAGATTGGGTAGTACGAGCAAAAGGTATGTGACAGAGCCTCAAAACTTGGAAATTTTGCCGATGTTGCCGTGATTAAGAAAATTTTGGTGTTGGCACATTTCGCATGTCAGTTTGAAAGTTTTAATTGTGTTATTTGCAGTTCGCTTTTCTTATACGAAGTCACCGACTTTAGTACGTACACAACAATGCAAAATGTGCCAACACCAAAATGTGCTTATTTACAGAAATATCGGCAAAATTTTCAAAAGTTTGAGACCGTGTCACATACATGGTTGTTATACGTTCATTTCGCATGATTGTGTATAAACGTGCATTTCGCTTGTCAGTTCGAAAGTTTTACCTGTTATTTGCAGTTCACTGTTCTTATACGAAGTAACCGACTTTAAATTTAAGAACGTCGCGAGAAGGGCGTACTCGCAAACGTGACAGGGTCTCAGAACTTGGAAATTTGCCGATGTTTCCGTGATTAACAAATTTTGGTGTTCGCACATTTCGCATGGCTGTGTACGTACATTTCGCTTGTCAATTCGAAAGCTTTAACTGCGTTATTTGCAGTCCATTTTTCTCACACCAAGTGACCGAATTAAGTACGTACAAAACCATGCGAAATGTGCGAACACCAAAATGTTCTAATTCACAGAAACATCGGCAAAATTTTCGAAGTTTGAGACCCTGTCACATACATGGTTGTGGACGTACATTTCGCATGTGATATTTTAGGACACAGGGACAAAGTTCAGTTGCGGGCATACCTTTCAAATTTTTACAAGAAAAATAAAAAGGCGGATGAAGCTTCAGATCCGTTTAAAAAAAGAAACTGTTTTGGGGACATTTCGCTGTGATGTCATGTTTGTGGGATTCTGTTTTGGTTTACACAAGTGCGATGAGTTTTCTTTGAATCAGTTTTTCCATACAGTTCACTGTTCTTATACGAAGTGACCGACTTTTAATTTATGAACGTCACGGGGCTGGGTAGTACGGGCAATTTTCATGTAACGGGGTCTCAAAACCTGCCAAATTTGCCGCGGTATTAAGAAGTGTTTGGGTTCGTACATTTCGCATGGTTGTGTGCGTTCGCGTATCAAGTTTCAGTGTGTTATTTGCATTTGATTTTTCTCGTATAAGGTGGCTGACTGTAAATTTATGAAAGTGGCGGTGATGGGTAGTACGGGCAAGTTTCATGTGACAGGGTCACAAAAGCTGTCAAGTTTGCCGATGTATTTAAAAAACAAATACTTGCGTCGTAGATTTCGCGTGGTTGCACTACATTTCGCATGGTTGTGTATGAGCGTACATTTCGCTTGTCAGTTCGAAAGTTCACTGTTCGGAGTGACCAATTTCAAAGTTTATGAACGTTGCGAGATTGGGTAGTACGAGCAAAAGGTATGTGACAGAGCCTCAAAACTTGGAAATTTTGCCGATGTTGCCGTGATTAAGAAAATTTTGGTGTTGGCACATTTCGCATGTCAGTTTGAAAGTTTTAATTGTGTTATTTGCAGTTCGCTTTTCTTATACGAAGTCACCGACTTTAGTACGTACACAACAATGCAAAATGTGCCAACACCAAAATGTGCTTATTTACAGAAATATCGGCAAAATTTTCAAAAGTTTGAGACCGTGTCACATACATGGTTGTTATACGTTCATTTCGCATGATTGTGTATAAACGTGCATTTCGCTTGTCAGTTCGAAAGTTTTACCTGTTATTTGCAGTTCACTGTTCTTATACGAAGTAACCGACTTTAAATTTAAGAACGTCGCGAGAAGGGCGTACTCGCAAACGTGACAGGGTCTCAGAACTTGGAAATTTGCCGATGTTTCCGTGATTAACAAATTTTGGTGTTCGCACATTTCGCATGGCTGTGTACGTACATTTCGCTTGTCAATTCGAAAGCTTTAACTGCGTTATTTGCAGTCCATTTTTCTCACACCAAGTGACCGAATTAAGTACGTACAAAACCATGCGAAATGTGCGAACACCAAAATGTTCTAATTCACAGAAACATCGGCAAAATTTTCGAAGTTTGAGACCCTGTCACATACATGGTTGTGGACGTACATTTCGCATGTGATATTTTAGGACACAGGGACAAAGTTCAGTTGCGGGCATACCTTTCAAATTTTTACAAGAAAAATAAAAAGGCGGATGAAGCTTCAGATCCGTTTAAAAAAAGAAACTGTTTTGGGGACGTTTTCGCTGTGATGTCATGTTTGTGGGATTCTGTTTTGGTTTACACAAGTGCGATGAGTTTTCTTTGTATCAGTTTTTCCATGCAGTTCACTGTTCTTGTACGAAGTGACCGACTTTTAATTTATGAACGTCACGGGGCTGGGTAGTACGGGCAATTTTCATGTAACGGGGTCTCAAAACCTGCCAAATTTGCCGCGGTATTAAGAAGTGTTTGGGTTCGTACATTTCGCATGGTTATGTGCGTTCGCGTATCAAGTTTCAGTGTGTTATTTGCATTTGATTTTCTCGTATAAAGTGACTGACTGTTAATTTATGAAAGTGGCGATGATGGGTAGTACGGGCAAGTTTCATGTGACAGGGTCACAAAAGCTGTAAAGTTTGCCGATGTATTTAAAAAACAAATACTTGCGTCGTAGATTTCGCGTGGTTGCACTACATTTCGCATGGTTGTGTATGAGCGTACATTTCGCTTGTCAGTTCGAAAGTTCACTGTTCGGAGTGACCAATTTCAAAGTTTATGAAAGTTGCGAGATTGGGTAGTACGAGCAAAAGGTATGTGACAGAGCCTCAAAACTTGGAAATTTTGCCGATGTTGCCGTGATTAAGAAATTTTGGTGTTGGCACATTTCGCATGGTTGTGTACGTACATTTCGCATGTCAGTTTGAAAGTTTTAATTGTGTTATTTGCAGTTCGCTTTTCTTATACGAAGTCACCGACTTTAGTACGTACACAACCATGCAAAATGTGCCAACACCAAAATGTGCTTATTTACAGAAATATCGGCAAAATTTTCAAAAGTTTGAGACCGTGTCACATACATGGTTGTTATACGTTCATTTCGCATGATTGTGTATAAACGTGCATTTCGCTTGTCAGTTCGAAAGTTTTACCTGTTATTTGCAGTTCACTGTTCTTATACGAAGTAACCGACTTTAAATTTAAGAACGTCGCGAGAAGGGCGTACTCGCAAACGTGACAGGGTCTCAGAACTTGGAAATTTGCCGATGTTTCCGTGATTAACAAATTTTGGTGTTCGCACATTTCGCATGGTTTTGTACGTACATTTCGCTTGTCAATTCGAAAGCTTTAACTGCGTTATTTGCAGTCCATTTTTCTCACACCAAGTGACCGAATTAAGTACGTACAAAACCATGCGAAATGTGCGAATACCAAAATGTTCTAATTCACAGAAACATCGGCAAAATTTTCGAAGTTTGAGACCCTGTCACATACATGGTTGTGGACGTACATTTCGCATGTGATATTTTAGGACACAGGGACAAAGTTCAGTTGCGGGCATACCTTTCAAATTTTTACAAGAAAAATAAAAAGGCGGATGAAGCTTCAGATCCGTTTAAAAAAAGAAACTGTTTTGGGGACATTTCGCTGTGATGTCATGTTTGTGGAATTCTGTTTTGGTTTACACAAGTGCGATGAGTTTTCTTTGTAACAGTTTTTCCATACAGTTCCCTGTTCTTATACGAAGTGACCGACTTTTAATTTATGAACGTCACGTTTTCATGTAACGGGGTCTCAAAACCTGCCAAATTTGCCGCGGTATTAAGAAGTGTTTGGGTTCGTACATTTCGCATGGTTATGTGCGTTCGCGTATCAAGTTTCAGTGTGTTATTTGCATTTGATTTTTCTCGTATAAGGTGACTGACTGTAAATTTATGAAAGTGGCGATGATGGGTAGTACGGGCAAGTTTCATGTGACAGGGTCACAAAAGCTGTAAAGTTTGCCGATGTATTTAAAAAACAAATACTTGCGTCGTAGATTTCGCGTGGTTGCACTACATTTCGCATGGTTGTGTATGAGCGTACATTTCGCTTGTCAGTTCGAAAGTTCACTGTTCGGAGTGACCAATTTCAAAGTTTATGAAAGTTGCGAGATTGGGTAGTACGAGCAAAAGGTATGTGACAGAGCCTCAAAACTTGGAAATTTTGCCGATGTTGCCGTGATTAAGAAATTTTGGTGTTGGCACATTTCGCATGGTTGTGTACGTACATTTCGCATGTCAGTTTGAAAGTTTTAATTGTGTTATTTGCAGTTCGCTTTTCTTATACGAAGTCACCGACTTTAGTACGTACACAACCATGCAAAATGTGCCAACACCAAAATGTGCTTATTTACAGAAATATCGGCAAAATTTTCAAAAGTTTGAGACCGTGTCACATACATGGTTGTTATACGTTCATTTCGCATGATTGTGTATAAACGTGCATTTCGCTTATCAGTTCGAAAGTTTTACCTGTTATTTGCAGTTCACTGTTCTTATACGAAGTAACCGACTTTAAATTTAAGAACGTCGCGAGAAGGACGTACTCGCAAACGTGACAGGGTCTCAGAACTTGGAAATTTGCCGATGTTTCCTTGATTAAAAAATTTTGGTGTTCGCACATTTCGCATGGTTTTGTACGTACATTTCGCATGTCAGTTTGAAAGTTTTAATTGTGTTATTTTCAGTTCATTTTTCTCATACGAAGTCACCGACTTTAAATTTATGAACCTCACGAGATGGGGTAGTACACCCAAGTTGTGTTGCAAATTTTGTGCATGGTTGTGTACGTACATTTCGCATGTTAGTTTGAATGTTTCAGCTGTGTATTTTGTTTTCTTTAGGAAGCTTTTATGTGGTTTATATTTCATTGTCTCACGTTTTTTTCGGTCTATCATTAAATTTTAACTAGTGCACATAACACTGAGCTTGAAAATGAGGTAGAGTTGGTTATTTACACATCACGGTTATATCAGTATGGGATTTTGTTTTATTATTTTTTCTATATTTTATTTTTATTTTAAAAGAGTTTTGTTTTTAAACATTCATCTGTATAAATCTGTATTTTGTTTTTAAAAATTTCATCTGTATAGTATAAATCTATGTTTTTCAACATTCATCTTTTTGAATATCTTTTGTACTGCTCTTCAATATTTTGTAAGTCTTCAATTTATGTTAAATAGTTTATGTATAGAAATGAAAGAAAATAAATATTACATGGGGGTTATGGTATAAATAAAAGAAAACAAACTCTACGCTTGTTTGGCTTTTATTTAGTGTTTCCCTAATACTCTTTTACAGAAAGCACGTGGCCTTTGTTTATAAACAAAATCGGTTTGTTTACATTTTTTACACAGTCTCGTTTCACAGCAAACTTATAGTTGCAGATATCAAAAAATTGTGTAAAATATGCAAATTATGTAAACAAAATATTCCGTTTCGCAGGGTTCATGCTTTGTTAAATTTCTCTCAATCTGTTGTCTTTTCTATATTTTCGCTTTCGGAATTGAATGTAAAAAAAATCTACCGAGATTTTCATATACTACTTATGTCTTAAAAGTCCCTAATAACGAAGTTAGATTTTTGGCGTACATTTCGCGAGTTGGAGAAGAAATCGCGATTCGTCGTTAGTTTCCCGACGTAGCTGTATATGTGTGTGTGTGTGTGTGTGTGTGTGTGTGTGTGTGTGTGTCAGTCTGTTGTGAACAAAGTGTTGTGTGCAAGATATCTCGAGAACGAAACGTCGGATCAACTTCAAACTTGATCGAATTATTTCTTGGTAAGGTCGGACGGTTCTATCAACTTTTGACGCATGTCACGTGATTGGGGCAAGCGTATGACGTCATTACGTAAAAATCTTGTGTGCGAAATTTCTCAGCCGCTGAACATCGGAGAAAGTTGAAACTTGGTGGGATTGTTGCTTGGTTGGTCCGAAAGACGCTGTAGAATTTTTGCGCGAGTAGAACGAACGAATGCGGCGTATGACGTCATCACGTAAAATATGTATATATTTTGAACAAGATCTTGTGTGCAAAATATCTCGATAACGGAAAGTTTTATCGAATTGAAATTTTATATGAATATTCCTTGGGTCAGTCATCGGGTTCTATCAATTTTTTACGCATGTCGGGTGATTAAGGCAGGCGTATGACGTCATTACGTAAAAATCTTGTGTGCGAAATTTCTCTGCCGCTGAACATCGGAGAAAGTTGAAACTTGGTGGGATTGTTGCTTGGTTGGTCCGAAAGACCCTATGTATTTTTTTCGCGAGTAGAACGAACGAATGCGGCGTATGACGTCATCACGTAGAATATGTATATATTATAAACAAGGTCTTGTGTGCAAAATATCTCGATAACGGAAAGTCCTATCGACTTCACATTTTATATATATATTCTTTGGGTCAGTCGGACGGTTCTATAAACCTTTTAACGCATGTCACGTGATTAGGGCAGGTGTATGACGTCATTACGTAAAAATCTTATGTGCCAAATTTCTCAGCTGCTGAATATCGGAGAAAGTTGAACCTTGGTAGGATTGTTGCTTGGTAGGTCCGAAAGACTCTAAAGAATTTTATCGCGAGTAGAACGAACGAGTGCGGCGTATGACGTCATCATATAGAATATGTATATATTATAAACAAGGCCTTGAGTGCAAAATATCTCGATAACGGAAAGTCCTATCGACTTCAAATTTTATATGAATATTCCTTGGGTCAGCCGGACTGTTCTGTCAATTTTTGGCGTGTCACGTGATTAGGGCAGGTGTATGACGTCATTGCGTAAAAATCTTGTGTGCGAAATTTCTCAGCTGCTGGACGCCGGAGAAAGCTGAAACTTGGTCGGATTATTGCATGGTAGGTCCGAAAGAAACTTTAAATATTTTCCGCAAGTAGAACGAACGAAAGCGGCGTATGACGTCATCGCGTAAAATATGTATATTTTGAACCAGATCTTTTATGCGTAATATCTCGATAACGGAAAGTCATATCGACTTAAAATTTTATATGGATATTCCTTGGTTCAGTCAGACGACTGTTTCAACTTTTGACGGGTAAAAAGTTATCTGTTCTTAAAAAAAATATCTCGACATCGGAAAGTCGGATCGACTTTAAATTTGATGTAGTTATTCCTCGGATAAGTCACACGGTTTTGTTAAACATTATTAAACTCGTATAGAAAATCAAGAAAGGTGCATAACGTCAACACCCCCCCCCCCCCACACCCCAGCCTCCCCATTTTTAGCTGCTTTGTTATCTATGCATGGGTGTTAACTGCGCTGGGGATTTCGGAAGATTTTCCGGAAGATTCTCTAGTGTTCCTGCATTCTTTAGAAAGCTTCAAAACAGTAACAGCATTATTGTCGGTCCATTGCTATTTGTTATTGCCTGAAATTGAGCTTTTTGTGCATTTCTCATCTATGGTTGTTACGTAACGTGCCACTCAGTCAGGGGTCAGTGTCAGTTGCGGTGGATGATGGAGTCGTTATCTACGAGGTCATGGAATGCTATTGTCGTATTATAGCTCTAGGCAGCTCTAGCTATTGATTTTTTTTTGGCCGCATACTTGATTAGGTTGCCAGGATATGCTACATATAGGAGCCATGTTGTATCGATTAGCATTGTTTGCTGAAGCATTTTTCGCTATTAAATTGGGTCGTCCGATATCTTGTGTTATGAGGAGCAGCTCACCATTTTGCCAACGAAATGCCTCCCCCTTCTCCCACCGAGGTGCGTCATCTGATGCGCAGTTATGAAGAATGCCTTCCTAGTGCTATTTGGCCGATGGGAATGTGCGAAGACAAGGTAGTCTATCATGGCTATAACTACACTTAGGGTACAGACCTACCGTTGCCTTGGGTAAAAGGGTTAGAGTTGTGTTTATAGTCGGACCTACAGTAAATAGCTGGGGGGAGGGGCGTGTGGAGGTTGATGGTTAGCAAAATAAAATCCCGACCGCCTTCAAGACCTGAATAAAAAGATGTAAAGTAAGAACCGTTTGTCGTGACCCCTTCCACTTTCAGGTAAAAAGACGTACGGTAAAACCTGCCTGTCTTGACCACCTTCCAGACCCGGATAAAACTGTAACGTACAGTAAAACTGCTATAGTGACCAACTTCAGATCTGGATAAGAGGGGCCTACAGTAAAACCCGTTTTAGCGACCACCTTCCAGACTCCGATAAAAAAAGATGCTCATTTATATCTGTTTCAGTGACCACGATCTGTTTGGTTTATTTTGAGTTTTTTACAATGAATGAACGTTATGTTTGCAGAAATGAATATTTTTTTTTTCAGTTTGGGGGGGGGGGGGGGGGTTGGGGGGTTACGGGTTTAGTCGGGGAGACATTTGTTTTTGTTCACAAAAACAAGAAACTAAGCAGGTATCGATTGAAAGTGTGTAATATAAGCCTGCACTCTTATGTTTTGTGTGCACTGGCCGTTCTAGTTACAATTAATATGATCGCGTTAAAAGCTTGTGATCAGTTGCAATCAACTGTGATGTATTAATTAAGGGAACAAACCAACTATGATGTATTAATTGTATTTGAAAACTGAAGTAATCTTATTGCAATTATAAAAGATAAAAGACATACTATTTGTCACGATTGTAAGTAATTTCGAGCAAAAAAATGCTTATTTCACAATTTTGCCTGATCTTGGTTTGCCAATTTGTGAAATAAAATGTAAGATTTTTAGGTAATTTCGTGAAATAACCTAACTTTTAGCAGATCACTTTTACAGAAATCAATACAGGTGAATTAAAATGTATTCTGTATTTATTTTATTACTGTCGCTCAGGCCCTCAAACATTGCCCTAAAGAAATGTACAAAAATGCCAGCTGCGAGTTGTCCACTTCTTCACTTAGTTGCCACGATTTATATTATGTCACAATAAGGACTAGAATAGGATCGTCGTAATCCTGAAATTACATCCTTTTTGTGGGATTCAATTAAAATCCTGAAAAATACAAGGGACCCCCTATAATTCTTACTTACTTTTGTAACAAGTTGCCCCACATCATATCAATTGGGAAACATTTTCACCGGAAGAAATTAACTCTTACAAAGTGCATACAAAATCTGCAATCGAAAATGTCACAAAGAGAATGCGTCACAAGTTGTGATATTACATGTTCTTCCAACGACTGTAAGCTGAAAATATCTCAATTTCATCAGCAAATAGTGTCTTGTCTGACAAATTCAACGGTTAAAGTAGAGGGAGTTAATCAACATCGAAGTAATATAAACAGTCAGCGGCAGATATATGGGTGGAACATGTATGTTGCAGAATCGCATCAAATAGCAAGAGATGCATACTCCATATGGTATAATTTAGGTAAACCTCCCCAGAGTCTTTACGCTGACACGATGAGAAGAACGAGATCACAATGTAAATGCGCCTTCCGGTTCTGTAGGACAAATAAACAAATGATTGAGTCGAATAAAATTGCAGAGAAATTGTTGTCTAAAAACGCAAATGAATTCTGGGAGGAACGGAAAAGATGAAATGTAAAACAAAAATGTTACATCTAATAACATTAATGGTATTAAACATAAAAATGACACAGCAAACTATTGGAAGGATCATTATTGTAAATTATCTAATAGTGTACCCAATAGGAATTTTGACTTTTCGACACTTAAAAATAAAGGAAAGGAAGAATATGAACATTTTACTTGTAAGCATATAATTCGAGCCGCGGAAGATATCAATAACGTCAAATCACCAGATAAATCAGGACTAACTAGACCGAATTTCGCTACACGTAGCGAAATGACACCCACTTGCAATGGTACAATCTATCTGGTCAAAGACACATTTTTCAGTCTTTCCACATAATTGTCACCTTCCGAATTATTGTCATGAACAAGGACATCGAAATAACTATAATCTCAAATAATCAAATTCAGTTTTCTAACCGTTTTTCAGATAATGGACTACTTCCGGTTTTTGACCTTGACCATGATGGGGGAGGTCAAGGTCACCGAGGTATCTCTGATATAACGTCTTTTAGGCCCAAAGGGTAGAAAATAAGCTCAAAATCGCTCTATCTCTAACCGTTTTCGAGATAATGGTCAACTTCCGGTTTTTGACCTTGACCATGACGGAGGAGGTCAAGGTCACCGAGGTACCTCTGATATAACGTCTTTTAGGCCCAAAGGGTCAAAAATAAGCTCAAATTCGCTCTATCTCTAACCGTTTTCGAGATAATGGTCAACTTCCGGTTTTTGACCTTGACTATGACTAAGGAGCTCAAGGTCACCGAGGTACCTCTTATATAACGTCTTTTAGGCCCAAAGGGTCGAAAATAAGCTCAAAATCGCTCTATCTCTAACCATTTTCAGGATAATGGTCAACTTCCGGTTTTTGACCTTGACCTAGACGGAGGAGGTCAAGGTCACCGAGGTACCTCTGATATAACATCTTTTAGGCCCAAAGGGTCGAAAATAAGCTCAAAATCGCTCGTTTCGACCTTGACCATGACGGAGGAGGTCAAGGTCACCGAGGTACCTCTGATATAACGTCTTTTAGGCCCAAAGGGTCGACAATAAGCTCAAAATCGCTCTATATCTAATCGTTTTCGAGATAATGGTCAACTTCCGGTTTTTGACCTTGACTATGACTAAGGAGCTCAAGGTCACCGAGGTACCTCTTATATAACGTCTTCTAGGCCTAAAGGGTCGAAAATAAACTCAAAATCGCTAGTTTCGACCTTGACTATGACGGAGGAGGTCAAGGTCACCGAGGTACCTCTTATATAACATCTTTTAGGCCCAAAGGGTCAACAATAAGCTCAAAATCGCTCTATATCTAACCGTTTTCGAGATAATGGTCAACTTCCGGTTTTTGACCTTGACTATGACGAAGGAGCTCAAGGTCACCGAGGTACCTCTTATATAACGTCTTTTAGGCCCAAAGGGTCGAAAATAAGCTCAAAATCGCTCGTTCTCTAACCGTTTTCGAGATAATCGTCAACTTCCGGTTTTTGACCTTGACCATGACAGAGGAGGTCAAGGTCACCGAGGTACCTCTTATATAACGTCGTTTAGGCCCAAAGGGTCAAAAATAAGCTCATAGTCGCTCTGTCTCTAACCGTTTACAAGATAATGGTCAACTTCCGGTTTTTGACCTTGACTACGACGGAGGAGGTCAAGTCATCGAGTTACCTCTTATATAACGTGTTTTAGGCCCAAAGGGTCGACAATAAGCTCAAAATCGCTCTATCTCTAACCGTTTTCAAGATAATGGTCAACTTCCGGTTTTTGATCTTGACCTTGATGGAGGAGGTCAAGGTCACCGAGGTACCTCTTATGTAACATCTTTTAGGCCCAAAGGGTCGAAAATAAGGTCAAAATGGCTCGTTCTCTAACCGTTTTCGAGATAATGGTCAACTTCCGGTTTTTGACCTTGACCATGACGGAGGAGGTCAAGGTCACCGAGGTACCTCTGATATAACGTCTTTTAGGCCCAAAGGGTCGACAATAAGCTCAAAATCGCTCTATATCTAATCGTTTTCGAGATAATGGTCAACTTCCGGTTTTTGACCTTGACTATGACTAAGGAGCTCAAGGTCAACGAGGTACCTCTTATATAACGTCTTTTAGGCCTAAAGGGTCGAAAATAAGCTCAAAATCGCTCGTTTCCACCTTGACCATGACGGAGGAGGTCAAGGACACCGAGGTACCTCTTATGTAACCTCTTTTAGGCCCAAAGGGTCGAAATTAAGCTCAAAATCGCTCGTTCTGTAACCGTTTTCGAGATAATTGTCAACTTCCGGTTGTAAATGACATCAGTAGGAAATTGAAGAATGTGAACACCGGATGCTTTTTAGAAATTCAATTGATTTGACTTTGAAGGTCAAGGTCAACTTGAGGTCAAAGTTTTTTTACCTCAAAGTCTTTTCCAGAAAACTCCTCCTGCACGGTTTATAGTAGAAAGACGGCATTTGGCAGAGACATAGAGGGTAACGAGTTGTCGTGAAATCCGCAAAATTTATTGACCTTGACCTTGAGAAATATATATAATTTAATGCGCAAATGGTATAATGTGTCGTATAAAGTTGATGTATAGTAAATATGTTGATAAAGTATCTTTTACTAAAAGACATTGTGAAGATTCAAAATATGGATCTCGAGTCTGAAATAAAGCAATAAAAAATAAACAAAGTTTTAATAAAAAATAAAACACAAAGGAACTCTAGAATTTTCTGTGATATTATTACAGTTGTCCTGTTGCCAGTTGTCATGTGTACACATATATAGCGGTGTGTTGAATAAGCAACATTCAAGTCAGTTTTAATTAATACCGAAATGCTTTTTAAGTCACAGCAGATGAGAAATTTGTTCAAAACTTTCGCTATCGCGTTTCGACTCTAGCACTTTCATTTCCAAGTAGCAACTTGTGAATTGATAATGCAAGCCTCATAAAAACACAGTCTTAATATTTTAAATGATCAAATAATAAACATATCGAAAGGGAATCCTTCTACCGCAGCTAAGACTGCTAATATTGTAAAATATTTTATCGCGAATAACATCGGTCAAAATCAGAATCGTTATTTCTAAGAATGAAATTAATATAAATATAATATGCATGATCTGTGAGAACTTCGATTAGAGCAAGATGATATCGCTATTTTAATGTATGTATCGGTGATTAAACTATAATCAATACCTTCTGGAATTTTTAGTTTGAAGCAGCATGATTTAGCATTACGGGTCACACATTGACCCGATTCACAACTCGTGGTTAGGCGTTAATGGACGGTCTTCTGTCTGTCAGTATAATTGCTGCGCGCTACTTTTGTGATAAAAAGGCCGATAGCAGTTTTGCGACTAGTCAAATATAAAACAGAAATGGACATTGGCCACATTTAATTATTTTGAATATCAAGATTAGTACAATCAACTGAATATGTTTCAACGTTAGCTTACAGGTGTTTTGGATCCAGGAAGACTCGGGCCACGTTTATTGCTCGCCGCAGTCGCTGCACCTCCAGAATATGCACAGATAGATATATGCTTTATTTCTATAACAAACTACATCAGAAATGTCGGAAAAACTAACCTTGTTTCTCATCATTTGGCCTGTGCAACTAAAATCGCAAATAAAAAGAAAGAAATTGACCGGCATGTCGGGTGCTTAAAATTTGAAAGTAAAACAGATTTACCCGGTATGCAGGAAAAAAATATTGCAAATGGCCCTTCAGTGGAGACGTTTATCGTAAAACAGTTGTTTGGGCGTCGTCCAAGCTAGCATTTCCATCTGAAAGTAGCAACATTTAAATTGATAATTCAAGGCTTATACCATATAAGTCATTAACGAAACCACTCTACCAACTTGGGAAACAACAATTTTGGCCAATTTCGGGTAACCGAAATGTTTAGAATGAAGATAATTTCGTTCCAGCTAGTTCTATGTTTTTGGAGAGAAAATAAAACCAAGAGATACGGTTGGTCGGTTAGAAAAAATATTATGAGAAACAAAACTGTTTTCCATCCTGGCCTAAATTCCTTGCATAATTTCTAGCTAGATTTATGACATCAGTTTTCCTGTTCATTATTGTAATGAGTCACATAAATTATTGACTGATCAAATTAAGGCTAAAAGTTTCTTCTAATTTACCACTTAAACAGAAATTAGAATTGAGCGAAATTCATAGCGTTAGTTAAATAGAGGTATATTGCCAATTGTAATGCATCGTTTCCTCTGAATGTGTAATATAAGTGCTGCTTAGTTTATATGATCGTTCTGTATGAAAGGTGATTGTTTTTACGCATTCCAGCTAACTCCCAGAATTGTAAATTTCAATTACAATGTCTTGGATTATATTATAATAATGTCAAGCTAGAACTGGACCCGAGGCTTTGATCTCAACCAACTTCTGTGAAACAAACTGGAAATGGTTATGTTACAATTGCGAGATACACTCACTGATAACTACAAACATGTAATAGAAAGTAACGAACTTTCATATTTTTTATAAGGGCCACTAAATATAACTAGATAATTTAAAAAGCATGTAGTGTTTCATAAAAACGAACAACAAGAGGGACGTTTTATTCTCTTTAAGGACTAACAAAATGATGAATTTCTTGTTTCTGAAAAAGTCTATATGCCTATCTTCGTTGATACATATTGCCATATATTCAGAAAGAAGTTTTTGTAATACCTTTGCTACATTAATTTGCCGAATATTAGATATAATTCAACATCATAAAAATTTGGATAGGTATAATTTCGAAATATTTCACCATTTATCTGTTGCCTTTTTTTCATTGCAATTGTTATTTGTGTACAATACTTTGTAATGAGTAAGCTACATCATACTTTAGCCTATCATGTCACTGGGCGGGAGCTTTATGTATGTATCGCTGAACAAGCCATGAACTATCTTCAGTCTGTTAAATAGCCACATAAAAAGAAAGATATAATAGTTTCTCGTGCGTGTCAGTGAAAAAGCTATAAACAACACTTACTGACTTTTGTTTAATAGCTTAGCAAAAAAAGGGAATGATATAGTGAATTATTATGGACTAGTATTGTTATGCTTATGCGAAAAGAAAGAATATCTGGTAATATGATACAGTGTTATGGATTATGCATTAATAAAGGTTAACATAAGTATATAGGGAATTTATAGTGAAGCAAATTGCTGTAAGATTAATCTTTACAAATTATCCTCATAGATTTCGATCATAAATAACATATTCAATATAATATTCAACAGCAATTACATAAATGTCGATTCGGAACTATTCTGTAAAGAATTTCTGTTTTTATAGACTGATTAATAAAATCACACTCTTTCAGTTTGCTTATGTTGCCGTCATTCACTTTTCGTAAAAAGATTTTATATTTGTGGCTATCTAATTTTTTTGTTTAACTAATGTTCTTATATAAAGCAGTAGATTATGATCAAAAACATTCAATAATCACTCATTTTCGCTCACGCTCTGAGCAATGCAATTCTTGCAATTTCGAAGCAAAAGTTTTTTTTGGACAGGAACGCTTGTGAATCGATGAAAAAGCAACACCATGTAATTAATAGTAATTAATGCTGGCTGCATTCTCAAATGTTGAAATAATTTACAGAGTAATTAGAGAAAAATACGTCAATTATTCCATAATCAGGGATATCGAATGCACTATATAAACCTTGTTTACATGAAAACTTGTTAGAACAATCGCCGGATAAGATGAAGACCAAAATCAGATTATATCTGTTGTGGTTCGTCACACTGGGTTCATTAGGTAAGTATAAATTATTTTATTTTCCTTTACTCTGTACAATTGATTTTTACTGCAAATTTTAATTTTGTTACAAAGTAAGCACCGGACATTTATCAAGAAAATTATATTGGCAAGCACTTGTGCTCATAATTAGATTAGAAAAATTTCACCGACAAAGTCTTCTCTATGTAAAGGTGAACCTTCAATACTTTCTATAGAATCAACCATTGACAATTGTAATTCATTCAATGCATGTCTAGCTGTAGCCAAAACTGTTTAATAGTCAGCGTGTTAGTAAATAATTATGATACATTTTGCTATGTATTTTTACAATGATTTCAGAGCTTGTGCATCCACATCCTTTGGTGGCATTTATCGCCACCACCAATGCACACCACAGTTACAACAATGGCAATCGAGTCATATTCGATCTAGTGATTCGCAACTACGGAAGTCATTACTATGCATCCAACAGTACATTCATTTGCCCAAAGAGAGGTCTTTATGTATTTTCCGTATCAGTTCTGAGCTATTCTGGGAAATACATGTACGCCAATATAATGCACGAAGGAACGGTTTTGGCGACAGCTTATGGTAGTTATGTGCACCACCACCAAGGCTCAGCAACCGTTATGACTGAATGCCTGGAAGGGGAGCAGATATGGATCGAGTGTCACGGAAATGATCGTAGAGTGTGGGGCTCAGCAGCGCGTTACAACTCTTTCTCAGGAGCCTTGATAAGCTTATTTTAGACAACGTCACGTACATTGAAATTACATTCAGTAATCAGTGAATAAACTGATTAACTGTTAATAAAAAGAATGTGAAGTTCAAGGTATTTGGAGAAAGCAATTGACATTGGAATATATAATTTAATTTTTAAAATATTTTAAACCTCACTGTTTAAGCTCATTTCCTAGATATTCTGTAACTTCGCATTGATATTTAATCGTTTCTTGAAATGTCTGGCAGTTTTTAGCCATTTCGAAAATTTTCATTTTTCAGTAATTTTGAATAGTATTAATGAGTTGTCAACAAGAGCACCTACAAGTGCTTAAAGGTCTGAATAATTTTTTACAATTGTTGAATTTTTTCCAGTAATTCTTCGTAATTCCTATAACCCCAATAAATTCCAATACATCAGTACACAGAACATTCTTTGATGAATTCCAATATGGATAAGAGTGTGTGTGGTATAATTTCGTACTTTTGTTATTTTTAATATATCATTTCAATGAATTCTAATTCATTAGTACAAATAGCATTCTTATTAATCCCAAGAGTGGCATAATTTCTTGCTTTTTTAAATCTACAATTTCAATGAATTGTACTTCTTTTTACAAATGGCGTTCTTTGGTGAGTCTTCACTTGAGGCACCAAGTATTTGGCCTTTTGGAAAGTTAACAAATTAAAAAAAGAGAGAAACAATACAGTGTATACCCATGTAACCGAGAAACCTTGGATGGGGCAATTGTCAGTTATTTAATTTTCTTACTATAGTAATTAATGCAGATTGTAGTAGCCTTTTGCAGTTTGCTGGCATCTTGCGAGTCGCAAATACTTCAAAACACACGGTGCAGAGGTGTCGTAAGAGTGTCAAGGAATTGGAATTTTTGGACATGGTGATCGTGCCATACTTTTGTGGAAAAATATGACTAATTGTAATCGGTTGTTGGGAATTTTTGTATTGCACAACACAGCTGACTATGTGACAGACGATTCCTTTTAAACACCTGTTAATTAAACTTTACCTTAAACTTGAGAGATTTCTTTTTCATATGCGGTTTTTATGAAACGACAGGCGAAGAAAAAAAGAGTTATAAACTAGAGTGCTTTAGGAGTTAAGAGAAACTATGCTCTCAAACTAAATGCTAAATGATCTGAGATGACTGCGTTCATTTTGAAGGAAAACACCGAAACTATTGATATCACATGCCGCCATTGTGTTCAGTAGATGTATTTATTATTAGTAAGAGTTTGACAAAACTCTGGATGATGGTGAGTTATGCTGAAAAAACGGTTCTTTCATGTTCTTGTATGGACGCAATATCACGCTGATATCACGCTCCATAAAACATGAAAGTAACATTCACTTCTGGGTTTACTACATCGTGAAGAACGTAGCTGACTAGGAGTTAAACTACATTTTGAACTACATAGCTGACTAAGAGGCTGACTGTATGGTTAAACACATGGATGATTACCAAGTTCACTGCATGTTGAACTGCATGGCTGACTATGGGACTGACTGCATGGTGAATAATATGGCAGACTACTGGGCTCACTACACGGTGGACGACCCTTCTGACTACTAGGCTAATTACATCAAAGACTACAAGGCTAACTTCGAGGCTGACTACATTGTGAACAACAGAGTTGACTATGACACTGATTACCTGGTGTTATAGGAAGCCAAGTAAATGCTGGACTTCTTTGCTAACAGTAAGACGTACTACCAGGGCTGACTGCCAAGCTGACTACATGTGGACTACAGGGCTGACCAGATGGTCATCTAAATAGCTGATTACCAGTCTGACTATATGATGAACAACATGGCTTACTACGAGGTCAGACCATATTGAAGACCAGGGCTGACTACGAGGCTGACTGCATGGTTGGCTACATGGCAGACTATGAGGCTGACTGCATGTTGAATAGCAGGTCTGGAAACAATTCTGAATATATGGTACAATAAAAGGCTGGTTTTGAGGCTGAATGAATAGTGAACAACATGACAGACCACAAGGCTGAAAGCATGGTGGACTACATGGCAGACCATGTATCCGTCTACCATGCTGTAAAAATTATAGATCTACCAATTGTTTTAGAAAATGACAACTGAGAATAAAAAGAACCGTTAAATAGGCATTCGCGTGGCCTTTTACAGGAATAATTTCAAATGTACTTCTGTAAGCGTTTAACGGGTCTAGGGAAGTTGCCACGAAGTGATTTGCCACGCGGTGATTTGCCACATGGAGGTTTTGCCACGCGGTGAGACATCACACTTGTTTAAAGTTTTTCTTTCATACAGTTTTTTTTAAATAAATGATGGAAACAATTGATCTTGCAGCTTTACCTTCAACAGCAACAATACCTTCTTAAGTTTCGATTACTGAGCATTTTTCTTATGTAACTGATCAAAGAATTACACAAAAAACCAATTGTGCAACAAAATCGGTGATTATTCATTGCCTTTTTAAGTTTTGATTATAGACCTCTATTCGGAGTTAACTGATCACAGGAGTGACTGAATCAATGTCAAATGCAATTATAAATGACATGTACACAAGACCCTCTTAAAACTGGATTGCAATTATTACTTCAGTCAGTCTTTTACGCATCTGCTTGAAGTAAAAAGACAATATTATAAGCGATTCCACGCAAAAAGTCTAAAATTTGTCGATTTGGAAAATCGATCACAACGATGGAAATTTGCTCGGTCACTTCTCGGTACACACGCTTCTCAATGACCGTCTCTTGCCATCCCATTTGTCATGCAATGACGACATTTGGCATGACCTGCTCCTTCAAAATAGTTAGAAACTGCCACAGGTTTAGGTGCTTTGCTCTTTTATACTCGGTGTTCTCCGGGAAGCATGACTCCGAAGTATATATAGGTCAATGTACATGCTTCTCTGGAGTAAGTGTAATTCATGAGGTAGCCAATAAAAATATGCATTAATACTGCTCAGCAGATTTAATTTAATTTGTCTCTAGGAAACCAGGGAGAAGCTTCAGTGGAAAGAAATAACAAAATAATTTGACATGAAGATAGATAAACTGAAGAAATAAGACCATTCTATAAAAAATGTGGCAATTCACCTCGTGGCAAAACTTCCATGTGGCAAGTTCTTGCGTGTCAACTCACTGCGCGGCACTTCACAGCATGGCAAATCACCATGTACCTAATCACATCATGACAAGGTCTTGGATACTATTTTAACAAAACCAGTCAGTCAGTGGGGTGCACAAAATGTGAACATCTCCAGTCTCTGACTAAAGAGTAAACAAGATATCGAAATTCGCCCTCGGTGTGCATGTGTATTGTGGAAAAATAGCAAACCAATTTTGAGCACAAGTAAATTATAATGCACTAAAACCTGTATTTACCTTTGAGTTGAGGTTTGTCACTTTTGTTGTTTGAAGACAGTTAGGTTTTGCAGAATTGCGTATCTAAAAATGACGATGTATAATTGAGAAGTTTGGTCTTAAAGGAAACTTTCTTCTATCTGTTGTGATACAAGATGCGATGCTGCAGACCTATTTAAGCAACATTCAGTTTGCAATAGTTAAATCAAATTCTGGTTACGACAGATAAAATTCAAGCTTTGAAAAGGAGCGTTTTGATATTTGAATAGGCACCACCCTAAGAAAGTTCTTTTTCAGTGGCCGCCGAATTATTTAAAAATTAACGCATAAATATTTTAATCTGCCTTCTATATTTCCATGTTTCTATGTTTTGATTTATACTTTTCAGTCGTACGATGGTTTGTAACCCATTAAGAGTTTAGTCAGCTCTTTAAAAATTACTTACAAAATGAAAGATTTATGTTACTGCTAACCAAGACCCTTTGAGAGCTTTGTATATGAAGCATTTCAATTAAAAAGGTATAATAAGCGGACTAAAAAGTCTTTTGTTATGAAGCCAAGAACATTATCTGTGTTTCTGATCGATGTACTAATCATTTTTACGTCCGTTTTTGCAGCTTTCTGCCTTGTGTTTTACTTTATTCAAGCAGTGTTGCCACTTATAAACTGAAACGTACTGTTCTTTACTTTAGCAAAAATTACCCTTAAAAAATTTTATATTCGTTCATCAGGCTAAAGAAAAAACAGAATGACAATAAGATTAATGGTGCTAATTTTATTTGTGATGACAGTTTGCTGTCTGCAAACCAGTAACCACCACTATAATTTCCACGAAGACCCGAAGAAAACCAGATCGAATACTCAAAGTGATTCCGAGTCTATGGGAGGTGATCTAATGACCATTAATTATGAGCAGGAATTCGGCTTTCTACTTTACGTAAATGTAACAGCCTATGCCTACGGGATAGCAGAACACAAAAATTATTCGGCATGGAAAATTGGTTGAACATGCCCCTAATTTTGAATGAAATGACAATTACCGCAAGGATAAGGATGAGCTTTAAGGATTTATGTCATTATTAAATAAGCGTCGCACCACTGCAGAAATATATGGAAAGTTGAAAGGCATAAATATGTATGCGAGTTGGAATATCCGTACGACAACGGTGTGTTCATCGGTAGCCATGCTCAATGCGATTGCGCTGATAGCGGATAATATGGCAAAAACTGTGACATGAAAAAGTGCACTGGTACTTCTAATTGTATTTACGAGCACAGCTATCTAATCAAGGATATGCTCCTGAGGATCAAAATTCCAACAAAAAGAACAAAGAGATCAGTCTGTTGTGGTACTAGGGAATGCAGTAGTTCTGGCTGCCTTGTATCTTCTTGTGTTCATAGCTTTATTTATTGATGATAGAATGTACCAGATCTGAAAGAATAAATTAATTCGTTGCAGAACACAAAGGTTGACGAACAATCAAGGGTTACCTCAGCTGTACCTGAAACTCAAGATGCTGTGGTTGTCACAGAAGATGCCCTAAAGGAGGACTTATGAACTAAGACTTTATTTTTGACACAAAGCGTATAATGCACATCGAGGATATGTCGCATAAGCTTTTTATACTAGCATTCTAGGAGATAACTGTTCATAGATATGATATTATACTATGAATTTATGATACAAAGAAGCGATTTTCTTGCGTCAATGATCTTATTAATTGCATCCAATGCATTTTTCGAGTAGCATGAGGAAATGTTCTTATGCTAGAACACCAAAAGTGGCGATCTATATTTCCATCAACAAGTGTGATATCTCATGCGTTATAAAGCTCGCTACAGATACTCTTAATAAGACTTCAAAACAAATACCATATTTAAGCATATTTGCTTGTATGTAATTTTATTTGTTTGTGGAACCTAAGTAATTCACTATGGAAACCAAAATATGGCAACCTCAATGTCAGCTTTGGGTGAAGATATGTAGCTCACTCGCTCTGTAAGCTCTGGGAAGGGATGGGTTTAGGTCATCAGCCTCTGTCAACAATAAACTTTCTTTGTCAGATGTTGGAAAGCAATAATGTATGCAACTTACCTCTGGCACCTGTGAAAATGCCTGAATATAGGATGACCCGCTTCTTTCAGATGCGAAAGCTGCCAGCTGTTGATAGGGAGGAAAAGCATGTCACTCTCTTATGTTAGATGTGGAACCTATGGGTAGAGGTAACATGCTTCTGTCAGATGTGAGAAAACAAGACTATAGGTTACCATTTTTATCAGCTGCTAGATATCAGGAATTTAGGTCAACCGCCTCTGTCAGTTGCTGGGGAGCACGGTTGTAGGTTATTTGCCGCTGATATTTGTGGAAAGTGAAGTGATGTAGTTCACACGCCTCTGTCAGACTGGCTTGGAAGGGAAATGAATGTAAGGCATCGGTTTCTACACCCGCCTTACAAACTCAGCCACCTGCCACAACTGTTCACGTTTCTTCAAGTCACCAACCTGTTTTATTTCTTTGCTGTACAACTTGGTTCCAGTTATGGTTTTATGCATATGTTACTTTGGAAATTCCACTTCTGAAAAGTAGGCTTAAGATAAAAAACTCATTCCTCATGAAAATTATACTTAAGAAGGACAATCGCGAAAGAGTTATTTGACTATAGGGCAGCAGTGGGGGCGCTCTGGCACTGACGCTCTAGGTGCACCTAAGGTGGTAGACTCAAAAAACGCTGATGTTGTACAATTTGAATGGTCTTATGCTTACCAAAATTAAGGGGTTATGTAATAAGTAAAAAATTGAAGAGAAATTAAATTACAAAAGTTTTTCGTTTATTGAATGAAGACACTTGAATGGACATTGCAGTGAAAATATCTGAAATTCTATATAACTTAATTATATGATCCAAATAAAGTAAAGGTAAACCTCATTTTTATCTCCTGTGTACGAAGCAGTAAGTGAATCACAGCCAATTTGGGTAAAACAGGCAAATGCTAGTATTTCAGAAGTACAGCTCAAACCTTGCATGTCGATGGTCATAGAAACCGTGTATGTCATTGCTCTATGATAAATTTGATTGAAATATCCAATCAGATCAAACAGAGCATACATACCTCTACTTTAATATATATGTAAAGACAAAAATACCAATATCTAAAAAAGAATATAAATTGAAACTTATAACGAATCATAAGAAATAACTTTATGCTAGAACACCAAAAGTGGCGATCTATATTTCAATCAACAAGTGTGATACTTCAAATTGTATTTGCGAGGACAGCTATACTAATCAAGGATATGCTCCTGAGGATCAAAATTCCAGCAAAAATAACAAAGAGATCAGTCTGTTGTGGTAATAGGGAATGCACTTACGCCAGCAATAGTTCTGGCTGCCTTGTATCTTCTTGTGTTCATAGCTTTATTTATTGATGATAGAATGTACCAGATCTGAAAGAATAAATTAATTCGTTGCAGAACACAAAGGTTGACGAACAATCAAGGGTTACCTCAGCTGTACCTGAAACTCAAGATGCTGTGGTTGTCACAGAAGATGCCCTAAAGGAGGACTTATGAACTAAGACTTTATTTTTGACACAAAGCGTATAATGCACATCAAAGATATGTCGCATAAGCTTTTTATACTAGTATTCTAGGAGATAACTGTTCATAGATATGATATTATACTATGAATTTATGATACAAAGAAGCGATTTTCTTGCGTCAATGATCTTATTAATTGCATCCGATGCATTTTTCGAGTAGCATGAGGAAATGTTCTTATGCTAGAACACCAAAAGTGGCGATCTATATTTCCATCAACAAGTGTGATATCTCATGCGTTATAAAGCTCGCTACAGATACTCTTAATAAGACTTCAAAACAAATACCATATTTAAGCATATTTGCTTGTATGTAATTTTATTTGTTTGTGGAACCTAAGTAATTCACTATGTGAAACCAAAATATGGCAACCTCAATGTCAGCTTTGGGTGAAGGTATGTAGCTCACTCGCTCTGTAAGCTCTGGGAAGGGATGGGTTTAGGTCATCAGCCTCTGTCAACAATAAACTTTCTTTGTCAGATGTTGGAAAGCAATAATGTATGCAACTTACCTCTGGCACCTGTGAAAATGCCTGAATATAGGATGACCCGCTTCTTTCAGATGCGAAAGCTGCCAGCTGTTGATAGGGAGGAAAAGCATGTCACTCTCTAATGTTAGATGTGGAACCTATGG
Source organism: Protula sp. h YS-2021 (assembly GCA_949752745.1). Lineage (NCBI taxonomy): Eukaryota > Metazoa > Annelida > Polychaeta > Sabellida > Serpulidae > Protula > Protula sp. h YS-2021. The sequence goes on from OX457028.1 coordinate 80,060,882, forward strand.
GTAGAGGTAACATGCTTCTGTCAGATGTGAGAAAACAGGACTATAGGTTACCATTTTTATCAGCTGCTAGATATCAGGAATTTAGGTCAACCGCCTCTGTCAGTTGCTGGGGAGCACGGTTGTAGGTTATTTGCCGCTGATATTTGTGGAAAGTGAAGTGATGTAGTTCACACGCCTCTGTCAGACTGGCTTGGAAGGGAAATGAATGTAAGGCATCGGTTTCTACACCCGCCTTACAAATTCAGCTACCTGCCACAACTGTTCACGTTTCTTCAAGTCACCAACCTGTTTTATTTCTTTGCTGTACAACTTGGTTCCAGTTATGATTTTATGCATATGTTACTTTGGAAATTCCACTTCTGAAAAGTAGGCTTAAGATAAAAAACTCATTCCTCATGAAAATTATACTTAAGAAGGACAATCGCGAAAAAGTTATTTGACTATAGGGCAGCAGTGGGGGCGCTCTGGCACTGACGCTCTAGGTGCACCTAAGGTGGTAGACTCAAAAAACGCTGATGTTGTACAATTTGAATGGTCTTATGCTTACCAAAATTAAGGGGTTATGTAATAAGTAAAAAATTGAAGAGAAATTAAATTACAAAAGTTTTTCGTTTATTGAATGAAGACACTTGAATGGACATTGCAGTGAAAATATCTGAAATTCTATATAACTTAATTATATGATCCAAATAAAGTAAAGGTAAACCTCATTTTTATCTCCTGTGTACGAAGCAGTAAGTGAATCACAGCCAATTTGGGTAAAACAGGCAAATGCTAGTATTTCAGAAGTACAGCTCAAACCTTGCATGTCGATGGTCATAGAAACCGTGTATGTCATTGCTCTATGATAAATTTGATTGAAATATCCAATCAGATCAAACAGAGCATACATACCTCTACTTTAATATATATGTAAAGACAAAAATACCAATATCTAAAAAAGAATATAAATTGAAACTTATAACGAATCATAAGAAATAACTTTATGCTAGAACACCAAAAGTGGCGATCTATATTTCAATCAACAAGTGTGATACTTCAAATTGTATTTGCGAGGACAGCTATACTAATCAAGGATATGCTCCTGAGGATCAAAATTCCAGCAAAAATAACAAAGAGATCAGTCTGTTGTGGTAATAGGGAATGCACTTACGCCAGCAATAGTTCTGGCTGCCTTGTATCTTCTTGTGTTCATAGCTTTATTTATTGATGATAGAATGTACCAGATCTGAAAGAATAAATTAATTCGTTGCAGAACACAAAGGTTGACGAACAATCAAGGGTTACCTCAGCTGTACCTGAAACTCAAGATGCTGTGGTTGTCACAGAAGATGCCCTAAAGGAGGACTTATGAACTAAGACTTTATTTTTGACACAAAGCGTATAATGCACATCAAAGATATGTCGCATAAGCTTTTTATACTAGTATTCTAGGAGATAACTGTTCATAGATATGATATTATACTATGAATTTATGATACAAAGAAGCGATTTTCTTGCGTCAATGATCTTATTAATTGCATCCGATGCATTTTTCGAGTAGCATGAGGAAATGTTCTTATGCTAGAACACCAAAAGTGGCGATCTATATTTCCATCAACAAGTGTGATATCTCATGCGTTATAAAGCTCGCTACAGATACTCTTAATAAGACTTCAAAACAAATACCATATTTAAGCATATTTGCTTGTATGTAATTTTATTTGTTTGTGGAACCTAAGTAATTCACTATGGAAACCAAAATATGGCAACCTCAATGTCAGCTTTGGGTGAAGGTATGTAGCTCACTCGCTCTGTAAGCTCTGGGAAGGGATGGGTTTAGGTCATCAGCCTCTGTCAACAATAAACTTTCTTTGTCAGATGTTGGAAAGCAATAATGTATGCAACTTACCTCTGGCACCTATGAAAATGCCTGAATATAGGATGACCCGCTTCTTTCAGATGCGAAAGCTGCCAGCTGTTGATAGGGAGGAAAAGCATGTCACTCTCTAATGTTAGATGTGGAACCTATGGGTAGAGGTAACATGCTTCTGTCAGATGTGAGAAAACAGGACTATAGGTTACCATTTTTATCAGCTGCTAGTTATCAGGAATATAGGTCAACCGCCTCTGTCAATTGCTGGGGAGCACGGTTGTAGGTTATTTGCCGCTGATATTTGTGGAAAGTGAAGTGATGCACTTCACACGCCTCTGTCAGACTGGCTTGGAAGGGGAATGCATGTAAGGCATCGGTCTCTACACCCGCCTTACAAACTCGGCTACCTGCCACAACTGTTCACGTTTCTTCAAGTCACCAACCTGTTTTATTTCTTTGCTATACAACTTGGTTCCAGTTATGATTTTATGCATATGTTACTTTGGAAATTCCACTTCTGAAAAGTAGGCTTAAGATAAAAAACTCATTCCTCATGAAAATTATACTTAAGAAGGACAATCGCGAAAAAGTTATTTGACTATAGGGCAGCAGTGGGGGCGCTCTGGCACTGACGCTCTAGGTGCACCTAAGGTGGTAGACTCAAAAAACGCTGATGTTGTACAATTTGAATGGTCTTATGCTTACCAAAATTAAGGGGTTATGTAATAAGTAAAAAATTGAAGAGAAATTAAATTACAAAAGTTTTTCGTTTATTGAATGAAGACACTTGAATGGACATTGCAGTGAAAATATCTGAAATTCTATATAACTTAATTATATGATCCAAATAAAGTAAAGGTAAACCTCATTTTTATCTCCTGTGTACGAAGCAGTAAGTGAATCACAGCCAATTTGGGTAAAACAGGCAAATGCTAGTATTTCAGAAGTACAGCTCAAACCTTGCATGTCGATGGTCATAGAAACCGTGTATGTCATTGCTCTATGATAAATTTGATTGAAATATCCAATCAGATCAAACAGAGCATACATACCTCTACTTTAATATATATGTAAAGACAAAAATACCAATATCTAAAAAAGAATATAAATTGAAACTTATAACGAATCATAAGAAATAACTTTATGCTAGAACACCAAAAGTGGCGATCTATATTTCAATCAACAAGTGTGATACTTCAAATTGTATTTACGAGGACAGCTATACTAATCAAGGATATGCTCCTGAGGATCAAAATTCCAGCAAAAATAACAAAGAGATCAGTCTGTTGTGGTAATAGGGAATGCACTTACGCCAGCAATAGTTCTGGCTGCCTTGTATCTTCTTGTGTTCATAGCTTTATTTATTGATGATAGAATGTACCAGATCTGAAAGAATAAATTAATTCGTTGCAGAACACAAAGGTTGACGAACAATCAAGGGTTACCTCAGCTGTACCTGAAACTCAAGATGCTGTGGTTGTCACAGAAGATGCCCTAAAGGAGGACTTATGAACTAAGACTTTATTTTTGACACAAAGCGTATAATGCACATCAAAGATATGTCGCATAAGCTTTTTATACTAGTATTCTAGGAGATAACTGTTCATAGATATGATATTATACTATGAATTTATGATACAAAGAGGCGATTTTCTTGCGTCAATGATCTTATTAATTGCATCCGATGCATTTTTCGAGTAGCATGAGGAAATGTTCTTATGCTAGAACACCAAAAGTGGCGATCTATATTTCCATCAACAAGTGTGATATCTCATGCGTTATAAAGCTCGCTACAGATACTCTTAATAAGACTTCAAAACAAATACCATATTTAAGCATATTTGCTTGTATGTAATTTTATTTGTTTGTGGAACCTAAGTAATTCACTATGTGAAACCAAAATATGGCAACCTCAATGTCAGCTTTGGGTGAAGGTATGTAGCTCACTCGCTCTGTAAGCTCTGGGAAGGGATGGGTTTAGGTCATCAGCCTCTGTCAACAATAAACTTTCTTTGTCAGATGTTGGAAAGCAATAATGTATGCAACTTACCTCTGGCACCTATGAAAATGCCTGAATATAGGATGACCCGCTTCTTTCAGATGCGAAAGCTGCCAGCTGTTGATAGGGAGGAAAAGCATGTCACTCTCTAATGTTAGATGTGGAACCTATGGGTAGAGGTAACATGCTTCTGTCAGATGTGAGAAAACAGGACTATAGGTTACCATTTTTATCAGCTGCTAGTTATCAGGAATATAGGTCAACCGCCTCTGTCAATTGCTGGGGAGCACGGTTGTAGGTTATTTGCCGCTGATATTTGTGGAAAGTGAAGTGATGCACTTCACACGCCTCTGTCAGACTGGCTTGGAAGGGGAATGCATGTAAGGCATCGGTCTCTACACCCGCCTTACAAACTCGGCTACCTGCCACAACTGTTCACGTTTCTTCAAGTCACCAACCTGTTTTATTTCTTTGCTGTACAACTTGGTTCCAGTTATGATTTTATGCATATGTTACTTTGGAAATTCCACTTCTGAAAAGTAGGCTTAAGATAAAAAACTCATTCCTCATGAAAATTATACTTAAGAAGGACAATCGCGAAAAAGTTATTTGACTATAGGGCAGCAGTGGGGGCGCTCTGGCACTGACGCTCTAGGTGCACCTAAGGTGGTAGACTAAAAAAACGCTGATGTTGTACAATTTGAATGGTCTTATGCTTACCAAAATTAAGGGGTTATGTAATAAGTAAAAAATTGAAGAGAAATTAAATTACAAAAGTTTTTCGTTTATTGAATGAAGACACTTGAATGGACATTGCAGTGAAAATATCTGAAATTCTATATAACTTAATTATATGATCCAAATAAAGTAAAGGTAAACCTCATTTTTATCTCCTGTGTACGAAGCAGTAAGTGAATCACAGCCAATTTGGGTAAAACAGGCAAATGCTAGTATTTCAGAAGTACAGCTCAAACCTTTCATGTCGATGGTCATAGAAACCGTGTATGTCATTGCTCTATGATAAATTTGATTGAAATATCCAATCAGATCAAACAGAGCATACATACCTCTACTTTAATATGTATGTAAAGACAAAAATACCAATATCTAAAAAAGAATATAAATTGAAACTTATAACGAATCATAAGAAATAACTTTATGCTAGAACACCAAAAGTGGCGATCTATATTTCAATCAACAAGTGTGATACTTCAAATTGTATTTGCGAGGACAGCTATACTAATCAAGGATATGCTCCTGAGGATCAAAATTCCAGCAAAAATAACAAAGAGATCAGTCTGTTGTGGTAATAGGGAATGCACTTACGCCAGCAATAGTTCTGGCTGCCTTGTATCTTCTTGTGTTCATAGCTTTATTTATTGATGATAGAATGTACCAGATCTGAAAGAATAAATTAATTCGTTGCAGAACACAAAGGTTGACGAACTATCATGGGTTACCTCAGCTGTACCTGAAACTCAAGATGCTGTGGTTGTCACAGAAGATGCCCTAAAGGAGGACTTATGAACTAAGACTTTATTTTTGACACAAAGCGTATAATGCACATCAAAGATATGTCGCATAAGCTTTTTATACTAGTATTCTAGGAGATAACTGTTCATAGATATGATATTATACTATGAATTTATGATACAAAGAAGCGATTTTCTTGCGTCAATGATCTTATTAATTGCATCCGATGCATTTTTCGAGTAGCATGAGGAAATGTTCTTATGCTAGAACACCAAAAGTGGCGATCTATATTTCCATCAACAAGTGTGATATCTCATGCGTTATAAAGCTCGCTACAGATACTCTTAATAAGACTTCAAAACAAATACCATATTTAAGCATATTTGCTTGTATGTAATTTTATTTGTTTGTGGAACCTAAGTAATTCACTATGGAAACCAAAATATGGCAACCTCAATGTCAGCTTTGGGTGAAGATATGTAGCTCACTCGCTCTGTAAGCTCTGGGAAGGGATGGGTTTAGGTCATCAGCCTCTGTCAACAATAAACTTTCTTCGTCAGATGTTGGAAAGCAATAATGTATGCAACTTACCTCTGGCACCTGTGAAAATGCCTGAATATAGGATGACCCGCTTCTTTCAGATGCGAAAGCTGCCAGCTGTTGATAGGGAGGAAAAGCATGTCACTCTCTAATGTTAGATGTGGAACCTATGGGTAGAGGTAACATGCTTCTGTCAGATGTGAGAAAACAGGACTATAGGTTACCATTTTTATCAGCTGCTAGTTATCAGGAATATAGGTCAACCGCCTCTGTCAATTGCTGGGGAGCACGGTTGTAGGTTATTTGCCGCTGATATTTGTGGAAAGTGAAGTGATGCACTTCACACGCCTCTGTCAGACTGGCTTGGAAGGGGAATGCATGTAAGGCATCGGTCTCTACACCCGCCTTACAAACTCGGCTACCTGCCACAACTGTTCACGTTTCTTCAAGTCACCAACCTGTTTTATTTCTTTGCTGTACAACTTGGTCCCAGTTATGGTTTTATGCATATGTTACTTCGGAAATTCCACTTCTGAAAAGTAGGCTTAAGATAAAAAACTAATTCCTCATGAAAATTATATGTAAGAAGCACAATCGCGAAAAAGTTATTTGACGATAAGGCAGCAGTGGGGGCGCTCTGGCACTGACGCTCCAGGTGCACCTAATGTGGTAGACGCAACAAACGCCGATGTTGTACAATTTGAATGGTCTTATGCTTACAAAAATTAAGTTGTTATGTAATAAGTAAAAAATTGAAGAGAAATTAAATTACAAAAGTTTTTCGTTTATTGAATGAAGACACTTGAATGGACATTACAGTGAAAATATCTGAAATTCTATATAACTTAATTATATGATCCAAATAAAGTAAAGGTAAACCTCATTTTTATCTCCTGTGTACGAAGCAGTAAGTGAATCACAGCCAATTTGGGTAAAACAGGCAAATGCTAGTATTCCAGAAGTACAGCTCAAACCTTGCATGTCGATGATCATAGAAATCGTGTATATCATTGGTCTATGATAAATTTGATTGAAATATCCAATCAGATCAAACAGAGCATACATACCTCTACTTTAAGATATATGTAAAGACAAAAATACCAATATCTAAAAAAAGAATATAAATTGAAACTTATAACGAATCATAAGAAATTCTGAGGGACGATACAGATACTGAGATATTTAATATGTCACTTCATGTTGTAATATAGGGATGGGCATTTAAACTGGGTACTTTATACTGGATTCGAATACACAAAAACATTGCTGAGATGCGTTATAATTAGGAATAACTATTAAAAGCTTTTTAATTAAAAAATATTATGTTATTAATCACAGCATCTTTGCACACCAATCTTAATAATGCGAAATATGTACAAACCTTAATTGTGCATCCAAAACAAAATGACTTGTTGAAAACAAGTGAAAAGGAGAAGCTGAAAAAGACCATATTAATCTTGGAATAGATCGTTCCGTAAGTTTTCTGTGTATAACTTTGAAATGTACATTGCTTTGTTAATGCATTTAATTTACTTGTACTTAAATATGCTTTAAGATGTAAAATCTATGACGAAACAGGTTTTTATAGCACGGTACTTATATATAGTCGTACCGCATCCGACCATATAACTGCTTTAAATCCTCCCTGTATCACACGAAAAAGCATAATAGTAGTATGCTTTTTGTAATTTCACCATCAAATGTTTATACAAACTAAGAGTCTCAAAATGAATCTTTGGCCAACAAAATAAGGAAACAGATAACTAGGGTCTTCATAATTTGTCTTATTTTAATATTAAGATCCGTTGACAGAAATGGTTGTATTCATAATTTATGAAGGAGAAATTAAGTGTAATATAACTATCGCATAAATTATAGCATAAATATTTTAAATTAATATTATTGTTATGTTATCTGTTATAGTTGTTTTGAAATATACACAACAATAACGAATAAACAAAAATTCAAGGTCTCCTTTATTCGACCAATGCTATATACAGACCCACTAAAAGAGACCGTCTCCTTAATTTTGTATATGGGCCAAGTTCTCAAATGATCATTTTTAGCAGAAACATATATATGTATGTTTTAGTTCAAGTCAGTGGACTCGCTCAATCTTTCTTTTTAAAATTTTTATAATTTAATAATTTAATGGCACTTTATACAATTTTTAGAGGGGCGTTATTTGGAATAAAAGCAATTCACAGTTTCGTCTATTTCTGAGACAGCTGTGGTTACAAACTTCAGGTTATTTGTTTTTATTGTTTACATCTACACGCCAGAGACGAAGAGAAATAACTAATAAAAATTACTTCAAAGAAAGAAATTAAACTAAATAACAAAATACTTAAAACTATTACATGTAGTTTGAAGACTACTTGACATATTACTCTCGCGCAGAGTAAGCTCTTATCTTATGTTTTAGCACAAAACCTATGTTATCGCCCAGTTTACAGTTAAAACTAGTCCCAGCGGACCCTTTCTATTCTTGAGAACAAGTTCACGTCATAACCTTACATCTACCAATGAGAATTAATATTTTTATCACGTGTTCAAAAAGTGCTATTGCTTGCACGGTTGCAAAACGCAGTTTCTCATTGTTCTCATACGAAATAAAACAGTGTATTTTTCTTGCTTTGGGCCGATTGCATACATTTTAGCCTATTTCGCACATGAGAGGAAGCTAGTTCTTTAAATAACTTTCACCGTTTATAAAACCTTTATTGCATATCTTAAATATCGAAGAGTTTTTATTGGTACAAAACTGCGATAAACTCCAAATATCGCTCATTGTGCCCACAGTTACCAACAATGCATTGCATGAAGGTGTCTGCAGGATTCTTATATCCTTATCCCAAATGAATTCAGCAAGAAGACATATATAAGAAAACATATATTTTTCTCAGTACAAAATTGTTGTTTAACCATAGCAAATGTGCGTCGTATTTATAATTGGGTCATTTGTGTGATGCGCTCTTTCTAAAATAACGCCACTGAGTCATCCGCCCTGAGTCATGCGCCGAGATTAGCAAAATTGACATCAATGACTCATTCTATTATAGAAACTGTGACTCTTTCTGTCATAGGAAGACCGCAAGAGTCATCTAGGACTAAGTTAAAACCAATAATCATGGCACTAAATTGTCCGTAATTACACTGACAGAATTCGGTTATTGCCTGCAGATGCTGACAATAACTTTTGTTTAGAGACAGGCCGTCCCCATATCCAACCTGGTATATTCACCCGTAAACCAGTGGCCGTATTCACGAAAATATAAGTTTAAAGTTAGAGTCAATCTAAGTGCAAAAATTTAAGAGTAAACTTAGATTGCCGTTGGTTGAACTTAGCTGTATTCACAAAATGTATGTTTAAACTTACACTCAAGTATAACTCAAGTATAACTTCTAAGTGTACTTCGGACTACGGTGGTGGAAAATTTAGAAAATTTGGAGTAGGAAACAAGAAGAAGCTTTGCCGTCCCGAAACATCTAAAAGTTTTCATCGGCTTTCGATACTTACATTGACAACCCGTTTATACGGCAAAGCACAGCAAAATAAGTACCGAACTATACCACAACAGCATGTGAAACTGGTTTTTGAGACAGGCTGTCATACCATATTAAACAATGATGGTTCATTTTTACGTTTCTGATATTTCCCCGAGATACTACCCCAGCTGACCCCTCAAGGCCACCAGATGCTTAAACATGAAACGATATATTAACTTCACTTACGAATGTATATCACCTACTGCCGGATTGAATGCCAGTCTTGGAAATGTTAATGGCGAAGTAACTACAATTTGCCATCCGTTTTGGGAGGGAGGGAATTGGGGGAGCTTTAACATATTTTCTGTACCCAAGGAACGGGGAAGAGGAGAAGGGCAAAACAAGTTTTTTTTTTGGGTTTTCAATCTTTATTGAATAAACACCAAGTGTCACATCGCTATTTCACCGTATTTCGCCCAAGGATCATATGCCAAATAACAAAATGCACGGGCACATACACAAAAAAACTATGAGAGATCCATCGCGTCATATCATTTCTCAATCTGAATTTACTTTGAGATTACTACACGACTATTTCATTTAAGAGCTTATAAAAAATGACAAACTCCATTGTATCAAATTAAATTTATTTTAAAAATCTTTGCAATTTTTAGAACTAAAATTGCGTTTTGTTGTTTTATTTCTACTATTAGTTTTTTGCTTTTACATATGCAAACCTTAACATATGCAAACCTTACGCATTTAGGCACGGAGCATGGACCCCTACTCACCACCTTAACCGGATAAACTCTCACTCTCCAAATGAGCCACCAAAAGAATCTTTCAATTATCTAAGGCCCCTCCTACCTAACATTTCACCCTCGGACCAGTACTCGATTCCTGTTCGATACACATTCCAAGCACCTTTACAACTTAACCAAAACCCCACAGCTCCAACGCAGTATCATCACCTTATTACTATTCACCTCTCCCCCTACACCCCAATTCCCCACCCCTCCAATGGTACTTCCTAACGAATCTCAGCGATGCAGTCTACCCAAGGTTAAACCCTGACACAGAGTCCTACCACCTCTTGCACTTTGCTTTTAAATGTTTGACTCGAATGAATAATTTTCAGGTAAATCATATTTTATCAGATTTTCTGCCTCTTGTTCAATGTCAGTTGGTTGTAACAATTTTGTGACAGCAGGCATGATCAATGCGAACATAATTGTCAGCCTAATTTCTCATCTGTTTGGCTGCATCGGAACTGCGATAAGGAATTTAGTCACTCGCCACTGTGAAACTGGATCAGTGAACCATACACAACACCGCCAGCAACTCCACACCGCTTTAGATATGCCAGTTGAACAGCATGCGAGACTTAAAGAAAAAACATAAGTCTATGGTAATAGCCCTAGAGTGAGGTGTCAACTGTGACAGCATAACGTAAAATGTCCGAGACGGACATACACAGTATTAAGGACTAGACTTTTGAATTTCTATATTAATGCTTTCTGGTGATTCGTTCATGTTGAGACCAGATGCAACTATCTATTATTTGTATTCAGAGATAAAATACATTACATTTTTACTAAAGGTATACCTGTATTTCTTCTTACTTCTTGGACCAAACCACAAATTCACTGAGAAAGATACAGGATTTTTTTAATTGTGCCTGTTATACCTGTTTTGTGCAAGTTGATTCTTGATGCAGCTACCTAAGATTTATATCCAGAAATAAAATACAGTTACATTTTACATTATAGAAAGTATATATAGATTAATTATGACGTCTTGAACCAAACCAGAAGTTTCATGAGATCGGCACTGGATGTTTTTTCTTCAATTGTGGGAGGTATATGCTGTAATACCTGATTTGTTTAAGCTGATAATTGGTGCAAATACCTATTGTTTGTATCCAGAAATAAAGTACATTTTTAACCTAAGGTACACATATATCCCTTCTTAGTTCTTGAAACAAATCACAACTTCAATAAGACCACCCCTGGATGTTTTCATTTTCCAATTGTGGGCGGTATATATCGTAACACTAGAATTCTTTCTCACATTTCACACTTCATATGAAATAGAAGAAGGTTTCAATTATTGGGCTTTATAAAGTTTACTGTAAATAACATGCTGAAAATATCCAAATTGTCAGTGCATTCCGTGAGCATTGAATTTTAATAGCTGCATACACTACATATATTCGGATTGGTAACTGTTAACATGAAGGATGCATATGGTTAAAAAATTTAACTTTGAAAGAAAAGTATCAAACATTTACATAGTTATTCTGAAGTTTCTTCAAGAACTGATCTGACCATTCATGTAATCACTAAGAAATAAATCTATTCACGAAAATCTACCCTGCTGCTCTTAAAATCATTCATTATGAAAGTGCAATTTAAAGCACTCAAAATCGCCTGAAAATACCCTTGAATCAAACATAACTCATAGTCGTCCAATCCTGGTCTCTCTACTACCAATGCTTTTGAAGATATTCCAATTTTTAAAACTAAAACTTTCCATCAAATTAGACAGTTTCACTACTTTACATCATTCCTCAAGACAGTTACATACACCCGTCTTCCTTTCGTCTTCCTCTCCCACCCATACCCATTTTGCAATCTCAAGTGCACTTTAGTTTACTTTTTTATTATTTTGTAATGAAAAATAACTTTCTCTGTTATTTTCACATAAATCAACTTTAAAGCTATAACCGCCAGAGGAGGTAAAGGACGTGTTCCCATTTTGCAACTTTTACTACCCCCTTATAATTTTACCTACACTTTACAAACTTATTCACATATTACAAACCTATTTTTATGCCTACCAAGATTTTGTTCATTCCAAACATTTTGTCCTTTAGCAATAAAAAAGGGTGATGTCTTGTAAAAAATTGATGGATCTGGTTTGATCTGTAAGAAAAGGGAATAAAAATAATTTACCTGAATTTAGTATTACCGCACAAGTACATTCATACATTTGACTCTTACCTCAAAAGTCGAAACTATGACAAAAATTAACACTGACCAATTATAATCTGTCAAGCTGCTCCATTACAATAACAACTGCATCGCACATTTATCTTCCAGCAATAGAACCATTTTGCTTTGGTCGGACAGATTATTGAGAACCTGTACTTTTGTATTTTATTGTCATTGAAATGGTTTGAGATGGAAATAATGGTCAATATTAACTCTCGCTATTTATCCGATATCATTCTTTCATGAATGGTGTATGTAAATTCAAACAATCTTAAAACTATCAAATATTTTTTAAACCCTGAAGCTAAATTCAATCTGATATTACGACATCTGAACATGCACTCTCGATCGTAACAAGGCACAACGATATCCAGTCGTGCCCTGTGCCTTCAACCCGGAAGGAACATTGCAGCTCACGTAGGTAAATGCCATGATTCACGATGATGAGATCAAGCAGTGTGAGAGAGATCAAGATATGTAAGTCGCACAGCTTTGTGATGGTCCAGTTAAATTGAAACAGTATTAAGCAAGCGATACCAGAGGAGGGTGGAAAACGGTTGTACATATGCAAGTATCTTCTTTGTACATGCACCAGCAATACAAATATAATTAAATCTTGTATGAATTTCGTATGAAGTAGAAACAATAAAATCCCTCTTAGATGAAATAAAATAGAATCAAAGATTAAAAAGAATAAAACGGTGAAGCGTGCAATGCAGGACTTACATTATGGCTTGCTGCAAGAAACCTAACCTATATTTCGCCACACCAGGCACCGTCAATGATCAACCCTTGTACATTGTTCAGTACAGTAGCGGGGCTTCGGCATACCGGGCGGGTTTTACACCACCTTTCGCCTTTCTACAGCCGAGTTCCATCTCGATCCACCTGGTCCCGAAAAACAATGAAACGCTTAGTCCCGAGCCAACTCACGAGCCGTCTGCATTACTGCCATATCATACACAGCAATATCTATGTGGACGCTCGAGCCTATTTATAAGCTTCATACCTTTCCAACGGATTTGGATTGTGGTGTGGGAAAAATAAGCGACTGGAACAAATATTGGTGCCTTGGAAATCTTACAATAGAGGCTTTGCTTACACTTTGTTTTTTTAAATGTTTTACTTGAAACATTTAATATCAATACAGAATAGAAAGGGATAAAACTTTCACAGGCAAAACGCTTTATGTTCTTGTTCTTTTTTACGGAATTCACGACCTGAACAGTTTGACCGTTTGTAAGTCAATATTTTACTTCTGAACTCAAATGTAGAGTCATTGGACGATGCCCAACTTCTTTTTCAAATGCTCTCAATCTGTAATTTTACACACCATTTTTCAATGCCACTGGAATTGCATATAACGTACTGTAACACAACCGTCAGATATATCATATTTATCAGACTGTCTGGGTCCTGTTTTACCTGTGTTGTTTTGATCAACATGGAAAATAAAACAGACGGGTCTGCAAATCTATTCTTCATTATTAGCGGTTGACCAGTTAATGGTTGGTTAGTCTAATATGTATTAACACTAAAATAAAAGCAAGGATGTGGAGTCTATGTAACGATCGAACTAAATTAAAATCTTCGATCCTCCAACAGTTAGCCGTATTGTCATGTTCTAACCGTCAAAGTCTTAAGTTCAAACGATGATGTTTAAAAGGTCTTCAACGAATATCATGTGATATTTCACCTTAGTAGATGATAAACGAGAGAACTGGGCCAAACATAAAGGAGCAGACGAAGGAACTGGACCATCTTCCTCCTCCCCTCTTCCCTGCTGAAGGTCTGACCTTGGACCCCACCCCGTGGGAATTTTCTGAATTTATTATATTTACACGTTTTAGACAATTCTAAACATTTTTGGTTTTTGACCTCATGCCCCGTGGGTCTAGGCGCTCTCCCCCAACCCCGGCGGTCTGCCCTCCCGGCGGACTCCTCCCTACCAACTCCGCCCTGGCGATCTCCCCCGATCTCCCCCCCCCCCCGTCATTCTCCCTAATCCCCCCCCATGGCAGATTTTTTTAGTCAGTAAAACTTAAATCAGCAACACTTGAACATTTCATTCCTTTTTTAATTTGCAACCTCACCTTGCATCTATTTACATAATTATCAATAGAAAATGAATCTGCTTTAAAATCTATTTACGAAATTACAATCAAACACTTACTGATCTTTCAAATGCGATCACGAAATTTAATTTACAGATCACCAGCTCTACTGTGTCTCCCAAATAAAAACCACCTTACAATTTTAAGTTATATAATCGGCACAACAGTAGATCAGACATTTCATTAATTCGAAAACTCAATACATCAATAACTTAATTACATAGATTAAAAACATCAATAACCCTTTGGTCTTCATACATCAGTAAGGAAAGCAGGTTTGAGGGGGCGGGCGAGAAGGGAAAAAAGGAATGAAATGAACAAGTTTAGCTGATGTAAGTTTCAAAACTCCCCCCCCCCCCAGGGGGGGGGGAGAAGGACGGGGGGAGACCGCCTAGAGGGGGAGACCGCCAGGGGGGAAACCGCCGGGGGGGAAGCGCCAGGGGGAAGACCGCCTGTTCCTATGCCCCGCATCACCCCAGATAGGAAATTGTTATATTTGCATATTTGTCCGTTTCAGACAATACTGATCATTTTTTTTTGGTATTTTTTCCTCATGACCTCCCCTTAACATCCGCCCTCAGGTGGAAAATAGTGATTTTTGCATATTTATCCTTTTCAAACAATTTTGAACATTTCTAAACCTCATGAACCCCCTATCAGGTAGGAAGTAGTGATCTTTTCATATTAATCCGTTCTGAGCAATTCTGAAAAGTTTTAGTTTTGTTACACTGTGACACTCTAAGCACTTCCAAAATTGCTATGTTTGCATATTCATCCATTTCAGACACTTCTGAACATTTTTTGCTCTTTGAAATCATGACGCACCCGACCCCCCTCGTCCCCACCCAGGTAGGAAACAGTGATTTTTGCATATTTATTCGTTTCAAGCAATTCTGAAAATTTGTTTTTTTACCTCACGAACAACCTCGAAGGTGGCAAATAGTGATTTTTGCATTTATCCGTTTCAAGCAATTCTGAAAAATTTTGGCTTTTTACCCCTGCCCACCCCAGGCAGTTTCAAAATTGCAATTTTTGCATATTTATCCGTTTCAGACAATTTGTTTTAATTTTTTTACCCGTTGATCCCACCCGTCCCCCCCCCCAACAAGGTGCAAAATTGTAATTTTGTACATTTACCATTTCAGACGATTCTGAATACTTTTTGACCTGATGATCCTCCCCCTGCCCCCCCCCCCCCCGCGACATGGGTGAATTGTGATTTTGCGTATAAAACCGCTTCAAGCAATTATGAACATTTTTGTTTTTTAGACCTCTTGATCCGCCCTCAAGTGGGAAATATTAATTTTTGCATATTTATTCGTTTCAGACAATTCTGAACATTTTTGGTTTCTTGACCATATTCCTCTTCCCAGGTGCGAAATTGTGAGTTTTGCATATTTATCCGTTTCAGACAATTCTGAACATTATTTTTGTATTTTTTTTTGGCCTCATGAGCGTCCTCCCCCCGCCCAGGTGGTAAATGGTAATTTTTGCATATTTATCCGCTTCAGACAATTCTAAACATTTTTGGTTTTTTGTCCTCATGATCCCCACCCAAAGTGAGAAATAGTGATTTTTGCATATTTATTCCTTTCAGAAAATTCTGAACATTTTTGCTTTTTGACCTCTTGACCCCTCGCCAGCCACCAAAGGTAGAAAATGATGATTTTTGCATATTTATCCCTTTCAGACAATTCTGAACATTTTTGGTTTTTTAACCCCATAACTCACCCTCTTCAACCCCAGGAGGGAAATTGTTATTTTCGCATATTTATCCATTTAAGACAGTTATGAACATTTTTGTTTTTTTACCTCATGACCCCTATACTCTCTATGACTGTTAAAAAGGTTTTTGAAACTATTGGATCGATTTGAACATTCTTCCACCGAAACGTTCAGCAAGACCTTATCTTTCTAAGTGAAACATGGATGTTATTTTCAAATGGATCTATAAGAACTGTATATTTTGTCGTTATGTGTATCATTTAACTGATTGTTTTCTCGAAGAACAACTCCTTCTTCGCCGGTAACGTCATTGATCACGTTATTTATCACAATTACTGCAATTTTCCATTATTTACCACAATGACAGTGAAGTGATAAAATGAAAATCCCAAATGACGAAAGGAAATGTATATGGTGTCATGCATTACTGTCAAACTTAGGGGAATTTGAGAGACATTTATGTGAAAAAATTATTGCCTTTCGTGAAGGAAAAGCATTTATCACTTGTCGCGTTTGCTTCGAAGCCTTCGACATTGCTGAACAATATGCAGATCAAACATGTGATGATACTCATGCAATCCCAATGCAGAATATATGTGAAAAAAGTTTTACTGATTGGTTAGATGAACCTCTATCAAAGACGCAAAAGAAGAAACAAAGAAAGAAGCATATAATGCAAAGGTAGAAGAATATGCCTTTGTGGGCATGCACATCAAGAAGTGTTTGAACCTGAAAATGGATCCGACTTGCTACTGGAAATTCTACAGCAAGAAAATCGCATCCCACGACATTTGAAAGATAGGTTAGACAATCAAATGAAATGGTACCTTGTCCATTTAGCTCGATTCAAGAAAATAACAAAAAATGAACTGGAACTATTGCAAGGATGTGTGGTGAATAACACTCATCTATGCACTCAAACTCTTAAAGTATTCAGTGAAAGAGATATTGATAATGGTTTGCCAAATGAATTCAAGAATTTGTTCAACATGTTTGATGAACATAAACGTCAAGGATCGGGATGGGTTTTGGTTTCAGATTTAAGTTCATACAGCTAGCTTAGAACCCTTGCAAGCCTCTAGCTACACTGAGTTGCCAAAGAAGAAAAAGAATACTAAGGGTGTTATCAACATCAAGAACACTGATAACAAGTGCTTCCTGTGGTCTGTATTTGCTCATCTTCATCCGATGCTTGATTATGCAAATAGACAATGCTAGTATCAACCGTTTGACAATGAACTGAATGTAGAAGATATAATATTTCCAATGCCAATTCAACAAATTCCTAAATGTGAGAAGATGAAAGCCATATCCATCAATGTTTTGGTTGAGAAAATCCAGTTGTAATACCCATCCACATAAGATCCCATGAGTCAACCTGAAAGTAACACTGAAATTAATTTGCTACTCATCAGTGAACATGAGAAGAAACATTTTTGCCGGATTAAGAACTTATGTCGACTTATGGCGTATTGTAGAAACCATAATGGTAAAACCTTTTACTGCTTCAATTGTCCGCATAGATTTATGGAATCAAGAAGCACAACGATTATCATTTACAGAGAATACAATTATTCGGGTATAGCAAAACAACAAAAGACACCATTTATACTGACTTTGAATGCTGTACAGAGAAACGGGAGGGTGATCGTTACCAACATCACAAGACTAATAGTTTTGCCTATGTTGTCGTCAGCGAATATGAGAAGCCTGATCCTATGCTTTACCGTGGAGACAATGCTGTTCAACAGTTTCTAGTGTGTATGTTAGAAGAACGTAATCGCATTGTGAATTGGTTGAACAATCCAAAACCCATTGAAATGACTGTTGAGGATATGAAACAGTTTGCTCAAGCTACTCATTGTTAAAGCAGTCCATAGTGAATGCTATCTACAGTTTCGTTTGAGAAAGGATCAGCAAGAAAAGTGGGATTCATTCAGCCCTATCCTATTCCATAAGCTACGAGAATATGATAGTCATCTTCTTATGGAGAGTATAAAACGCCATGTGAAAAGAGTGTATTTTTTGCAAGTGAATGCGGAAAATTTAATGCGCAGCACAGAACACACAGTTGCTCAGCTTTATGCGAGCTCTCACTGTGTAAATAGATAACACGGCGTATGCCTGATCAGTCAGTAAAACCTTAAGTCAACAAAAACTAAACACTACTCGGTTGATAAGATGTATTCAAGCTGTGTTTTTGCAATACATTATTCAAGAAATAACCCACTGAAGGAAGTATTTTTGCGTTTTATTTTTGTCAAATGTTGAACATTTTGGTTGCGAAATGAAGTTCTAGTGTAAACATTGCCTTATCATCATACAGCAAAGTAATCCAAATTACACGGCAATCAAAGGAAACTGGGATCATTTAAAGTTCCAAGCATTTATTTGAACACACGTTGGCGCAAAATAAAAAATTACGGATTACTTTGAATTCTGTTGGTGCAGATTTTTATTCCTTCGAAAAATTATTAACACCTCCGATCCTTTCCATCCCCCGCCCCCGACTCAAATACATACTTAGATTTCTCAATTAAACCGTGTAGTTAATTGACACTTTACAAGCTGTTAATTTGCAAGGGTTATATGAATTTGTGCAAGCAGCCATTCATCCTTTTTTCTTCTTGATAGTTTTCCGAGTTGTTGTGTCTTCTTCTTCTCTGACACTAGGACCATGAAACTTCGGACTTATGAAGAGCTGAACGTATGCATGTCCCTTTTAATTTTCGTCTTCGATTTCGTTTTCTTTGTTAAAATGCCATGTGAAAGAGTGCATTTTTGCAAGTAAATGCGGAGCAGTTAAAGACAGCACAGAACACCACACAGTTCCTCAGGTTTGTTCGAGCTCTCACTGCGTAAACAGATAACACAGCGTGTGTCTGATCAGTCAATCAAACCTTAAGTCAACAAAAACCAGACGTATTCAAGCTGTGTTGTTTGCTAATATATTTAGCTGTTATTAAGTTATCACCCTATGGAGTTTTTTCTTGACAGTGGTCCGATTTTTAGAATATTATAAGCCGCATACATGCTGTGCCATAAGCTCTGTACATACTTGTACAACACACTGTATGCATGTTGTAAAATACTTTATATTATTAAAAAAAATAACCCCATTGAAGGAAGTATTTTTGCGTTTTAATTTTTGTCAAGTGTTTAAAAATTCGCTAGCAAAATGAGGTTCTGGTTTGTGTTTGCTTTAGGAATGGAACCAGATAAAACGATTCTCATGATATTGTGAAGTAATTAAAACCATAGACCTTGTGTATGTACACTATGACATCACGCAAATCTCAATTTTGGCAAATGTTTATTCTAATCGGAGTCCTTCAAACAGATGTATGCTAGCAAAAAAAAAATTTGTGACTAAAACTCAATCATTCACTTAATGGCGCTAAACATATTCTTATGCTCCGCAATTTATCATTCTCGCCATTAAAGACTGCATTTCAATTCAAAAACAAAAAAGAAAAGAAAAAAAAAAGAAAAAAATGCTATTGCTAAAAATTGAAAATTTATTCATTCAGAGTTCACAAATATATAAGAACACATTAAAAGATCATTTTCAAAATATGAACTTTTTAAATCGTTACAGTAATCTTTCTGGGTGAAGAATATATTTGCTGCTATGTCATCAGTATATGTTCTTGTATTTAGGGGAAATTCGCAGGCGTTTAAGGTAGATAAGTACTACTACCGGGTCCCTTTAGAATGTGACGTCACGGACCGAGGCAATGACAATGACGTCACTTCCGGTATTTTTTCGAAAAAATTCGTGAGAACAATAGAATTTTAGGTCCATCGAACAATAGATCATTCAAACAATAGAACAATAATTAAGCAATAGAACAATTAAACAATAGAACAATGGACATTTTACGGCTTTCAGTAAAGCTGAAAAAAAGAACAAATATTATTTTATAGGATGGGGGTGTACAATACAATAAATTAAAGATGTTTATACAGCTGCAGGCTACATGAAGAGATGTGGTATCACAATAGAACAATAAATCAATAGAACAATAGAACAATAGACATCTTTCCTACCTACCTAGGCCGAGAGGACGAGTCTCGACCTGCGGCTCCTCCATTTGTTTGGCTTGCCCATCGCCGCTCCTATGTCCGCTTGACAGAGCTTGTGTCTTCCCTCAGCGGTTCTATGAGCTGCGTGGTGAGTGTCCAATGGTCGCAACGGTATGAAAGTACAGACTCGACTGTTGAGCAGAAAAGCCAAAGTTTGAAGTTACGTGATATTTTGCTGAGGCTGTTGCAAGCTGTCCATGATAGAGCTATTCTCTTTGATATCTGCCAATGAATTGCTGACCAGAGAGCCCAGGTAAGTAAATTCATCAACTGCCTCTAGAGTGGTGTTGTCATTAATTTTTAGAGCCACTTCTTTTAGTTTGCTCAAGGTCATTATTTTTGTCTTCTTTGCGTTTGCGAGAGGCAACTGATGTATCTGCGGTTCCAACACATGTTAACATTTCCTGTGCTTGTTTCTTTGCTAATCAGAGTAGTGTCATCAGCGAAATCCAGGTCTTTAAGAACTTCCGCCGTCTGTCTTTTACTTCCCCTTCTCCTAAGGTGGAAGCCAAGCTCCTCCTCTCGTCCTTCAAGTGCTTGTCGCATAATCTAGAGGTAGCATGAATACGGGGGGGGGGAGGGTGATAGCGTGTCTTTCTGTAGTAGTCCTAATATTTCGAAAAATTCCGTTTCACCATCTGGAGATATAACTTTGGCATTGGTATGCTCGCACATGACCTCTATTGCTCTGACTACTCTGTCTGTTATTCCATATGTCTTCAGAATCTTAAGTAATTTTGTTCGACGAATTGTGTAGAATGCGTTTTTTGAATTCGATGAAAAGTATAACAGCAGGCAGTTTCTTATCTTTGCCTTCAATAAGCGCATCATTACAGAATTTTAATATTTCTTCGTCCAGCTTACATCTTTTCACTACTTCTGGAGGGATGCCGTCGTCGCCACTTGCTTTTCCCTTTATTTTTGCAGCTTTTGTTTTTTATATTCTTCTTTTATAAAAGGTCAGTCTGAATATACAGCTCATTGAGTACTTTGGTAACTTCCGCATAACTAATTCCCATGTCCGATGGTTGACCTAATAGCCTTTCAAAGTGTTTATACCGGCTTTGCAGTCTTTCAGTGCTAGTTTCACCTTCTATTTGGCCTTTTCAGCTGGATTTTCTTCCGCTGATACTGCTGATTAGTTTCCAACTAAACTCGTACTTGGTTCTGTCGGCATTTTCCATTTCACTTATCTGTTTGGGGTACTCTTACTCCAAGACGGTGTTATAATTTCTGTTCATATGAGGATATAAGGGAAAACATTGCCATAAATTCATAAATTGTTAAATTGCCTATAAATTTGTCGAAGTGATCGCATAATAGTAGAAACATGTTCGGACATGAAAAATGACCATAAAGTAAATTTTCATTCTCTGTTTAAACAGCTGTATAAAGAGTTTAATTAACTGTATTATACACTCGGTAGAGTAATATTTTTCAGCTTTATTGGAAGTCGTATGATGTTTGTTGTTCTATTGTTATGCCACATCTATTTATAAAATGCCGCATGTTTTTACATGTAGATGGAACTTTTTATTCTCTGTATAAGCAACTGTATAAACATTTTAATTCATGGTATTATGCACCCCTCTCATTGAATAATATTTGTTTTTCAGCTTTATTGGAAGGCGTAAGATGTCTCTTGTTCTATTGTTCTATTGATTTATTGCTCTATTGTTGTTCCACATTTATTCATGTAGGTTACAGCTGTATGAAGATTTTTAATTAATTGTATCGTACAATCCCATCCCATAAAATAATATTTGTTTTTTTTCAGCTTGTTTGAAAACCGTAAAATGCCTATTGCTCTATTGTTCTATTGTTTAATGGTTGTATTGTTTAATTATTGTTCCATTGTTCTATTGATGGTTGGATCCATTGTTCCATTGTTCTCATAATTTTCGGCAGAAAAATACCGGAAGTTACTTTATTGTCATTCGCTTCGGTACGTGACGTCATATTCTGAAGAGATGCGGTAGCAGTATAGGTTTACTTTAAACAGTTTTGAAAACGATTGAAAAATAGCTGTATTCTTGCAAAGTTTAAAATTTGATATCATGACCGTTACAGTTTATATCGTTATGAACGCTTCTACAAGAATATTATTCAAACTTTGTTGCTGGAGGTATTGAATTATTCACATAATTTTGATACCACCAAATCAAGTCTATGTCGTAATCGATATTAGGTAATTCATTTTTTAATATTCATTTACTATTAACTTTAAAACTCTTGTATATATTTCTTATTTGATATATTTCTTATAAACTAAAGGTATTCATTGCCTCAGCTGTTTCAGTGAGCGTTGTCTCTGCTTTGCATTAAAGAGGTAAGAAACTGGTGAATTCTCAAATTTACAACATTAAAAGAAATGTGGCTTGAAAACAAAAAATAATAATGAGTTTCCAGTAATATCTATATCAACAGCTAAATCACTTTTATTGCAAACTGAAACCAGATAACTGCAAGAAATTATGCAAACATTGTTAAGTGAGCAATGTTTACATAACACTTAATCATAACAGATATATGAAGTATTTTATTGCAGAAATTGATCTTGAAATTAACACACGTTAATTTATTTCTTGTTCATAAAGTACAAAGGTTATTTTAAGCGTAAAAAGATAAAGACTATCATTTTCTAACTCCTTTAATTGTTGGGTCGTCACAGCTGATTCGTCGTTTCAGCGAAATTAAAAAGAAACAATAAAAATATAGTTGCATAGAATGTAAGTGGTGAAAGTAAAACCACACTCGAAATGTATTCAAAATTTTAAAAAAATCAAAGCATTTTGGATCTGATTACTCGATAACGAATTGTTATCAATCTGTCCGTCTGTTCAACTATTTCTAAATGTATTTTTTCCATGGTTTTAAAGGTAATTCGTGCAAACCAAACCGAAAACATTTTAAAAGGTCTCCATAATGACTTGTGCCTATTTAACAAAACACTTAAAATTACGATTTGGCGGCCATTTGACTTTTTGATTTTGTATAAAAGAACAATAAATTTCAAAATGTATCCTGTCCTACAAATTTGATCAACTGTTCATGAAACTTTCTAATAAGTCGCTATAATTGTGTCAATGATATATGATATAAAACAATACATCGCGTGGATCTCGAAAGATAATCTCTTTTTCAAATAAGCAACAATCCAGTTCAGCAATTCAATTTATTTTCTATTCGAAGTATAATCTGATTTGTATTTTAGTAATTTAATTTAGAGCTTGTAATTTAAATGGTGCTTAAAACGAACTTAATAATTTAGTTCCATGATTCTTACCCAAAGGCTGAAAGAAAACGAAATCTATAATAACGTAATAATTTCAATTTTAGACTTCCATTTCAAATCCTAGCCGAAGACGAATTCACTAACAAAAGAAATATTTACCATTTTAGACCACGAATCTAGCATATTGCAAAATAACATCAAAACATATCAACGATCTTTGTACAATTTTGCAGTTAAGAAGTTACATAAGCTATTACTGCCAGGCTCCACGTGCGAAGATTGCGCAATACAAATTTAAAGATAAATTAAAACAGCGAATTAATGATTTTATCCATCCCCGGGGAGACCTCTGTACCTATTACACTAGCGATGTAAAATTCTGTGCTTGATAGATTACGCACTCATTTAACTGACAATAAATTTCATAGATAAACACAGATGTGAAGTTCTATATCATGAAGTTAAAGAAACCTTTCCACATATTTAATGGAGAAGAAATGCACCAAAAAATAAAAGGGCTCCTTTTTACAACTTGACAGCTATGACCAGCCTGTGCTTTGTTTGTTGATTCACATACGTAGATTTGAAAAAAAAAACCGACTATATCTTGAAAACTGTGGAAGATATAAAAATCAACGACTATGCTAACCAAATTGACGCAGAGGCATTCATTGATGATTTCATTTTAATCTTAATCTTCGTTGTCATCCAGACTTCTCAAATATTTAGTCTTGGATATTGAGAAACATAAAATTTGAATGCTCAAAATCTGCACCAATTATACTTAGGCAATCATGTTTATTTTGCATCCTTTGTCGCGGGATTTTCACTTTAACTTTGCTTAAGAAAAATTATAAAAAAATGGATGATAACAACCGTGTAGATAATTTATCAATCATGTTTTATTTTAGCAAAATATATGCTTGGTAGATATAACATAGACAGCCATAGCGTCTACTGATTGAAATTTTAATGCATAAAATTATGAACAATATATACGCACACTTATAAAATGTACTTATCCTTGTATATTTATCATTTGGTGTCTCTATGATTCATATCACCACAAAATATTTATAAACATGATCTGCTCATACATGTAACTCTCAAGATACTTTAATGCTATTGACACTATTTGGATGTAATCTTTATCAAAGTAATTCTAATTTTAATGTATTTTTATTAACAGAATAAAAGTCAAAATTTTCCAAACGGTTACTCTATTAATACAATAAAATCTACGAATGACTGTTCAAAATATGAAACATCACATATTTAGGAAATAGCATGTATGGCTAACTTATATTAGATTAAATACATGTGTGAATATACATTAAATTTGCATGTGGACATTATGGTTATAAATATAAATATAATTAAATGATGTTTCAATAAATGATACGATCAAAGTTTCAGTTCGTAATTAATATAGATATTGCCAAGTGATTCATGCAAATACTCAAAGATAAACACTTAACGAATTTACATGGCGTCATTTTTCATAATTCACAATGACGCAAAAGCTGTACCGTAAATCCATCTTGATATTTTTAGTTTTTCCAAGTGTTTTATGTTTTTGCACCATGTCAAAGCAAAAATGACACCCCAGAATAGTTAATACCAATGGGTAGTTAGAATTCCGTTCTCATGAATTGACATCTAATTGGTGGCCATAAGTATACCGATAAAATTTTTCAAAGTGCGTAATAAATTCGGAATTTGGTGGAGAGAGAAGTTTGCAAGACATAAACTCTGGTGGGTTTTTCTGGGGTACGTAGCAATATTGTGGAGAATGAACTTCCGGTTGTCCTATAGGGGTATTGTCGACCCACGATAAGCACGCTGCATAGCGAAATTTGATATGAGTTTGTGTAATGTAGCCAATGAGAGCCAATGCTTGGACTACAACCCATAGGGGCATTTCCGCTAACGGAAAGAATTCATCTATATAGGGAATCACTAATCCATCAGCTTTCAACTGCAAATGTTTACTAATCCATTGGAGTGCGCGAAAAGCAGGTTCGTCTTTCTTAAGTGGACGAAAGTATGCTGTATGAATGGAGTCAGACATTGATTGGGACAATTTATTGAAATCGGCGCGTAGTGTTGGTATAAATGGGCCGGGTTTTTGACTTATAAAGAGGCGGTGTGAGGGATTTATTATCCCACTTGATATACCATAAACAACGTTTGCATTTATGACACATCCCCACGGTGAATACAGTGTTATTTCGCGAATGTAAGAATTCAAGAAATAGATGCGGACTGGGATCATTATGTTTGGATATACAAGGCCATGCCCAATTAAAGTTATGGTCAAGTCACTTCCTCTTTTTTCATTTGGTTCATTTTTTATATACTGAAACAGATGATGTATGACTCGAGCAATATTTTCTGTGATGTAATTTAAATCTTTCTCTGAAATAATCTCCAACCATTCATTGGTTGCACAGCTCTTGATTAACGATTCAACCTCCCTTTTGTCTTGATCTGAAGGTTTTTCACTTGCAGCTACTCTTTCTATCAACTCATCAAACCTCTTTATCTTTGATTTCTTTAAGTGGAAAAACATTCTAAAAAGAAAATTAAATAACTTGTAAGTTGAAAGCGGAATTACAAAAATGCTTAGGCATTAGCACAAAAATATACTGTTTCCCTAAAAAAAGTTCAGTTTTAATTTGTCTTTTGGCAGTTTTAGATTTAAGAATGAATGTTACAAAAAATTTAAATGAACAAATCTTGTAATTACTATATTTTTAGAATTTAGAAATTTGTTAATTTTGCGCAGCTTTCGTTAAAGTATTCATTCTTCAGCAAATTTTTAAAGTTTCTTTGTGATAAAGAATGTAGATTAAAAAGTCTGGTGTATTATAATGTACTGCTTGGGTTCACGCAAATATCAAGTTTTGATGTAAATCAAATTGTAACTTAGCGAAGCTGCGCATTTGTCTAAGGGTACGTGCATATCAGTGATTTTTGGGTGCGATTTTTGTGTGCATGAACTAAGGGTGTGTGCAAGTTAATTTTTGCAAAACAGTTTTTGCCAAATTTTGTTTTGTATTTCATGTCAAATTCTTTTGATAATTTGCCTAAATAAGCTGGTTTTCATATAGCAAATTTGGCAAAAACTTTTCGCAAACTAAAATAAGTAACCGATTCATTCATGCACACACACATCGCAAATATTTTGTCGCCGACTTTGTTGCTGTGCACAAGTCTTGGTAACATATATAAATAGAGTTTTTAATTTACTCCATTGCGACGTAGCACAAAATAATCTTATGACGTGAGCACCTGTGCGAATTCGAATCCGAATCCGAATCCGAATCATCTAAAGAAAACCATCGCTTTGCTGGAATGCCAGCTAATCCCAGTCTGCCCAATGGTAAAGGTTCAAACGAGTGTGACGATTCTAATAAACCCAATCTGCCCAATATTGCAGGTTCAAACGAGTGTTGCGATTGTAATCTGTCACAATAGATAGGAAATGATTTAAAATATTGATTTTTCTCCTTTTTCTTGTTTTGTGCACTATAAATTACAAAAGGCTAATATAAAAATGTGGTGTATTTCTTCTGTTACATAAACATACATAATTTTTTTAAACTGGTAAGATAAATTTGAGTTTTACAGTGTCGTAACCTTAATATTTTATATCTCAATACCGTATCGTCACGTGCAGCTAATTTAACGGTACATCATATTTTTTGGATGTTCTATACCTTGATTATAAAAAATACTATTGTATAGCAAAATTAACATCCAGGCAAATTGATAAAGAGATATGTAGATATGTAGAAAACCTTGTTGCAAATTTTAAAAGTTTCTTTGTGATAAAGAATGTAGATAAAAAAGTCTAGTGCATTATAACGTACTGATTGGGTTCACGCAAATATCAAGTTTTGATGTAAATCAAATTGAAACTTAACGATGCTACGCATTTGTCTAAGGGTGCCTGCATATCGGTGACTTTCGGGTGCGATTTTTGTATGCATGAACAAATCGGTAAGTTTATTTTTGCAAAACAGTTTTTGCCAAATTTTGTTTTGTATTTCATGTCAAATTCTTTTTGATAATTTGTCGAAATATCATATTACAAATTTGGCAAGAACTTTTTGCAAAATAAGTGACCGATTCATTCATGCACACACGCATCGCAAATATTTTGTCGCCGACTTTGTTGCTGTGCACAAGTCTTGGTAACATATATAAATAGATTTTTTTAATTTACTGCATTGCGACGTAACACAAAATATTCTTATGACGTGAGCACCTGTGCGAATCCGAGTTATCTGAAGAATGCAATTGCCCTATTGGAAAGCCAAGTCGAGGTTCAAGCGAGCGTAACGATGGTAATCTGTCACAATAAATAGGAAATGATTTAAAATATTGATTTTTCTCCTATTTTCTTGTTTTGTGCACTATAAAATACAACAGGCTTATGCAAAAATGTGGTGTATTTCTTCTGTTACATAAACATACACAATTTTTTTAAGCTGGTAAGATATTTTTGAGTTTTACAGTGTCGTAACCTTAATATTTTATATCTTAACACCGCATCGTCACGTGCAGCTAATTTAACGGTACATCATATTTTTTGGATGTTCTATACCTTGATTATCAAAAATACTATTGTATAGCAAAATTAACATCCAGGCAAATTGATAAAGAGATATGTAGATATGTAGAAAACCTTGTTGCAAATTTTAAAAGTTTCTTTGTGATAAAGAATGTAGATAAAAAAGTCTAGTGCATTATAACGTACTGATTGGGTTCACGCAAATATCAAGTTTTGATGTAAATCAAATTGAAACTTAACGATGCTACGCATTTGTCTAAGGGTGCCTGCATATCGGTGACTTTCGGGTGCGATTTTTGTATGCATGAACAAATCGGTAAGTTTATTTTTGCAAAACAGTTTTTGCCAAATTTTGTTTTGTATTTCATGTCAAATTCTTTTTGATAATTTGTCGAAATATCATATTACAAATTTGGCAAGAACTTTTTGCAAAATAAGTGACCGATTCATTCATGCACACACGCATCGCAAATATTTTGTCGCCGACTTTGTTGCTGTGCACAAGTCTTGGTAACATATATAAATAGGTTTTTTTAATTTACTGCATTGCGACGTAACACAAAATATTCTTATGACGTGAGCACCTGTGCGAATCCGAGTTATCTGAAGAATGCCATTGCCCTATTGGAAAGCCAAGTCGAGGTTCAAGCGAGCGTGACGATGGTAATCTGTCACAATAAATAGGAAATGATTTAAAATATTGATTTTTCTCCTATTTTCTTGTTTTGTGCACTATAAAATACAACAGGCTTATGCAAAAATGTGGTGTATTTCTTCTGTTACATAAACATACACAATTTTTTTAAGCTGGTAAGATATTTTTGAGTTTTACAGTGTCGTAACCTTAATATTTTATATCTTAACACCGTATCGTCACGTGCAGCTAATTTAACGGTACATCATATTTTTTGGATGTTCTATACCTTGATTATCAAAAATACTATTGCATAGCAAAATTAACACCCAGGCAAACGGATAAAGAGATATGTAGGTATGTAGAAAACCTAACGAAAACAATTATCTTCACTACGTCACGGTTATGATTTCATATATCTGATGTTTCTTCTTTATGATCGTGGATATTAAATGTTATTTTCTTTCGTGCTCCAAACAAAACTTGTAAATAATCAAATCTCATTGCGTAACAAACTTCTTTGTTTTTCAACGGTAAAGAGAGACAAATATCCTTATGAAAGAAAATTAGTCAAAAAATAAGAAAATAATAAAAATTAATCGATTGTGGCATAAAATTTGTTTTATTGTTATTGAGAAAGGATTGCTAGAAAATATTTATTTGGTGAGAACTGAACATATAAACCACAATTTCGATACAATTTAATGCGTTCAAATTATGTTGTCTCAAAACTCGCCTCCAATTAGTGATTATTAAATCAAATCTTACATATCTTAAATTATCATCATGACATTGTGCAGACTGATTGAAAGCAATAAAACTCAACAGAAAATAGTTTAATAAACTTACTGGTTTTAAAACAAAGAACATAAAAGTGTGTTACTTCTGTTTTGTCACAATTTGGGTTACACTTGCCATCACACATGAAGTAATTCCATGGATATTTATCACACGTTCTTTTTTTTGTCTTCCATACTAATGTTTCCATTACAGAATGGCTAGCCTTGCGCTAGTGGCTGTATAATTCTGATGCTGAACTGACAGCGCAATTTGTGGGCAAATTGCTGATTTTTAAGGCTTTAATTTATCACTTTACCACATAAAATTTGTCATATTTATATACATAACACATCCATCGCCATTCACTACAAAATCAATCTTGCTGCAGGGATCAAATTGGTGCATTGTTGTAATTGGGCATTTTTGAGGAATTGTTGGTCATTTAAGGTTAAAAAAGAAAAAAGACATACCAGGGAGTGCTCCAATCGTTATTTACGTAAAAATGTAATATAAATATATCATTTTCAGTGTATTTGGCTGATTATTTTTATTACGCAAACTACTGAATAAATTTTACACTTGCTAGAGCTAGAACATTTTTTTATTTTATCTTGTAATTACTTTTTCCCAAAGTTTTGTATCTTTGTAGTCTCTTTTTTCTGATTTGTCAAAACAGATCCAACTCTGCTTGATTGAATTTGATGTCTGACAATCGATTTCATTTTTGTTTTTATCCATATTTAAAACCTGACAAGCCTTTGACTTGCAAGGGCTATATGAATTTGTGCGAGCAGCCGTTGTTTTTTTCTTGACAGTGACTGGATTTTCCTGTGTCATCTCCACCACTTGCACTACGGGCATTAGGGCCACGAAACTTGGGACTTAGGTAGAACTTGATATGAACGTGTGCATGAAACTTTCTCCTTCGATTTCTTTTTCTTGTTTATTCCCCACTGGAATATATGCGATCGACAGCGTGCCGTTCTGTTGGTCTGTCGGTCGGTCTGTCAGTCTGTCATCAACAGCTTGTTAGCGCGATAACTTAAACACTGCTACAAGGATTTCAATGAAACTTGGTATGTAGCTTCTATGGGAACAAACACAGATCGGTATTGTAAATGGGCCAGGTTTGTCCAAGGAAAATGGAGTAGCTTGGCTTAGAAAATTTCACCTCTTGATTGATTATTGTTAACACAATATCTCAAGAACAACTGCAGGGATTTTAATATGTAGCTTCTATGGACACTAACAAGGATCGGTAGTGTAAATGAATTAGGTTGACCCAAGGAAAATTAACGAAATAGATTTCGAAATTTACCAAATCCTGGAAATTATTCTGCATCCGAATGGCTTTGTTAACACAATATCTCAAGAGCAACTGTAGGGATTTTAAAGAAACTTGATATGTATCTTCTATGGAAACAAACAGAGATCGGTAGAGGAAAATCCACTAACTGGACTGAAACTTTCAGCTTGATTGACTATTGATGGACGTGTTTAACCAAAGGGGGGGGGGGCCTATTGGGAATATGTGGGCTATGCACACTACTCTAGTTTAAAACGCCATGTGAAAAGAGTGTATATTTTGCAAGTAAATACGGAGCATTCAACGCGCAGCACAGAACATACAGTTGCTCAGCTTTGTGCGAGCTCTCACTGCGTAAACAGATAACACGGTGTATGCCTTATCAGTAAATAAAACCTTAAGTCAACGAAAACCAAACACTACTCGGCTTATCGGGACAATAATAATTCAATAATAATAATAATAATATTATTGATAATAATATCAACTTCAAACGGCAAATAAATAATAATTATTGTATTATTTACCTTTATATTATTTATTATTAATTATATGAATACAGATATTTAGATATCGATATTATTAACATAATTATCATTATTGGTATAATTATTTTAAATTCTGCCTTGTCTATCTGTCTGTCTGCCTAATCATTCTGTAATGAACATTTCCCATGACTGTCTGTCTGTCTACCTGTCGTGACATTCTGTATATGGGATTATTACATTTCATGATATGGTTTCTTTGCTGATATAATATGTATAGATTTATATGTATATATGTATCTGTTCAAAAGTTGAAGGTTGGGGGCTGTCCGAACTTAACGCGGTCTTTTTGGGACATAATATCATTTTCGACTGAATGTCCTTTTGACATCAAATGTCATTTTGATATCAAATGTCATTTTCGAACCGAATGCTATTTTTGGAACAAATTTTATATTCGGACCCAATGCCATGTCCAGACCAAATGTCATGTTCGGACAAAATGCCATGGTCGGACCAAAGGTTATTTTGACATCAAATGTCATTTTCGAACGGAATGCCATTTTCAGAACAAATGTCATTTTCTGACCAAATGTCATGTTCAAATCAAATGTCATGTTCGAACAAAATGTCATGGTCGGACCAAATGTCATTTTTGAACCGAATGTTAATTTCGAATCAAATATCATTTCTCTTCCAAATGTCATTTTCGGACCAATTGGCATTTTCAGACCAAAAGCCATTTTAGTATGAACTGTCATTTTGTCACCTTATGTGATTTTCTTACGTCATTTTTGACCATAGTTATTTTTCTGCTTTCACTCAAAATTTTTCAGTTAAATTCAGTTCAAAAATAAATTCAGTAACTGAATCATGATATCAACAATGCAATGCGTTACCTGGATCATTGTCCTTTTACAATTTTTTAAAATATAAAACACAAAAGATGAAAAACAACAGTGCAAATGTTTTTTTAAACTGAATCGTTCTCTTTATGCTTAATACATATTTACTAGTTTTTTTCAGCTAAGGAGAATTATTTGTTATTATTTTCTTACTTTTAAAGTTAAGTATATCACGAGATTTAACTGAATTTAATGGCAACAATGGAATAAGTTTTTGTATGGACAAAACACTTTTTTCGCAGATGCTCATTCTGTCTATATTCTATAAATATTGTTCCTAATTAATCCTATTCTTTTGGGTCCGTCTTGTCCTGAAAGATACACTTTACCTCACATACCCCGGCATTGCAGGAAATGTGTCATGCATCAAGCCGCAACGAGGGCAAGGTGTTTTCACTTGGTCTTTGGAGGACGATGCTCCCATGTCTGTAAAGCAATATTAAAGATCATCAAGTGTTAAAAATAATATAGAAAATATAGATCACAGTTTTACCAATTGTATAAAACTATTCAATATAAAAAGTTTAAAATGTTCATAAGATTGCGTTTAGTTCTTATATGCATAGTAGCAAAGACAAAAAGAACATAATACTTTACTGCAAATGTAAAATTTACTTTTATATATCTAATTGCTGGTTTATTTCCCAAGACAAAAATTTAAAAAAGCAATTATTTTAGAATCTTTCTTATTTTGCTAAATTTTTTACATTATAATGAAATAAAATATTATAAAAGACATATAAATCAATATAGACACATCAACACAAAAAAGGGAAGGAAATTTATAGGATGTCACACAATACTATGAAAACAAAGGTCCTGAAAAATACAAACACCATGAAAATTACCTAAACCACATATGGTTGCTAATGTGTATGGCTCGATCCCTCATTCATTAGTTGACCTCGTTCGAGAAATGACATGTCCCAGAAAGAGTATTAAACATCCTTATCAATTATTTAGCTCAAGTAAAGTTTAGATTTATGACAAAAGACTACACTATGCTATACGTGTAGGGAAGAATATAATCAAAAGGTGTACTGTGTCTGTAAGTTTCTGCTGCTGTTAACATACTATTGAAATCAGCTACGAAAGAGTGCCGAATGAGTAACATAGAACAGTACTGGTCACTATAAAGTATTTATGGAGTACTCTGACTTCAATACAGTCCAGCCCAAAGGCACGAGGTAGTTTTTTATGATAGTGATATAATCCAAAAAGATGGTATAAGAAAGACAGTGATGAATGTGCCCTAAGTGAAAGAGATGTAAAGCAGAGCATACGCTGTCGGCGGGCCAGGTAGCCATTGCACAACGAAGATACTCGAGAGATATGACAGGCTGCTGGAAACAATCGCAGCAGTAGTGGAACCGGACAAAAAAAGTGAAGACCATTTAAAAAGAAACAAGATCCCCCAATAATGAGGGTACAAGTTGATTTTGAAAAAAGGCTGTAAATCACGAGTGCAATTACCCAGACAGGACAATATCCCTTTGGCGCGTGCCTCGAAGCATGCGATGATGATTAAATCGGCAGTACCCTGATAAGAGAGATTAAAATTGCCTTCAAGCAAGAAAAAACAAGCAAATTATGATGTTCAAAAACAACGATGTAAACAAAACGAATGGTATATATGGTGTACACAAATTGAAATTAGATCCCAAGGATTTAGAGGCCAATCAGTTTGGTCGACCTGGAACGTGTGGGAAAAGATGAACAAATGAGAAAACAACAGAAAGAGCATATGGGTGGATAAGAAGAAATGAATTTACCTGGTCAATATTGTGATAGTGTCACTTTTCAACAAAGGCAATTATTCGACACTATAACAGATTCATTGAATTAGAATCTGGTTGATTGAAATCGTCAGTCAATTTCAAGATTACTGAACATCCATCCTAAGTCAGACCGATGCAATAGAAAGTTGTGAAAAGGATAAATGGCTTGTCTCCATCATGATTGTCCTACTTTTAATAACATCATAAAGGTGTAATAGCAAAACATTTCTTGAGGTAGTACTATGGTCGATGATGTGTGCTTGTTAACACCAAGTTAGTGCCACTTAACTTCCATTGGCTGAATGATATGATCGATGTGGAAAACATAAATGATGGCTAAGATAGGTGAGGTTGGTCACCAGCATTTTAGTGCCACTGTGTTTCATGATTTAAAAAGTTGCATTTCTCGTAGGCCATCATCTGAATGATATGAGGATTAAAGGGCCAAAACCAGTACAGTCACTATATGGTCACTGTCAAAGACGGATCACGGGAATCAAAATGGTATCTGTTAGTTACACATACTAAAGCGCACTATTCTTTGAGCAATCAATTAGGTTTCATTTTTAGACTGTTCAAAAAGTAAGTAATCATAGGCGCTATGAATTCAGTCTCGCAAAGATTAATCGCTGTCTACAAATTACATATATAATGGGTCAGTTTGTGTGCTATAAAAACTCATTTTATTGTCATCGGAAAATATACGTAGATTACAGTATGTAAGAGTTACACAGTTTTTAAAGGGCGCAGCATACATGTAAATCTATAGAACTACATACTACCATAATCGAAAGTGTATTTTTTGTTAGGTATCTTATTTTCTAAAAGTGTAAATATCAAATGTAAGTTTTCAAAATTCCTGACTGCCAGATGTAAAAGAAAAAAGAATACATTAATATATAATCTTTAATCGTATGCTTAATATCATAAATATTTGGTTAACCCTACAAAGATTAAACGGGATATTTGAAAATATCTGTTCTACTCATGTAAATAGAATGTTTTTTTAATTTTTACCAGTGCATCCTAGAAGCTTGACAGTTAACAAAAATTCAATCTGACCCTGCTTACTTCAATGATATGAATTCTATTTTGTCGAAACTGCATTACTTAACTAGTGATCAAAAGCCAATACACTGTATATCATACTAATGTTGAATAACTGAAATTACACCATGTTGTCAATTTGAGAAGATACTGCCATGTAATTTCGTAATATTTTGGCACCGAGAAATTTAAATGATACATTTGCACACTAGTAAAACCATCATATTGCAGGGAGATGGCCTTGACATCTGGAAATTATATTATTTTAAAATTATCATCCTTCCACGTACTATCCTGGCACATAAGAATAGAGGGAATATGGCTTTATTTAAGACCGAAATAAATCTATGCAGTATGCTATTTAGAGACTATTTGGCCTATGTGATCTAAGTTTCATTTCACAAGATCAAGATTGACTACGTTAATTGGATTTCATCATATGACAATATCTTCAATTTCCGATTATTTGAAAAATATCAAATAAAACCAATTCTAAAAAATAATATTGCTGTTAAGACCAATGTTTTGGTGAATTTTAGCACATTATGTAGATCAAGGGTTTGATGTAGTTTGTTCTCCTTTGTTGTTTACTTGCGTAATCTCGTGATACTAAGTCTTAACGTTTGCATTTAAGTTTGCTCTGTATCAGCAGCTAAGTGTTGCGTAATTATACTAATTGGCAGTGTCGCGTAAGGTAAAGATCACATTTAGCGGGATTAATGTTAACGTCTGGGATCAAATGCCAACTTCTTAAGTCTTAAGTGGTAAATCACATAAGTGTCAATGCAAGATGCGTGTTGTGTATACAATTGCAATTAACCTGTTTACTTGTGATCTAGAGTGTTAATGGGTATTTAACTTTGATATACTTGGTGCCAACAATGTACCATATATATAGGGCAGCCGCGTCCTTCTTTCTATATAGTTTGAAGCAAATACCGGATGTTCTTGAACGAGATGGACAGTAAAGAATTCAGTTTAAGATATATTAATTACAAAGGATGTGCATGTCGCGATAGGTTAAGAGGTGTCATGTAAAAGGAGTGATTAATATAAGAAAATAAGTGGTAGTAAGACAATACTTAGGAATTACGGTTTAACCGCATATGAGTAGAACCTGTACTAGGACATTGTGTAATAATTTGATGTAATTGCAATTAAATAGTTGAATAGTTTGTGCTAAGTCAATGTGATAACGGCCATAAAAATTACGGTAAGTTCGCTGTTTTATTTGTGTATTCTAATTACATAACTGCAATTGTTTTTATGCTAGAAAATGTAACTCAATGAATTCCATAGTGTAAGTAGATCAGTATTTGGCCTGCGTGTTCATAAATCTTGGTCTGTCGTGCATTAGTGAATTGCTTAGGCACTGGTTATTATACAAATGCCCGTTGTTACGAAAGGTATGTAAATATAATAGCCGCTTATTGGAACTGCCTCCCTGTGGTAAAATGCTATGATCTTGGCATATCGTTAATGCGTTCAATTACGTAAACAACGTTATTCATTATTGATTTTAAGACCGTTGACTGTTGAATTTTATATAATCCATAGGTTTTACTCTCATTCTTTTTTATTTCTTTTTTATTATTATTATTTTTTTATTTTTTGTAGTTAATCGTACTTATGAGTTTGTCGTCGTCGTCGTCATCGTGCGCGTCGTTATCGTCGTCGTCATCGCTTTTGTTACGCATTATCGTATGGCTAATAAACATTAAATAATACACCAATGACTTTGACTTAACACCAATTAACGTAATTTTGTTTTGGATACTGTGATACAATATGGCAAGGAGGTCGCACTAGATCCACTACGGTGAGAACTTACACGTGTCCATCCAAGGCACTTCGTGCAGAACAATCCAACACGTTTATGGCGATGCAAGAACTGAGTAAAAGCATTCGAGAGCAAGTGAAGGCCATTGAAAGGAATTTAGTGCTCGAATCGCATAAAAAATGGGTTGAATTAACTATATCATACCAAGGAAAGCACGACGAAATTAAAGAACAGAAAATGGATAGAGACACACGCGACATATATGTTATGAATTTTCATGACAGAGAACAGTTTATTAGAACATTTGATGACGAAGTGAAGAAATCTCTTAACGATACCGCTTCTGAAGCCATACAGGCTGCTCAGGATGAGGATAGACGATCTCATGCTGGCAGCATCAGGTCGGTCCGATCACTTCGCTCTCGCAAGTCCACACGGGCAGCAGCCAAAGAAGCGGACGAAACTGACAGAATATGGCACGTCAGTAGCCGTCGCTCGCGCACTTCACGCCATTCACATAGCTCATCCCATCACAGCGCGATGCTCTTAATACAGGAAGAGCAAAGGCAAGCAGAGCTGAGGGTAGAAGCCAAAAACTTAGAAGAAAGACAAGCAATTATGCAAGCGGAGTTCGAACTACAGCAAAGAAAGGCCAGACTCGCGGTGACAGAAGAGCTGGAGAAATCGAAAGCTCAAACAAGGGTTAGAGAAGAATTCGACAAAGCCAGTGAACGGTCTCTTGACTTAATTAGCCCGAACGCAGATGCTCACTCAGTATCACACCGATCTAACTACAGCCACAACGTGCCACGGAATGACTCGCCCGTTCGTCAAAGGGTCCAAGAATCGGAGGTCAGTAGAAAGTTGTCACTCCCAGCTCTAAATACCCAAACACCAACGCACTAATTATGACAGCGTTCGAATGGCCGTCTATTAAGACAAACGACAGCAAGGCACTCGATAACTATGCCATATTCCTCCGCCAAGTAAACAGTGCGATCCATGATATTGACGAAATGCACATTCTCGAATATTCAGAAAACATGAAAAGACTGTGTCCAAACTGCCGTTGAACCTACACGATAAATTGCGCTCTATCGTACTTGCAACAAAAGATCAAAACGCCAAGGTACATTTCGAGGATCTGGTCAACTTTGTCCGGTCAGAGGCCAAGAAAGCAATGGATCCCGCGTATGGCAGAGCAGCCCTGAGTGAAGTCTACACACAGATGTCAGCACCAAGTCAGTTTTTGCTACTAATGAGCCACTCGAAAACGACAGAACTGAAAACTGCCTAGAAGGATCCCAGGCTTGCTTAAATTGTAAAGGAAGGGGACATTCTGTTGACTCGTGTTTCGCATTTTCCAGCGCATCCTCTGACCAGAAAAACGCTTTTATGAAATCCAAAGGGCTTTGCTTCGGATGTCTGAATCCAGGACACAGAAAGCGCTTGTGTACAAATAAAAGTACGTGTAAGGTTTGCAAAGACCGTCACCCAACGTCCATTCACGAAGAGTCAATAAAATTCAAGGCGAAACCCAAGTCAGACCAGCCAGTCAATAATAAGCAATTCCAGACTTGTAGCTTTATGTGAGCCGTTGCGGATGGATTCTGCACGATGGCTATCATCCCTGTGCAAGTACGATTAAAGAATCGAGCAACGACTCTGAAGACCTACGCCTTTTTGGACCCAGGAAGCAGCATTACCTTTCGCACAACCAGACTATGAACCACCTTGGTGCTTCTGGAAAGACAAGACAAGCAACAATAAACACGATTGATTCGACGTTCACTATGCGGTGCCAAGCCATTAATGGTCTAGAAGTGCTAGACCTTCTTGGGACTAATGTGATTACTTTACCCGAGGTGCTTACGAAAGAAAGTATACCCGTGTCACAGCAGCACATACCGATCACTGACGACATCTCCCACTGGGCTCATCTCAGCGATATACAGCTGCCCGAGATAGATTCCGACATCGGCCTGCTCATTGGGAATATCGTTCCAGGAGCGTTTACACCAATTGAAATCAGAACCGGACCACTCAGAAGCCCACATGCAACCCGATCGCCTCTAGGTTGGATACCCTGGAACGTCGTGAGAAAGGCGACAGGGGATGTGCCAAATGAAACAATTAACAGGTTGTGTCTCGAAGCTATGCAAGATATAGAGGAGTCAAATCGGCTTGAAAGGTTGTACAGGGACTCACTTAATATTGACTTTCCAGAAAGGTTAATTGACGACAAGGCTGAACCTTCACTGGAAGACAAGAGATTCGTAGCAAAGGTAGACAGTTCTATAACACTAAAGAATGGTCAGGTGGCCTTACCATTTCGAAACGACCATTTGCAGCTCCCAGATAACCGATCTTTAGCCATTCAAAGGCTAAACGGTCTGGGGCGCAAGATGACAAGGAATCCACAGTTCCGACCGGATTATGAGACATCTGTTCAAGATCTGATTGAGAAGGGTCATGCCGAGGAGGTACCACAATCCAAACTTCAACGCCAAGACGGTCGTGTATGGTACATACCACAT
This sequence comes from Protula sp. h YS-2021, assembly GCA_949752745.1. Lineage (NCBI taxonomy): Eukaryota > Metazoa > Annelida > Polychaeta > Sabellida > Serpulidae > Protula > Protula sp. h YS-2021. The sequence goes on from OX457028.1 coordinate 80,100,222, forward strand.
CATGGTGTCTACCATCCAAAGAAGCCTGAAAAGATAAGGGTGGTGTTTGACTATGCTGCAAAATTTCAAGGAATCTCATTGAATGATAACCTACTCCAAGTCACAAATCTTACCAACAGCCTTCTCAGCGTCCTGCTCAGATTTAGGCAAAATCCAGTCGCAATTATGGCAGACATCGAGTCCATGTTTTATCAGGTACAAGTACCGGAAGATGATAGAGATTTTCTGAGATTCCTGTGGTGGCCAAATGGTGACATGGCAAAGTGCCCAAAGACATACCGCGTGACAGTACACATCTTCGGAGCTACTTCCTCTCCCAGCTGCTTGGCTTCCGCATTGAGAGCTACTGCCGATAGCGGGAATGGCGTTGCCAACGACACAATTCTGAGAAATTTCTACGTCGACGATTGTCTTTGATCCCTTAGTACCGACTTGGAAGTCGTAAAATTGATAAAGGAACTTAAGGAACTGTGTGCTGCTGATGGGTTTCGACTGACTCAGTGGATAAGCAACAGCAGGACATTTCTAGAAACGATTCCAGGAGAAGAAAGAGCAAATTCAGTGAGGATCTTGGATGTTAAGACCGATATCTTACCTACACAGAGGGCACTTGGGGTCACTTGGAAGGTCGATCAGGACAGTTTTTGCTTTGACGTTCAACTTCAACACAAGCCGGCCACCCGAAGAGGAATATATGATCCACTAGGTCTGGCGTCACCCTTCATTCTCCCAGCGAAGATTCTTCTACAAGACTTGTGTAGAAGGGGCATGAAGCGATCAAGACAGTCAGCGATGGAAGAAATGGCTGGTTGCTCTGCCCACACTTGAGGCACTCCAGATTCTGCGCTGTTTCCTTTCAAGCGTGAGCAAGGACGCAACCTACCAGCTCCACACTTTCTGTGACGCAAGTGAACTTGGATACGGCGTCGTGTCGTACCTTCGAGCTCTTAACAACAGCGAGGTACTCGTTCGCCTAGTTTTAGCGAAGTCTCGCGTAGCCCCCATCAAGAAGATTTCTATTCCACGGCTGGAGCTCACAGCTGCTTCGATAGCCGTGAGACGTAGTAAAGTGATTACAGACGAGCTGGACATTTCATTTACAAGTTTCTTCTGGACCGACAGTGTTGCAGTTCTCAAATATATCAGAAACAAGAGCTCACGATTTCAAACCTTTGTTGCCAACAGGCTTGCCGTAATCCACGATGCTACGTGTAACAAGCAGTGGAAGTACGTACCGACGAACATGAACCCAGGCGACTTTGCTTCTCGAGGCCTATCTCCAAACGACGATAAGGCTCAGAACTGGATTAGGGGTCCTGACTTTCTTTGCCATCCTGAGCACGACTGGCCAGAACAACATGTGAACACGGAACTTTCTACGGATGACACTGAACTCAAGAAGAGTGTCAACGCGATCGTGAGTTGCGCCGAAGCAACCTTTGAGTCAACGCTTACACGTATATCCACATGGTGGAAGCTCAAGAGAGTCATGGCATGGTGCTTGAAGTTCACACAGAATCTTAAACACTGGGCCTCAGTTCGTAAAGCGCTCAACACAAAGCACCAGCACTCCGAGGAACAATTACGAAACAGAGCGATCGATAGGGAGCGATCGATCCTTACAAAAGGCCGCTTCCAATAGCTTAGCGTTAAACTGTGGAGACCTACAACTAGCTGAAACTTTCATCGTACAATGCATGCAACAACAATACTTCAGAAGCGAGTTGGACGCGCTCACAAATAAGAAACCAATCAAAGGTAGCAGCTCGATCCTCAAACTTGATCCGATCTTGAAGGATGGTATTCTGCGAGTCGGCGGACGACTTACTAAAATGGCGGCTCCGTATGAAGTACGACATTCTATTCTCATACCAAAATCTTCTAGCGTTGCATGAGTACTCATGCAACACTTCCATAGAACCGACGGACACTCCGGAAGAGAAACCACGATTTCTCATCTAAGGCGACGTTTCTGGATAACAAGCGCAAACGCTTTAGCAAGGAAAGTGATATCGAAATGTGTAACTTGTCGAAAATATAACGCCAGACCCAGCGACCAGAAAATGGCTGACTTGCCATCTGATCGGGTGACTCCCGACGATCCACCCTTCACGAATGCCGGTATGGATTACTTCGGTCCCTTCGAGATTAAACGAGGCAGGTCGGTGGTAAAACGCTACTGAGTTATTTTCACCTGCTTAGTCACAAGGGCCATCCACTTGGAAGTGGCCGCGTCATTGACAACATATTCGTGTATCAATGCGATACGCCGATTTACATCCAGAAGGGGTGAAGTGAAGAAAATTTTGTCCGATAATGGTACGAACTTTGTTGGAGCTAAGCGGGAGCTCCGAGAAGAAGTTCAAAATTGGAACCAGAATAAAATTAATGCAGAAAGGTGTTTGCAGAAAGGTATAGAATGGACCTATCTGCCGTCTGCATCGCACTTTGGAGGCGTGCGGGAACGCCTCATCAGGTCTGTTCGGAAAACATTGTTTGGCCTGATGAAAGAACAAACCATACGACTTGACGACGAGGGGCTTAATACGCCGTTCTGCGAAATCGAGAGCATTTTAAATAGCCGACCATTAGCGAAATCCTCCGACGATCCAAACGACCTGACCGTGTTGTCGCCCAACGATCTCCTGCTTCTAAAGGGATACCCAATGTTACCCCCAGGTCATTTCAGCCAAAGAGATTGTTACGTTAGACGCAAATTCAGTATCTTGCGGGTGCGTTTTGGAAAAGATGGACAAAGGAATATCTTTTGACTTTACAAAATCGTCAGAAGTGGGAAAACGCACGTCGTAACTTGAGAAAGGACGACATCGTTTTAGTAGTGAACAGTAATCCGAGAAACACCTGGGCGTATCATAGAGACATTTAAGGACGATAAGGGCCTTGTAAGAACTGTAAAGGTCAAAACCAAGGGAAACGTGTTAGAGAGGCCAATACATAAACTGTGTCTGCTGTTGGAGTCAGATATAGAGAACAGTTAAATTGTTACTCACGTGCGAATACTTACCGACGAAGAGAGGCAGCATAAAATGACCCGTGGCACTGGTGAAAAGATCACGTGTATATAAGCGTAAAATAAGTCGAGAAATTTACTATTTCTGCGGGAAATCACTTTGGTCTATTTATGTGGATTCATTTGGAATTGCTTAGTATAATGTAGTTACATTGTCCTTGAACCATTGAATTAATTGTCCTTGTACAATTAAGGGAGCCGGTGTTAAGGCAAATGTTTTGGTGAATTTTAGCACATTATGTAGATCAAGGGTTTGATGTAGTTTGTTCTCCTTTGTTGTTTGCTTGCGTAATCTCGTGTTACTAAGTCTTAACGTTTGCATTTAAGTTTGCTCTGTATCAGCAGCTAAGTGTTGCGTAATTATACTAATTGGCAGTGTCGCGTAAGGTAAAGATCACATTTAGCGGGATTAATGTTAACGTCTGGGATCAAATGCCAACTTCTTAAGTCTTAAGTGGTATATCACATAAGTGTCAATGCAAGATGCGTGTTGTGTATACAATTGCAATTAACCTGTTTACTTGTGGTCTAGAGTGTTAATGGGTATTTAACTTTGATATACTTGGTGCCAACAATGTACCATATATATAGGGCAGCCGCGTCCTTCTTTCTATATAGTTTGAAGTAAATACCGGATGTTCTTGAACGAGATGGACAGTTTAAGATATATTAATTACAAAGGATATGCATGTCGCGATAGGTTAAGAGGTGTCATGTATAAGGAGTGATTAACAAAAGAAAATAAGTGGTAGTAAGACAATAATTAGGAATTACGGTTTAACCGCATATGAGTAGAACATGTACTAGGACATTGTGTAATAATTTGACGTAATTGCAATTAAATAGTTGAATAGTTTGTGTTAAGTCAATGTGATAACGGCCATAAAAATTACGATAAGTTCGCTGTTTTATTTGTGTATTCTAATTACATAACTGCAATTGTTTTAATGCTAGAAAATGTAACTCAATGAATTCCATGGTGTAAGTAGATCAGCATTTGGCCTGCGTGTTCATAAATCTTGGTCTGTCGTGCATTAGTGAATTGCTTAGGCATTGGTTATTATACAAATGCCCGTTGTTGCGAAAGGTATGTAAATATAATAGCCGCTTATTGGAACTGCCTCCCTGTGGTAAAATGCTATGATCTTGGCATATCGTTAATGCGTTCAATTACGTAAACAACGTTATTCATTATTGATTTTAAGACCGTTGACTGTTAAATTTTATATAACCCATAGGTTTTACCCTCATTCTTTTTTTATTTCTTTTTTATTATTATTTTTTTTTTCAGTTAATCGTACTTATGAGTTTGTCGTCGTCGTCATCGTGCGCGTCGTTATCGTCGTCATCGCCTTTGTTACGCATTATCCTATGGCTAATAAACATTAAATAATACACCAATGACTTTGACTTAGCAATTACATATCAACTGTTTTAATTGAAAGTACGTTACCTTATTTAGAATAAAATCCTTGAAATAAGTCCTTGGAAAAACTTGTTAATAAATAATTTTCAATATTTGTAGTCTAATATTCTTAACTGTCAAATTTTATTTTCTTAGTTAAATAAGAGAAAAACGTTATGAAATTACAATTCCCTACAAGCAGCAACGGAAATGTTTTTGGAATGTTTGTGTGATATCTTATTATACTGGAGCCAAATTACCATTTTAAGTGTTTTATCATGTGTTCATCAAGCGGATTCACCGCATCTATCAATGATTTTATTGTCAATGTAAAACAGGCTAAGGGGTATATAAATCATCTTGTCAAACGTGAAACCCTATTTTAGTACTTGTGTTTGCACTTGGTTAAAATTTAGATCTTACTTAGATAACTTAGATCTTAAAAACAGTTGAGCTGTATACTTGATTAGTATTTTAGTTATAGGTCAAGAGATTGTAAAATCTTGTCTTTGAAGGCAATCGCGTGCAAAGCTATCACATTGTTATCCATTATGATACTGATAATGAACCCTAAAAAGCCCTTTATGCTTTTATCAGATGTCTCGTCGTTTCATTTTTTATCACATCTTATCAGATAATTGATTTGCTTAAAAAATGGAGATTATTTTTCTAATAATCAATATCCTAAGAAAAGAACACATTTATTTAGCTTATGTCTACCACATCTAAACAGGTATTCGTACGAGTATATTATGTCCTAGAAATATTTATTCATAGGCATTGGTTGTACATATTTCCTATATTTATCTTGCGATCATTGCACCACTAACACGTCAATTTAGTGAGAAAAGTAGATTATTGGATATATCCAGGGAACATCTGGATATATCCAGTAATCTCCTTTACTATCTTGAACCTTTTCGATTTATTCAGACGTCTCATGCATTCATTTCATATAAGTTGGTTGTATTGCTAAAAGATTAGTTAAAGATCTTACTGTGTTCTTGCGCTCAGTTGTCTCTGCATTGGCCACCATTGAAAATGAAGTATATTATCAAAACTGCACAGTCTGGACAGGTGGCACAGTACTGTCTGTTTTGAGCAGGCATAGATTTAGGGGTGTAGCTTGCTTAAATCGCGCAAGTTCAATCGCCTCCAATCATCACTCTTTCACCGCTTTGGCGTTGATTGTAATTGGAGCACAGCAAATTTCACTTCTTCTGGACGCCGACAATGTCATCGGATTGTAAGTTTGCAGTGATGGGTGCAATTCGCTTGATAGTGAGCGGTTCATGATGCTCCCAATCTGTACATGCTGTAGCCCTTATGAAACGTTCGTATACAATCTTAGACAGAAACGGTCTATATATATATACACACACGCATATATATATATATATATATATATATATATATATATATATATATATATATATATATATCTGCAACCAGTCATATATATATAGATCTGCAACATGCGTAAAACAAGATTAAAAAAATATCCTTCAGCATTCTTCAAAACAGTATTCACTCTTTAAGGCTGCATCTTACACCATCATCACATTATATTTCATTTTTAAGAACTAAAATTACATTTTTTGCAAGTTACATTTCACGAAACATTCATACCTGGCTGGGAACCTCTGGCATCAAAAGCGACGAACTTACCTCTGCGCCACGACGCAACCATTGAAATGTGCGTGTAAGACAATTCCCCTGAACCCACTCCCACTACCCCTACTCTTCTCACTTCGGACCCTCCCCCCCCTCGAACAATTCCCCTTACAGAAATTCCACTTAATTCTACCCCCTTTCTTTTGGGCTTTTTTATCTGCACATTTAATGCTTAGTTATAGATTACAGTAATTAGCTAAATATATGTGAAATGAAATTCTTGTTATTGCGAATATATTATTCATATCTAAAATTGCTTTACAAAAGTATAGCATTTACTTGTTCCAATATATGGCATTCTTTAAAATCCATATACTAACATTCTAAATTGTTTTTGGTTTGTTCTTTTGTGGTTCTTTAAAAATCAGTTTCAATAACTCTAATAACTCTAATACCATACGTTTGTCTTTGGTTGGGAAAAAACGTTTTCATTTGGTTGCTGAATATAACGTTTTTACAACCAAAAAAGGCTCGTTTTTGGTTAGGAAAACGTTATAATCGTTTTCACAGCCAAACAAAAACTTTCTTATGTTTAACGGGTTGGTGATAATGCCAGAGCGGGTTCTGCGCCTGGACCCAGTGGTATCCCTTACCTGGTGTACAAGCAATGCCCTAAAGTAGTGAGAATGCTCTGGAGTCTTCTCGTAACAGTATGGCGGAAGGGAGTTCTGCCGACAGAATGGACTAATTTAGAAGGATGTTTTGTACCAAAAGAATAAAACTCAACACGGATCGAGCAACCTTGGACGTTTTCCCTGCTTAACGTGGAAGAAAAGATATTTTTTCATCCTAATGACGAGGTTTACGAGGTACATGAATAGCAACGGTTACATCGACACGTCTGCCCAGAAGGGAGGGATGGAGAGCCTTGCAGGATGCTGGGAACACAACAGTATACTGACACAACTGCTGAGAGAAGCGAGAGAAGCCCGCGGTGACCTCACAGTGTTATGGTTAGACTTGGCGAACGCGTGCGGCTCGGTGCCCCATGCATTGATTGGGGAAGCGATGAAGCTTCACGGAATACCAGACAAGGTGCACAGCCTAATCAAGAAATATCTTGATGAGCTAAAATTCAGATTCACGTTCAGAGATTTTGCGACAATTTCTGCACAATTTCAGTGATAGTCTTCCTAACAGCTGTAAACCTCATAATTAGAACAGCAGGCAAGGACTGCAGAGGTCCGAAGCTGGGAAACGGTCAACAACAAGACCCGCTGAAAGCTTTCCTTGACAGTAACCACAACAAAACCACAAGGAAGCAGATGGATCCTACAACGACTGGAAGAACTGGCACTCTGGGCCAGGATGTCATTCAAAGCGAGAAAATGCCGAAGCCTGGTGATAACAAAGGGCAAGGTAAACAAGTACAACCGGTTCAAGCTCCGCAGAGAACAGATACCAACGGTAAGCGAACAGCCGGTGAAGTGCCTCGACAAGTGCTATGATGGGAGCCTAAGAGACACTGAAAATTCTCTGAAATTCATACAACAGCTACAAGAACATTTGGGAAACGTGAAAAAAGCATCACTGACGGGTAGATACAAAGCGTGGTGTTTCCAGTATGGAATTGTACCAAGGCTGACATGGCCGATGCTCATGTGCAATATACCTATGAGTAGGATCAAAGCCATGGAGAGACTGGCGAGCTCGCATCTACGGCGGTTGCTAGGAGTGCCCCCGAGTTTCTCATCGGTGAGATTACACAGTAAATCCTTAAGTCTGCAACTACCGCTATCCTCAATCATAGAGGAATGGAAAGTAACCAAAGTCAGGGGCTAGATATGGCTGCAAGAATCTCGAGACCGTAAAGCGAGAGATGCAAACATCACAATAAAGGGCGGCAAAAAGTGCTCGGTTCAACGGGGCTTAAGTGATTCAATGCGTCGTCTACGTTAGAAGGACCTTGTGGGCACAACGAGAACCGGCACCAGAGGCCTAGACGTCACAAATCGACAACGATGGGCCGATGCAAACTCGAGAGAACGGCGATCTCTGATTCAAGGAGAGATACGAAGTACAGAAGAAGAGGAGAGGAAGGCAAGAGTGGTGGCCATGGCGACGCAGGGCTCCTGGACCAGGTGGGAGGAAGTCACACCCAGAAGGCTTACGTGGACAGACATACTTAAGAAAGAGCCACTACGGTTTGGATTTCTCCTCAGAAGCATCTATGATATATTGCCCACAGAGGCCAACCAAGAGATGGTATAAAACAGAAAGGGATGAATGTCGTCTATGCAGGAAAAGATGTACACTGGAACACATACTGTTAACCTGCAAGGCGGCGCTGACCCAGGGACGATACCGATAGCGGCATGACGTGGTGCTAGGAGAGATAGCAAGCACACTAGAACCGGTGGTGAAGAGTCAAAAGAGCTCCAAGAGACCAGGATTCACATTTATTCATTTTGTGAAAGCTGGAGAGACAGGAGGAGTGACATCAACTAGACCGACTGGCGTTGGGAGATTAGGGTAGACTTGAAACGGCGGCTTTAGTTCCCCGGAGACATTTGCATCACACATCTCAGGCCCGACATAGTAGTGTTGTCGCGCAGCAAGTGATCATGATCGAGTTGACCATACCGTGGGAGGACCGAGTCGAGGTAGAAAACGAGAGGAAAAGAAGCAAGTATGAAAGTCTCAAAACCGACTGCGAAGAGGAGGGCTGGAGAGTTTGGTGTATGCAAATAGAAGTAAGCTGCAGAGAGTTCGGTCGGTGTGGAGCATGTGTAAGATCCTGGGCATAACAGGTAAAGCATGTAAAATACTCAGGAAGACATGTGAAGAGACTGCAGAACGAACGTCAATTTGGCTATGGATGTTGAGAAGCCAAGAGCAATGGTCACAGGCAGAGGCCATAGTAAAGTCAGCTTGAATAATGTCCGTGAGTGTATTAGTGTTAGCTGTGATGAACATTGCAAGTAACAAAGATTGCTAAACCTAAGAGAGACGACCCGATCCCAAGTATACTTACCGTGATGTACACGCGCGGTCGCGAGAAGAGATGGTCAACATCAGCGTGCCGACGACCCCAGTAATGCGACTGCAAGGGTCCGCTGTCGTAGCCCCGCTCCGCTAAACTGGTCTGGACTAGAAAGCGGCGAAACCACCCGGAGGCGGAAGAGTCCACTGAGGAAAAGCTGGGGGAAATACGTACTAATGGAGAAAATTGAAATTACGCCTGAGTATGCCTAATGCCCCATCTAGCAACATTCTCTTTCGCGAAGTCACGTTCTTAAACATGTACAAATAGGTTCATTGTTTGTATTTTTTCGAAACATATGAACTGGTTACAACTGTGCCAGTAATCTCTATCAACGCCCTCCTCTCCGCTTCTTCTACTGCAAGGCTTTGACCACACCTAGTATGTGCTGTAGCATCAGCGCATCCATACCCACTGCCTTCTTTATCAGGGCCTCGACCACATCCACGCTCTCCTGTAGCAGCGCATTCTGTAAAGGGTTGAACGCCGCTAGCTGACGCATCATGTACTTGTAATATAAGTTCTGCACCGAGCGCAGCACAGTTAAGCGTATGAGTCCGTTCTGGACGAAGGCAGGACATACATCGCTGTCGACACGCTCAAAGCGCGTTTTCACATCGTCCATGGAGTTCTGGAGGACAATCACTTGTTTGCGCCCTAAGTCAACTTTTTTGTATCGCGAGATCAGCCCCCTGACGAGGCCTGCAATAGACATAGCACCCTGCATTTTCATGACTTTTTTACGATAATGCACTTGCTGCTTTGTCAGATTAGTTTTTATATATGATAATGTGGGATCTCACGGCGGGGTTTATATAGAGCAGCAGAAAAAGTGCCTGTGGTGCGGTGCAGTGCTGGCGCGATCTTCCGCCAAATCCAATGCACAATCTTAATCACCTAATCGCCAAAGCAATTGACAGCGGCGATTCAAGACAAAACATTTCTCTTTTGTTCTTTGCTTTAAAACTGACAGTTTTCGGAGTATGATACGCAATGAGTACGTCTGTGCAGTCTACCTGCAGTCTGGCTCGGAGAAAGTGCAATGGACTCAAAGTCTATAAAAGCCCAAGAAACACTCAATTCACGTTATAACCAATGCGAGTAACAACCTGTTCGAGTTCGACAAAAAACAGAGGTCCGGCTGGTCTGCCGAAATGGTTCTACTGCGGAGAGTGTGGTGGAGTGCGGTGTTCCGGCTAGTATGCCTCGCTTCGGCGAGACAGTTACTATCAGCCATCTTTGTGGTGCGGTGCTGCACTACGCCTTCAAAACTATCACTTTACAAAGAGAGAGCCGTTCAAGAACTACAGTGAATGAGAGCGATGAAATGTGTGTGCTGTACTTTCCAGATCTCTTTTAAAGATCTATTAATTTAAAAGTTTCGTCGGCCATCCAAGTATTGGTTTTATTTTATTTTACTTTTTTATGTTGTTTCGGGGTGTTCAGTCAAACGAAATATTAATTAAAGCTACATTGAAAGAGAAAAAGTATTGAAGTACATGTTTCGTTGTGTAATTAACACCTGGCAGCGGCGGCTTTCCCGGGATCTCTTTGAAGTGATGCTAATGCGCCCACTCCGTGATGCCTGGATATAGAGCAGTGCTCTATCGCAGGATGCTTTTGAGAATCCCTCAATATCTTCTAATTCACTGCATTCAAACGAAGATATATCACTTATCTGCTGAGCCACTCTTGTTTTTCCATTATCAAGACTCTGTAATAAAGCTGTCTACTTATTTACCGATAAACTATGCAAAAAGTTTCAATAGATATACACTTGAAGTTTGAACCTTACAGTGTGCTGTTTTATTGAGCATTGAAACGAAAATTTGCAACAAGTTACAAATAGCACGACGAAACAGGGATTATCGTTTAATACCCGTGTAAGTACAAATGCTGCGATTCACCCGGTTAATATCATGTCGGCAATGAATTACAGACGCATGCATCGACTAGTTCGTATTTCAATAACAATACTGGACTGGTGTGAAATAACGGTACTGATAAACGTGTATTTGGGGGGGGGGGGGGGAAATTCCCAGATTTTGAGAAACAATTAGCTTTTGTTGTGTTGACTGTCGTATATAGCGGTCTTTAGAACTGTCTGTGTTCCATCTGCCGTGTTTTTAGGCAATGCGTGATCTAAACCTGTGTAAACCGAGTGTGAAAGACCCCCGACACGAAGGCTGTGAGTGCCAAAGTTTTTTGTGGGAAAAACCCAACGCACTTGATTTAGATAAAAAAGATTCTCTAACCCAGGAGTAAGACAATGGTTTATCTTGCTCTTTGAGGGAATATGACCTTGAGTTTTTAAAATATGATACAACTCTGAAAACAAACATGATCAATACCATATGAGTGTATCCAAGGACAATATCTGATCGTCCTAAATTTTATTAAATCTTAAGAAACCTGCATAACCGATGAGGAACATTACAACGTCTTATACATCAGACAGAGGCGGTTCACTGGTGTGGCAATACATGTTAACTAAATCGTTTAAGATATCCGGTGTTATTGGGTCTTTCTGACATGGACGTTTTGAAAGTGTCCGTTTTGCTACCTCCATCAACTGGTGGACTAACACTAATGGTCCCGTCTGGACACCAGCTAGGGCAAAATCCCGTGCGCAATTTGACTAAAGCCGTTCACTATTTGTAGAATGCTCATTAAATATAGAGCGATATAACACTCGTCGGCAGACAAATGATGAATTTTTATTTGATTACACCAGTCTGCCCATTTTTGAAACCAGTGTGTGTATGTTCGTGTAGTGGAAGGGGATTTTTTTTCAGGATAGTGACTTGGAGGTCGTATACTAAGGTCTGTAACTTTAGTCTGGAGTCACTGATTTATTGCATACAGTTCCACGTCTTGCTGTGAAACACTCCTGAAAAGAATAAGGAAACTCGAATGAGCTGCTGGCCCTGGAATGATTTTTTACTTCAAACTATTTGTTCACACTGAAAAGTCAAACGAAATGGCTAAAACATTACTCTTGAACTCTGTGCCAAAGATTGTACTCTTGTATAAAGATATCGTCGGGGGCAAACTCAATAATCACCCTGATACCGTGTGGCCGATTTTAAATCACACACTGGAACAGTACATTAAGAACACGGCTGATCGCCAATTTGGAACAATTAGTGTGCCTTTAGATTCGCAATCCTCGGTGTGCCTGTACGCCCTTGCTATAAGATTAATTGTGGCAGGAGCCAATTCATTTCGCCCTTCCTATTGAAAGTAAATGTCTCATTACCTTCTGTTGATGGATTACAATATTTGGAAGTGAAATTTTCTTGTTTTTACAACTGGCAAACCTGTCAATGGTGTGTGGTCCCCAGAGTTTGTCAATTTGTTTTAAAGAAAGAAGGACTGATACCCCAATCATTGAGATCATGGGATCCATTCAACTTCTAATTGGATTGGATGCAAAACGAAAATATATCCAATGCTAGGGCATGTAATTCACCGATGTTACTGCCAGATTGGAAGATGGTGACTACATTTTTCCCAATCAGTGAACCATTTTACAGTTCTGTGGGAGAGATGAGTTTGAAAAGAGAAAAGGCCAATTTAGAGCTTTTAATTCCCTCCAAGTGGAACTTTTCCGAGATTCTTCAGGGAACAGTGATATATTGGCAACGAAATTTTCGTTGTTCCGGATATATGCGCCAAAGGCAACTGTTCTAGAATCACTAAAACATAATAGTTGAGGCACGCGCCGTTCAAATAAATATCTGTGATTGAATACTGACACATTTCGTAGCCAAAAGGCCAATTCATTTTTCACGTCAACATCAGAAAAAAGGTTTATTTTCTTGTCCAAAGTCAACCTTGATGAAATTCTGCCTAGTCATTAACCTGGTCATGGAACCTACAACAGGGCTAGCTGAAATAATGTTGCCTGTCAACTGTGATAAGGTACGTGCGGAAATATTGGCAATTGTTTGTTTACAAAAACGTAACAGATGAGAGATAGCTTGCACTCTTCTATCTGACGTGAAAAGAATCCCAAGTTCTAAAGTAAAGATTAGACCTACCCATTCCAATCGTAAACGCGGGGTCCATCGGCATTTTCAACACCTGTAACAAAATCTGCATTTTTTAAATCTCGTTGTAGCATGAGTTAGTCTTTCAGACAGGTGTCATAATTAATGGCTGTTAAAACCCGTCGTCTAAAAACATGCATACTGCCACGCGCTCTGAGCGCCTCAAAACTTTAGCAAATATATATGGTCCCAAGGAAAGACCAAATGGGAGGACGAGATAAATGAAGTATTTTTTCTGACCATCAATAACCCAAGAAAACCCCAGGTATGTTGGAAATTTTCCATGTATCTCAATATGGGTGCACCCGTTTTTGAGATCAAAATCCACCACAAAGCCACCTTTTTGCACATGCTGTAAATTTTACTTTTTGTTTGTACAAACATTTATTTAAGCTATATATCCAGTCCAGTATGAGACGTTTCTTTCCTGTTCGTTGAACTGAAACACTTAATGGACTAACATTGTGGGGTTTTTCAGATATTTCCTGGATACAACCGTCTTTTAATAATGCTTTGATGGAGGCTGTCACAAACTGTGAATGTTTTATAGCAGAATTATTGAGGACAACATAAAATCGACTTAATTCCGACGTCGGATTTAGATCGGACCCCGACGTCATTCTGACGTTGAAAACCCGACGTCGGTTCCATTTCATATGCAGCCAAAACCGGCATGTCAGCCCGACGTCGGAAACGTCGGATCGAGACGTCGACACGACGTCATTCTAACGTCTTAATGTTTGCTGGAATATAAAGAACTGCCGACAGAGTCTTTGTCACTGGTACCACACTCGCCTTTACTCTCTTCATCGGAGATGTCATGCTCTGTTCGATTCGTTTTAGTGCATGGTTCTTCATCGAGACCATTGATCTGACGTTTTTCGAGGGCAGAGATTTTTGTCCTAGCGTCATCATACCCTTTTCATAATTTATCACATTTCATCATACAATTGAGTAATAGCGTTAAAAATAACTTTATTCGATTCAGTTGCCTTTTTGCCTGGGAAAGGCAGTGCAGGCATGTGGTGGGCACCTTTGACCCCAGAAACGAAACATATCGCACAAACAGAGGGACTCTGCACACACCTGTTGTCATGCTGCATGTATGCATTGTTTCAGCCGGCCAATGATGAATTGATATTGCCTAGCTTTGGTGAGGAATGCGTGTACGATTGACTACGAACCTTATCGTGTGAGCAAAATCAACTGCTTTTTTTAGTGTTGTACACTCGCAGCACAAAAATCAAGATCAAGATTTTTCTAGATTTTTCTTTTCGGAATTGAGCGCTGCCAGTATCAATTTAATACTCTAGGTTTGTCTTTAATAGAAAATGTGTTATTTTAGTCCAATTGTAAACATAATTAATGTGTGCTAAGTAATTAAATAAGACAGTTAAGTCTTATTATAAGACAATTAAGTCTTATTATAGCAGACAACACACTGTGGGTTTTCAGACAATCAAGTCTAGTATCAAACACAATGAAGTGATTGATTAAATGTTTAGAAAGACATTTAAGTCTCATAACAAAACACTCGGTTTTTTCGCACGTTTCAGTTATTGTGTTTTAATATTCCAAGCATTTTCTGATGTAACGACAATTAAGTCGTATTAGAACTCAAACCATTAAACTTGTCTGCATAATAGCCTGAAACACACTTAAGTGTTAGAGCTTAGAACATAAGACAATTAAGTCTTTCATTCACTGTGAAAACACTTAAGTTTTCACTGTCGAGCACACCAATCAACAAGCTCAAAATATGGCTATTTCTATTTTTGCGTGAGAACGATTTGAAAGCTGACACCGCAATGATCAGTTAGCTGTGCACTGCATCTCCCGTGACTTGTTATTTGCTATTAAACGATAGTTGGGTTTTAATGTAGAAATCTGGGGTAATCCTGTGGAAAGATATGACATAGATAGATATGACGTAAAGAGGAGTTACGTAACAATTTTGTGAGAACTCTTTTAATTGGTTGTTGTTTGGGAATATATGATTGGGCAATTTTATTAATGTAGGCGGGGTATTATTTCTACTTCATTTCTACAACTTTTATTGTTTTATTCATTTATTTTTTACATATTTATTATTGTTACTATTTTTTGGTGTGGTTTTCTTCCTGCTGAAGGTGCACGGCAATTCATGGGCTCTTGAAGGTCCAAATCGTTGTAATCTTCCAAACCAAGGGGAAGTGCGTCACGTCAATGCTCAAATGTTTTCCATATTAAAATGCGCCATTTTTCTGCAAGCCTTGCTGGCCGATTCAAAAATCTGCATAAACTTCCTTCATTCTTTTGAACCTGGGAAATAATTATATGCTGCATAATATCCACGGTTTTGCAATATCATCAAAGAAACTTCTATCGTTAACACGCAAACACATCCGTCCTCATTGAGCCAGTTGTGTAACCAAGAGGGGATTTTATGTGGTTACATTGTGGGAGTATTAGAAATCCCCAGCCCTCCCCACTCCACCTCCCCCCCCCCCCCAAAAAAAAGGAAACTTAAGAAAAATAACGTTCACTTGAAACGTGTGATACAAGCGTATATGTGATACTATTCCAAGGCTGGCGTACTTGGTGGTTGTTGTATCGGGGAACAATGACATAGTTGGTAGTGGTTGTACCGGGGAACAATGACACGTTTCAAGATGCACGTTTATTAAGCACTATTTGCAAGAATATACAACTAATGCATTGAATAATTTGCATAGTATTGGCCCGTTTGTTCCTGCTGAATCAGTGATTCACAATGGCCCTAATTCTTGCAGGACTGCTCAGCAGTCTGGTGGACAGAAGCCTTACAAGAAGAGGGTGTCATGTATTAGCTCGAATTACAAAACCGACTTTTGTTTTTAATTAGTGCATTATGATTATAGATTTTTTATTGATAGCTATTTATAGAATCGTTACACGGTAACAGTATGAGCCCAAATCGTACGTGCATTGTTTATTTTGATTTTGCGAATGTAGCCAAAATCGCACATGCTTTGTTTGGCTTAGTTGCGTAAATGGGACCGAAATATGTAAATGTTGTGTTTACTTCTTGGCGACTCCTAAAGCGGCTCTTATAAGTGGTTCCACTTTTCTTAGCCAATTAGGAACTGAACTTGTCATTTTGGCTCCTGTTCTGACTTATAAACGTTGAAATCAGCCATTTTATTTCGAGATTCTGAGAAATACCGTGTAAATAAGTTGTGGCTTTTAAAAGTCGGAATGTTATGCACTTGCTATAAAATGGATAAATGTTTGTGAAGCTAATTATCCAGGTATTGTTGCGTTAATATTAAAGGGCTTGTTTATTTTATGCCAGTTTTGGAAAATGGACAATTTTATGTAATGATTTGGGTTGAGTAAATTGTTATGGTGATTTAAGGTCCGTGTTATAAAACAGCTGTTAAATAGCTTTAATTTAAGGAAGTGGGAAAAGAAAAAATGATTAAAATGAGTGTATTGAAAGACTTCGTAGAGTCGATTATTCGATTCGGTGTGTTATTCAGCATGCCTGCTAAGAAGGGCCGGTTAATTGGGAGTTCTGGCAGTACGTTGACGGGCAAAGAATGTGTACAGAAGCGGGTGTAGTGCGATGCCTGATTGGTGCGTCTGAGGTGCATAACGGGTGCATCGTCGGTGTGTCAAAGCAACTGTGAACGGCGCGTTGTCAGTGCAATAGTAACTTTTGGAAGGGTGCAACTTCATTGTATGGCCAGTACTTTGACGGGCACAGCTTCAGTGTATAGATGGAGAAAATACTGTTTTACTACAAGGAGAACAGCGTATGGTGCATCGTGGTGCTCACTAGTTTAGTGCCGGTTGGAATATGTTTGTTTTTATAAGAGGTTTTCATGAGGCATATTTAGTGTATTGTGGGAATTTAAAACGTTGTATGGTCCTGGTTTTTTGTTGAAATAAAAAATATGAAAATTCATGTTACGTTGGTTTATTCATTTTCGTGGACCGTGCGATCGTCTCGCCGCTATTCGCTCCAGCCGCTATTCGCAACAAAAGGAGGCCGCTAAATAGACGCTGTGGTTCAGGCTCTACTCGGAGTTGCAGTGACAGCATGCAACTTAAACCATCACGTGACTGCTGATGTGGTGTCTTGACACAGTGTCATTTTATACCATGGTCGGATTTTAGACAGCGGATTTTTGCACATGGTATAACACGGCACATGGAGTGATATCATGCTCAGTTATTTTCTCTTGTGCACCTCTCTTGGGAAAAAGAGGCCCATTAGCTCGTATTCGAGCTTATATTACTGTTAATAATAGGCACTTCGTGGTGAGACCCCGCTGAAATTAAACGAGAAATTGAATTCAATTCCTTTTATTTCTGCCTTTCAGCTAGTTCGTATCAACTAGTTCGTATGGAATTGGGTATTCAATTCCCACCATCATTCTGGTCTCCCATAGTGGTGGCTTCATGGTATACAAAGCGATATTTTTGAAATTAAAACTGAAGCATTTAATTTCCTAATGTTCATTTTTATGCTGAGCGGTTTGTTCCATAAAATATTTTATTATGGATCGCGTTAACCAATGTTAAACACACCGTGATGGTGGTTTCTACGTCTGCAAGATATTTCACTTATAAACATGTATATTAAAAATAAAATACTTCAGATAGGTTTTCAAAACGCATGGATTTAATACAAGGTCATGCACTCTGACTTGTTCAAAACACTCTCTGCTATCAATTGCAATAAAATGAAAGATGTTGTACGGTGGTCGTTGCAATCAATAGAAAAAAAGTTCCTATAAACGAAGAAACCCAAAGCTTTCATTCGATTTTGTTTTTTTTTTCATTGAACTTTGTAACAGTGCACCTGTTACTGTGGATACAATGCATGCGGCTGGTCATTTGTCTTTTCATCAAACATATCGATATAAACTACCATTTTCAATGCCAGTTAGTCAATGAAATGGTTAGGAATAATGCTAGACACTTCGGCAGTATCCATAAATGACACATACCATTAATATTTTGTAACCTTGTGGTGATGTTGGCGTTTGCAGTGCTTTATAAATTCTTGGCTCCAGTATTAACAAAGGAACACTAGAAAAACCAGTGCTGCTTCGCATGAGTATTTTTTCCTGAGATCAGAGTAAAAAAAGTTGAAGTTTTGAAGTTGAAAACTATATGCCATGTTAGAGTCAAAAGTGTTGTTGGTTTTATGTCAGTTACATTGAAGTTTGACCGCTTTATTAAGTAGGTAACAATCGTCACATTATTGACTTTTTCGCTTTGATGAGAATTATTGAATGGGTATAACAATGTTGTTTTTATGCTTGTCATGCGGAACTGTTTTAACATTAGTCTGAGTCGACTAAATCGCTGCTGCTGTTGGTCTTTCTAACAAACACTGCAAAAATAAAACGACTGTCTGTAAAATAGTTATCTTTTAATGTGTGTAATCAAAAATTTATTTGGCATTGGAATGCTTGATTTAGGATTTGACATTATTACGATAGTACTGTATAGGTCTCATATTTTCGCGCTCTGTAAGCAGCCTGTAGAAAATTTCTAGCTCTTTATCACATTTCTTTTAAAAATGCCTACACAGACAAAATAAGTATTGGGTAAAGACATTATGACAGCAGGACTTGTGTCCCACCCTTTGCTACAATGTCCTTTTAAATGTTGTCATCCAATGTAAAATTTTGTTACTTATTTACATAGCGCTTTAATTTTTGTAAGGATAAGACCATCCCACTTTCAATCCAGCGTATCAGGTGCACCGACAGCGCCAGTGCAAGAGCACCTCTGCTCCAGCCCTTTGTGTCAATGGTCTCGCCTCAAACAGCTTTTTCAAATTGTCATTCTCATCGTTAATTTGAGTGATTATAGACTTTCCATCTTGAGCGCACCTTTTGGAAGTACAAACATACGTAGCGCCAATCTAAAAATCTTTAAACGGAGCAAAGTTGCGTGAATAATGTTCATCATGCATGATAACGAAAAAATATGCATAGAGAACTTAAAGAAACTTAACCAGCTGTTGCAGGTAGCCGAGTGTGTAAAATACGTGTAGAGACCTAGGCCTTACATCCCTTTCTTTTCAATCTGATGAAAGCGTGTGATCTAATTCGCGTCACTTCCTAAAGGTGTCAATGGCAAGTGACTTACACA
The DNA here is from genome assembly GCA_949752745.1 of Protula sp. h YS-2021. NCBI lineage: Eukaryota > Metazoa > Annelida > Polychaeta > Sabellida > Serpulidae > Protula > Protula sp. h YS-2021. The sequence goes on from OX457028.1 coordinate 80,119,499, forward strand.
CGTGCTCCTGTTTGTTTGTTTGTTTTCACTCAATCAGAGTATCCAATTCTGTTTTCCAACAGCTGATAGAGGCATGTTACCTCTACCCAAGTGTTCTACATATGACCAAGGAATGACATGTTTTGCTCTTATCCACAATAGACAGACAGCGGCGAGCGAGCCTTTCACAGCCGAAAGAGCTGTGTGACCTATATTCTAGCCCTCTTACAGCTGACAAAGGTGAGTTATATCCATTTCTGACCTCTCACATCTAAGAGGGACAGTTTAGAGATAATAATGCTTCCTACAGTCGATTGAAGAAGGTTTTGTTATTCTTACTCTTCAACAACTGAAAGTGACAGGCGACCCCACACCCTCCCTCTTCCAGACCTAACAGAAGCCGGTGACACACATGCTGCACCCATCCTTCGTCATAGCTGGCAAAAGAAAGCGATTTACAGAGGCTGGTTAAGTAGTAAATTTTAATTTGAGTTGCCTCTTTTTTATTGATGATGAGATCGGGATTGCCAAGGGTTGATTGAAATATTCATAACAACTTTCACTTTAGCTATTCTGGCATAAGACCATTGTTTCATGTTTATTGAAAACTATATCTTTGGCGCAAGTAAGTTGCTATTTTGCATCGCACAATTTTCAACCGATCATCTCACCGAAAGATCTATAACAACCTTATGTTTGTGCAATTGTTTTAGTTAATTTCTTCATATAATTGAGGTGTATTACAAGTTAGTTGTCAGCACAAAGTCTTGGTTTACTTTTCTATAAGTGTCCTCCTTTGGGGCATCTTGTACGCCAACCACAAGCTCTTGAGTTTCAGGTATAGTTGAATAAATCCTTGATTGTTCTTCAGCTTCACCTCTCTGTGTGCTACAATGAATTATTTTACTCTGTCGAAGTTGGTACTTCCTATCATCAATAAGTAAAGCTATAAAACACAAGGCATCCAGAACTGTGAAGACACAGTTCGACCAGAACTATTCCTGCTGCAAGTGCATTCTTTGTTCTTTTTTGTTTTGATTTTCATTTCCAGGAGCACATCATTGATTACTGTGGCAGTCATCGCAAGTACAGTTAGAAGTTACAGCGCACTTATTAATGTCATAGTGTTTGCCATAGTAACCACTATCATTGAGCATGGCTACCTTTGTAACACGGATATTCCAATCAACACAAATATCTTTCATGTTCCATATATTTCTCCAACGGATTTTTGCTTAGTTAATAATGACATACATTTTACTGTCATTATCCCTAGGGTAATTGTTATCCCATTCAAATAAGAGACATTTCGTTTATGTTCAATCCACTTCGATGAGGAACTATTTTTGTGTAATTCTATCCAGTGGCCACATAAATGAAAAGCCGAATTTCTGTTCATCGTTAATGGTTATCATACAAACTCCCATGGCTCGCTATCACAATGAGAATTGGGCCAGGTCTTCTTCGAGTCTTCATGGAAATTATAGTTGTGATTGCTGTAGCTAATCCATACCACTTGCAGACAGTAAATTGTCATCACCACTATTTTTATTGCTTATTTTATTTTCTTTAACTTAATGGACGAGCTTAAAATCTTTTTCAGTGTAATTTTACGCTAAAATAGAGCACCATAATTTTCCTTTAAGCAGTGTCCACATGTTTCAATGAAACGAAGCATAAGGTAGAAAGTTACAGAAAGGACTGCGAAATAAAAAAGATTATTAGTACTGTGACTAGAAACACAGATAATTTATTTGGCCTAATAACAGGAGACTTCTTAGTCCGTTGATTATGCTAAATTGAAACGCTTCACTTAAAAAGCTCTCAAAGGGTCTTGGTTAGTAGTACCATAGACTTTTCTGTGGGTGATTATCAAAGATATGACTAAGCTCTTTAGTTATTTATCGTTTTAAGCATTACAGATTTGTTTTTTTTTCAGCAGATAAACGTATGCAGCTGTTAACATTCTTTTACTGTTACATGTTTACATGTTGTAGTTATTATATATCAATATCAGCTTAACAATGTGTAATAAAGCATCGTACGGTTGAACGGATTAATTGAAAACATAGCCTGGGCATGTACAAGATTTATTAAAATATTTATGTGCTAATTTTTACTTTACGTTTAACTTATGAGCAGTGAGCAGTAATTGTTTTGCAGCTTGAAGTTTATCAGTTTAATTAAAATTCGACTTTACGACGGTACTGAATGGTACTTTTGAGAGACTCCAGCATCGCCTCTTAAGTTGTATCACATTAGGCAGAAGAAAATTTTCTTCAAGGCCAAACTTCTCAATACTAGATCGACCTTTTCACATCCGTAGTCCTACACAACCCAAATGCCTTCAAGCTAAAAGAGTGGCAGGTTTCAGCTTAAACGTAAATACAGGTATTTAATGCATTACAATTTACTTGAGGTCAAAACTGTCTGGCCATTTAAAGTGAATTTTCCACAAGGCATATACATGCCACGGGCGAATTTCGGCATTTTATTTTGTTTGTTTGCTTGTTTGGTATTTAACGTCCCGTTCACAAACTATGATGGGTATATTGGGACGCACTTGCAAAAGGAACACGTGAAAAACAAGAAGGAAGAATGAAGACACAGTAAAAGAAGAGAAAGAAAAAACAGAAATACCGATTAGTCGCCTGCATACCAAGCACGTAACAAAATGGGCATATTCCTTAGATTCCCCAGCTCACAGGAAAGTAAGTGTTTTGTCTACTCTTCAATTAGAGATTCGAAATATTCACATTTTATGCACCCAGCTGAATGACTATTTGAAAATATTGTAGAAAACCACTCAAATGCATATTTCACAATATGACCGTTCTTTTTATTCTCAGTTCGCATTATTCAAAACAGTTTTTAGACTCTGACATTTGCGGAATGGTAGACAGATACATAGTCTGCATGTAGTCAGAATCGTCTCCAACCAGTTATTTGCAATGAAATCGTCATAGCCCATGTAATTCACCATGAAGTCAGTCTGGCCTTCAGCCATGTAGTCAACTTTGCAGTCATACTCGTAGTCAGCCCTGCTATTCACCATTTAAGCAGCCTCGAAGTCAGCGTGTAGTCCGCCTGGTAATCACCACCGTAGTCCACCATGTGGTAAGCCCGAAAGTAGGCGAAATAGTCCAACATGTAGTTAGCTTGGTAGTCAGCCATGTGGTTCAGCGTGCAGTCAGCCCTGTAGTTGACCTATACAAGAACTTGAAGGAACCGTTTTTTTTGCATAACTCACAATCGTACAGCGCTTCAAGCAAATCCGATTTTCCAAGTTGTACCAACAATAAACACATCTCCATTGACGGCTTTCATTTTTTTCAAAATGTCGTCATCTCAGATCATTTAGCATTTAGTTTGAGAGAGTAGCTTTTCTTAACGCAAACCAGTTTATAAATGTTTTTCTAAGCACTCCACTTAATACTTCTTTTTCTATACCTTTTCATAGAAGGAAATTATCAAAAAGAAATGCTTCAAGCTTAAAGAAGAAAATTAAATTAAGGGGTGTCCGCCAAGGATTAGTTTGTCATGCAGATATTCAGCTGCAGTGTACAATACAAATTTTGTTAAACAACAAAGAGGAAGTGGAAAATAAATAAAGCCAAAGTCAGCTCTTCCCGATAAACTGTAACATGAATAAAAAATTATACTGAAAGGATAATAATTTTAAATCTAAGAATAAGATCTTGTAGAATCAATTTCTTTTTGGCCGATCTAAGGGATCATAACTTTCCCAGACCGATTGAAATTAGTTATGTTCTCCCAAAATCGCCACCTCGCACAGCTTCAAATTTATTGACACAAACACGTAGTACAACTACTCGTATGATCTCTCTGCACTGTGTGATTGGGAGTATTTGTGACTCCTAAATTACCCGTAATCTTCCAAAAGACAAAATATTTGGTACGTGAAATCTGAAATTGTCTTCATAAAGTCAATCGTTAAGTACTGGAATACCTCAGTTATACCACTCTTACCCATATTTGAACTCACAAAGAGTTTCATATGTAAATAGGAAGTAGAAGCCATTAAAATTTGAAAAAAAAACTCAAAAAGTAAGAAATATTGCCACTCATTCATATTGGGATTCATGAAAGAGTGTTATTTGTACTAATGTATTGGAATTCATTGGAGTTGTAGAAAATATAAAGAGCTACTGAAAAACGTTTAACAAAAGTAAAATATTCTTGACATTGAAAGAAACTATTAACTATTAATGTAAAATTACAGAAGATCTATGAAATGAGTATTAAAAGTGAGATAGCTAAAATTGTCGATATTCCAAAATAGTTGTTTTCTCCAAATACGTTAAAATTTACATTCTTTTCATAAACAGTTGGTCATATTCTTCAGCGAATAGTAAATATGTTTTAATGTACTTGACATTGTCTAAAATAAGCTTATCAAGGCTCCTGAGAAAGAGTTGTAACGCGCTGCTGAGCCCCACACTCTACGATCATTGCCGTGACACTCGATCCATATCTGCTCTCCTGCCAGGCATTCTGTCATAACGGTTGCTGAGCCTTGGTGGTGGTGGACATAATTACCATATGCTGTCGCCAAAACCGTTCCTTCGTGCATTATATTGGCGTACATATATTTCCCAGAATAGCTCAGAACTGATACAGAAAATATATAAAGACCTCTCTTTGTGCAGGTGAAGGTACTATTTGTTGTACAATAATGACCTCCGTAGTTGCGAATCACCAGATCGAATATGACTCGATCGCCATTGTTGTAATTGTGGTCTGCATTGGTGGTAGCGATAAATGCCACCAAAGGATGTGTATGCACAAGTTCTGAAATCATTGAACGTATATTGCAAATTGTATATTTGTCGTTGACATAAGGTATTGGTATAATTTATATAATGGCCAGGATGTGTAATCGGATAGATTGTGAAATGCATTTCAAATAAAAATTATAGTTGTTTCAACTATATCTTTCGTATGCTCAGTCTCAGATGTAAGCCGAGTATTTCATAATGTAATTATGTTGGTGAGGCGACTAGTGAAAGTTACTGTATTTGTCGTGACGCAGGCTCGAGAATAGTAATATGTAGGCAAGAATATATTGATATATATATGCTGACATGGCTGACGTGCACGTTGAACAAATTTATGCTTTCCTCTTTATATTACTTCCCTTACAGTCAAACGGTTTTTCTGCTATCACAGCCACTCAACAGATACAATAATAGAGTTCAGAAAGGAAAGCAAGCTTATTTTATTCTACAGCACCCAATAAGAGTTTGATTCTGTATGCAAGAGCTCTTCGTTGAGTTTATATTTAGTTTACAGTCTCACAAACAGATGCCTGTCTCCAGTTGAAACTATAAATACAAAGCTATATCTATTGTGCACAGAATAAAAATATAAAATTCACAAAACAAATACAAGGGTGGAATGCAATTTACATAAGAAAGGAGACAATTTCTTATTTTAACGTTAGTTTCATATTCCTTTGCAGACATACATATTCCTGGCACATTTTGGTCAAACACAGTTGCACTTTTTTTGCAAAACTTACCTTTGGTTCAAAGAAAGTTAAAATTTTATAATGTTTTAGTGTTTATGCTTTATGTTTGCATATTTCCATTTCCTATGAAAACAACGACAAATTTCACATGATTTCGAGGCCATTTTGTATTCGTTATACAAACAACAATGTTTCTGGAAGCGCCTAGTGATGTGTAGAACCATAGCAACACAGATCATTATGGCTCAATTTAAAATTTACATTGCATTGAATATCATACAAAATAATTATTTACTAACATACTGACTGTTTTGGCAATAACTACAAGCGCATTGAATGAATCGCAATTGCCACTGGTTAATTCTATAGAAAGTATTCAAGATTCACCTTCACACATTGATCGATATTTATTATTGAAATGTTTCTCATCCTGTTACAATACTCAGTGCTTATCAAGACATTTTTCTTCAGAAGCTAACTTTACGACAAAATAACATATGCAACAAAGAATAACACGTAAACAGTAAAGAAAAGGTAAACTAATTTATACTTGACTAGAGAATCCAGTATGGTGAACCACATAAGATATAATTTCATGTTTATATTCATCTTCTTTGGAAATGGAAGTTTCAACACACATTGATGCAGACAAGATTTATATAGCCCATTCGATATACCCAGACTCTTTGAGTTTCGGAATAATTAATATATTTTCTCTAATTGTCCTACAGTCAATGGACATAATTGTTCGTCATTTTACAAAATGGCGGCGCATTGTTATTGTTTTCATTCTGAATTCAATATCCTCTGGTAATGCAATAGAAAATTGTCTTACCTTAATATTTGGTCAAATTGCACTTCATGTTTATTACTTCCGAAATACGATCGGGAATAGTGTCGTATAAACTTTGAATTCGGGTTTGTGGTGTGTTTTCCCACATGTGTCTGATTTCAACCATTAGCTCTGTCTGGTTGTGTATTCGATGTACGGCTTCTTGTAGCTTTCTTTTGATATATAACCACATACTTTCTATTATATTTAAATCTGGGGATTGTGCTGGCTACTCTGTCGTATTGATATTGTTTTCCATTACAAAATTTTGTACAATTCAAGCCCTGTGAACCGGTGCATTGTCACCCATAAATACATAATTGTTTTGAGAGAAATGCTGTGCAATTACAGGCCAAAGGTTTTCGTCCAGCACATCTATGTATTTTTGACCATTTATTGTACCTTCAACTTCGGTAATTGTTCCCACCCCTTGATAGGTAACACATCCCCAGACCATTAAACTAATTCTGTGACGAGGTGTAGGACACACGAGTTGGGGGTTGTACTTTTCGCCTCCTTTTTTTCCAAACATAAATACGGTTATCACTTCCCAAAACTATTTGACTTTCATCACTAAAAATCCAATTTTTCCAATGTCCAGCAACTGACCAATGTTTTCTTTCTTTGCACCATTTAATTCTTTTTTTCTTGTTGACATCTGTAACTAAGCATTGTTTTTTGCTGGACCTCCGTTGATACCCTAAACTATTAATATTTCTTCTGATAGTTCTAGTACAAAATTTATGTGATTTTTGTTCATTAAATACACCAGTTATATCCACAAAACTTTGTCTTCTATTTGCTTTAATGATCCGGGAAAGTTTTTTTTGTCTCTTTCAGTAAATAATTTTTTCCTTCCTCTCCCAGTACGATTTTCAACACCTTTTTGTATTTCAAATTTTTTCAAAATACTACAAATTGTAGTCCGCCGTATATTAAAAATTCTTGCCAATTCTGAAGTATTTCTGTTGCGTTTACAACTTTCTACAATTTTTTGTTTCAGTTCACTTCCACATTCTTTCCTACCGGAAGCCATCTTTATATGCTAAAATTTTACATGTAAAATCAAAACAACTTGTCACAATACTTATAAGAACGTAATCTGCATTGATTTTACTATGGATACAGTCACTCATGACGTAACAATTACGTTGTCAAGTATTAAAATACAACGCCCTAATATAGAACACACGCGGTACCCAACGCGAACTCGTACAAGGTGACGAACAATTTTGTCCATTGACTGTATAAATTATTTCCAAATTTGAGAACATAGCCTGTATTAATCATTCTGTGCATAAATTTATTTTTCAATCGATTGAAAAGCGTTTATGTGCAAGAAACGTTTGTGCTTCGAAGTCGTTAGAATATTTTTCTCTAGAGTCTTGGGTTCAATTTTAATCGAACACTTAATTCAACATCAACATCCAGATAACTTTCTTGTAAAAGCGTTAAATTGCAAGGAAAATGAATGATTACTGAATGAGTTTGATTACAATCTGCTGCCTTATTTAAAATATATAATATATGAAATAGAAAATGTAGTTGTGCCATAGAAAATCAAAATCTTTATTGGTGGCTGGCATTATAAGCAAAGCTGTCAGATCATTGATTAGTCATCTGCAAATACTGTAAGGAAATTTATGTGACCGGATTGGAAATTATTCTGAAATGTATGTGTGTGAGAGATTATTTCTATTGGTTAATATTCTAGCAACATTCTTAGTTATAAAACAATGCTGATCCGTTGATCTATGTATTGTTTTTATGAAGTTCATTGGCTTTTATTTCAAGCATGCTTATGTTAATTAATCTGTATTGCTAAAAATTGCTTTAGCTTTAGCACTTAAATGTAGATACTTCTGTTACTAAGCCCCATTAAATATTGCTGAATTTTGATTTGGTGAGTCAAATGTAAGTTCGTGATGCCTTTCAGATGCGCTGCAGCTGTACTTATCCTTAAAATACGTCTAATTCAATAGCAAATGAACAAATGAAAGCCAATTTTATGCTAGAATCGAATGAGACGACAGCCAGTTTTGAAAATGTAGATACGCAAAATCCAAATTCACTTAAATCAGTTCAACACATCTGATAAATCGTGAGGACAGACTCAACTCTAGAACAACTGAACCGATTTTGCTACCGAAAAACAAAATTTAGACAGCAGAGTCATGATACATAATATACTTAATATTAGCCTGAGTATTAAATGTACAGAAAAATTCGCTAAAATAATGTTACCATGCCAGCTGCATGGCCGAATATTTGAAAATATCTTTTCTCTGACCTTTACTGTCCTTATCCAGATGTCAAGGACTTGTACGAGGAGACACGTTTTTAGCAAACGAGGTTTCTCTTCTCCAAAATGAGGCAAATTGGCGCATCGCCAACAAAAAATAGCTTGCCTATACCCCACACACTTATGTGGATCAAATATACATTAGGTTGTATTGAGATTTGATAAAAACTGTTGAAGCAATAGCATTTAAACAAAATTTATAAATGGACGGACAGAAGTGGAAAGCTATGGCGTGTAAAAAGTGGTCACTGCAAAAAGGATTTACTGTCTGTCTTTCTAAATATCACATATGTTACCGTGCTCCTTCTAAAACATGTACTGCCTCCTCTTCCTGTTCTTGTATTGAGATCTGAGATCGACACCACTGAACAGCTTAACCGCGAGCTTGATAGCTCAGCGGTATCGCACATGCGTTGCCTACTGGTCGGAATTAGCGTTTTCGTTGGAGTTTCATTTTAACCGGGAACGGGGACAGGTACTTTTGAAGAAATCTAGGAGAAGGGATAGAATTAGCAACTTTCCAGGACACTTATCTTGCCTGGTGTATGTAATATTCTCTTTACCAAATAAAGTTAAAACTAGACAGAATTCCGCTACATGGCGGAATTAGCCCACTTGCAGAAACCATTACAGAAAATATTTGTATTAAATCATACCTCAGTAACCCTTCATTATCGGTGCTTTGTTAAAACGGGTTCAAAATGGTTTTCGAGATAATAGCCAACTTCCGGTTTCTATTATCTATTAAATCGACCTGTCATTAACGGCACGTGAGGTCACGTGACCTTTGACCTTGACTCTCAAGGTCAAGATTAATGATGAATGTTTACCCTCAACTGAGTACGTTTCATGTGTTCGATCTGGGATTTGAGCAACTTTGGGGCTATTTTTCGTGATTAACAGCCGTTTCAAAAAATATTTTGACCTCATTGTGACCTTAACCTTTGAGGATCAAGATAATTTTTTTTTGCATATTTCACGACAACTCATTACCCTCTATGTCTCTGCCGTCTTTCTACGACAAACCCTGCAGGAGGAGTTTTCTGGAAACCACTTTGAGCTAAAAATAGTTAGGCCTCAATTTTACATTGACCTCCAAAGTCAAGGTAAATTTCATCGTCCTATGTCAAATAGCGTAGGAGTATTCTGTAATCCTTCGAGACGGATAAAAGAGATAAAAGGAAAAAGGGGCAGAAATTTCGAGAAAAACTACAAATTTATACCAATTTGCTAACGAAGTTTGCTAGTGGAAATAAGCATCAAAACAGAAAGAAATAAAAAAACGACAAAATGACGTCAACATGACGTCATAGCCGAAACGTTGGTTGATAGGTTGTTAAATAATAGGTTTTTTGCCTAAAAGTAGCCTTAGGGCGTATTTCTACGAAGCTGAAAGTGCAACCCTTTCCGGATATTAAGATTTAAAAACTGTATAGCATCAAAAGACGCTACTGATGACGCCATACGTCAACAATATGTATGTACTATAAATAAAATACTATTATATACCATAAATAAAATATACCATACTTGTGGCTGATTTCATTTTCCAAGCCCTATCATTTTCAAATGAGATGTGCGGAAGCAAAGAAACCACAAACAAACAAACACATTGACATAAACAGCATCACTGTTTGCTCATTCTGAGATATATTGCCATCATGGTTGCCTATATAGTGTAGACAGTACAGTTACTAATATGATGTTTAATACATTATAGCTTATACTGTGTAGCAGTACTGTCCATGCCTTGCTTGGAAAATCCAAACAAAGTAGACGAACATCAAGAATAAATATTTCAGGCCAGTTAGCTAAAAAAACTCGCCAAAAGGGGAACAAACTGGAAAGATGAGAGAAACGCATAGTTTGAAGTCAGTAATTAAGGTGACTCATATTTTGACACGTGTTAACTTGTTGCTTCGAGGTCTTCAGCTACGCCAGGATTAATGCACAATCCATAATACTGTATCATATTAATATAGACACCTTCTTTGAGCATTACCAAAACCACCATAAACAACCAGAAATGTAAATACAGGTGAAATAATATGCGGTTTCACAACATTCTCATAAGTTTCTTTGTAAGAATTCACATACGGATTAAATTATAAATATTATCTGCGTTAATTGCTCTGTTTATCGCTTACAACGTCTCACTACAGACACTAAATTTAATAGTAGATATTAAACATAATTTTATATTAGATATCTGTAAAATCTTATTTCCGATGTTCTAATTCAGCACAGAATATCCCAAATATTGATATCTGGAAACTGAAATTGCACTTTGATATCAAAACTGTAATTCCAGTTCTCTTAGATGTAATAGAAGTATAGTTAAATAATTAATCATTATACATTATATAACTATAATTATATGCATAATTATATATATAAAACTTGGCAATAAATGTATAACAGGCATTTTATAAATTAAAATTTGAAAACTTCTTTTTGAATATATATAAATATTTATTTGGAAAAAGGGTAAATAGGTATATAACCTTTTGCTAAAACCAGAAATACATCAGATTTTACTCCGTAAAAGGAATAATTTTGTTGTTCTTTTTCAATGAAAAGTATCTGATTTTAGATTTTCTAGCTATATTTGGAAACCCTTGTTAAAATTTCCAACAAAAACATGAAAACTAGTTGATTGTATGATATGATTGAAATAAAAACAGTTGCATTTTGGGGAAATTTTTGCAAGCAGGGTTTTCGTAAGAATGGTAGCATAAGGATCATATAAACTAAAAAAGCTCCATAACAAAAACAACCTCACAACGGAAATATAATTAACTAGTTTTCATGTATCAGCATTTATATCATATGTTCAGAAAAAAGTGCAGCGCAATATCTATTGGTACTTGGGACTTAGATAGAACTTGATATGAACATGTGCCTTTCGTTTTTTTGTTTAAAACGCCATGTAAAAAGAGTGTATTTTCTGCAAGCAAATGCAAAGCATTTAACACACAGCACAGAGCACACAGTTGCTCAGCTTTGTGCGAGCTCTCACTGCGTAAATAGATAACACGGCATATGCCTGATCAGTCGATAAAATCTTAAGTCAACAAAAACCAAACACTCCTCGGCTTATAAGACGTATTCAAGCTGTGTTGTTTGCAATATATTATTCAAGAAATAACTCATTGAAGGAAGTATTTTTGCGTTTTCATTTTTGTCATGTGTTTAATCAGGTTCTAGTTTTTAATTGACCCGGTCGCCGATCTTTGTCATATTTTCTCTAGAAAAACATATAACTGGCAGGGCCGATTTTTTCATTCTAATCATTTCGGTGATCCGGATAAAATTATTTTTTCATTAGTTGGTATCATAGTTTTATTAAGGACTAATTTGCTATAATGACTAATTTGCTTCTATTACCAATTTATAAGGAAAAGTTAAGATGAATTTCTCTCTTGACGGGCCATTTTTAGCATTTTTTCAGCTGTCCGAGCAAATCTGTTTTACTTTCAAATTTACATGCACGGTCGATCTCTTTTTTATTCGAATTTTCAGACCCAGACAGATTACACCTTTTTGCAATTTTAGTTATAACGACCGAAAGATGAGAAACAAGGTTAATTTTTTCCTGTCTCTGGTTGTTAAGAAAATCAAAGTTTATGTCCATTGGTACACATTCTGGAGGGGCGGAGACAGGGTGAACAATGAATGCGTCCTGAATATTCATGGATCTGAACACCCGCGTTGACTGAAGCTAACATTGAAATGCATTCATTGGTTTGTACATATCCTAATATTTCAAACAATGACATGTCAATGTCCTTTCTCTTTGACAGCAGAGTAGTCGTACACATGATGCCAGCAAGTTGTTATCACCATAAAAGTAATGCGTAATTATAATGACTCACATGAGACCATATATTTGCGCCTAACAACTCGTTCTCAATTAAGTCAGTTCAAATATGTAACTCATATTGATAAATCAAACTAATTCAAACAAAAAATTCCAGAACGTACTGTTTCTAATATGTTCACTGATACTTACATTAGAATAGCGATATAAAGTTGCTGTAACCGAGTATTCACAAATTATTCACATTATATTTCAATCAATTTCGTTCTTAAAAATAATGATTGTAATGATAATTTTTTACCATATTAGTATCGGTAGGTTCAGCAGAGGGGTTCAATTACAATATCATTTATTGTTTGATGCTAAAAAATACCAGTAGTATATATATATATATATATATATATATATATATATATATATATATATATATATATATATATATATATATATATATATATATATATATATATATATATATATATATATATATATATATATAAAGCTGATTCGATATTATTAAAATTATTTTCATTGTCGCTTATTCAAAACATATATTTCCAGCTGCACGTCATCCCGTAATCGTAATGTGTGTTCTTTAATATTTATGGACTTCTTATTTTTTGTGTGTGTTTAGTGTTAGAATCTGGTCTGGATGACTTTCTTTGGCCTTATCAACAATTTTCAAACAATATAATATGATATAAAACCACAACAGTATTGCTTCTTTAACTATCATAAAAAGTCAAGGTATTGTTTTTTCAAGGAAAAGCAAGGTGCTGAATCTTTTTTGCTAATATATTACAATCTGGGCATATCTCACAAATTATGAATACAAACATTTCTGTCAATGGATCTCAATATTAAAAAAGCAAATTGAGGTTGCCATATCTTGGTTTCACTTAGTGAATTACTGAGGTTCCACAAAACCTAATAAAATAAAATTGCATACAAAAAAATATGCTTAAATACGGTATTTGTCTTGAAGTCTTGTTAAGAGGATATGTAATGAGCTTTATACAACACATGAGATATAACACTTGTTGATTGAAATATACATCACAACTTTAACTTTTGGTGTTCTAGCATAAGACCATTTTCTTATGCTACTTGAACACTGCATTGGATGCGATTAATGATGTCATTGACGCAAGTAAGTCGCTTCTTGTATCATAAAACCATAGCATAATGCCATATCTGTGAACAGTTATCTCATAGAACACTCGTATACAAAGCTTATGCGACATATCTTTACATGTTTTGTGTCAAGAAAGTCTTAGTTCAGAAGTCCTCTTTTGGGGCATCTTCTATGCCAGCCATAGGATCTTGAGTTTCAGGTACAGCTGAAGTAACCCTTGATTGTTCTTCAACCCTTTGTGTTCTGGAAAGAATTATTTTGGTACATTCTATCATCAATAAATAAAGCTATGAACAGAAGAAGATACATGGTAGCCAGAACTATTCCTGCCGTAAGTGCATTCCATTGTACCACAACAGACTGATCTGTGTCTTCTTTTTGTAATAATTTTGATCCTCAGGACCTCAGAAGCACATCCTTCACTAGTATAGCTGTCCTCGCAAATACAGTTAGAAGTACCAGTGCACTTATTGATGTCAGAGTTTCTGCCATATTATCCGCTATCAGCGCAGTCGTATTGAGCATGGCTACCGTTGAATACAAACACACCGTTGTAGCACGGATATTCCAACTCGCATACATATCTATGCCTTTCAACTTTTCATATAATTCTCCAGCGATTCGGCGCTTATTTAATAATGACATAAATTATCCCATCCTTATCTTTACGGTAATTGTTATCCTATTCAAAATTAGGGGCATGTTCAACCCATTTTCCATGCCGAATAGTTTTTGTGTACTCCTATCTAGTAGGCATAGGCTGTTACATTTACGTAAAGTAGAAAGCCGAATTCCTGCTCATAATTAATGGTCGATAACCTTCCATGGACTCGCAATTACTTTGAGTATCGGATCTGGTTCCCTTCGAGTCTTCATGGAAATTATAGTGGTGGTTACTGGTGATTTGCAGACAGCAAATTTTCATCAAGAATAAAATTAGCACCATTAATCTTACTGTCATTTTGTTTTTTCTTTAGCTTGATGGACGAATATAAAATCTTTTAAGGGTAATTTTTGTTAAAGGAAAGAACAATAATTCTGATTTTAGAATTGGCAACACTGCTTGAATAAAACAAAACACAAAGTAGAAAGCTGCAAAAACGGACGTAAAAATGATTAGTACATCGATCAGAAACACAGATAATTGGCTTGGCTTCATAGCAAAAGACTTTCTAGTCCGTTTATTATGCTTTTTGAATTGAAATGTTTCACATACAAAAGCTCTCAAAGGGTATTGGCTAGCAGTATCATAAATCTTTCCTTTTGTAGGTAATTTTTAAGGAGCTGACCAAGAGCTGCCACAAGGTGAGTTGCCACATTTTTTATAGAAAGGTCTTATGTCTTCAATTTATCTATCTATGTAAAATTGCTTTGTTCTTTTTGTTATTTCTTTCCACAGGGGCTTCTGTCTAGTTTCTTAGGTACAATTTAAATAACATATGCCCAGAAGCATTAATGCTTATTATTATTGGCTACCTTGTCAATTACACTTACTCCAGAGAAGCATGTACATTGGCCTGTATATACTTCGGAGTAATACTTCCCCAGAGAACACAGAGTATAAAAGAACAAAGCACCTAAACTTGTGGCAGTTTCTAACAATTTTGAAGGAGTAGGCCATGACAAATCTCGTCATTACATGACAAATTGGATGGCGCCAAGCGGTCACTGAGAATCGTGTGTACCGAGAAGTGACCGAGCAGATTTCCACCATAGTGATCGATTTTCCAAACCGACTGATTTTAGACTTTTTGCGTGGAATCGCTTACAATATTGTCTTTTGACTTCTAGCAGATGTGTTAAAGACTGACTGAAGTAATAATTGCAATCCAGTTTTAAGGGTGTGTTGTACATGTCATTTATATTAACATTGACATTGATTCAGTCATTCCTGAGATAAGTTAACTCCGAATAGTGGTCTGTAATAAAAACTTAAAAAGGCAATGAATAATCACCGCTTTTATTGTACAATTGCTTTTTTCTTCAATTCTTTGATCAGTTATATCAGAAAAATGCTCTGTAATCGAAACTTAAAAAGGTATTGTTTTCTTTTATGCAGCTGTGATTTTAGCATTAAAATGTTTAATAGTATGTTGCTTCACCTTACATTCTAATGTTTGTGTAAAGGAATGCCATAAAAATGCTACTTAAGATGAACTGTTTCCAACATTTATTTAAAAACTCTTTATGATAGGAAAACTTTTGAAAAGTGTGGCGACTCACCGCGTGGCAAAACGTCCATGCGGCAAATACCCGCATGGCAACTCTCCGCGTGGCAAATCACCTCGTGGCAACTCCCCGCGTGGCAACTCTCCGCGTGGCAAATCACCTCGTGGCAATTACCGTAGACCCGTCAAACGCTTACATAAGGTACATTTGAAATTATTCCTTTGCAAGGCCAGTTTCTTGTTATTCTCAGTTATCATTATCTAAAACAATTGGTAGAGCCATAATATTTACAGTAGACGGATACCATGTAGCCCACAACTGTTCACTATTCACTTAGCCTCAAAATCGGCCTTTTATTGTACCACGTAGTAAGAATTGTCTCAAGACCTATTATTCACCATGCATTCAGCCTCATAGTCTGCCATGTAGCCAACCATGCACTCAGCCTCGTAGTCAGCCCTGATCTTCAATATGTATTGACCTCGTAGTAAGCCATGCTGTTCATCATATAGTCAGACTGGTAATCAGCTATTTAGATGACCATCTAGTCAGCCCTGTAGTCAATCATGTAGTCAGCTTGGCAGTCAGCCCTGTAGTAATCAGGTAGTCCGTCTCACCGTCAGCAGAGAAGTCCAACATTTACTTGGCTTCGTATACCTCCAGGTAGTCATAGCCAACTCTGTCGTTTACCCTGTAGTCAGCCTCGAAGTCAGCCTTGTAGTCTTCGACGTAGTCAGCCTAGTAGTCAGCCATATGGTCCACCGTGTAGTGAGCTCAGTAGTCTGCCATGTTATTCACCATGCAGTCAGTCTATAGTCAGACATCCAGTTCACCATGCACTGAACTTGGTAGTCACCATATGTTTCACCATACAGTCAGCCTCTTAGTCAGCTATGTAGTTCACCATGTAGTTTAACTCGTAGTCAGCTACGTCGTCCATGATGTAGCAAACCCAGAAGTGTGTGTTACTTCCATGTTTTATGGAGCGTGATATCAGCGTGATATTGCGCCCATACAAAAACATGAAAGAACCGTTTTTTTAGCATAACTCACCATCATCCAGAGTTTTGTCAAAGTCTTACTAATAATAAATACATCTACTGAACACAATGGCGTCCTGTGAGATCAATAGTTTCGGTGTTTGTCTTCAAAATGAATGCTGTCATCTCAGATCATTAAGCATTTGGTTTGAGAGCATAGTTTCTCTTAACTCGTAAAGCACTCTAGTTTATAACTCTTTTTTCTTAACCTGTCGTTTCATAAAAACCGCATATGAAAAAGAAACCTCTCAAGTTTAAGGAAAAGTTTAATTAACAGGTGTTTAAAAGGAATCGTCTGTCACATAGTCAGCTGTGTTGTGCAATACAAAATTCCCAACAACAAAGAAGTAAAGCGATTAACAAATTTAAAATTAAGAGAGAATTATTTTAAATAGAAGAATTGTTTCTTGTAGTATCAGTGTCTTTGACAGATCTAAGAAATTAAAACTGCCCCCAGACCGATTAAAATTAGTCATATTTTCAAACAAAGTATGTCACGATAACCATGTCCAGAAAATTCAAATTCCTTGACACTCTTACGACACCTCTGCATCGTATGTTTGGGAGTATTTGTGACTCGCAAGATGCCAGAAAACTGCAAAAGGCTACTTCAATTTGCATTAATTAGTAGAGTAAGAAAATTAAATAACTGACAATTGCCCCATTCCAGGTTTCTCGGTTACCTGGGTATTCACTCTATTGTTTCTCTTTTTTTAAATTTGTTAACTTTCCAAAAGGCCAAATACTTGGTGCCTCAAGTGAAGACTCACCAAAGAACGCTATTTGTAAAAAGAAGTACAATTCATTGAAATTGTAGATTTAAAAAAGCAAGACGTTATGCCACTCTTGAGATTAATCAGAATGCCATTTATACTAATTAATTGGAATTCATTGAAATGATATATTAAAAATAACAAAAGTACGAAATTGTACCACTCTTATCCATATTGGAGTTCATCAAAGAATGTTCTGTGTACTGATGTATTGGAATTCATTGGGGTTATACGAATTACGAAGAATTACTGGAAATTCAACAAAAGTAAAAAATTATTCAGACCTTGAAGAACTCTATAGTGTATTTGTCTTTAGGTGCTGTTGTTGACAACTCTTTAATATTATTCCAAATTACTGAAAAATTGAAAATTTTTGAAATGGCTAAAAACTGCCAGACATTTTAAGAAGCGATTAAATATCAATGCGAAGATACGGAATTCTAGGAAATGAGCTTTTACGGTGAGGTTAAAATTATATTCAAAATTAAATTATATGTTCAAAAGTCAATTGCTTTCTCCAAATACCTTGAACTTTACATTCTCTTTATTAACAGTTAATCATTTTATTCATTGATTACTGAATATAATTTCAATGTAAGCGACGATGTCTAAAATAAGCTTATCAAGGCTCCTGAGAAAGAATTGTAACGCGCTGCTGAGCCCCACACTCTACGATCATTTCCGTGACACTCGATCCATATCTGCTCCCCCGCTAGGCATTCTGTCATGACCGTTGCTGAGCCTTGGTGATGGTGCACATAACTACCGTAAGCTGTCGCCAAAACCGTTCCTTCGTGCATTATATTGGCGTACATGTACTTCCCAGAATAGCTCAGAACTGATACGGAAAATACATAAAGACCTCTCTTTGGGCAAATGAATGTACTGTTGGATGCATAGTAATGACTTCCGTAGTTGCGAATCACTAGATCGAATATGACTCGATTGCCATTGTTGTAACTGTGGTGTGCATTGGTGGTGGCGATAAATGCCACCAAAGGATGTGGATGCACAAGCTCTGAAATCATTGTAAAAATACACAGCAAAATGTATCATAATTATTTACTAACACGCTGACTCTTAAACAGTTTTGGCTACAGCTAGAAATGCATTGAATGAATTACAATTGCCAATGGTTGATTCTATAGAAAGTATTGAAGGTTCACCTTTACATAGAGAAAACTCGGTGTCGGTGAAATGTTTCTAATCTCCTTATGAGCACAAGTGCTTGTCAATAGAATTTTCTTGTTAAATGTCCGGCGCTTACTTTGCAACAAAAATAATCTATGCAATAAAAATCAGTTGTAAAGAGTAAGGAAAAATAAAATCATTTATACTTGCCTAATGAACCCAGTGTGACGATCCACAAGAGATATAACCTAATTTTTGTATTCATCTTATCCGGCAATTGTTCTAACACGCTTTCATGAAAACAAAGTTTATATAGTGCATTTGATATGCCCTTATTATGGAATAATTGATGCATTTTCTCTAATAACTCTGTAAATTATTACAACATTTGAGAATGCCGCCAGCATTAATTACTTTTAATTACATGGTGTTACTTTTTAATCGATTCAAAAGCGTTCCTGTCCAAAAAATATTTATGCTTCAAAATTGCAAGACTTTCGTTGCTCAGAGCGTTTGTTTTGGGCCTCTGAGTTATTGAATAAACTTTCCACATGGGAAAACTTGCAAAATGAAGGAAAGGCATATTTCAAATTCAATAAACTTTTCGTATAGATAACCCTAAAGTGCAAATTATGTGAAATAACCTTTTGGGAAGGCAATCCTAAAGTGTAATTTATGAGAACTCTTATTCACTTGTTACGCCCAGATCTTCATTTAAACAAGAATTAATGCATAATCAATAAAGCTGTATCATATTACCAGATATCCCTTCTTTTCGCATTAGCATAACAATACTAGTCCATAATAATTCACTATATCATTCCCTTTTTTTGTTAAGCTATTAAACAAAAGTCAATAGGTGTTGTTTATAGCTTTTTCACTGACACTGACTACTATATCTTTCTTTTTATGTGGCTATTTAACAGATTGAAGGTGGTTCATAGCTTGTTCAGTGATACATACATAAAGCTCCCGCCCAGTTACATGATAGGTGTAAAGTATGATGTAGCTTACTCATTACAAAGTATGTGTGCTATATTTAAATTAACGTCAGTCACATAAATAACAATTGCAAAGAAACAAAGGCAACAGATAAATGGTCAAATATTTCGAAATTATACCTATCCAAATTTCTATGATATTGAAGTATATGTAATATTCGGCAAAATAAATGTAGAAACGATATTACAAAAATAAAATCTGAAAACTTTTTTCTGAATATATGGCAATATGTATGAATCAAGAGATGATTATATAGACTTTTGCAGAAACCAGAAATTCATCATTTTGTTAGTCCTTAAAGTGAATAAAACGTCCATCTTGTTGTTCGTTTTTAAGAAACACTACCTGCTTTTTTAAATTATCTAGTTATAGTTAGTGGCCCTTATAAAAATATGAAAGTTCGTTACTTTCTATTACATGTTTGTAATTATCAGTGTGTGTATCTCGCAGTTGTAACATAACCATCTCCATTCCCTTTCACAGAAGTTGTTTGAGATCAAACTTTCGCGACAATAAACCAGTTTTGAAAAAAGTCTCGGGCCCAGTTCTAGTTTAACATTATTGTTATTAATCCAAGGCATTGTAATTGACACTTACAATTCTGGGAATGAGCTGGAATATGCAAAAAAAAAACAATGAACATTCATACAGAACGATCATATAAGCTAAACAGCTCCAAAACAACAAAAAGCTACATCAGAATGCAAATAAAATAAAATGTACTAAATTTCATAAATCCGCACTTATATTACATATTCAGAGAAAACGATGCATTACAATTGGCAATGTACCTCTATTTAACTAACGCTATGAATTTCGGTCAGTTTTGATAATTGTTTAAGTGATAAATTAGAAGAAACTTTTAGCCTTAATTTGATCAGTTAATTATTTACGTGACTCATTACAACAATGAACAGGAAAACTGATGTCATTAACGTAACTAGAAATTATCCAAGGAATTTAGGCCAGGATGGAAAATAGTCTTGTTTCTCATAATAATTTTTCTAACTGACCAACCGTAGCTCTTTGTTTTATTTTCTCTCCAAAAACATAGAACTATCTGGAACGAAATATCCTTCATTCTAAACACTTCGGTGACCCGACATTGACCAAAATTGTTGTTTCCCAAGTTGGTAGAGTGGTTTCCTTAAAGACCTACATGGTATAAGCCTTGAATTATCAATTTAAATGTTGCTACTTTCAGATGGAAATGCTAGCTTGGAAGACGTGAAAACAACTATTTTACGATAAATGTCTCTACTGAAGGGCCATTTGCAATACTTTTTTTCCTGCATACCGGGAAATTTGTTTTACTTTCAGCTTTTAAGCACCCAGCAGGCCGGTCAATTTCTTATACAGGCCATATGATGAGAAACAAGGTTAGTTTTTTTTCTACATTTCTGATGTAGTGTTGTTATGACGATAAAGCATATATCTATGTGTGCATATTCTGGAGGTGCAGAGACAGGGGCGAACAATAAACGTGGCCTGAGTCTTCCTGGATCTGAACAACTCTGTTTACTTAAGCTAACATTGAAACATATTCAGTTGGTTGTACTCGTCCTGATATTCTTAATAATTACGTTGTCAATGTCCATTTCTCTTTTATACTTGACTAGTCGCAAAACTGCTATCGGCCTTTTTATCACAAAGGTAGCGCGCAGCAATTATACTGACTCACACGAGACCGTCTATTTACGCCTTACCACGAGTTGTGAATCAGATTAATGTGTCAACCGTAATGCTAAATCATTCTGCTTCAAACTAAAAATTCAAGAAGATATTGATTATAGTTTGCTAACTGATCATACATTAAAATACCGATATCATCTTGCTCTAATCGGAGTTCTCACAGATCATGCATATTATATTTAAATTAATTTCATTCTTAGAAATAACGATTCTGATTTTGACCGATGTTATTCGCGATAAAATTTCTTACAATATTAGTAGTCTTAGATGAGGTAGAAGGATTCCCTTTCGATTTGATTTATTATTTGATCATTTCAAGTATTAAGACTGTGTATTTTACGAGGCTTGCATAATCAATTCACAAGTTGCTTCTTTGAAATGAAAGCTAGTGTCTAGCGTCGAAGCGAGACAGCGAGTTTTTGAATAAATTTCTCGTATGCTGTGACTTAGAAAGCATCTACTTTCTGCGTTAGAACTAGGACTTTGTTATATTATTACTATTATATATTATTATTATGTATATATACACGACAACTGGCAACAGGACAACTGTAATAATATAACAGAAAATCCTAGTTCTAAGGCAGTAAGTAGAGATTGCTCACAAGAGTTCCCTTGTTTTATTTTTTATTAAAACGTTTATCCTAGACCGATTTCGGTAATGATAACCTTCTTCAGTGGGCAACTTGTTACAAAATTTTTAAGTAGGAATTATAGGGGGTCCCTTACATGTTTTAGGATTTTAATTAAATCCTGTACAAAGGATGTAATTTCAGGATTACGACGATCTGTTATTCCATCCCTCAGACAAGTTGTTTGTCCTCGCCTCGTCATTTAGGGTTACATCATTCATTATGTATTCATTATGTATGCACCAGCAGGCAGCAGTGTGGAGAATCGCTCTCGTTGTGTAAGTGAATTTAGCAGGAAATCTGTCGACTTTTCTGATAAAAGTTATACAAGTAAAAGCAAAAAAGTATAGAGAATACAAATATTGAACTTGTTTGAAAGAGTCTGGTTAATGAAAAACAAACCACACATTGAAACTTTGAGTGATCAGTGAACTAATCAGTGGATTAACTTCAAATCAATAAATATGTGTATTCCGGTATTCAATGTGCATGAACCACCGTGTTGTACTGTCAAAAGGGGATCGCGTGGAGGGAAAATAAGACGCATTAGAACTGTTATAAGTGAAAGGGAATCAAGTGCACCCAAAGATCATGTCGGAATGATTCAAACCTAGTTCAGATTATTGGATCGAAATACAAAAGCCAGGATCAAGCAAAAATTGCTACACTGAATGCAAGGTCTCTTAAGTCTAAAGTGGATATGATTAAGCAAATTATTGCCCAGGATAACATCCAGATTTTAGGTTTAACCGAAACATGGCTTAAAGAGGATGACGCATATATTCCTAAGGAAATATGCCCAAATGGCTTTACACTTCTACGCGCGGACAGGTTGGGTCGCCCTGGAGGCGGCGTTGCCGTATTACGCAACGATTCTTACAAGCCAAAGATCATCGACTGCAGTCTGTTCTCATCGTTTGAGCATATTCTTGTTCAATTTCAAGAAATATCTAAATCGCTCCGAATTCTTGTAATCTACCTGCCTCCGAACAGCGTAAGTGAAGTTTTTATCACAGAATTCGAAATGCAAAAGCAGATTGCCTCTCCGGTCGCATTTCAAGTAATGGCCCTGCTAAGGAAACCTAATTTAGACAGA
This sequence comes from Protula sp. h YS-2021, assembly GCA_949752745.1. NCBI lineage: Eukaryota > Metazoa > Annelida > Polychaeta > Sabellida > Serpulidae > Protula > Protula sp. h YS-2021. Next base: position 80,142,593 of record OX457028.1, read on the forward strand.
ACGTTTAGCAATTACAGACCTGTGTCCATTCTACCCTTTGTAAATAAAATTATTGAAGAATGTGTAATACGCCAAATATCCAGACATATGGTTCGCAATGGCCTTGGGGAGATCTTACAATCCTACAAGCCTGAACACAGTACTGAAACGGCTTTAATCAAAATGTTCGACGACATCTGCACAAGTCTGAATAACAATAATATAATTTTTATGGCCATGTCTGTGACACGACCTCTCGGCTGCCTTCGATACGGTCGACCATCGCATACTGCTTCAGCGGCTGGAGGCAATGTTTGGCATACAGAGCGAAGCCTTGGCTTGGTTTCTACCATATTTCTCCGGTAGATCTATGCAGGTGACCATCCAAGGCGTTACATCAAACTCAGACTGGACTGCTCTGTGCCTCAGGGATCAAAACTTGGGCCCCGTCTTTATTCTGACTATACTCTCCCACTCGGGCCGCTTCTTCGGTTTTTAGTAATAGACTACCATTTTATACGGACGATTCACAACTCTTACGTATATCGTCTTTTGAAGAGTCTGACCAGACAGAGTGAGTTACGCATCTCAAGCACAGTATACGGGTGGGTGCGGAGTGGATGCATAAAAATAAGCTTAAGCTCAACCCTACTAAAACGGAATTTATCATCATTGCTAGCAAAAGGAACGCAAATATGGCGGTCCCAAGCATACTTAACCTTGGTGATAGTGTGATTGGGTGTTCCGTAAATGTCCGCGGAGTCACAATGGACTCGCATCTGGAAATGCAGCTTCACGTGTCCAATATCCGTAGACTGTGTTACTACTACATTGGCTGGATTAAGGAAATTAGATCATTTCTCTCCGAAAATGATGCCAAAATGCTCGTATATGCATTGGTCATTTCGAGACTTACTTTAACAGTCTGTATCATAGCCTACCTAAGCACCTAATACAAGGTCTACAACTGATAATTAACGACGCGGCCCGCGTGATTAAAGGAACTGGGCGGAACCGTGACATTAGTATAACGGACAATCTCAAAGTGCTTCACTGGTTACCTATATCTGAAAGGTCGAAATTCAAGATTCTTACACTCGTGTTCAAATGCCTGGACAGTACTGCTCCTCAATATTTGGCAGACCTTATATCGATGCGTCCACAACCTCCGCGTTGCCTCCGAGGATATGACAATCTCCAACTAGTCGTTCCAAGGAGCAAGAACAGAAACGGTGACCGCTCCTTCCGCGTTTTGGCTCCAACACTTTGGAACTCACTGCCCTACCGGACCCGAAACAGTGCCAGTTTCGAATCTTTCAAGCGTTCGTTAAAGGCATTCTTATTCAAACAGTATTACGAGGTCTAGTCTTAAACTTTGTAGTGAATGTTGTCTTAGTCAAAGTACTTTTAGCAGTATTATGTATTAAACTATTTGTCTTATAATTATTCTTATTTTTAGAACTACATCATTTTTAGTTGGTTTGTTCGTATTTTTATTAATCTTGCTATATTGTCCACTTAGAATAATAAGCAGTACATAAATGACGCGTTATAATAATAACTAGAGGAGTGTGCATAGCCCACATATTCCCCACAGGCCCCCCATCAGTTAAACACGGCCATCAATAGTCAATCAAGAACTGAAATTTTCCAAATCCAGTTGGTGCATTTTCATGAAAATCCTTGCAGGAGTTTTTAAGTTATCGTGTTAACAAGCTCTTGATGACAGACCGACCGACACGTGGTCGATCGCATATATTCCCCACAGGTTCTACCTGTGGGGAATAAATCACGTTTATGACTTGATTCTCGGCGGTAGGGCGGCGGCGACAGATTCCATCGACGTACGTCTGGGGAAAATAGGCAAGTAGGTCGCTTGCTCCCCCTGGCACAATGGCACGGAGATCCTCTAACTATTCTTCTACTTAATCTACCGTAGGTCGCCTGGGACTGACCCTGGGGCAGTCCGACAGCCGTGGGCACGGTCTTGCTGCCCAGTGGAACGCGGAAGACGTCAAGTTGTGTTGAGGGTACCATCGAGAAACTGCCATCAATACACCAAGTTTCTGAGGGCAGCTTCCGAGCCAAAAATCAGAATTCGACGATGTGTCTCTTTGCCCCACTGTCATAGAACAGGAACTGGTGGGGATTTTCTCACACCAGTCTCCGTTGATGACCAATCCTTGAACCGAGTCTGGGATCAGTGGAGCTTCTTTGAGGCGGCTGGTGCTGGATGGATTTCCTCAGCGGATCGTCGTCAGGATTCCAGCATCATCCGGTAGTTCGGATCTTACACCGGCGATCATGGCTGAGGGTCCGCACTATGGTCTTCTTGGTACAGATCTCGTCTGGACACGGGCCATGCTGGTGTCCCTTTACGAGTCGGGGCTCCAAGATATCCGCAGTATCTTTAAAGCACACCCCCCCCCCCCCCCCGCCCAGGCCCAGCAAAAAAAAAAAGTCTCAGTTGCCAGTTGTCCACTTTTTCACTTATTTGCCAGTTGTCCATTTGGATACTATATATATATATATATATATATATATATATATATATATATATATATATATATATATATATATATATATATATATATATATATAAAATAACCCAGCTTGAGAAAAACTGAAACAGGTTTTACGACACGGGTCTCGATTATTCCACACGAGCAAAATAAAGAACATTCTGGGCACATTGGTTTCTACATTTATTTCAACAAGCACTAGATAAATGCATATTATTCCAGGACACTGTCAACATCCTGATCACCGTTGCGCGAGAACACTTAAGGCAAGGCCCCTGTCGTTTAATAAGCGGTGACAGGTGCGATGCAATACACTCATAACACTTCAGCTCTTCGTGAGACATAAAGCCACAAAAAGTACACGTGACCTCACTGTGGCACCCACTCCACAAAGTACACGTGACCTTACTCCCTTCATTAATCACCTTCATTCACAGCCTGGATGCTTTTTTTCATTTGCTGTCTTGTCTTAAAAAAGAATGTTAACTTTTGATAACTGAGTCACAAATTTGTGATTAATCGATTAATTGTTTTAGCCTTGGATAAAAGAAAACAGTTTATAGATCTCAGGGAAATACAGTTTACATATCAAATCTGTCACAGAAACACAATACCAGTGTTCACATTACGCACCTACTTTGTTAAAAGGACACTATTTAATGCGCCGACGCGGTATTTAGACACCTTTTATCATCACATTGCTATACGGCACAACAGTAACCCGAACGCCAACAGCGGGTGCGGTGCCGTCAAATGAAACGTGATGCTACCGCGCCCCCGAACAGCACTTTTTACAGCGTCGTGTTGTGACCTGGGGTAACATCTTTCGGGTTGCCGTGTCTCAACGCTGAATTCATTCACCACGTCATTTTCTGAAATGACAAAAATGACCTAAAACACAACCTCACAACTACAATGCGCTTGCACACAAGGGAAGGGGAGGCGGGGGCGGGGCGGGGGAGGGGGAGGGGGTAGTGGAGAGGGGGTAGTGGAGAGGGAGGCATACGCACTAACATATCCAACAGGACGCGAACTCACTTCACTTACACACTCATAAAGCACACAAATCAAACACCCCCCTCCCAAGCCCGTCCCTCCCGCCGTACCTAAGTTTTGTAACGTCACTCACTAACAATAACATCAGCATGGACAAGGCCCATACGCTTAAAATTATCCATGCGAGATTAACTGTAAAACCAGCTGCCGAATGACAGTATCACCTTTCAACATTTTTTGTTCATTTAGAAATCATGATCTATGATTATATAATCTATAATCTAATCTATTGTCTACAGTCCAGCTTAAGGCAATCCAAGTAAAACTCTACACCATATTTATACTTTTTTCGAGCAATTTTTTCCAAAACCAAAGCCTGACAACCGAGCATGATCAGGTGACACGCTCACGTGACATAATCACGTGACCTGATCACGTGACATGACCACGTGATAATTACCTGCGCCTACTTCCGTCTTCTGGCGTTTAGGGCTCACGGGTACGCCTATACAACAGAAATGGTCCCCATACAATGTGACCCCGTAACAACCTTATACCTCTAACTACTTTGCCTTTTGAGGAATATTGTTACTTATAAGGAACTGCTGGATTTTGAATGTGTTTTTCTTTCTTTTCCTGTCTGGCAACCGCCGAAATCATTGAAATTTACTTTTTCTTCAAATACATACTTATTATTTACAACAATATTTAACATTTCTCAGTACTGAATACGTTAGTACAGTTAAGTATTGAGCGACAATAGGTAGCGGCGGTGATGTTTCGTAACGGAGTAGGGCGGGGGTTGGAGAAGGTGCGGTGGGGGGGGGGAGGTGCGGGGGTGTACAATACAGCGTGACTTACCCAGATCTTCCTCATCCGGCATGAACTTTTGTACATTTTTAATGGACTTCACTTCTTCTGTTTCCTCGGGGATCGTATCAAAGGTGGAGTTTCTCGAGTCTCCCAGGCTTATACTGTCAATCATTCACTATATTACAGCTGTCAATCACTCAGTACATTACAGCTGTCAATCATTCACTATATAATAGCTGCCAATCACTCACTACATTACAGCTGTCAATCATTCACTATATTACAGATGTCAATCATTCACTATATTACAGCTGTCAATCATTCACTATATTACAGATGTCAATCACTCACTACATTACAGCTGTCAATCATTCACTATATTACAGCTGTCAATCATTCACTATATTATAGCTCTCAATCATTCGCTATATTATAGCTGTCAACCATTGACTATATTATAGCTGTCAATCATTCACTATATTATAGCTGTCAACCATTCACTATATTATAGCTGTCAATCATTCACTTTATTATAGCTGTCAACCATTGACTGAATAGGACAATGTCAATCATTTACTGTGTTAGTCAACTTTCAATCATCACATAAACAGACATGGTCAACAATATCTTCAGTTTCATAGCTGGTCAACAATATCTTCATGTTGACTCGAAATAAATGAACGACTGCTTTGTAATTGATGCTTTAACTGTAAAGAATCGCAATATCTATCGACTCTTGCGTTGCGGTCAACATAGAAAAATTATTGACTTTGGAATTGACCAGTCAGATTACAGTATTAACTCATTTAACAACGTTAGTCATACGCCATGTTATACTGTCAATTACCGCATGAATACAATCACTCCCGTTGTATAAGAAAATATAGTCCCTTCCATTCCTTAAGAAGTTGCTCAACTTTGGGTGTTTTTGTGTTTTTTAAGCATCTGCAACACTTTACACCGAAATTATTTCGATATGCTGTTTTTTTTTTTGGAATATCCTTCATTACCCCAAGGACCCTTTTATGGCAAAGAATACTACTACATCGCACTGAATTATTAAATGAATACTTCCAAATTTTACACAGCACAACTTGAACAAGCCATCGTAGAGAGCACAGCCCTTACGCAGAACTGAAAGATGACAGCCAGTGTGACCTTTCTTTATATTCGGTCAAGGTCACAAGAAAAATAACGTACACCTACCCACTATAACAGTTCATCTTATACCAAACGTCATAGGAAATGAATTACCAGGGTGAGAGTGACAGCCGGCAATAGGCGGACGGACAAGACCCAAACCTATAGTCCACCTCTGGGGCTAACGACGTAGTTGGGGGTGTGGGGGGAGGGGGCTAACAATGGAGCTGGGGTGAAGACTATCCCAGAATGCCTTACTCAAAGTCACGTGATCGCCTTTTCTCGGGCACATCGAGCTCTACATCGGAGATGGGCATCTTCCTTTTCCTGTCCGCCATTGGTTGAGTAGGAGTCACGTGATGGCTGGCCGGCCTGGCCTGTTGGTCCCCGGCGGACGGCCTGGGCTGGTCCCCGTGGCACATCTGGCGGTAGTGCTTGTAGGTAACGATGCGGTACACCTCGGTGGATTTTATCTGCTGCAAAACTGTAGAAGCACAACAGAGCTCAAGCATGTTCCACTACAGCCACTGTCTGGTGCCTCCCCCACCCCCTACCCCCATCCCACCAAAAATAATCAATAATAAATACATCAATACCCCCCAAACATTTGCTAGACACAAGTGAAAGTCATTGGATTTCTCTCTTTTTTTAATCATCAGTAGAACAGAAATGATTTTTGCACCAATGGGTTATAATAGTGATACATCCTGTTCTGTCGCACCGAGATCCTGGTACTTGTGTTGAAGCCAATGAACATATCGGACACACAGAACCCTCACGTGCCTTAAGCTTCATCCAAGCACAATAACATGAATACTAGAGCAGGCCATCAATAGTCAATCAAGGCCTGGAATTTTCTAAGTCCAGCTCGTCCATTTTCCTCGGACGAACCTGGTCCATTTACAATACCGATCTGTGTTTGTTCCCATAGAAGCTACATACGAAGTTTAACTAAAATCCTTGCAGTAGTTTTTAAGTTATCGTGTTAACAAGCTCTTGATGACAGACCGACAGACCGACCGACCGACACGCGGTCGATCGCATATAGTCCCCCTGTGGGGAATAAATGACGTTGTTTAACTGTACCTAAATCCTTCCTGAAGAGAGACACAAAGGCTGATGTGTCATCTAACCAGTTCACGGACACGTTACCTGCAACAGTTCACGGACACGTTACCTGCAACAGTTCACCGTGGATACAGTCCACAATGTGGATGGAGGAAGGTAGGGAAGGGTTGGGAGAGGTTATTTCTCAAAGTTTCTTGTCGATTCGGCCTTTCACCGATTCGGCCCTACCAATTCGGCCCTTTGTGAAAGTCCATTCGGCACCAATTTAGACGATTCGGCCCTTCGGCTCTCGGCGTTTCGGCACCAAATTATCAACCACATGTAAGCTTTTTCTTCTTTAGGTAAGAAGTCACCTGGCTTTTTTTAGCGAGTAGAATGTCATAAAAAGTCATTGATATATAGTAAATCCTTTTAGTCTTTCTTTTTATTTATATCTTAAAACAAACCAAATTTTATACACCACAATTCCGCCCACTGCAAAATGCATATGAAAAGCTGATTTCGGTTGACATCAGGTTACAATGTCCTAAAGTCTAATACAACTGTTTGACATGGGGACACTCCACAATTTACACAGAACAACTCTTACAAAAATGGGTAAATGTTTTGTCACCCCAAATTAATGCTTGTTTTTCCAGAATTATAACTTGTGTGTGTAACTTTAATATAAAGTAAGCCAAAATTAACACTTTTAACTTCAGTAATCTATTCATTAACTCAAACTTATAATTGATGTGGCCCGTAAATACGCCCAACAGCCTTGAGTAGTTTTGAAGCGGACCTAAAAATAGTATTATGAAAAAACATGGTGCCGAATCAACCGAAAAGGTAAAGGGTCGAATCGTCTAAGTTGGTGCCTACCCCTTTAAAAATAGAAAATAATAATAACTAGAGCAGTGTGCATAGCCCACATATTCCCCACAGCCCCCCTCCCCCCTCCGCGGTCGATCACATATATTCCCCCTCTGGGGAATAAATAAAACATGGTGCCGAATAAACCAAAAAGGGCCGAAACGGTAAAGGGACGAATCGTCCAAGCTGGTGCCGAATCGTCCAAAAAGGGCCGAATCGGTAAAGGGCTCAGTTGACCAGACCCCTTTCTCAAACCCACAGTGGCCGTATGAAACCTTGCGCATTTTTTCACTGAGCTCGCCTGTACCTATCCAGATCACACATCATTAGACCGACTAATGCTGTTCCTCTGCTCCTGTCGTTACCCTCACACGGTGGGGTGTTTCATTTATGCTGTATGTATGTGTTTCAAAATTGCTCTTTAAAAAAAAAGGATGGCCGTCACTCCGCTGCTTACCACTCCGCTGCTTACCACCCTTCGATTCTCGGCATTTTAAGACTATTAAGTTATATAACTAACTGAGCCACACGTTTATACCTGCCTCCCCCGCCCCTTGACCCCCACCACCCCCCTCCCAAATCAAATGCGGCCCGCACTTACCGATGGGTGAAAAGAGCTGCAGCAAGTCCTGGTATTTCCATGACGACGGGAAGGTCACGTGGAACACGAGGTCTCTGTTTGGTGTCACTAAAGCCAGATACACGAGAACAACTAGTCACACTAATGTTGTTGTTGTTTTTCTTTAAATATGTAAATTCAAATAAATTACTTATTAAGGCGCAGCACTTTTACTATTCACCAACCAACATTTTTTCTTTAATGCTTTTTTATATAGGGATAACTGGTCATCATTTACAAAACAGAATGCCGCAAAAAGTTTCCCAACTTTTATTTCTTCGCCAGAAATGTATATAAAAGAAGGTACAGGAACACAGGAAATTCTTACCATCTTTCCCCACCAGATTCATATACGGAACGTCATAAAGCCTCATGAGATACAATCTGTGAACCCAAGCAAAAATACTCAACCTTGTTTTCTCTTCAAATATGCCAACACCAAACAGCGCTATTGACAATCTGGGTGGTTTCTTTGAAAAAATATCATAAGTATGAACTATTTATTTGATAAGAAAGTTTATATATATATAAACTCCTAGATAAACAAACATTTGGGCAGTAACCTGCGTCGTTATAGCAACAAATGACGTGCTTAGTCTTGTCATGACGTCACTGCATCAACAAATGACGTGCTTAATCTTGTCATGACGTCACTGCATTCAGTGTACCGTAATAAGGCCGAGTTATTGAAAGTCCAGTTCCCACAGCATGGTGACATCACACACACAGGGCCGTTACCATGGTTATAGCGCAGCATGGTGACATCACACACACAGGGCCGTTATCATGGTTATAGCGCAGCATGGTGATATCACACACACAGGGGCGTTACCATGGTTATAGCACAGCATGGTGTCATCACACAAACAGGGGCGTTACCATGGTTATAGCGCAGCATGGTGACATCACACACAGAGGGGCGTTACCATGGTTATAGCGCAGCATAGTGACATCACACACACAGGGCCGTTACCATGGTTATAGCGCAGCATGGTGACATCACACACACAGGGCCGTTACCATGGTTATAGCGAAGCATGGTGACATCACACACACAGGGGCGTTACCATGGTTATAGCGCAGCATTTTGACATCACAAACACAGGGGCGTTAGCACGGTTATAGTACAGCACGGTGACATCACACACAGATGGGCGTTACCATGGTTATAGCGCAGTATAGTGACATCACACACACAGGGGCGTTACCATGGTTATAGAGCAGCATGGTGACATTACACACACAGGGGCGTTACCATGGTTATAGCGCAGCATGGTGACATTACACACACAGGGGCGTTACCATGGTTATAGCGCAGCATGGTGACATCACACACAGATGGGCGTTACCATGGTTATAGCGCAGCTTGGTGACATCACACACATGGCCGTTACCATGGTTATAGCGCAGCATGGTGACATCACACAAAGGGACGTTACAATGGTTATAGCGCAGCATGATGACATCACACACAGAGGGGCGTTACCATGGTTATAGCGCAGCATGGTGACATAACACACACAGGGCCGTTACCATGGTTATAGAACATCATGGTGACATCACACACAGGGGTGTTACCATGGTTATAGCGCAGCTTGGTGACATCACACACAGGGGCGTTACCATGGTTTTAGTAAAGCATGGTGGCATCACACACAGAGGTGCGTTACCATGGTTATAGCGCAGCATGGTGACATCACACACACAGGGGCGTTACCATGGTTATAGCACAGCATGGTGACATCACAGACACAGGGGCGTTACCATGGTTACAGCGCAGCATGGTGATATCACACACACAGGGGCGTTACCATGGTTATAGCGTAACATGGTGACATCATAAACACACAGGGGCGTTACCATGGTTATAGCGCAGCATGGTGATATCACACATAGATGGACGTTACCATGGTTTTAGCGCAGCACGGTGACATCACACACACACATGGGCGTTACCATGGTTATAGCGCAGCATGGTGAGATCACACACAGGGGCGTTACCATGGTTATAGCGCAGCATGGTGACATCACACACAGAGGGGCGTTACCATGGTTATAGCGCAGCATGGTGAATTCCCACACACAGGGGCGTTACCATGGTTATAGCGCAGCATGGTGGCGTAAGCGAGGCCCGTGATGTAGGCGTCATAGCCAGCCTCGTGCAGCTTCTCCTTGTTCGTGTTGTAGCTGGGGAATCCCGCAGCGTGCTCTATATGAACAGAGAACAAATTCTGGCTGATCCGATCGTCAGCGGTCATGCAAGACATAGCACTTCGTGACAAAAACCTGTAAAACCTACTAGTAAAAATAGCTAAAACAAAAAAATACATGTACCCTTCCATCCCCCCTCCCCTCCCTCGCCCAATCTTCAATCCTTGCACCCACCGCCTATCTTAAAAATGCACCAAACCGAAAATTTACCAGGTCCGATGACTTTTTACACGGACAGCCATGAGAATGGTGGAAAGAAAGCTTTTCAGGCAGTTACGAAAACGCGATCTTTTCTCGAGGTAGCTGTTATTCGAGTTATTGTAGTCTTTCAGTTATGGGTGGGTCATTTTCATGTCGGGGGCATCGGGACAGGGTGTGGAGATCAGTGCGATGTTTACATAAAGTGCACGTGCACTTACCTACAGGCGGCGCATGCGCCTTAAAAAGCTCCTCCTCCAGCCGCTTCTGTAGGTCCGCGAGTGCCGTGTTGACGATAAGGTCCTGCCCCATGCGAAACATGTTAGCAGTACATGTGAAACACGTCATAATTACATGTGGAATACGTCGTCAATAAATGTGAAGTATGTCATTACTGAACGTGAACTACGTCCTCAATGCATGTAAAATAATACGTCATCAATGCTTTCAGAATACGTCATCAGTATATGTGGAAGACGTCATCAATACATGTGAAGTATGTCATTACTGAACGTGAAATACGTCATCAATGCATATGGAAAATTACAGTGAATCTGTCACATGACTGACTTTAAAAAGTCACTGAAAATTTGCGTGACATTGAAAAGTGACTGGTTAAGAGACATTGTGGGGTCATCGGTTCGCTTGCTTCACGCCCGTTTCTCTGTTACACAACTTTGCAAACACAGTGACTTGGAAAAGCACTTGGGCGATTAACTGGTGGGATTACAAACCGGGTGTAAATTCACTAATTTTAAGCTGGAAAAACGTGACTGCCCCTATTACTGCAGCTCACCATAAAAGGGCTCGGAAGAGGAGACTAATTTCGTATCAACTATCATGTAATAAACGAAAAAAAAAAACATTTTGCAAGCTTCAACACGTATTTGCCTAAAGCTTTTTTTCTCAGAACGAACAGAGCGATCAGCTACAACAGCTACACCCGATTGGGCCAAATGTGTGAAATTAAAGATGGACGGTTCGCGGCCATATTGGATTTGGCATTTTCACTATTTGTCCCATCCCAGCTTATGACATTAGGCCTAAAGAATTTAATAAAATCAAGAGAGAAATATCGGACACTTTACTGACTATTTCTACATTTTTGAAGCCTCAGAAATGTATTAAAGGATCCTAAAAGGATTTAACAGAAAAAAAACATCCTGGTCTTTTCTAAGCACTGTGGTCGTTTCGGGACTTTTTCGCCTAAAGTACGTGTGCACTTTGTAGGCAGATCTTTATCACTCCTCGCCAAAATCAACACCCTACAAAGATCATTTCCAACCGCCAAACTATACAATAATATTTAGCTCGAATTACAAGATATCTTAAAAACTTTCCAGTCTGTCAAGAGTGCGCTGAGTTGGACAAACTGTTACAGCGATGCTCATACTTGAACCAACCATCATATTTACCTTGGAAACGTGCACTTGACTAGAATTTTGAATTCATCGTTATCCTGTAAATATGCAAAACAGAACGTAGTAGGTATAGTCACGTGTCAATCCACTACAGCACCTCTGTTAGTAGTCAACAAAAGGTATTTCAAACAACGCGAAAGCTCTGTCTATCATTGATTTATTTATTTACTTATTCATACCCAGTCTTAACTGAGTAACGGGGTTACTTGGCCCGCTTGCTGTTAATACTGCAGCATACCGCAGCACGGAATTTCAGAGCTCAGCGCCCATTTGCACACAAGTTATATTTACCAATGAAACTTCGTACTTTCTTAACCATCTACAAACTGGACAGGGCACTGCGAAAAGCCTGCGTCCAACTGGGCACAGAATTTTAGGTGCCTGGCGTAAATGATGACACTGTAGTAACGGGCAAGAGAACTAGCTGACGGCGTGTAACATACCCCATGGTAATGTGCTTAAGTATTAGGTGGCAGCGTGTGACATACCCCATAGTAATGCGCTTAAGAATTAGCTGACGGTGTGTGACATACCCCATGGTAATGCGCTTAAGAATTAGGTACGGCGTGTGACATACCCCATGGTAATGCGCTTAAGAATTAGCTGACGGCGTGTGACATACCCCAGGTAATACACTTAAGACCTAGCTGACGGCGTGTGACATTCCCGTGGTAATGCGCTTAAGAAATAGCTGACACCGTGCGACATACCCCATGGTAATTCGCTTAATAACTAGCTAACGGCGTGTGACATATCCCAGGTAATGCCCTTAAGAACTAGCTGACTGCATGTGACATACCCCAGGTAATGCGCTTAATAGCTAGCTAACGGCGTGTGACATACCCGTGGTAATGCACTTAAGGAGTAGCTGACGGTGTGTGACATACCCCATGGTAATGCGCTTAATAACTAGCTAACGGCGTGTGACATACCCGTGGTAATGCACTTAAGGAGTAGCTGACGGTGTGTGACATACCCCATGGTAATGCGCTTAATAATTAGCTAACGGCGTGTGACATACCCGTGGTAATGCACTTAAGGAGTAGCTGACGGTGTGTGACATACCCCATGGTAATGTGCTCATTAATAAGCTAACGGCGTGTGACATACCCGTGGTATTGCGCTTAAGGAGTAGCTGATGGTGTGTGACATACCCCAGGTAATGCACTTAAGAGCTAGCTGACGGCGTGTGACATACTTTATGGTAATGCGCTTAATAACTAGCTAACGGCGTGTGACATACTCGTGGTAATGCGCTTAAGGAGTAGCTGACGGTTTGTGACATACCGCATGGTAATGCGCTTATAAGAGGTAGGTGATGGCGTGTGATTTGCCCTTGGCAATAGGCTTAAGAGCTAGCTGACGGCGTGTGACATGCCCCTAGGAAAAGGCTTAAGAGCTAGCTGACGGCGTGTGACATACCTCTGGTAACGGGCTTAAGAATTGGCTGATCGTGTACAACAGGTCCATCAGCATATTGTGGCCGACTATCACCTTACCCTGTCAAATATATTCACGGCAACGCTACAATGAGTATGGTAAGAAATTTAGTCTTCCGTAACATTTTCAATCAAAATGTATTTTTTTAAAGATCAGTATTGATTAAAATGTAAATTATGAACAGTGCTAGACAAGGTGCACCATTTTACGACCATACTGTTTGCCAGAAAGGGGTTTGGATGATTCGGCTCTTTATCATTCGGTTCTTTTTGGATGATTCGGCACTACATCCTTTGTTCGGCCCCTTACCGATTCGGCCCCTTTTGGTTGATTCGTTTTATTATCATTATTCTTTTTTTATTGCATTTGATGTTCACCGATCATCAGATGTTTATATATATTTTGCAGTAGTCAGATCTGTTGTGTGTTAAGTGTAGTGTGTTATGAGATATAAATAAAAAAGAAAGAATAACAAGACTTGACTCTCGTGCGTTATTTGTTTTAGTTCGATTTACTGTATAACAATCACTTTTTATGAAATTCTATTTGCTAAAATAAGCCACGTGAATTCCAACCTAAAGTATAAAAGTTTAACATGTGGTTGATAATTTGGTACCGAAACGCCAATTAAGGGCCGAATCATCTAAGTTGGTGCCAAATCGACTTTCACAAAGGGCCAAATCAACCAAGCAAATGACTTTCGTGAATCCAACGGCATCCTCAAGCTCGGCCTAGAGAAGCAAAAAAAAAAAAGCTGTCAAACATGTTGCCACGGAAACACAGCTCCATCAACAACCTCATACCAAAACTGTCAGTCAAACATGTAGTCACGGAAACACAGTTCCATCAACAACCAATGATACCAAAGCTGCCAATCAAACACGTCGCCAGGGAACACAGCTCCATCAACAACCACATACCAAAACTGTCAGTCAAACACGTAGTCACGGAAACACAGTTCCACTAACAGCCACTGATACCAAAGCTGTCAATTAAGGCTGAAACCGACTAGCAAAATCACACGTCGACTAGTCGGACCTAATAGTCGCGACTAGTCGACTAGTCGAAGGTTTATATATATACAAGAGAGCTACGAGTGGTGAATATTTCCCAATTCTCTGCAGCGTATCATCTTATCGAGAAAGAAGACGTCTGCGATAAGGAGAGCGAAGAAGGTGGTTCGAGAAGCACGTTTCCCTGTTGACCATGAGTCGGACCTGATCCTGGGTGCGGGAACACTAAACCCGAATATCAAAACAAGAGTTTTCACTGCGAATCAAAAACAAAAAGTGAAAGACTACCTCATTTCCAAATTTGACAGTACTGAAAATTCATCAGCTGACAATGCAAAGCGAGTTAAATTGGATCATGACTTAAGCGAACTGGAGTACTTGCTTGGTGAGCTTCACTCGTTTGAGCAAGACGATTCACTAGAGCCCGAAGTCAATCTGTATATACAAGAACCGCTTCCCCTGTGAAACCACTTGAATTCTGGAAGGCCAATAGACAGAGACTTCCAAAATAAGCAAAGGTAGCACGCAGTATTTTTATCCATACCGGCGACGTCCACCCCGTCGGAACGAATATTTTCCGTAGCCCGGAAACACGGTGGTACCTAATCGTACGAGTTTAGAACCGAACACAGCAGATGAACGGGTATTCCTGTATTCCGCACTTTCGTACAGGGGTTTCGCTAATGTGGCAAGTGGCAGGCCTATAAAGGAGGAGGGAGCTTGTGCTCTACCACATGTGAAAGATAAACCACAAGAAGAAAACGTCCCAAGGCTGCCAAACTTGGATATACCGGAAACATCCGAAGTTCCGTTGGTCCCTCCTATGCGAGGAAACTTCATGTAAACTTTTTCGCACTTGAAAAACATATGCGTGGACATGAATAAATTAAGGCGATTTATAGCTGAAAGACTGTTGAAATACATTTGTTCATTTTATACTAAAGTTTTAGTTTGTTTACCGTACATTTACTATGAAATTTTCTTGGGTATCTTCTGTCGACTAGTCAACTACTGATTTCACTATTAAAAAATAGTTGACTAGTCGACTAGTCGACTAGTTGGTTTCAGCCTTACTGTCAATCAATCACATCATTACGCCTCCATCAACAATCACCGATACCAAAGCTATCAATCAAACACGTCGCCGCGGACAGAGCTCCATCAACAACCACCGATACCAAAGCTGTCAATCAAACACACTGCCACGGAAACACAGATTCATCAACAGCCACGCCATACCAAAGCTGTCAATCAAGCACGTCATCATGGAAACACAGTCCCATCAATAACCAGCAATACCAAACCTGTCAGTCAAACACGTAACCACGGAAACACAGCTCCATCAACAACCAATCCGATAGCTTCTTGCTTTCGTTCTAGTCGGTATGGTGTTTCCGTAGGTTTCCTTTTTCCGCCAAAACCTTGTCACGCGAACTCCTCTAAGACTGCTCGGGCTAGGACGACCAAATTTGGTAGAGACATAATGTGGGATGTGTAGTTGGTCCAGCTTATTTTTCTTTTAGAAATCCATTAATATTTAACATGTAAAATTGGACATTGCAATTTTGCAACTGACGCCCTTTATAAGCAAGCAAACGCTTTAATTTCCCAGTTAAAGGAACTGGCATGATATAAGCCTAGGCGTATTGATCGCCCAACTGTCTACAATGAGAACCATCACAGCATGCGTGTGCAAGCTGAAGTTGGCTGCAGCGTTAGGGTTCCCCCCTTCCCCCGAGTGCTAAGGAGTGATAAAATTTGGCTCACTGACAGATCCGCATTTTTTAAACCGTGACCTCAGAGAGCGATTGACCATTGCCTCGAAAACAATTACGGCCAATTTCACAACTGTGGTCTAGACCTGGTTTCGCCAAACAAAACCTGGTTTTGAACTTTTGTCGGTTTCTCAGGTCCAATCTGGTCTCGAACTGGTCTGAAACCTGACTTGAGGATTGAGTCTGGACTACCAAAATGCCTAACCTAATAGGGGGTCGTTTCGCCAAGGTTTCAGTATAAATTTCGAGCACAAACATTATTGCGCTTCTGTCGTATACCCTTCACTTACATACACAGTTGAATACCTAAATAGAGTTTACTTTCGTAATTATATTATTCGATTTGCAATAAAATATCTTAGAAATGAACTTTCTCGGGATAATTAATTTTTGAAATTTGCAGCAAAGAGCTATCAGACGGGAACCCATTTTTCGGGATCAAAATAGCGCACTTGATCTATATGATGACGTTGATTTTTGAAACAGATATCGCTTTTCTCGTCAAGTTGTCCTGGATATTTTTGATAACTTTGGGGAGGAGCTTCATCCTTGTTATCATAAAGCTACGGACATTGACGCTACAATTCAATTCCGTATTAGACTTTTTTTTTGCAACAGGCAGATTTCAAAGGGTTGCAGGGGATTTACATGAAGTGAGTGTTTCCTCAGTCAACAGAATAATTCCTCGAGTAGCCAGGGCTATTGCGAGGAAGAAAAATACATATACAACTTTCCAATCAAACGAGGAACTGCAAGTCGTTAAAGAAAGCTTTCATGGTGTTGCAATATTTCATGATGCGTCCTTTTCGATTTGTGCATTTATTAATAAATTAATACACAAATATAGATTCAAGCAATTTATGTACATAATGCTTAATAGAAGGAAGACCTAAATATCGGTCTTGGGTGGACTAACACCTTGCACCCTTCAGTGTTATAAAACCTCTGAGAAACCTGGTTTAGCCGAACCCTGTCTATACTTGAGTTTTTGGAATGGACTGAAAGCAGGTTTCAAACCAGGTCTCGCGAAACCTGGTTTCGATTTTCGCTACTAGGTAGCGAAAACGGTCTAGTTGTTAAATGACCTTAACAGCAGATGAGGGAGATTGCTGTATACGTATGAAATAGGGCTGGCTGTGGTACTGAAATTGCCATGGCGACGCATTGGATTTAACAAACGGCACCCCACAGCCCGACATCTCCGTGCCCAACTTCCCCCTTCCGCCTCAGCAACCTTACATATTCCTTCTGTCGTTTTTTTCTGCAGTTGTAGCCCCCTTCCGCCTCAGCAACCTTACATATTCCTTCTGTCGTTTTTTTTCTGCAGTTGTAGCTTCATCTCCTCCTCCCCGCACATCCTCGTCACGACCTGGTAGCGAATCTTCTCATTTGTGCGCGTTTCAATAAGTATTTCTTCAGGAAACCTGCAAAACGTAGACAGTTTTTAATTAAGGTATTACTATTATTTATCAACCTTTTGTTATTTACTGATTCTTGTTTTTATTTATTTGCAAACACATCCCGAATGAATACGATGTAAAAATGAATCTTCCTTTCTCCTTCTCACCTGCAAGGCCGACCTTGAAATTTATCGAATGTCGTCTGTTATGGCGGGTTCTATTATCAATGTCATTTGCCCCCCCCCCCCACCTCATCCTCCTCCCTGCTTCTCCCCACTGAAACCTTCCGTCCATCATCACTTGGGCTTGGTTACTTGGTAGATGATCTATCATCTTCCCTCCCCCGCCCCCAACCCATCACCTGGTCTTGGTCACTTGGCAGATGAGCTTCCTCAGGTACCCCCCTCGTCCCGACCCCCCTCCATCACCTGGTCTTGGTCACTTGGTAGATGAGTTTCCTCAGGTACACCCCTCGCCCCAACCCCCCCCCATCACCCGGTCTTGGTCACTTGGTAGATGAGCTTCCTCGGGTACCTCCCCCTCATCCCCCAATCACCTGGTCTTGGTCACTTGGTAGATGAGCTTCCTCAGGTACCCCTCCTTCACCACCCCACCCTGCACCACCTGGTCTTGGTCACTTGGTAGATGAGCTTCCTCA
Source organism: Protula sp. h YS-2021 (assembly GCA_949752745.1). Taxonomy (NCBI): domain Eukaryota; kingdom Metazoa; phylum Annelida; class Polychaeta; order Sabellida; family Serpulidae; genus Protula; species Protula sp. h YS-2021. Next base: position 80,160,698 of record OX457028.1, read on the forward strand.
GGTACCCCCCGCTCACCCCGACCCCCCACCACCTGGTCTTGGTCACCTGGTAGATGAGCTTCCTCAGGTACCCCTCCCTCACCCCCAACCCCACACCACCTGGTCTTGGTTACTTGGTAGATGAGCTTAGTCTGGTACCCCTCCCTCCCTCACCCCCACCGCACACCACCTGGTCTTGGTCACTTGGTAGCTCAGCTTCCTCGGGTGCCTCTCCCTCACCCCCTAACCCCACACCACCTGGTCTTGGTCACTGGGTAGATGAGCTTCCTCAGGTACCCCCCACCACCTGGTCTTCGTCACTTGGTACATAAGCTTCCTCAGGTACCCCCCTGGCCCCGACCCCCCCATCACCTGGTCTTGGTTAATTGGTAGATGAGCTTCCTCAGGTAGCCATTCACTGGCAGCAGTGCCAACTCCTTCTCCTCGGTTTTCAGGAATTCGTCTATTTTATCACTGTGGATAACAATATCAAGATAAATTTCAAAACTGTAAGGTACCGTAAAGCCCCTGTTCATGGAACGCCTTTAAGACTGGTAAAATGTCCCACCGCGGGACTGTTTCTGCAAAATCGTGAAAATGAAAATGCGGACAATCCCGCACCTGATTCACTGAAGCGGGAATTTTCTCAATCAGATTGCGGGATCAGTGCGAGACCATACAGGCAACTTTAGAGATAGCAAACAAAGAAGAGATAACAGGAAGTGGCCGCTGGTCCGCCTTTTACGACATGCTCGTCACAGATGCAGACGTCACAGATATATGTGTTGCAGAGAATATGTGTAATCAGGCAATACGTGTATCCCCTAATTTTTTCAAGAATAACACGCATTCCCTCAAATCATAGGTGTCTCATCACACTGATTTCGTAAAGCATTTTAGGGAATTCGTAAAATGAAAAATGTCAACATACAATCATCTGTTTTGAAATCCATTAGGAGCCTTATTACACTGATTATCTGACTCATCTCATGGAATGAGAAGAAAATGTCAATTTAGTGTTTAGTCAGAATTTACTGCTATTGAAATCCAATCTGACTAATCGTTCAGATCACTCAAGAAACTAGAGCAGTGTGCATAGCCCTCATATTCCCCACATCCCCCCATATGTTAAGCAACACCATCAATAGTCAATCAACAGCAAATTTTCTAAGTCCAGCTGGTCCCATTTTCCTTGGACGAAGCTGGCCCATTAACAATACCGATCTGTGTTTGATCCCACAGAAGCTACATACATACGTGCATTCCTTAATTACACAGATTCCCTGTAACATATAAATACGTTATTTATTTTCATAATTTCAAAATCCCGCACTTTTCTGACAATTGTGCCGGATTTGTGGATTAGAAAAGCTGTTCTTTTATTTCTTTCTTTCAGATATAATTACAAGAGAGTTGCGTTTTATTATTTGAGACATTCAGGTCTTGAATTTCAAGATGACCCCTACACCTCCCTCCCCCCTAAAAAAATACATATATAAAGCACAAGCGGAAATGATAGCATTCTGTTCATAGCTAAAATACCAGATCAATGATCTCAAACACCCGATCAAAGAAGGGAATGCTAGATTTAAACAAAGCATAGGTAAAAAAAAACATGAGTGAAGAAAGCCACTGACCGGATTGAGTCGAGGAGCTGCTTGTGTTCCTCCGGTACGATGGGTGGTCCCTTGCCGATAGATGTGTCAAGATCCGTGGCAGGGCTCGTGAAGGAAGGTAAACCCTGCTCATCTATGCAGCGGTGCTTTTCCTCCAGCAGAGTGCGAAGCCGCTCCTCCTCAGCCGGGGTGATATACGCTATGCCTGTATACGAAAGATGTGCGCTATGCCTGTACACGAAAGAGGTACGCTATGCCTGTATACGAAAGATGTACGCTATGCCTGTACACGAAGATGTACGCTATGCCTGTATACGAAAGATGTAAGCTATGCCTGTACACGAAGATGTGCGCTATGGCTGCACGCGAAATATGCACGCTATGCCTGTATACGAAAGATGTATGGTATGCCTGTATACGAAAGATGTATGGTATGCCTGTACACGAAAGCGTATGCTATGCCTGTACACGAAAGCGTATGCTATACCTGTACACGAAAAATGTACGCTATGCCTGTACACGAAAGATGTACGCTATGTCTGTACAAGAAGATGTGCGCTATCGCCGCACACGAAATATGTACGCTATGCCTGTATACAAAAGATGTACGCTATGCCTGCATACGAAAGATGTACGCTATGCCTGTACAAGAAGATGTGCGCTATGGCCGCACACGAAATATGTACGCTATGCCTGTATACGAAAGATGTACGCTATGCCTGTATGCGAAAGATGTACGCTATGCGTGTACACGGAAGCTACGCTATGCCTGTACACGAAAGCGTATGCTATGCCTGTACACAAAAAATGTACGCTATGCCTGTACACAAAAGATTACGTTATGTCTGTATACGAAAGATGTGCGCTATTCCTGTGCACGAAAGATATACGTTATCTCAACGCTTCCGCCCCCCCCCGCTCCCGCACACGGAAAGGATTCTTCTCACCCCCACCCCACCAGCATCATGATGAACATTCTGCCTGTGCTTGAACCAACATACAGAAACGAGAATCTCGACGCCCTACTTGTCCTACGGTCAATCTCTCACTCCCCCTTCCCCACCTTTCAACATTATTGCATAAAGAACATTGACAGATAGACGCGAAAACCCAAACAGCTCCTTCCCTCCACAAAAAAATTTATTGTTTAAATAATAACAAAAAAAGCACTCATGACTCGTTCCCCACATAACAGGCTTATAGTTTTCTTATTCTAATGTCTACAATCAGTGGTCAAGTCTGTCGTTGACAGGCACGCCCCCAAACTAGAATAAATTGTCACAATACGTCCCAATACGCCCCAATACGCAGTGGTAGAACGCAAATATACGCAGTGCCAAAGTCATCAAACGCAGACTTGAACGGCGGTATGTCAAATCCGGCCTCGAAAAGGATAAACGACTTGGTCACTTGGTAGATGAGCTTAGTCTGGTACCCCTCCCTCCCTCACCTCCACCGCACACCACCTGGTCTTGGTCACTTGTTAGCTGAGCTTCCTCGGGTGCCCCTCCCTCACCACCCAACCCCACACCACCTGGTCCTGGTCACTTAGTAGATGAGCTTCCTCAGGTACCCCCCCACCACCTGGTCTTCGTCACTTTTTTTTGTTTTTTATTTATTTATTTATTTTTTTTTTTTACAAATAAAACAGGTAAACGTACACAAATATCTCTGGACAACAGAAAACGCCACATAATGAGCACCACAGCACTTACTCTTACCCAAATATACTACAGTCTCATTTATGCCATCATTTACAGACAATCACAACTCACATAAAACAATTAAAAAGTCAGTCACAACATTTTCTCAAGTTTGAGTTAAGACGCTTTTACTTTCAGAATTCAACGCCGTTTTGTTCTAAATTTTCGCTTTGCCCAACTAGATGCGGAAATTGCAGGTATTTGTTACTGAAATTTGCAGCAGACAAAAGCCTGCGATCTACGACTATTCTTTTAAGTATATTAAAAAGCATAACATCAACTGATAATTTTTTTTTATATGTTCTGATATAAAAAACATATTTTTTAATAAGTAATAACATCATGTTCATGGCGGGATCTGTAGCTCCAAACAAAAATTCTGTTTTAGTAATATTTTCCAAAAGCAGATTTCTGGGATCTATACATTTAAATAACTTTTCGAGCCACGTTTTCGTTACTTGGCATTCAATAAGTGCATGCACTATTGTATCAGTAGTATTTGAATTACAGAATTCACAAAGTTCACTGTCTCTGATTTTCCATTTTTTTAGATTACTTCCAGTGTTTACAATATTATGGACAATTTTAAACTGAAGGGCTAATATCTTAGGCTCTTTTATGGCTTTTCTACACAACGGTAGACTACCATAAATTGCGCCCTCATCTAAGCCTTCTTCTAATGACCACATTCCTAACGAAGCAGGTGCTTGAGTGATAGTCTTTAAAAATTCACCGTAGAATATCCTACTTTTGGCTTTAGAAATATCAATCAATTTTCCGCTTATTAGTTTAAAGATTTTGCTTTCAAAATTAACGACTGGCCTGGGAGTACCTATCACCTCAGATTTTAATCCGCTATTATTAATAGCACTTATTACCCCTAAGTACCTCAAAAAGTTTGTCTTGACATGGTAGCGTTCTACAAATTCGGTATATGAAAGAAAACTACCATTTCTTTTACATAGGTCATGAATAAAAACTATTCCCTTCTCAAACCATTCTTTAAAAAATAGGCTTTTCCCGCCCACCACTATTTTACAATTGTTCCATATTATCTTAGCACAATCATTGAATATAAAAATCTCTTTTGCAAAATTTAACATTCGCTTGTAAAACATAGGAATATATGGTAATTTCGAAGTATCATAGTCACATCTTAATAAAAAATTTAATCCACCAATAGGAGTAAAATATTGTTGCGCATACTGGTTCCAACTGTTACCTTCTACTATCCGCCATAGCCACTGAATTCGTAAAGCCTTTAGTTGGCACCCAACATCAATGCTTCTTAGACCCCCTTTGTCAAAATTGGCTATTGTCGCAGTATGCTTAACTTTCGGGGGTTTGTAATTCCAAACAAAGCAGTTTATCTCCTGTTGTATTTTTTTTTCAAAGCTGTGTTCGATTTCAGTTATTGACATGGAATAGATAAGGTTAGAGATGCCGAAAGTTTTAGAGATATATATTTTCCCAACAATACTGATGTCCCTTTGGCACCAAATTTTAAAAATTTGGACCATTTTATCCAGTTTCTGTCTGAAATTTAGATAATGCTTATCTTTGTCGCCTCTGCCAATTTGAATGCCAAGCATATTAAAAGAATCTCTTTTAACTGGCATATTAAGGACATTAAAATCTTTGTATCTCCAGGGACCCAAAAAGACCAGAATAGACTTGTCCGTATTCAATTTTAAACCTGACATTTCTGAGAAACCCCGCAGTGTTTCAATTAAAGTATATACAGATGGAATAGTTTTGAGCAAGCACGTACAATCGTCTGCAAATTGTTTTAACTTATTTACATCTTTACCAATTTTTATCCCTTCAATTTCTGTGTTGTTTCTGATTTTATCCCCCATTACATCTGCACAAAGAATAAACAGCAAACCCGATAGACCGCACCCTTGCCTAACTCCTCTGCTAAGATTGAACCACTTAGATGCAAACCCGTTATTGATTACGCAGCTATAAATATCAGTGTAACAAACTTTGACTAGTGAAATAAGGTCTGGACCAAAGTTAAATTCCCTCAAAACTGAAAACATGAAAGGCCATTCAATAGAATCAAATGCCTTTTCAAAATCGAGCTGAATTAATATACCGGGTTCTCCTACACGATCACAATGTTCAATAAGGTCTTCAATAAGGTCTTCATCACTTGGTACATGAGCTTCCTCAGGTACCCCCCTGCCCCCGACCCCCCCCCCCCCCCCCAATCACCTGGTCTTGGTTACTTGGTAGATGAGCTTCCTCAGGTAGCCATTCACTGGCAGCAGTGCCAACTCCTTCTCCTCGGTTTTCAGGAATTCGTCTATTTTGTCACTGTGGATAACAATATCAAGATAAATTTCAAAACTGTAAGGTACCGTAAAGCCCCTGTTCATGCAACTGGTAAAATGTCCCACCGCGTGACTGTTTCTGCAAAATCGTGAAAATGAAAATGCGGACAATCCCGCACCTGGTTCACTGAAGCGAGGGATTCTCAATCAGATTGCGGGATCAGTGCGAGACCATACAGGCAACTTTAGAGATAGCAAACAAAGAAGAAATAACAGGAAGTGGCCGCTGGTCGCCTTTTACGACATGCTCGTCACAGATGCAGACGTCACAGATATATGTGTTGCAGAGAATATGTGTAATCAGGCAATACGTGTATCCCCTAAACTTTTCAAGGATAACACGCATTCCCTCAAATCATAGGTGTCTCATCACACTGATTTCCTAAAGCATTTTAGGGAATTCGTGTAATGAAAAATGTCAACATACAATCATCTGTTTTGAAATCCATTAGGAGCCTTATTACACTGATTACCTGACTCATCTCATGGAATGAGAAGAAAATGTCAATTTTCAGGCACGCCCCCAAACTAGAAAAAATTGTCACAATACGTCCCAATACGCCCCAATACGCAGTGGTATAACGCAAATATACGCAGTGCCAAAGTCATCAAACGCAGACTTGAACGGCGGTATGTCAAATCCGGCCTCGAAAAGGATAAACGACTTGGTCACTTGGTAGATGAGCTTAGTCTGGTACCCCTCCCTCCCTCACCTCCACCGCACACCACCTGGTCTTGGTCACTTGTTAGCTGAGCTTCCTCGGGTGCCCCTCCCTCACCACCCAACCCCACACCACCTGGTCCTGGTCACTTAGTAGATGAGCTTCCTCAGGTACCCGCCCACCACCTGGTCTTCGTCACTTGGTACATGAGCTTCCTCAGGTACCCCCCTGCCCCCGACCCCCCCCCCCCCAATCACCTGGTCTTGGTTACTTGGTAGATGAGCTTCCTCAGGTAGCCATTCACTGGCAGCAGTGCCAACTCCTTCTCCTCGGTTTTCAGGAATTCGTCTATTTTGTCACTGTGGATAACAATATCAAGATAAATTTCAAAACTGTAAGGTACCGTAAAGCCCCTGTTCATGCAACTGGTAAAATGTCCCACCGCGTGACTGTTTCTGCAAAATCGTGAAAATGAAAATGCGGACAATCCCGCACCTGGTTCACTGAAGCGAGGGATTCTCAATCAGATTGCGGGATCAGTGCGAGACCATACAGGCAACTTTAGAGATAGCAAACAAAGAAGAAATAACAGGAAGTGGCCGCTGGTCGCCTTTTACGACATGCTCGTCACAGATGCAGACGTCACAGATATATGTGTTGCAGGGAATATGTGTAATCAGGCAATACGTGTATCCCCTAAACTTTTCAAGGATAACACGCATTCCCTCAAATCATAGGTGTCTCATCACACTGATTTCTTAAAGCATTTTAGGGAATTCGTGTAATGAAAAATGTCAACATACAATCATCTGTTTTGAAATCCATTAGGAGCCTTATTACACTGATTACCTGACTCATCTCATGGAATGAGAAGAAAATGTCAATTTTCAGGCACGCCCCCAAACTAGAAAAAATTGTCACAATACGTCCCAATACGCCCCAATACGCAGTGGTATAACGCAAATATACGCAGTGCCAAAGTCATCAAACGCAGACTTGAACGGCGGTGTGCCAAATCGGGCCTCGAAAAGGATAAACGACTTTACCGAAATCAGTGTAAACTGGTGAGTTCATTTGTGTAATGAAGCCAAATCGGAATTTTATTCAGTTCAAGTTCTCGACTCACAATATGATCAAAACGACTATTTAACGTAATAAAGGAGCTTCTAGGTTGGTCTAAGTCTAGCACGCTCCCAACAAATATTGAACAGGAAGTCATGCCTAACATATTCTGCGAGTTTTTCTTGGATAAAATATTAAAATTAGAAATGTTATTTCTTGTAAAGATCGCTCAAAAATTTTTGAAGAATTTCGTGAACTCAGTGGTTTATTCTGTAGCTCAAAACTGTCTGAATTTAGACCTGTTACCAAAGTAGAACTAAAACGTATTATTGAAAAGTCATCCCCGGCTACCTGCTCGCTTGATCCACTTTCGTCACGGTTGCTGAATGTGTGTAGTAATTAATTTTTGGATATTCGTCCGAGCATTGTGAAAGTGTGCCCTCGTCGTACCTCTTCTCAAGAAAGATAGTTTGGATCCAGATATTTTGAAAAAACTACCTTCCTGTTATATTTCCAAAATCGTTGAACGTGTAGTAGCAGCTCGGTTGAATCACACACAATCTTTTGGATAAATATCAGTCAGCCTATCGCATGTTCTGTTCCACCGAAACTGCACTGTTACGAGTTCAGAGTGATGTCATGGACGCTCTTGACAGGAAGTCTATGGTTGCACTAGCGATGTTAGATCTTTCGATACCATTGACCACGACAGGGCTTTACGTTAACTTTTTTCGGCACCTCCCCGGTGGGGCAAGTAGATTTTAAATCTACCTGCCCCACCAGCACTCTTACCTGCCCCACCTTTTGTCTCCTCTGTTGGACAGTTTTAAGATTTTGATTTTGATTTTACATATTGTTCTTCAATTATTGTATCACAAGTGACGGACGCTACATTTGATGCATATCCAGACACAGTCCAGTACCCACATAGAAACTGGAAACGTGCCAGTGGGTAGTATGCAGGTCAAAAGCAGCTAGCGGACACCGATCAATGACTACAGTCGCCTACTTGTCAAGTATGTTGTTAAGGTATTACGTCACGCCACGACCCCCGAACGGATCTACATGCTACGTGGGGCAGCTAACCGGGCGAGTCTACCTGCCCCACCAGGCCTTTCACCTGCCCTGGCAGGTGGGGCAGTCGTTAATGTAAAGCCCTGCGACGATACGCTGTTCACACGTCTATACCACCACTTTGGAGTAAGCGATCATGCTTTAGCATGGTTTAAGTCCTACTTACGTAACCGAACTCAGACTGATCGCGAGTGGTTTTACCTCATCAACTGCTACCCTCAGTCATGGCGTGCCCCAGGGCTCTGTTTTAGGCCTATTTTATTCACCGTTTATGTTTCTCCACTGGCAGATATAGCTAGTAAATTTATCGTTAAATATCATTTCTGATGATTCTCAAATTTATATTACTTTTGATCACAAAAAGGACACTGCTAAGGCTATCAATACGATTGAAGAATGTATCCTGGCTTTCACGAAATGGATGTGTGCCAACGATGACAAGACTCAACTGATTTTATTTGGCTCAAAATGTAATTTCTCGCGACTTGTGGGTATTGAAATCAATATTGAATCTACAGTTATTTCATCCGAACCTACAGTGAAAAATCTGGGTGATATGTTAGATAATTCGCTAACCATGGATAAATTTTCTGCATTGTTTAACCTAGCGCAGTAGCGTAGAAATAAGAGAACCACCGCACTTTTTTGGTAAGAGAACCACCGCACTTTTTGCGGTGGAAGTCTTAAGAGTTCCACCGCACTTTTTGCGGCAGAACTCTTAAGAGTTCCACCGCACTTTTTGCGGCAGAACTGTGCGCGTGACGAAAGAAAACGTCATTAGATGCAAGGATTGCGATTGCGAGCGAAAGTGTGTTTCCGGTGAAACGTTGTACGTTGTGTACGTTGTGTACGTTGTGTATGGTTTTTTTAAAGCATTTCCCACACATTCTCATGCATACACATAGCGGTGAAATTCCTGTTGATGTTGAGACTGAAAATCCCTCCATGTTTCATAGAGGAACGCCTGGTAGTCGACATATACCTCTTCCCATAAATCGGCATCCTTCTTTGAGAAATGATAAGCCGCCAGGCGTTCCTCAGTGAAAAATTCTTTCTTAAACTGCATATTATTTTTTCGACACGTCTGCTCTCTACAAAAAGTTCGAAAGCTCTGCAGGCGGAGATGACGAAATGTGTGTATGTGACGAAATGATGTGTGAAACGTCAGACCACCCCCCCCACCCTCCTTGTCAATACACAGAGTATTGACGACCACCCCCCCCCCCCACCCCTCCCCAAGAATCTGTGTCGACCACCCCCCCCCCCACCCCTCCCCTAGAACAGAGTAACAGAGTAACAGAGTATTACAGAGACGACGAGGACCCTCCCTCCCCCCCCCCTACCACCAAAGAAGAGTTAAAAATCTTTTTTTTCCAAAAAGAAACTCATGTTAGTATGTTTAAAAGCATTTTCCACACATTTTTCTTGACGAAATGGATGGCAGTGTAAATGAAACGTCATTTGTGCAGTTGTCGATGTGATTATGGGATTTGAAATAACAGCTTCCGCTGAAGCGCTGATGAAGCGCTGTACCACCCACCCACACCCCTCCCTCCCCAAGAACAGAATTTGTGTCGACGTCAGACCACCCTCCCCCCTCCCCAAGAACAGAGTATGTGTCGACGTCAGACCACCCTCCCCCCCCCCCCCCAAGGATCGTGATATGGCTCACTTCAAGAGTGTATATAACTTTAAAACTACTTGGTTGATTTATATGAAAATTTCACTGTTTGATTCAGTTTTGTGTAAAGTTTTGTTATAAAGTGGTTACAGGCTATTTGCACCGGTGGCTGTATGCATAATGTGACATGCCGCCATTTTAACTTTGTAAAAAGTGCAAAAAGTGGGAATAACTTTCGGTATAGTTGACCGATTTGCATGAAAATTTCACTGTTTGATTCAGTTTTATATCTAGTTTTATTATAAAGTAGTCATGTGCTATTTGTGCAGCTGGCTGTATGCATATTTGTAACATGCCGCCATTTTAACTTTATAAAAAGTGTGATAACTTTCGTTATACTTGACCGATTTGCATGAAAATTTCACTGTTTGATTCAGTTTTATATCTAGTTTTATTATAAAGTAGTCATGTGCTATTTGTGCAGCTGGCTGTATGCATATTTGTAACATGCCGCCATTTTAACTTTATAAAAAGTGTGATAACTTTCGTTATACTTGACCGATTTGCATGAAAATTTCACTGTTTGATTCAGTTTTATATCTAGTTTTATTATAAAGTAGTCATGTGCTATTTACGCAGCTGGCTGTATGCATTTTTTGTAACATGCCGCCATTTTAACTTTGCAAAAAAAGTGGAAAAAATTGGGATAACTTCCGTTATAGTTGATCGATTTAAATGAAAATTTCACCGTTGGATTCAGTTTGATGTCTTAGTTTACAGTAGTTTGTGCATAGGTGGGTTGTTGGAATGGCGCGCGCCCACCATTCAAACATGTGTTTGAATTATTTTTACGTCAAACTATTGTTCAACAAGTTGTTTAGCAATTGTACAACAAGCTGTTGTTCAACATGTTCAACAACATGTTCAACAAGTTGAACATGTTGAACATGTTCAACATGTTGTTGCACAAGTTGAACATGTTGAACATGTTGAACATGTTCAACTTGTTCAACAACATGCTGTTTAACAAGTTGTTGTTCAACAAGTTGTAGTTCAAGCAAAGAAAAAACAAGACATATGTTGAATAGGTTTATTAATACAATTAAATACACTTAAATACACTTAAATACATGCAGCCTAAATCTATAACAATATTACAATATTTGTTGATTTACAAAGTCTTTATTATAAAGTTTAGTCAAATTAAGTCTATTTTTCTTCATCTGCTTCACTGTCATCCATATCACTTTCTTCATCGCTGCTTTCATCTTCCTCCTCATCTAGAAGCTCCTCAAAGAATGCGTCGTTTCTTCTTATAGCCGCCTTTAGTGCCTTTGAATACTCGTAATGTTTTTCATCAACAAAGTAATTAAAGTCTTCTAAAATGGTTTGATAATGTTCGTTTTGTTCTAGACGTTGGGTATATTTGAATAGTCTCATAAACAGTTGTTTAAGTCGGCGCTTATAAATGGGTCGAAAGTCATCACTTGCTATTTCACGCGCATCTTCAAGCCCTTGTTCTTCATATTCTGAAACCTTTTTTGAAATTTGGTATCATATTCATCGTAGACTTCTTGAACCATATCATACCAAACAGAGTCTGTTTCTGACTCACTTTCAGAGTCTTACATCTCCATCATAATCCTCTGGATAATCCTGTAAAAAAATTTTCCAGAATCTAACACGTATGTCAGAATCATGTCCAATCACCATCACTTCAACATTATATTCAAGATAACTTTTAAATCCAGGTTCAAGCGGTATGTTTTGAAAGTCTTTCCACACCTCAGGTTTAAACCGATAGGCAGAATTTATCATCACTTCATTCGTATTATTCACGGCGAAATAAACAACATCGTTAAACATGAGTACGCTCATGATGACAGTACCTTCTTATGCGCTGTCCTCTTGTCTGCGAAGCCTTTTATCCACTTCTTTCACCTGCTTCTTCAGCATTTTCTATTCAGGTATGGTCGGCAAAATTCCTGTTTTCGTAGGACGGTTTCTTCCAGTCCCCTCGTCTCTGAGGTATTTGCGAATGTTCACCACTCCTTCATTGCTTTGTTTCATAATCTTGATATACTTTCCATTGCCTAGAGAAAGCATTCCCTCCCACGACTGTGGTGGTGTTGGTGTCGTCTCCACTTTCAATTTCTTGATGGTGGTGGTATTGTCAGGATTTTTCACTTTCAAGTCTTTAACTGTATCAGCAATAGTATCCATATCCGTTGCAGATCTTTTCCGATTCATGTTCACGCTTCAGTGTTCACACCTCAACTAACTCTCAAGTTGGAGAGTCTACCCCTTATATACTGTAATGTCCATGCGCTAAAGTGGAATAGCCATCATTCAGCACATATCGCTTGTCGTCATAGGGGGAGAGAGCCACTTTCCTCATCTTCTCCGAGAAAAGTTGTGGTCATGACTTCGAATGATGTGTCCTATAGCCATAGTTTGAATTTGGTTGAACAAACTGTCTCTATACTGCTTATGTTTCATACGTCTTTGACACACGTGAATGATGCCTTTGGCCGTACGTTTTTCTTTCCCGGCACACATCATGCTATACATTTTCGGTCGAAGTCCAACAAACTCTTCAATGGGGATGCCCGCCGTCTCATCTTTCATTTTCCCAAGCACATTTTTGTTCACGTTGAAATGCAGGAAATGATCTGACGGGTAGTCACTTGTGTCGAACTGGTCAGCATTTTCCGGCATATCCTTGTAGATATCGTTCGTTTCTATGTCGTAACATAGACTGTCGGTGTCGCTGAACAACAGCTTGGCGTCGGGATACTTGGTCATGATGTAGTTGTAATGAAAGTGAAACATGAGCACTTTGCTGAGGTCGAGGATGGTGAAGCTGATTCGAATGGGTTTATCCAGAAGCAGATCCACTTTGCGTGAATGTACAGAGGTCAAATTTTCGTTGAAATTTTTGAATTTGTGGAAAGAAGGTTTGGCTACAAGTTTCTTGAACCGCTTTTCCTGGTGAACGAGTTCAACATTGATGCACTTTCTCACATTTTCCATTGTTTTACCAAACACAGAGTTGTTCATGAGTTTGAAGAAGTCTTTCACAAACAGGTTCTTGGCCAACTTTCTCTTTTTCGTGTTCAAGGAGATGTATTTCCCCAACCATTTGCTCTGTGCAAACATGATGGCACGATGCACCTTAGTGACTTGCAACAACAGTGAGACATATTGCTGTAAATTTCTATAATGAAGCACATATTTCTTCTTGTCACATAAGTTGGGAACGAGCTTTTCACTAGGTTTGTCTGTCATATTTAAATCTTTCCGTAGCTTCTGACTATGCTCTGATAATTCTCCCACTTTGATACTTTTCCGTTCTGGGGCCAATGGGTAGTGATTATGACGATCATGAATGGTCTGTGGGTATTCTAAATCCACCTCTAAAATGTACCCAATCTCGTAATCTTCATCCACATCCATAAAGTCAACGGATTCTGGCTCGCTCACCCACATAAATCCACTTTCCGGCATGCTTTGCGACATGGCCCAACCATACAAGTTGTTTGCATCCAGGTACACCAGGTAGTTGGTTGGTTTCGTTGATCGTAATCTGCTACGTAAGGGTTATTTGCTTTCGCATACTTGTGTGTGATGACAGATATTCCTCCACGTTGACCTTGTTCAACCATTTGATACATGTCAATGTCATTGATCAATTCCAACTTCACCTTTATCGCTTTTAACATCGCATCCCACGACAGTTCTGGCGCTGTTTAGTAGTGAGCAGGATCCAATTCATACGTGTTAAGACATACTTGTCGAAAGTTTTCAAATACGTCAGCCAGCAGTAACACATCTGATTTCAGGTATAAGTCATGGTATTCGCCAAATGTAGTGCAGTTGAATGTATCCCACACCTTCTGCGCATGTGCATAATCCTCATCGCTAATGTCCTCTTCACTGAGCAGACTGTAAAACTTGTCCTTTGACGGCAGTTGTGTTTCAGCAAACTTAGATGGCTCATCCACGTAATCGTAGGGGTACACTCCCTTTCTCAACAGTAAATCTTGTTCGTCGCTGTCGTAAATGTGTGACGTCAAGTTGCCTTTCCCTTCTGCCGCAAGGTTGGATACCAACTTCTGTAGAGAAGTACTCATAAGCTGATAACTATCCGTAAATTTCAGATTGCTCATGGTGAATGCAATATATTTCTCAATGGTGTTGGGAATGACTGTAATCGTTTCATTTTTGAACTTTCCAATTTCCTCCATGATCAAATGGCTGTCATAGCCTCGTAAATTATGGAAAAATACAGGAATGATAAAAGAATCTTTATCGTCCTGCCTCTCCTTTCTAAGTCAAAATTGTAAGTTGCATTCATTATGTGCAGCTCCGCGGTATTTGCCATTGATGTGATCATGATCTCCCACACGATCTGCTCCTAGAGACTCATGACAAATGTAGCAATCGACAGCGTTCTTGAAATTCTCTTCACGAGGCATCACCATTTCCTTTGGCTGTTGTAAACCATGCACAATACGATCACGCTCATTCACCATATGGTCTAAAAAGACTTTCACAGCATTATCTCCTCGATACATGACTGGTGCACGTGTGTCATATTGGCTAACAACCACATAGGCGAAGCTATTTGGACGATGATGCTGATACTTGTCTCCTTCAAGCTTTTTCTTGAAACATTCAAAGTCCGCATAAATCACAAAAGGCGCTCGCTGTTGTTTAGCTACATTCTTGAACTTGATGAGAGGTTCCTTGGGGAATGACAAACGTTGCGCTTAATGCTTGCCACACACACTTCACGATACTTGTCTAAAAGATCTTGTCGCATAAACCCATGAAGACAGTTGAAACAATAAAATGCTACATGCTGATGGTTTGATCGATAAGCCATGAGTCTGCTGAAATTCTTAATGAGGCAGTAATGCCTTTTCTTGTCATTGCTAATCAAAAGTAAGTTGATTTCTCTCACACTGGTGTTTCGACTCAGTTGTATTGGAACAACTACATCATGTTCATATCCAAACACATTGATAGATAAATCATTCTCCTTTTCAAACTTTGGAATGTCTGTAATCTGTGTCGGAAATGTCATGCCTTCCACCTTCAATTCCTTCTCAAATACTTTGTATTAATTCACACGGCCTGGGTTTCTATTTGTTGAAGGGTGAAGATGAGCCAATACAGACCATAACAAACACTTGTTGTCATCATTCTGAATGTTTAATACAGCCTTTGTATTCTTCACTTTCTTCGGTAGTGGGATAAAGCTGCTTGCTTCCAGTGTCGCTTACGTAGCTGTATGTACTTCAATATACAGTATGTTATCCAACACCCAGCCAGAACCTTGTCGCTCATGTTCATCAAACTTGGTAAACAATTCTTTATAGGCTTTTGGCAAGTTCTTCTCAATATCCGCCGGATTGTATGCTGCATGTGTTGGACTGCTGATGAAGGCATTATCCACTTGTTCTGTCATAACACCTTCAGCATTCGCCGTCAGTTTCTTAAAGCGCGCATGCACCACAATATACTATTTCATTCCACGGTTTAACGTCTTCAACAAATGCGTCTTGATCTGGTTCTCTTGTTGTCGTATTTCAAGTAGTAAATCCGATCCAGCTTCAGGCTCAAACCGTCTTTCCTGTGCGTTTTCACCAAGACTTACTCTTCTATCTCTGCCTACTTGTACTGCCTTTTGTTCTTCCATCGGTACACATGCATGTGCCTCAAACGCATCCAAAGAAGGAAATATCTTAGCACATCCACAGCAGAGGACTGGATCAGGTCTGTCAATACCATCATGTAAGGTCTTTCGTCTCTTGGCTTCAATCTGCTCAATAAGCTCTTCACGAGCACGTTTCATCCTAGCTGATTTGCATGTATGTGCTACGAACAATTCCAGAGATGGAAATGTCACATCACAATCATGAAAGTAGACTGTTGCCATCGTTGGTGTTGTTGTTGTTGTTGTTGTTGTTATTGTTGTTAGAAATGAAATGAGGTGAAATACACGTTTCACTCTTCCTTTTATACCACTTCGATGTAATCAAAATATGGTGTGTAACGTGCTCAAAATTGCTCAGACTTGTTAAAATTGCTGATTCAGCAGAATTTATCACTGCTTGACATGAATGAAATGCATGTCTTGCTCATGCTTTTATGTTACTTCGATGTAATCAAAAAATGGTGTGTAACTTTTGAGAATTACTCAAAATTGTTAAAATTGTTGACTCAGCAGAATTTATCACTGCTTGACATGGATGAAATACATGTCTCACTCTTCCTTTTATGTAAGAGTGAGACATGTAAGAGTGAGACATGTAATCAAAATATGGTGTGTAACTTTTCAAACTTGTTCAAAATTGTCAAACTTGTTAAAATTGCAGAGTCAGCAGAATTAATCGCTGTTTGAAATGCATGTCTCACTCATGCTTTTATGCTACCAACATGTAATCAAAATATGGTGTGTAACTTTTCAAACTTGTTAAAATTGTCAAACTTGTTAAAATTGCTGAGTCAGCAGAATTTATCGCTGCTTGATATGAAAGTCTCATTTCACCTATAGTTGTACAGCTGTACAGCTGCACGGCAGAGACATCTGACGGTGAAGCTTGACGATGAAATTCATCCGCCAAATGGTATTCATCCGCCGAACATGATATTCATCAGCGAAATAACACATGGCCACTGTAAACTGAATCAAACAGTGAAATTTTCATGCACCTATAACGAAACTTATTCCACTTTCAACTTAAAATTTTTAAGGTGAATCCATGATGCATACAGCCGTCGGTGCAAATAGCCCATGATTACTTTATGTCAAAACTAGATATAAAACTGAATCAAACGGCGAAATTTTCATACAAATAGATCAACTATAACGAAAGTTATCTAATTTTTTCACTTTTTTTACAAATTTAAAATAGCGGCATGTTGCAAATATGCATACAGCCACATGCGCAACTAGCCCATGACTACTTTATAACAAAACTTTATATAAAACTGAATCAAACAGTGAAATTTTCATTCAAATCGGCCAACCATAGCGAAAGTTATACCACTTTTTACAAAGTCAAAATGGTGGCATGTCACAAATATGCATACAACCACATGTGCAAATAGCCTGTGATTACTTTATAACAAAACTTTATATAAAACTGAATTAAAACGCTGAAATTTAATGCAAATCGGTCAACCATAACGAAAGTTATTCCACTTTCAAGTTAAAAATTTTAAGGTGAATCCATGATGCATACAGCCGTCGATGCAAATAGCCCATGATTACTTTCTGTCAAAACTAGATATAAAAATGAATCAAACGGCGAAATTTTCATACAAATAGATCAACTATAACGAAAGTTATCTCATTTTTTTCACTTTTTTACAAAGTTACAAGTTGCAAATATGCATATAGCCACATACACAACTAGCCCATGACTACTTTATAGCAAAACTTTACATAAAACTGAATCAAACAGTGAAATTTTCATGCAAATCGGTCAACTATGGCGAAAGTTATCACACTTTTGAAAAAATGTTACTTAACATAAATGTTGTAAAATTTCCCGTCTAAAAATAGATATGAGGGTTGTGACGTCACGATGATTGACTGGTGATAGACAGAAAGTGGGTGGGGCTTCATTGTCTCCATTGATTTCATTGGCTTTTTATTGGTCACGTGATTCATGACGTCACGATAATTGTCAGGTGATAGACAGAAAGGCGGCGGGGCTTCATTGTCTTCATTGATTTCATTGGCTTTTCATTGGTCACGTGATTCATGACGTCACGATAATTGTCAGGTGATAGACAGAAAGTGGACGGGTCTTCATTGTCTTCATTGATTTCATTGGCCTTTCATTAGTCACGTGACTGATGATTGATTGACGCAGAACCGGCGTTTTCATACTACTTCTATCTTACTTCACACAATGGGTGCTTTAATATTCTATGCAAAAAATATGAATATAGATTCATTATTTATGAGCCTATTTTAGTATCAACTGCAAATATTTGTTGATGTTTTTGAAAATTGTCAAAATCACTTTTCTCTCTTTGCGTCATCTATTGCAGAAGCCTAATGGCATCAGTGATAGATATGTCAGTTTGTCAGTTGAAGTTTTAACAGACAAGCTATTTTCTACTATTTTTAGAAATGCATATGGCGTAAAACAAAAAGAAACATGCATAATTCGAAAACTCTCTAGCGTAAAGTTGGATTATATGCAGTACAAGACAAGTTTATGTATACGGAGGTTGTTGTTTGCTTTTTTTAATTGCATCATGCACATTTTACCTAATGCTTGATATTTTTGCACATAAGCCACACACGCAAAGCCAGAATCGTCCTTTTTATAGGCTCAATGTATGTATAGAAGCAGATAGTTGTTTCTGATCACCTACATTATATCCGGTGTGTTATACTTTGTTAAAACAGCAATAAGCAGTAAATACTTCTCTGAGCTTTATTTACAATAGGTATTGTCGCCACCCTCGTAATACTGCCAATTAGAGAACCGACAGGGGAGGTCGATAAAGGGTTGTTTTACTGTGTGTTGCCACCCCAATTAGCAACACGACCCTCGTGGATATTACTTTCTTAGTTCGAGGAAAAACAGGTTGCCAGACCGAGAATGACTGCATTCGATTTTCTCGCGAACGGATATTAGAACCTGATTGTTACCTCAAATGAACCGTGGTAAAAATTAGTGATTTTAGGAAAGTTTGGGTTCTATCCTCAAAAATTGAGGATAGAATCTCTATTCGGCATATTCATTGTGTTTTCTGATACGGATAAATTGTTTCACGCTCGAGAAAGTAAAGTTTGGCGTACGTAAATTATGGATAAAAGCTTTGATCAAAAACCGGAGGTAACGAGGAGGTCTGGCCAGATGGTCAAGATTGGGAGGATAGTGAGGTAGTTTTAGGGGCTTGCAAGAGGCTTAACAGCTACGAAGATTTGCCCGATACGGTTAAATGGGAGCCCAAACCAAAAATCAAGAGCGAAGATGGGGGATTTTATTGTTCAGTTTCTAAGAGTTCCGTGAAGTCTGCCTATGAGTTGGAAGAAAAAGAACGTGAAATTGAGAGAAGAGGGCGTATGCTTGAGAGAAAAGAGAAAGAGTATGAGCGGAAGATGAGATGGAAAGAAAAACAGTCCGGTGATAGGGAAAAGTAGCTTGAGGAAATATTAGATAGGACAATTGCTGCGTTGGATGAAAGGGATAATTATATCGAGAGTACGAAAGAAAGTGTTAGGGAATTGCATGAAACTGTGAACCGTCTACGTGGGTTTATTGAGAAATTGCCTATTCCCCGTAGTCAAGAGTATCACGGTCCTACTCCCGAAGATCCCGTCAAAAAACGTTTTTTCTTTTTCTCATCCTGCTCAATAGGCAGAGAAATTAGACGAGCGTTTGCATTCGGCAGCCAAGTCTTCATTTTTAGGAAAAATTCGGGATTATGGGATTGAACAGCCGTGTAAACCCCGGGGATTGGGTAATCATAGCGAAGGAAAGACGGGTTGTGAGTATGGGTATGAAGCTGATACAGAGGAGGAAGATAATTGGGAAGAACAATATCTTTCTGACGCCAAAGTGCGCGCAAAAAGTCCTAGGTTTCAGCATTTGTCAAGTCCCCGTGGTCCTGTTTTCTCTCGCTGTAGTACGCGCAAAGTCCCTGGTATAGATTTGCCTCCCATATTTGCGGAAGAAAAGGTCTCAGGTTTTGGGTACCGACCTCCTAGTGAGAGATCAAAGCTGCAAGAATTTGCAAATCCAAGTTCTGTTCCTGAAGAACAAAGGCATAGGCCAGAACCATCGCCTACTCATTACAAAAGTCCAGGTGCCTTTAGACCTTATCATGAGGTTGCACCTGAATATGAGGGAAATGTAAATGTCATGCCCGGAGAAGTGCTAAGAAAATGGAACCAAAATTCACAAGTCCACACGCAGCAAATAGCATGACCAGAGCGTTTCCGGTAGAGACAATCAGGAAACAAATAATTCTTCCCGATAAAAATCAGGGAAACACACCGCTCTCTGACTATTTAGTCCATTTCGAGATGTGTGCTGAATTAAACGGGTGGTCTGAACAAGAAGTGGCCAAGTACTTAGCGTTTAGTTTGAGGAGTTCTGCTCAGAAATTGCTGGGTACATTGCATGGTGAGCAGGTAAGAGATTATTTCTCGCTGAAAGCAGTTTTGGAAGAACGTTTTGGTACCGAGGGACAGACAGCAATATTCCTGGCACAGCTGCAGGGATGTACTAAAAAAGACAAAGAGTCCTACCAGGAGCTGTCAGACGGTATATCCAGGTTAGTTGAGAAAGCCTATCCTACGGCTCCAAGTGACATGATCAAAATTCTTATCCTGCAGCACTTTATCGAAGCCCTACCCAATCGGGAGTTGCGAATGCGCATTAAACGCGAAAGACTGAGAAGTGTGCGTGAAGCAGTTTTACTTGCGATTGAGTATGATGCGATCGAGAAGGCTGAGCAACAGAAAACTCCAGGTAAGAAATCTGTTAGAGAAATAAAGACCGAAACCGAGAGTGCTGCAAGCCAGCAGAGAGGTAAGAAAAAGGCTAAAGACAAAAGCAAGGTGCAATCCGAGCAAGAAGATAAAGGGGACAAGTCAAAAGGTTTGGGCAGTAGTGACATGAAAGCAGTAGCAGGTCAGTTGACCAAGCTTTTAAAGCAACTTGACCAGCAGATGTCAAAACTGTCCACTGAAAGAGCCCAAAAACCCAAGAAGAAAGTTCCCCTTGATCAGGTAAAGTGCTATAATTGCAACAAAATGGGACATTACGCGTCGTCTTGCCCAGAAGAAAAGCGTAAAGATAGCAAGACGCGTGTAGAATCCAAAACTGATCAGGAAAACTAAGCGAGACTGGTAGCGAGGTCGGTAGCCCAGTCTCAGAGAGTGAAATAGGACCTGTAAAAGAGCATTTCATAAACTTCAAACCGGTTTGTCAGGTTTATATGTTAAGGGTACAGTGATAGAGACCGAGGTAGATATTGTAATTGATACTGGGTCGTCTGTCACAATTTGATCAATAAGAATTTTTGAGAAAATACCCAAATCAAACCGGCCTGAAGTGCGAGAATATCGAGATAAGCTGACTTTAGCTGATGGCAGTAATTTGCCAGTTGTTGGGGTAGTTGATTTGCCTATAATTCTTGAAACTATTGAAGTTGTTCATTCGACAGTTATTGCCGAAATCGAATCGGATGCCTTGTTAGGGATTGATTTCATGAAGGAAAAAGAGTGTTAATTAAATTATGGGGATGGATCTTTCGTGGTGCAAGGTAGCTCTCTGAGTTTCCGGGAAGAAACCGGAAAGAAAATGGCGTGTAGGGTGACAGCGAGTGAAACTGTCGTTATTCGGTCACTTAGTGAAGGTATTGTACCAGGCTTAGTTCACCAGAGGGGTGAAATGGCTAAGTGTGCAATGGCGGAACCTGTATCGTCGTTGAGTAGTCATGGAGTATTGCTGAGCAAGAGTTTGGTAAATCCCACCGAAGGTTTAGTTCCATTGAGAGTAATGAATCCCTATAACGAACCGGTAGTTTTGAACAAAAACACCAACATGGCTATTGCTCACCCTGTCATTGGTATTCATGGCTTTAAAGACGGAAAAGATAATGCTTCCCCGTTAACCAAGTTTCTCACGGAATCTCGGACGAGAATAGTGAACGTTATTCGGCCCTCCTCATCTCCGTTGTCATCGTATATGGTGGTCGTTCGAAAGGCAAACGGAGAAATAAGAATTTGTCTAGACGTTAGGGCTGTGAATGCAAGATCAAAGTACGATAGCTTCCCTTTGCCCCGTATAGATACTTGTCTTGAGAGTATGCATGGTTCCAAGTTCTACAATGTGTTAGATTTAGCCAGTGGCTTCCATCAGATAGAGCTTGACGAGAGATGCTGGTAAACCAAGTTTTGCGGTGCCGGGTAGGGGGGCTTTTGAGTTTGACACCCTTCCATTTGGCTTGCACTCAGGTCCTAGTACATGTCAGCGTTTAATGGAACTGATAATGGCTGGCCTTAGCTGGAAAATAGCCCTCATTTATATGGATGACTTAATAGTGTACGGAAAAACGTTTGAAAAACTTTGGAAAATCTCGAACAAGTCCTAGACAGACTACTTCGGGCTAACCTGAAAGTCAAAACGTCCAAATGCATTTCATTCCAGCGGTCAGTATCGTTCCTAGGTCACATTGTGTCCGAAGAAGGTATTTCCACTTGTCCTGAGAAAATTAGAAAGGTACGAGAGTGGCCAGTACCAAAGAATCTCACGGAAGTAAAAGGGTTTCTTGGTCTTTGTTCATACTACAAGAGCTTTATTAAGAAGTATGGAGACGTTGCTAAACCCTTGAATGATCTGTCTAGAAAAGACCAAGAATTCGTGTGGTCAGAGAAAAGTCAGAGTAGTTTTGATGCACTGAAAGACTTGCTGACCACAGCACCTATTTTGGCATATCCAAACGATGAAGTTCAATTTATCTTAGATACGGATGCGAGCAACCACAGTATTTCCGGTATTCTAAGTCAGGTGCAAGACGGCATCGAGAAAGTCATCAGTTATGGCTCCCGTACTTTAAATAAGTCGGAGGTTAATTACTGTACGACGAGACGTGAATTGTTGGCAGTTGTGTATTTTGTACCGTATTACAAACACTTCTTGCTTGCTAGAAAGTTTCTCCTAAGAACAGACCATTCCTCTCTTCTCTACCTATTTAGATGGCGTTCGCCAGAGGGGCAAATCGCCAGATGGTTAGAGATATTGGGTCTATTTGATTTTGATATCAAACACAGAGCTGGAATATTGCATCAGAATGCCGATTCCTTATCTCGGATTCCATGTGCGCAGTGTGGGGAGGGAGTGGATTCTGAAGAATTTGAGTATGTTAAAGATAGGAGACAGAAAGCTAAAGAGATCTTAGAAAAGATCAAGAAAAACCGACCGAAATCTAGGGAAAATGCAATCAGAAAAAATAATTTGGCACAGGGACACCAAATCAGACGGGTTAGGGGTGTTTTAGGATCATCAGAAAGCCAAAATGCTATTGAGAATTGCGTTCAAAGTATTGATCAGGTATCCAATGGTATTGATACAGTGGCTCAGACCGACGCAAAGTCTGGAGATGAACAGAGCCAAAATTCGAACTGGTTGAAAGGTTATTCTCCCGAGGATTTGCGAAAAATGCAAATGGAGGATAATAAAATTTCCTACATTTTGGAAAAGTTTGAGAAAAATTAACCTAAACCGAGCTGGGATGAAATATCTCCCGAAAGCCCAGCCATCAAAGCATTATGGGCTGATTGGGAAAGATTGAAAGTAGAAAATGGAGTCTTATACAGGGCTTTCTATAGTGAAAACAAGGTGGGAGAAGTTTGGCAACTAGTACTCCCAAGAATACTAGTCCCCGGTGTATTATCTGCATTGCACGATAGTCCGAGTGGTAGTCATGTGGGAGTTGACAAAACATTGGGTTCTGTGCCAAGTAGGGTGTATTGGTATTTTTTTAAGAGAGATGTGACAGACTGGGTTCGAAACTGCCATAAATGCAACTCTCGAAAGCCAAATCCAAACAAGAAAAACACCCTCCTGAAGCCTTTTCCTGTAGGAGCACACATGAAAAGAATTGCCCTCGATATTACCGGTAAATGGCCGGAACCGAACGTGGAAATCAGTATATATTGGTTATTGGTCACTATTTTACAAAGTTTATAGAAGCATTTCCAATTCCCAATATGGAAGCTGTTACGGTGGCAAATGTGTTGGTTAAAGATCTTATACTTAGGTACGGCACCCCACGTATGATTCTGAGTGACCAGGGTTCACAATTCATGTCCGGTGTGTACCGAGAAATGTGTCAGTTGTTGCAAATTGACCAGGTTCGTACAACTATTTACAGCCCGCAGACTGATGGGTATATCGAACGGACAAATGCTTCGATTAAAAGTCTACTTTCCCTTCTTGCGGATGAAAATCAGAGAAATTGGGACGAGAAACAAGTTTCGTAATGTCGGCGTACAGAAACACGCCCCAAAAGTCCACAGGTCTTTCCCCCAATATGCTCATGTTTGGCCGTGCCACGGAAATGCCCCTTGATTTGATTATAGGCAGGCCAAAAACAGATTATTTCCCTGATGAACATGCGTACGTCAAAGATTTGAGGGAAAAATTTGAGCAAGCCCATGAAATAGCGAGAAAGAACATTAAAGTGGCTGCAGAGAGACAGAAACGTGATTATGACGTCAGGGCAAAAGCCAGTTCTTTCAGCGTAGGGACCAGAACGTGGGTACATATCCCTCGCAAAAGGTCCGGTTTATCGCCCAAACTTATGTGCAAATGGCAGGGTCCTTTTACAATTATTGAGAGGATAGGGGATGTAAACTATAAAGTACAGTTAAATCCCCGTACTAAGCCCAAAATAATGCACAGGGATAGGTTAAGACCTTATTTCGGTCCTAATCCCAACGTCAGTCTGCCTGTGGATAAATGCGAATCCTCCCAGAGACAGAGAGGGACAGAATTCTGATTCCGAAACCCTCAATGCAGACGAACACAGAGACGCACGTAAAACTGTGGGAAGTGATCCAAACTGTGATCAGAATCTAGATCTGGGAAAAGATTCTAAGAGTGAGATCTCACAAGCTGATGACAGCTCGTCTAGCAGTCACTCAATTCACCCTAGGCGTAAGTTCGTGAAAGTGAAATGGACAGACCCAAGTTCTGGTGAGAAAAGTTTGCCAATTTCGGGTGCGGGTGGTCGCTCAGATAAAGAAAATTCGGACGAAATAGGAAAATCTGACGATCAACCTAAAGTAACGACCGATCCGGATAAAAATCGACCGATTACGGGTGATTCGGACAAGTTGTAGTCGCCAGTCAAAGCGCCACGACGCTCGAAGCGATTGCGAAAAGCCCCGAAAAGATTTGCTGATTCTGATTAAAATGTAAATTTTGTACATAGAACATAGGGAGATAAATTAAGTTGCTAAAAAACCCATCTCCCACAAGAAGAGGGAGTATGTTATTGCCTTGTTTGTTAGTTTAGTTGTTTGGACAGTCAGTGACTTCACATAAACAAGTGATACAGGAGTGTAACTGATTAAGTTTATGATTCCATTCCGGACTTCTAAGGTGTTCTACAGTAAAAGTAAAATGGGATGATTGTTGTCAATCTTTAAGTTATCTGGTACACGATTGTGATGGAAAATTGTTTATTGTTGGCACAAACACTTATCAGCTCCGTTTGGTAAACAGGTTGCCAGATGTTTCGGGAAAATAACGACTTTTAAATAAAAATGTCGGAGCATTAAAGTGAAAGTTACTGAGCACAAACATCGTTAAACTTTCAAGTAATGGTTATCGAAGTTGAATGAACTCTAAAGTAGATGCTACCATAAGTAATGATGCGTCACCGAAGCATGCATGGATCATAAGTAAAAAAGTAGTCCGTCGTGGGATTTGTGTAAACTGGGAAAGCTCGTATTTTTTATGTTTGACAGATGCCTCGCTTGGCTTGTGGCACGTGCAAGTTAAAGTTCATTTGCCACGATACGGAGACATTACTAAGGCATAAAAAAGAATGGCATGCTCCCAGGCACGTCCTTTCTGCCACCAAACCTTGAAAATTGAAGAATCTCTCTTGCGGCACCTTCTGACATGCAAGAAAAATAAATAATCATTTTATGTGGTTGAGAATCCATCCCAAAGCCAACCATCTCAAACCATGCGTCCTTTCAATCAGCCTTTGTCATGTCGTGCGTGTGGCTTTACATGCAAAAGTTTGAAGGAACTCGAGGCACATCGGGAGAAGAAACACCCAATTACGGAATCAAATTTCTACTGTCCGTTCTGCGAGTTTAGTGCCTCGAGTCGCTTCCACATGTTTGGCCATTTGACGTCATGCCATGGGACCCAGACTCTGAAGGAGGGTCTAACTAGGGAAAGCCTGCGCCGGGTAAAGCCTTCGTGTCGTCCACCGACACAAGCCGAGACAAAAGCTCCGGAAAGAAGGGTTGAGATTTCACGGGAGTCAGTTTCCAAGTCGGGTAGCTCAGGAGAAGCTCCCCTGTACTCGATGGACGAACCGGAGGAAGTCCCCAAACGCCCGGAAACTCCCCATGTGGATTTGGAAACGGACCGGGAAAAGCGCGAGGTGAAATCCCCAGGCCCAAAGGCGGAGATCCCCTCTAGAAAGAGACTGAGTCGGACGGCGTTGTTCGAGGTCGACGAAGCACAGGTGTGGGGCCACACACACACAAAGCGCCGGATAACGCACGCCGATGGCTCAATCGAGGTGGTTGAGGAGATGAAGTTCGTCAACCCGGCCAAAAGAGAGGATTTGCCTTGCTGTAGTAGGGAAAACGAAATTTAAATGTTTTCCAAATTTACCCCGCTTTCACCAATTTAACCCCTGCGCCAAGTTTTACTCTCGCCTAAAGAATGCGTTTGATCCATTCCAAGCAATGGATAAATAAGACTGGGTCGACGCCCATCACTTTTGGCTAAATAAACTATGATAAAACGTATGTATTTATGTAAATAGCAAAGAAAAATGTAGATTAATATATTTTGGGGTTAGTTTCCAGGTTTGAAGCAAATTCGCTCAGTATCAAATCTGAAAATTGAGTTTTAGTGAAGCCCCTTTAAATCATTTCTGGTTTGGTTCGCCATTTTAACATTTATATGAGGTTAAGACAGGCTTTAAAGTTGCTGAATTTCTTGTATATAGGCCCATAAGTTTAAATTAGTTGCTGACGAATGTTACTTTATAGCTTTAATTCCAAATGTTTGTATAAAAGTGTTAAGTTTGAGTGTATCTAGAGAAAATCGAGTCTTAATAATACAATTTTCCCTGGTGTTTGGCCAGACACAATATTTTCACATTTATTTTAGCCATAGTTGGCTTAAAAGGACTTAAATTTTCCCCGTGAGGACTCGTAAATTTAAGTTGAATAAGTGTGAAAAGAATGGGCAGTAGAAATCGTGGATTTAGTGAATATTACGGAAAAAAGTATTTTAAAAGTCACGAAATGTTATGCACTGGTGCCTGTATAATGGCCGGTCGGCTGTGGTATGCATTTATACGGAGAGATAGTGAAAATACTCGCTTTGTTAGAGTAAATAATCACGTAGCAGTTTCATAAAACGTTAATGGGCAAGTATAAATGTTATGCGTGTGTATTGTAGTATGTTCGCCACATATTTTGTTCAAAAAATGTATTTTTTAATCATTTCGAGACCTACAGTTCGTAGCAGTAAGTGGGTGAAAAGATGGCCGTAGCCTGCCGGTATAAAAACATGATAGGAATAGCCCTAGCTCGTTGTAAGTCTATTTGTGTTAAAGAACAAAAAAAAGGCACGTATAATTATATGTATTTGGCCAGGCATAAGTGTTTGAATGCTAGCCAGAAAGACAGCCCGTAGTGTTAGCTTTGGCGTTAGGTGGTGACAGAGCCAAGGGATTTGCCTCTGGAAATGCTAATGGGGTCAATAAGTGGGACGCTGTGTCAGCTGTTTTGTTGGATTTCTGCCAAATTGTCTCCTACAACAAGAAAGAAATGGGGATTTTGGCTTGTTTTAAAGTTCAATTTTTGGCATTTTCAGTGAAGGTTATAGTAAACTAATATGAAAATAGAATAGAAGAAGGCTTTAAGTATGCATATCTTAGAGTGGGGATGAAATGGTTTTGGTTGAGTACTATAATTTGGCCAGAGAAATAGACTAATTTACTGGGTTTTAGCATAGCTTTTCCGTAAAGGGCTCGTATGTGTAACTTATGTGTTATTTTTGCGTCTTTTGCTCGCTAGGGGTTCTAGTGTTGCTGCCCGGAAATATCCGGAACTTTTGCATTTAAATTTTATATTAAAATCAATCAAAGTCCTTCCTTATTAGTACGATAATGGTTATCTCCTCGAAACTAAGGTTTCTTGGGGCTGAAGCATGGAAGGTCTTTGAAAAGTATTGTTAGAAATATAGTTGCTTAAAAAATTCGTAGATTTCCGTGAGTCTTCCGGTGCGCTCATTTTGTAAACAAAACAGTGGAAAAGTTGAAAGTTTTGATATTCTTATAATTTTGATAGATTATTAGGGTTTATTGTTAATTAGGTACTGGTTTGGGACAGAGTGCTTGTTACTAATTACTTTCGTATACGGAAATGTATGGTAGTTGAGTGATAATGCGTAAACAGCACTCAACCACATGATACACGATCTCTAACCGGTATCACAGCTGAAGTTCGCCATGAAAAATACTAATTGTTGGGTATTTCTCATTTTTTCGGTATTCAGTTCATGGGCGACAAAAGGAGAAGTCATTAAAAAATTAGTAGAGTCTCGCTTTTCGTATTTTGACCGTAACTAGAAACTCTGGCGTAGTACTGGCTCCAAGGCAGCTCTTCTTGTTGATTGGTATTCCTCTATTAGGACCGCTTCATGGAGCTAGTATTGTACGGGGTTGCCAACAAAAAATTGAGATGAATGTAGATTAGTGCTTGAAATACGCGGTTCGAAGTCCCCGTATTTCAAGTTTTAAGAAGAGGAGAGTGAGTTGTCGCCCTCTTTCTTTTATAAATATTTTGGTAGAATTTTTAGAGATTTTTAGAATACGGGCCTGGCTAGGTTTCTGAACGCGACCATCGAAAAATACGGTCCCATTGATTTGGCAGCATAAAAAATAGGCCCCAAAACTCTCCCGGCTGCCAACGACCCGAGACCCATTCCCTTTTATGCAATGTTTTTCGGAAAGAGCTCCGCCACTCTCTTCGTATTTTGAATATTTTCTTATGATTTCTTTATAACTGATTATCAATGTTGTCATGTCCAGATTCCTCCGCGGGTCAATTCGGTTTCTCATTGGCTGTATGGGGAGTCCCTCTCTGGATAGCCGGGGAATTAAAACTCCCCGGCGAGACTGGAGAGCGCAGACAGGCAAAGAGAGACTGACAGAGATTGATCACGAAAGAGAGAGAGCTTTTACCCGACAGCCATTGAGAAAACCGAGAATAAAGATAGCAAGGTAGAAACCTGTGAAAGAAAATCTGTTAAGAAATAGTGGAATGAATTTAAAGATCACCGATAAAAGTTATGTCTTTTTATTGAAGTTCAGTTTTGGATTAAACAAGCTGTTTCTGAAAGAAACAGCCCCGAAGAGTCGCCCTTTTTAACCTGGCAAAAAGTGCACCTTTTCTAACTCTTCTTTATATCATTTAAGGCTGGAAGAGTCGCTATTCACTAGCTGAAAAGTGCATCTTTACCACTCTTCGGATAGTAAGAGAACGAGGGTCGTGTTGCTAATTGGGGTAGCAAAACACAGTAAATCAACCCTTTATCGACCTCCCCAAGCGACACCGTCGTCGTACTGTCATTTCTCTAATTGGCAGTATTGCGAGGGTGGCGACAATATCCTGCCAATTGCGCACTTAGTCATTACTAAATTCCAAATTTCCGCGAGGTGGCGGTGCATGAACGTAAATAAACAAACGGTCGATACTGTCGCTGTAAAATGTAAATTTTAATATTTTTTGGCCAAATCTTATCTCGGCACTTTTTTCCTTCAACTGGAAGAGACCCTTTATTAAATGTCGAGAAATTTCAATACTGTTAAGGTCTTGTAAATATACGAGGTATTAAATTATCCACAAGAATTCAAAATATTTCAAACGTGTCCAGTCAAGATCTGTTCACTCCGCCAGCTCCGAGTCAGGTAACCCTCAAATTTAGTCCTTCTGTCTTTTGGTAAAGCGATCTCTGGTAGCGAGTGGATGCTTGAAGCTTTTACGTCACAAGATTTGCCAGTTTCAGCAGCAGCCAATAAGTCAATTACGAGTAGTACTTTCGGACCATTCGGATGGATGTGTACGAGTGAGTCTAATCACACTTTGGGTGTTTCGAATAAAATGCGCAAGAATTTTTATTTTC
Source organism: Protula sp. h YS-2021 (assembly GCA_949752745.1). Classification (NCBI taxonomy): domain Eukaryota; kingdom Metazoa; phylum Annelida; class Polychaeta; order Sabellida; family Serpulidae; genus Protula; species Protula sp. h YS-2021. The sequence continues at coordinate 80,190,688 of OX457028.1, forward strand.
AACTGCAAGGGAACGGGATGATAGTGAAAGAAATTATAGAACAATTATAGCAAAAAACAGCTGACATTCGGAACATACAAGTAAAAGAAACTGAAAACTGGTTTGTTAAAACTTATAATAAATTTTTAAAATAGCATACGGTTGATGAACAACACGATTGATCTTTTGTGTAGACAAATTTGACATTAAGGGGAAATCTCTCTGTCGTTTCTTTGATTTTTACTTGGTAAGTTTGTGTTCAAAAAGAATTTTCGCGCATTTTCTTCGGAGTGCCTAAAATGTGGTTTGGCTTATGGTTTTGACTGCTTTTTTATACAAATTATAAAGAAATGATCAGGAAACAGTGTGAATCAAAATTCTAATTTTCCTGCAATAGTGGCATTTCCAAATCAAATAAACCATCTTATGGGTTTTAAAACTATGCGCTCATTAGTGGCCCGGTTAGTTTCTAAATCTCTACTAACAGGTCTGTCGCACAGATATTTTATGTTTCAAGTTTATGCATTGTTTTGTAACACTTTTGGAGGTTTTTTTTGTTCACCTCCATTGCATTTTGATGTCCCCTATCTGTTAAAAAGACCTTCCTCTGTTTCCTTTCGCTGTACTGTATCGTTTTCTTTCCAAGTTCATATTTACGATTTTCCCCTTTATAAGGGACTATTCCCACTGGGCACATGTTGGCCTCCACTCTATCTCACTGGTATTATTCTGTCCACTTCATAGCCCACCTGTGCATACATTTCTATAAAAATAGAATTTTGTTGCTTTTTTCACGTTTTTTTTCTATCATTTCTTTATACGTTTATCCAATATAATACTCATGCGGTCAAAAGGCCATAACTTTCGATCACAAAAACTTTTTCAGGTCGGGGATTCCTCAGTATTCTAGGTTAACTGGAATAACTTTACATACTTTGTAAAGAAAAAACAAAAGAAAATTAACCACTATGAGATTGCAAAGAGGCAAACTGCAAAGAGGCGCATGCTAAAGAGATATTTTATTTCATTTGACCGTCCCGGAATTCGAAAGAGTGGTTTGACTCATGGTGTAGCGAAAAAAAATTTGATCTTGTTCTTTCGCAATTCTTTATTTTACTCAGAGAGGTTGATCGGACTGGGGGTGGAGGGGGTAACGGGATAAGGTCATTAAGGTCTATTGGTCACTATAATCTTATTTTATAACAAGGCACTTGTTCGAAAGACTATCTGTAAATTTGTTCAAATCTGCTCTTGTTTGATTTGTCAATGCATTTCCAGGATAACTGGATCAACTCATTTAGTTCACAGTGGCTGACTGTATACTCAGTTAAGATTCCTGACACTCGAATAGGTCGTAAGTGCTCAAGTTGATCACAATTATGACCTGTCTCTCCGAAAGCTTTTTGACTTAACATCTTTGGAGTGGCTGCTATACGGTTGCCACCCCAGGTCTGCCGACTGTTGACACCTGTTGGTTTTTTTCTTGCAGGTGTGAGATTCAAGAGCTGTTTCAAAGTTTAACTCCAGTTAAAAACAGTAGTTTGCGATAGAAAAAGAGTTACAAAACGTCCTTTAGAAGTTCAGATGGGTTAAGCAGAAAACGTGGCGGGAATACCATTGACTGAATGGTGTGTAACTTACATAAATCGCGCCTGGGAAAGTGAACCGTAATGTGCGGAAGTGCAAATGTGAAATAAATACATAAAAAAACAGCCAAGCCATGCCAAGCTTGAATATACATGTGACGCTGTCAGAAGTTCTGGAAGTTCGGGATGGACCGCTCAGCGAGAGAGAAATGTGGGCGGTCATATGTCAGGCTACGGAGGCCCTGCAGGACCATTTTCTAAAAGGTTAGTTTACCCACATGTATGCTTAGTTAGATAAAAGACTAATGCCCATTGTATCTAAGAAATAGCTAGCTGTCAGTTTTGTTAGTGCAAATGTGTACAGAATTGATGTAAATACGCATAAGATTCGTACATAAGCAAAACAATCAAAATAACACGCCCACGTTATGAAACTCAAAGAAGAGAAAATATTTTCATTTTGGGCATTATGTGGTTATCTATTGAATGATCAACTTATCGACTGTTTACACACTGACCTTTCTTTACTATTATGGAATAAGAAGTCCACACCAAGTGCAGACATCTGTTGATTGATGTGGAATTTATGGCAGTGAAATTGATTGTAAAATGTGTTCAGACAAAACCTATGAAAGAAAGGAGGAGTAAGAAGTGGAATTGGAGGGGGGGGGGTGGAGGGGGCGAGGGGGTGAGGGGGTGTGAAACAGCTGCTTATATTACAAAAATAAAAGGAAACAGCTGGTTAAGAACAGTGTTTAGCATGTTCGTCGATACGGTTGTTGGTGCGCAGCTAGCCGCTCTAGTTATACGATGTGTTTATTCCTTCTAGGAGAAGCTAGTCACGACGAAGGGCCATCTTTTGCAGTCACCCCTGATACGATCCTGCTGAATGGTCAGGGTTACATCCAGTTCACCGAATCGTCATTCGACAGTGTGCGAAACAAAGACTACGTGCCGCCCGAGTGGAACCCCAGACGGTACTTCTCCGATGAGCAGATTGAGAAAATCTACGTCTTTGCACTCGGCGTCTCCATATACAATGCAGCTGATCATAACTTAGGAAAAGACGAGGTTGGTGCCGAGTCTCTCGATAATAACGCCTTGTGTCAGCGTTCGCACATTAACTCAGCGACTTCATTTTCATTGGATCCCCCGCAGAAAAAACAACAATCATTGCCCTGAAAGGCTGAGAATATTAAACATCAATAATTAAATGTTTACTTTTATCATAAGTATAATAATTTTGTTCTGCAGTGTCCTAAATCATTGCATCTTTTTCATATCAAACCGACTCCTTTTCAATTGTGTGTGTTGTGTTTGGGTCGCTGGCTACTGATTTTTGCGTGCACTAGCCACTCTACTTCACTTGATTTTTTTTTCTGTGACCTCTTCCACGCCCTTTTCCCACCCGTCAGGCGCTTGACATCTCAGACGATCTAGACAATCTGCTGGGTGCTATGTGCGAGGATGACTGCACTGCGCGCATTAATTTCATGGGCGTGTTAGAGGCCTTTGAGCAAAACGCCCGGCTACATCCGCGTAAACAGTCGAACAGGGGCACGATACAGAACCTCTACAAATTAGTGCTCGGCAGTGCTACAAAGGTGAGTATGTCTGTATTAGTAAGTGTTAAATATATACATTGTAGTCTTCCACTCTATTCAGAACTATTTTAGATTTAATGAGTTGGTGTCGTGTCATTATAAATGTCAACGGAGAGTTGGTTGAAATTCGGGATCCATAATTCTTCATATTAGCGAAGTTGTATCACGAAGATGTTGCTTAGATTATCTGTATGGGCCGAAAACTGCAGACAGCTGCTGCTGCGATGCAGTGAGCGCTGAGCACAGTCGCGCAGGTTAATAAGTGGAACCTTGGGATTCTACCACCTCGGGATCCGACCTCCTTGAGAAAAGGACTACTTTTTAGCAAAATGGAAAATTACGTTCTATGATAAAAGAACCTCACAAGTAGGGTCAGCTCGGGGGGGGGGGGGGGGGGTTCAAAAAGGACCAGGTTGGCCTGGTCCGGTGGGTGGTCGCATTTCCGAGTTTTCACGGTACATGGTGTGTTTCCGACAGCTTGATGGCTGGCCGGAGAGTGACGACAGAGAATACGAGCACCTCCAAGAGAGGTCACGGAAGAAGACAGCCGCGTCACGTGGCAGGTCGCGCTCGGAATCGGGCTCACGTCAAAGGTCACGCTCAAGGTCAAAGCCAAGGTCACGGAGTCGGAGTGCAGACAGAAGTTGTAAGTGCTTAAATCAGCCACTCTAAATTATGTAGCAGTTTCTGCATGTCGTTTGGTTTGTTATGTCTTAAGCAATGACGCATGGAAATTATTCAGTTGGTTGTGAAGGAAATATGATGTTGTCAAATATATGAACTCTTTATGGGTGTTGAACGTCTGTTTTGAAAGAAACAGAATAGGAGTTTGTTTTGTGTTGATTTTGTGTTCAGCGCGTTTCTCGGCGAGACAAGAGCGACCCGTGCCTCTCGGCCGTGACCACACGCCGGAACATCGCGAGGCCTACCGCAAGTATCCGCCCTTCTCGCCCGTGCCCTTCCACGCCTACCCGCCCTACCACCCGGCCGCGCCGTACCCGCCGTACGACCCCTACATGCCCGCACCCGTGGCGCTGCACCCGGGCAGGCGCGTGGTGGGCGAGGAGTACCGCGGGATGTACGGCCCCCCGCAGTGGCGTGGCGTGTCGCCTAGGTTACCGCTGTATGAGCGTGCGCAGACACCGCCAGCGGTGATGGCGGATCCGGAGATGAGGAAGACGTACGAAAGGATCAAAGAGAGACAGCAGAAATTATCTATTTTAAGAAGAGTAAGTATTGTTTGTCAGTTTCCATTTTTAATGGTCAGTTTTCAAACAAGGATGTGCAGTGGCTATTTGA